>JAQJVL010000280.1:0-627183 GCA_035578905.1 Stictocephala bisonia
TTGTGTCTCGTGAATATCTTCTAAAGTTCCATTCAATAGGTTGTTGAAATGGTTTTACATTACTTCAGTGATTTTGATGTCTTTAATCACCAACTCTCCTTCTCCATTTTCAAGGCTCTTAATGCTTTCATAAGTTCTACGCTTTCTGTTTATAACCTTGTTGATAAGATTTTTGTTTCCAACACAGTCTTCTTGAAGCTTCTCCGTGAACTCATTCTAACATTTTTCTTTTTCTTCTACTATCATTCTCTTTACAGTTAATTTTTTTTGTTGTCCAGAGCTTTGTTTTGCTTTATCCATGTCGCTTTTTTAATTATTTCCTTTATTGCTTCTTTTATTGTAATAGAATGGCGTTTACACAGGTATATTCACAAAGAAACAACTGAGCAATGGCACGGATATGTCAGTTTTTATTTTGATTATCGACTGTCAACGGTGTCTAACCATTTCACGGTAACAAGATAATTGTTCAGAATTTATTCAAGAATCCAATAGTAAATAATACAGCGTAAATAAGCTCAAACAAATAAACTAATTCCAAAAATTCATATGTTTTTTCACAATTTTTACCTTGTAAAATAGACCTTAAGAAATAAATTCCTAGCAACTAAACAAGTCAAGTTAGAAAAAAACTTACAGAAGCACCCTTGTAGAGCACATTTCTGCCATTTCATAAGAAGAATAGGAATCACGATAGCTTTACACTACGCCTGCTGGTTAATTTTTAAAATTGATGTATTTTCGTCTTCTCCTGACCTTTGTCACAGCTGTCAATGATTGTTTCCAAATTAAGAAATGTGTTTTATTTGTTTTTACCTAAATACATAGGGCTAATATATGATTTGTATATGAAATAGCAACGCTGGAACATCTTTTTTCAAATAGTATGCATAGTTTTGCATTTTGAGTAAGAAAACTGCTGACAAAATGGCGTAGAATGGAGGCTTGCACAATTGACCAGTAACTAACTCCTTGGCCAAATGAGAACTGCCAAAATCAACTAGTTTCTAGTCACTGGGCCTAAATAGGTTAATGTTAAATATTTACTCTTCTTACCATATTTTTAGTTAGAGTTTTTTTCTTATTTACTACTAGGTGGCTTTTTTGACTGTTTCTTTTCATTAAAACATATACACACTTGTGAGTACCTAACATAGAATTTGGTATATAACAGAGTGGCTGCTATGTATTAGAGAACGTAGATGAGGATCATGAGTTCTCACGACTCAAGCAAAGCATGGAGATGGTGGGCTTCACTCCTGAGAAGCAGCGCAGATTGTTTGCTGTGCTCTCGGCTGTCCTGTTATTGGGTATGTATGTTAAACATTTATAATGAAGCATGTGGATTAAGGCACCTGTTATGTGATTTATTAGTGTCATCATCTGCACGATTTGCTCTTACATTGGCATGACCACTTTTGGTCATCACAATCTTACAGTGTTAATTTGCCTATTTTTTAATTAAAGATGTCATTAGAATGCTGAATACTTGTTGAAATGTTAAATACATTATCTAATATACTTACTCATTTGAATTATTTCCTTTAATCCCTAAGCGGGATGTGGGGCTGGAGAATCAGTCTTTATGCCCCGAAATTCTCTTATTCTTTCGTTCTATCATTTTGAATGCAAAAATCTGCAGTTCCCTCTAAAGTTAAGCTATGCCATAACTATCAACAAAACACAAAGGTATAGAGTTTGAAGATAGCTGGTATGGATCTGAGGAGGAACTATTTCTTCAATGGCCAGTTGTTTGTTGCATGTTCCAGAGTAAGCTCATATGACAGCCCGGTCGTCCTTCAGCCAGAAAAAAGACTAAAAATGTTGTTTACAAAGAGGTACTCATTACTAAGAAATAATAAGCAACATCAACTTTGGTAGCCCAAACTTACCTGGGAACTTTAACTAATTTTAATAAGTCCTTAATCCTAATAATATTAAACTGTAGTGAAGCATTAGTACTTTCAGCCAATATATGTAACCCACCCGCCCGCCCGCCCACAAACATTGGTATTGACCCACCCGCCCATACACGAACATTGGTTGACCCACCCGCCCGCCCATACACGAACATTGATATTGACCCACCCGTCCACCCACACACAAACATTGGTATTGACCCACCCGCCCACCCATACACAAACATTGGTATTGACCCACCCGCCCGACCATACACGAACATTGGTATTGGTATCAATATCACTGTACGTGTATGGGGGGCGGGTATATAATATCACTGTACGTGTATGGGTGGGTGGGTGGGTCGATATCACCATACGTGTATGGGGGGCGGATGGGTCAATATCACTGTACGTGTATGGGCGGGCGGGTGGGTCAATATCACTGTACGTGTATGGGTGGGCGGGTAGGTTAATATCACTGTACGTGTATGGGGGGCGGGTGGGTCAATATCACTGTACGTGTATGGGGGGCGGGTGGGTCAACATGATGTTCATTAAAAACCCTTCAACACTTTAGGATATGTTTATGTTCACAAAACTAAGAAAAAAGTTCCTATAAACATATGCCTTTAAATGCTCAGTTTTCCGTCTGTCTGAATATGTTTTTTACATAATTTATCACATCTTAATAACCTCGGAAGATATTGCCTTCACACCCGGTACATGTATGAGAAATAATGAGACGTAATTCAGTATAGAGTATCAAGTTCTCATTATTCCTAGTTTTTTTAGTTAGTTACTTCGTACCATTTAACCCTAGATCATGAGCACTGTTTATTTTTAACTGTGCGAATATTTTTGGTGCCATTTTTGGAGCTTTGCTAGCAGTTTTTGTAAAAATCATAAAAAATACTAAATATGCTCCAAATGCAAATGTTGTCATATAGTTTTTCTTCTCAAGAACTGTACTTCACACACTACCATCAAAACTTACAATAAGAATTAGTAAATAATTACTGTCGTGAAAAAATTGAAAAAAATGTTTAAATTTTGTACATAAATTATAACTTATAACACTCCCTAGAAGCACTAAAAAATGTTTGTAAATAATTCCAAGATAGCCAAATTGTTTATTATTTAGTGCACTATAATAATATATTGATACATCTTAGATAAACTAGGTTTTTTTTAAGTTTTTGATTACATAAAATGCAAAAATGAAAAATGTGTGAAGTTACAGTATGATCATTGTAGGTAATCAAATAGTACAAAAAAATCACCATTGAATAGAGAAAAAGTTGTTTAGGAAAATTAGTCATATAGTTTTTATAATCAAATTTTTATATTTTTAGTTTATTGGGAAAAATAAAAGTGTTACCACGGAAACGAAAAATTTATGTGAAAAATTACAAAAAAAAACTAAAATTAACCCTCCGAGTGATAACGGCTCGGTCCGAGCCGTTAGGGTCCAAGTGTGAATCGATAACGGCTCGCTCCGAGCTGATCGCGAAAAATGCCGTAATGAAATAATTATTGGCGGAAATCAGATATTTGTTATACTAATATGTTTGGAAAGAGTTCCTTTATTCGTTACTCTATGGTAAACATTTTTCACGCACATAAATAAAACAGTAGGATGACGTCATTCATGAACAGCTGATTGTATACAACTGTAGTTGTGCCAGTCAATCAGACATCGTAGATCGTGTGTCATTGTTGTTGGTTATGTTGTTATTGTTATTTATTAGTGTGATGTTTGATTTTATTTAGTACGTATTTTTATTATTTACTATCAAAATTATATAAAGAAACTCATTTCTGGAGAGCAAAATGATGTAATAGGAAAAGAAAAGCACCCACCAGATCTGAATCTGAATAAGTGATGTTTTATGAGTACAGTTCTATGTAAATACATATATAAAGTTATAATTTTTGTAAATAGTGTTTATTTAGTTAGTTAGAAGTATTAATTTTGCAAATAATGTTCTCCAAACATAGAAATAAATAATTTATGGAACTTTATGCTGAAAAAGTACATTTTTTCAAATATTTGATTTTTTACGCTGATACAAAACATTTCCAACAAAACATTTTTGTTGAAAAAAAACTACTAGTGTTATAATTTTGTGTTCAGAACCAAACTGTGCATCTTTTTTATATAATGAATTTGAAATTTATTGCCATAAAAACAGTGTAAAATACCCTCAAAAACAAAAACAATTTTTGAAACAAAAAAAAATCAAGGTCATCAGTAGTTCTTCATTTTTCAAGTTATTTTGGTAAGTTTTAATTTTATATCACCATTTGCTATATTTCATTGTGAATAATTTGATATATAATATGTCATATTACAGGTATATTTTATATATTTTATGAATTTAAAAAAAAAGTTCTGCGCGATATCAAAAAATGGCCTATCACTGAAGAGTGAAATGATCATCATTCGGAGGGTTAAGGAGTGTACATAATTTGTTGCTATGTGTACTTTATTAGTACCATCTATTAGCTACAAAAAAATGTAAAATATATGAAAATAAACCAAAAAGTAAACAATTTATAACACCATAAGTGAGCGTGCGCAAATTGTGTAAACGACACTTGAAAAATAGTGCATATTGTAAACATTATAAAAAATATAAAATCATTTTTGGGAATTTTTATAACATAAACACTTGGTAGAACACATATGTCTGAATATAAATATAAACAATTTATTACTGTAGTGCTTTGAGGATTTGGTCGTACATGTTGATGCCAGGACGGAAGCCAGCCTGGGATTTCGGTAGCAGGTCGAGGTCGTTGAGATGGGTGTGGAGGCGGGCAACAAGGATCTTCTCGAAAAATTTCGAGATGGACGCCGTGAGGCTGATGGGACGGTAATTGTCTGGGTTTCTGGGGTTTTGGTAGCAGTATGATATGGGCCAGCTTCCAGGATTTTGGGTTGTAGCCTAGGAGGAGGATGGATGAGAAGAGGATTGATAGAGCCCTAATCAGCGAAACTGGGGCCTTTTTAACCAGGAAATTGGAGATGCCATTAGGACCGGGGGCAGTATTCTTCAGGGTCCTATGCCTGGCGGCAACATCTAGGTAGATGATGGGGGTGGTCAGTGGGTGGTAAGGGAGACCTGCAGGAGGTACCTGGAAGGAAGTAGAGGGCAATGGAGTCATTGGTTCAGTTGAAGTAGGCAGCGTTAAAGGTGGGGTAGTGGGGTACTGAATGGATGGCAGATAGGGAAGCTCTGAAAGCCTCAGCTCTTCCTTCGGGGTCTGCCACGGGGCCATTCACCGTTAGTGGGACTGGAGGGCTGAAGGGGGTGTTGTGGGACTTGACCAGTCGCCAGAAGTTCCGTGGGGCGGAGAGAAAGTCCTGATCCACCTTGTCACAGATCTTACGGAGCCTGTCCCTCTTGAAGGCTGCCTCTTGAAGCCTGTGGTCTTGACCCTCTGGATGAGCGTCCTATAAGATCCATGCAAGTATGTGGATACGGGATCTCTGAGGAGTAGGCGCCTGACCTACCTCTTTTGATTGATGAGTGAGATGATGTCAGATGGAAAGCGGTACAGAGTATGTGACCAACTTAGTGGGGACAGAAATCTCTTTGGCCCTGATGATGGTAGCATTAAGGGAGTCGGCTAGGGCGTCAATCTGGTCAGGGGTTTGGGGGGTGATAAATTATGTCGCTCCACTCTTTTATAAGGGACTAAGTGAACAACATAAATTATGTTGCTCCTTACGATCCAGGGTTAAAAATGGTGGCTATTTTTAGTTTCCAAAGCTTAATTTCTTAAAAAGTGAAAATTAAAAAAAAAACTACAAGATACACTAAAATTGCAAAATTAGGTTTCTTAAAAGAAAAATTGTTATGATCGGATCATTAATAACTGATAAGTTGTAATTTTTGTAGTAGAGTACATGCACATATTTTGTAGCTTCAATATTAATTAATTTAGAACACTAGAGATTACATAATTCAATTTAAAATCAAATTTTCTACTTTTGATATACTTACAGGCAACTATATACAATATATTAGCACCATACATTCTTACAAATACAAATACTTCAATGCCATTGATCACATTACAAATGAAATAGCCACAGTCATAATTGAATACAAATCCCAATCATTACAACACAAGTAATAGTTAAAAACTACATACAAATCCATCCATCCACAAGTCAACTTAAAATCAAACAATTCCAATCGCGTATAAAATTACATCATAAAATTTATTATAAGTGGCTTTACAAAAATAGTATTAGTAGTAATAAATAAAAATCATCTACATTGAATCAAAAAACTAAGTCAATGTCACAATAAAGGAAATCTTTTATAGTGTAGAAAGGATTAACTAACAGCTATTGAAACAGTTTATTCTTAAAAATAACAATTGACACAGCTCTGGCAGACTCATTCAGCGTATTAAAGAATTTAATACTATTAGCTCTTTGTGATAATCCAATTTTTTTCAGCCTGTGTTGGGGAATACTTAGCTTAGATTTATTTCGTGTTTTGTGGAAGTGTATTTCTTCCCTGGTTGTAAATAAGTGAAGATGTGATTTTGTGTGAACTAATATATGAAATATGTATAAATGTATAACAGTTTAAATTGTATAATGTACAAATAATGGTCTGCAGTGATCAAAGAAGCTAGCCCAAAAATCGTTCTTATGATTTTTTTTTTTTTAATTAACAAAATGCTGAACTTACTGCTGATGAATGACTCCAAAGGATTAGGCCATATGATTTATGAGATTGAGTTTTTTTCTGATTGCAAATTAATTACTTTGAGGAAAACCAATTCAAAGCATTGAGTTCTGCTGAATTAATGGACTGTTGTAGGTTGATTAAGTTTAGATGTATGATAAGAGATGTGTCATCTGCATATACAACAGATCCCAGTTAAAAATTTATTGGCAGGTCATTAGTGATTTTTGTATGTACTATAGTTTCCACACTAATATCACTATTTAAAGTTAATTTTTAGTCAACAAATGCATTATTAGGACTATTTACTCTAATTTAGCAAGATTTAAAAAAGTTAGAAACATAAATTTTAGTAAAATATGTATTAAATTATTACTAAATTTGTAATTTTTTATTAATGACTAATTAATGAAAGAAAACAGTGGATGCAAATATATTTTTTACTGAGTAAGTCGCTGAGTCCATGACTTACTTTGTTAGCCTGTGATCATTTTAAGTGGCTACCTGTGATCAAATTGAATAGACGCTGACCTACTTTTATAGCCTGTGGATCATTTTTATTACCCATGCGTGATCAAATTGGGTAGTTAGTAACCTAATTTCAATATGCAATAGTTCATAATTGCAAGAACGCAATGGGGTTTTGGGGGTGACGCTCTTAATGAGCAAAGCGTCATATATATCCTCATCTGTTTTTATTTCTATGAAATATACATGGATTAGTTATTAAATGTTAGATTAAATTTTATCTTCTAGCATTTTTTTGGGGGTGAAAGCATCAGTAGAAAATATAAAGGAAATCTTTTTTACAATCATTTTTAACAATACATTTGATTAACATCAAATTAAACTAGAAATTGTACAAATTGTATTAGCTTATATGTTAAAGGGTGGGCTAGTGTAATCAGAAATTCCGGCGACTTTCACTTTGGTTTCCTGCCACTACAAATCTATTCCCTATATGAACTGGCTTTTTAGAGAATAGGTCCTAGATGGTCGACCACTCTAATCCCCCTAAACTATTGTTATAGCCTACCAAGGTGGTATTACAAATTCTTGGGTAAGCATGATAATTCAGTTCCACACAACTTATTCATGTGAGAAGTGAGTGCAGGCAAGAGAATACTTTGAGCAGGTCGGATGTTAGTGGAAAAGGGTACGTCGAGACAAGATAAAATTAAGTGTATCCTAGGGCCTAGCATTTACTACTTCTAGTAAGTTCTTAAGAATTAATTACTGTCTCATTAAAACAATTTCTTAAAGTGGATTAATCATTTCTAATATGATTTCCAAGTATAATTTAACATTTTGTTTTCTAAATAATAAAATTCAACTAACCAAAAACATAATACTTCATTGATAACTTCCTCGATCTACAAGTTTTGATGTTTGTTTCTATTACAAAGATGCTGGATTTCAATTCACTGCTGATTCATAACTTACATTCTTGCTCTTTGTTTTTCTTCCGTGTATTTTATCGACTACAGACGGCGCTGGATTGATCAACAGTCCTGAATTTTGTTCTTCTTTTTTCTGTTACCGCCCAAGAACCATGTTTTCTTCCATTGCCAAACGACAGTCTTGAACCGATTTGAAAATAGTACCATTCAATAATCAACGTTATGACTCACGAGAGCATCAAACATTTATTTAGACTAAATAACTGTATTTAAAAGTCAATAGCTCTAAGTTTCTTGTTTGTTACTGATAAATGGTTTGTGGCCATTATCACGGTAACTAGAATTGACTTGTAGCCTATTCTAGGTAAATAAATAATTGGTGTAATCAAATTTTAGCATCAAGAAATCAGAAATCAGAATCAGAAATCTTTATTGTCCTTTAGCAATTACACACATGCAATAGACAAAGTCAATGTTGACCATAACAGTTATGGTATTTTAAAATATAAGTTACATTATCAAAACTGTACTGATTTCAGAACAAGAAAATCGTCTAAGTTATAGAAAGGGTTGAGGCTTAGCCAGTCATAACTTCTTAATTTAAACAGCTTAAATTCTAATAGTGCTATCAATGTGTAGCTTGTTAAATATTTTTAAACTAATAATAGAGAAACTATTCTGACATTTACTTAACCTACTGAACGGGACATCTAACATGAATTTATTCCTAGTATTATGTTTATGTATATCTGATCTATGTACAACAAGGCTAGCGTTAAAATTACTTTTTACATATAACAAACATACAAATACAGTATATACAAATTTATCACAGGCAGGATCTTGCTCTAAATAAATAAAAGTTTACAATGTTCATTAAATGGAGCTTTATTCATTATTCTTAGGGCTTTTTTCTGGAGCAACAGGACTTTATCTACATGGCAACTATTTCCCCAGAGAATTAGGCCATAGTTTATCACAGACTGAAAAAAGGCAAAATATGTTGTTCGAACATAACTTTCTGGGACAACGGCCATAAGGGCTCTTAGTAGGAAAATAACCCGACAGCTTTTTGCAGACTGATTCTACATGGGTTGCCCAAGACAGAGTACTGTCAATTATCAATCCCAGAATTTTAATGTCACTAGTCTCCATCTGGCAGGGTGTTTTAAGGCTACAGAGAAGATTCTGTGTCTTTTCCTTATTTAAAAGAAGGCTGTTTGAGTCAAACCACATTTGGGTCCTCTCCAGAGTGAGTTTGGTATTTAACTTAAGTTGGTCATGATCTGGGTTTAAACTTATAAAAGTAGTATCATCTGCAAACATGATTGTGGACGAGTTAGTTATATTACTGCCTATTTAATTTATTACTAAATTAAAAAGAAGTGGTCCCAGGACAGACCCTTGGGGCACACCAAGCTTAACATCAGAACACTTGGATATATTTTTACCGGTATCGACAAATTGGGTTCTTCCTTCAAGATATGATTTGAAAAATTTGAGGTTAGTACCACTAATGCCATAGAAGTCCAGCTTTCTCAGAAGTATCTTATGATCGATGCAATTAAAAGCCTTGCTCAGATCACAAGCTGTGATGTGGGCAAGACTACCGCTCTCGAAAGCCGAGAGGATCCTTGAGACTAGACGCTCCAGGGCATCAGCGGTTGACATTCCCCTTCGAAAGCCAAACTGACAATCGGAAAATACTTTATGACAATCAAAATATTTACATAACTGAGGTTTTACATAAGCTTCTATAATCTTACCTAGAATAGGGACCAGAGAGATTGGTCGGTAATTTTTTAATTCCAATCTATTTCCTTTTTTGAATATTTAGTATATTAGAGAGATAGGACATCAGCAAACTTACCTTAAAAGACAAATTCACTAATTCCTGGCCTAGTGCCCTTTAACCTAACCTTTTTTGAATATAGGCACTACTCTTGAGATTTTTCGAGAACTTGGAAATATACCGTCCACCAGGCAGGAGTTTATGCAAATGACAAGTGGTGTAAGAATGGCACTAATTACATTCTTGATAATATTGGTTGAGAGGCCATACACATCCTTACTTTTAGAAGCTTTCATTTTTGACACCACGCTAAGCACACTTTCACTGGTCACATTCCCACTCGAAGTATTTGCTAGGTCTCCTCACTTGCCGCAGGAACTCCTCAGAAGATGTTGATGGCACTGGGATGTTGCTTCTCGCCTCGTTGACAGATTCAATGAAGAAGTCGTTGAAGTTCTCCGCTGTGTTTGTGTCATCAAGCTCCTGCTTCTTCTGAGTAGACGCCTTCCTGATCAAGGTCCAGGCTGCCTGACATTTATTGTTTGACAATTCAATAAATGCCGCATTTGCGTTCAGTTTGGCTTTATTCACTTCCTGTTTGTAGAGATATCTGAAATGCTTATAGGCCTCAAATGAAGCTTAACTTCGCATGTTCAGATAAACTACACGATATGCCATGACAGTTTCTTTCATTTGCTTTAATTGAGGGGTATACCAGGCTGCTATAGCTTTGGTTTCTTTTACTGATGTCTTCTTAGTCACTGTTTTTATGGGACAAGCATAGTTGAAGTAGTCCAAAAATTTGGTGAAAAATAAGTCAAACCTTTCTTCCGCAGTCTTGTTGTTATTGTCCAGTAGGTTCTGCCAGTCAACACTATTTAAGAGCGCTAAAAACTCATCTAGACAATGCGGAGAGAGATTACGGAATGTAAAACTTTTCGGTTTACCGTAGCTTGGAACTGATAAGAGTTGCAGAGTGGTTTCTACACCACTGTGGTCGCTAATGTCAAGAGGGACCACGCAGGTACTACACTGTCCAATAGGGATGTTGGTAAATATATTGTCAAGGCAGGAGTTTAAACGGGTAGGCTTGTTGTTTAGATATGTAAACAAGGATCTACCCATTCCTCAAAAACATTGTTTCCTAAATATACACTCACCTTTTCAACTTGATGTATAAAATAAATATCATATAATATAATAATATTTATGTCATTTTATATTATATGACATTTTTATATAATAATATTATGTCTTTATGAACAAAACCATAATAAATATTCATAGGTTCTCAGTAAACAAAATGTATTTTACATTTCATAGAAAAAGTCAACAAATTGCCCAAAATTAACCCGTCAATACATAAATTAAAGTATATTGGTTTGAGGGTGAAAATGTTAGATTGGTCAATGATGGAATAAACAGATTTTTTATGTGGGTTTAACAGGCAATGTTGAACTGCAGCCACGGAAATCTGTATACCACCATGATGAAGCAGTGGCTGTCCGGAACATTGAAGTTGTGAACATCATTTCCCAATTGTTGAGAGTAAAACAAGAAACTTTGTTGGCAGCCCTGACAGCAAAGCGTGCCAGGGCCTCAGGAGAGACACTCATAATCAACTATAGGCTACCTGAGGTACAGACATTAGCAGAGTTAATATTTTGATGACACTAGGCTCATAATTGTTCATAGTTCTGAGACATTGATTATGAATAAATTCAAACCCAAATGTTGGTCTGTCAGTTACAGTAGTTCTTATTGGATGCAGCTATTTACTCGTAAAATATTAAACATCAGGCAATAAATAAAATTGTGAACTTTAACTTAAAACAATACACTCTGTAATTTATATTTATAGTAGATTTGTGTTTCTTAGAAATGTCCAGCATTCAATTCAATTTCTTTATTGCCAGTAAATACATATCAGTGTACTATAGGCATTGTCAAAAATATAATATACATGTTACATATAGTAAAATTATAGTCATTAACAAACCTTACATACTCAATAATTAAAATTAATAATAAAAGTAACAATTGTTGACCAAAATAAATAGTATCGATCAATAGATTCTAGTAAATTAATAAACTTTGAAAAGAAAGTTTTTTCGATGATGATTCCAGACTACAATACAAGGGCACGCAAGCCCTAAGAGGATTTGCCTAAAACTTACTCTGTAACTTGTCTTTACTTGTGCATATAGGTAAGTCGGTGAATACTTTAGCAATTGTTTAGTCAAAAGCTTATTAATTTTTTATAAATAAAAGAGCTTGGTATTTGTAACATAATTATTATTTTTATGTAAGGAATTAAAATCATCTACTAAAGAATAATAATCATCTAAAAATTGTGTATTCTGTTCAGTTGAAATTATTCTTTACTTTGAAAATATTGAAGATAATACAATTATCAAACCCTATCAACAAATAAAATAAATTATATGTTTAGAGTTTGTGTTTAGTGGACTTACCTTCATAGTTATATTTGCTGATACCATATGTGATATATTTATCGATATCCTATAACCTTATCTCTAATGTCATTATTATAATGTTTGTTTGGTTAAACCTAGTTAATTTCATGATGTTAATATTCCATCACTGCCTGTTACACTGTCCTGTTTATCCTGAAACTTCAATACTGATTTTATATATATATATATCTAGCTTTTCTGTGTGTAGGCAATTGCTGCACGAGATGCCATGGCTAAATGCTTATATGGAGCTCTTTTTGACTGGATAGTGCTGCAAGTAAACCATGCATTACTATCTAAAAAAGATACTTTACGTGACCACCAAGGAAATTCCATTGGCGTTCTTGACATATTTGGTTTTGAGGACTTTGGGCCGTATAACAGGTAAATTAATAACCCCACCATACACAAACAGTTGAATTGACCCACCCGTCCATGCAAGTAGGGTGGTATTGACTCAGCAGCCCACCCATGGGAGGGTGGGTATACAAAAATCTTAACTTTACATCAAGGCCATTAAAAAATAGATGCCTATCAAATCAGTAGGAGAGATAGAACATCAGAAATTTTGGCAATGGTGAAAGCCTTCAGGGTGTTGACCAAATGCATTAGCCTTAAGGCCTTGACAGTCTGGAAGTTGTATTCACTCTGTGAGAAAATTCTACTGCTGTAATTCACCAAGCATAGCACATTCCATAATGGACAGTCTCATTCTGGCGAGTGAATTGTGAATTTAGCAAGAGAAGTTTTAGTGTTACTCTAGTCTTCCTGAGGTCCTTAAATATCTCCATGAAGTTTTAAAAGGAAATAAAAATGTGTTTGAATGAAAGTTGCCTTGATTTTTGCCAGATTTATGTACAATTAATTTTTTTATAGTTGTTAATGAATATTTATTGTATTCAAATAAAAAGTAAATATAAAACTAAATAAATTTGAAGACGGAAAATGCTTGTAAAAATAAATAATTTTATTTACTTACTATCCACTTCGTTACATCAAACGTAATGTACATTTTTTATTGTTTTCCAAACAATTTAAAAAGTATCAGTGGGTGATTTATTAATATTAATACATTATGACAAAATAGTTGCTGACTCAGAGTGTCTGATAACATAATTAGCTAGAAGCCCATCAGACTAAGATTTATTAACTCATTACCATAAAACAATATCTTAGTAAACATCTTAGAAAATACACTCAGGAAAATTTTCATATTGCGCTTGTATTGAATTTTGTCATCTACCTTTTATTTAGACTGCCATCACTCTAAATGTAAGATGCTTGATATAATATTTATATAATAACTATCAATGCCCTTAGTATGTTTTAATCATGATATATGAGGCATGTTTTTTAAGTAAGTACTGTTTTTTTTAATTCTGCCGATGTAGTGCCGCAGTCAGCGATCAGCACATGTACGCTTTGTACTACTTTCTGTTGCCACTGTTACAGATCCATTAGAGAGTATTTAAGGTTGCTTATGAGTGTTGAAAATGCTGCCGACATGAAATACGCACTGTGATAAGTTTACTTAACGCTAAAGGCTTTAAAGCAGCTGACATTCATTGTGAAATCTGTCACAAAGATAATTTGGTTTTAAAAATTGTCACTATCCTGATTTCAATGCAGGAATGTAAGAGAACTTACCAAACATTTGTTATTGTGATTATTGGTCAGCATTTTCAGAACCCACATGAACATTCTAACGTTCTGTCACAATTTCATAAACCACTACTGACGATTCCTCAGTTATCTTAAAGTAATCTGATTTGCCATCACTTCAAAATAAAACTGCCACAATAATGGTAAACTTTAAAAAATGGTTCAATGCTTATGATCATACACTAAATGTTCTCAAGACAGAAATTATCCATTTCAAAACTTGTTTTTAACAGTGCAATGCTGAATTTGTCATATTCAGAACAATTTCTTGGTCTCAAATTAGATCAACACTTTAATTCAACAAATTAATATGTGTGACAGGTCAGAAAATTACCAAATAAGAGTGTGCAAGTCACGCTATTCCCCCTTCCTTACAAGCACTGTTTTCCTATAAACACCATTATTTTTAGACACTCAACACATTGGCAAAAGTGATGTAGTCAGATCACAGTCACCGCTCAACATAAAGTCAAGTACAGTAAGTAACAAAGCAGTGTGTTGTACCTCACAGGTACATACAGTTTTCATCATTATAGGACAATAATACGTTATATTATTCTCAGACAATTTTTATTAGAATATTGTTTTAGGAAAGAGCATGTTGGTTAAAACGGAATCTTGGAAAAGGAGGCTCTATTGTACTTTTAAAATCAGTAACAATAAGTTAAATAAGTATGATATGTAATTGTTTACATTAAATTTAGGTTTTGTATCAATAACAATCTACATTGACTAGTTTTGGTGTTTTGTAAATTAGTTTTGATAAATATAACAATGTATTTATATTATAGTTATATGATGAGCCACCTGCCTTATATAGTTATATTCTACTACTTTGTAAAAGTTTTTTGTACAAATAAAGAATCTACAGAGAAAAATAGAAACCAAAGCATCATGCAAAACTCCTTCTAATCAACATTAACACTTTGACTGCTGCATCAAAATTTATAATTTTACCACAGGCGCTAAAATATATAATTTTTGTTTTTCACTTACATATACTTGGTAAAATTCTAAGATGACATTTCAGGTGATTTGAAATGATTTGA
Organism: Stictocephala bisonia; assembly: GCA_035578905.1. Classification (NCBI taxonomy): domain Eukaryota; kingdom Metazoa; phylum Arthropoda; class Insecta; order Hemiptera; family Membracidae; genus Stictocephala; species Stictocephala bisonia. The sequence continues at coordinate 14,991 of JAQJVL010000280.1, forward strand.
CAACCCAGAAAGTGACGTCATATACCAGTACCCTTTCGGTCACGCCAGCATGTGGAGAAGACTTCATTTTTTTTTTTATTTTTATAATATAATCAATGCACCCATACACGTACAGTGGTATTAACCCACCCATACACGTACAGTGGTACTGACCCACCCTCCCACCCATACACGTACAGTGGTACTGACCCACCCTCCCACCCATACACGTACAGTGTTATTAACCCACCCTCCCACCCATACACGTACAGTGGTACTGACCCACCCTCCCACCCATACACGTACAGTGGTATTAACCCACCCTCCCACCCATACACGTACAGTGGTACTGACCCACCCTCCCACCCATACACGTACAGTGGTACTGACCCACCCGTCCACCCATACACGTACAGTGGTATTAACCCACCCTCCCACCCATACACGTACAGTGGTACTGACCCACCCGTCTACCCATACATGTACAGTGGTATTAACCCACCCTCCCACCCATACACGTACAGTGGTACTGACCCACCCTCCCATACATTAAATTTATGGGAGTACCACCGTATGGGTATGTATGTATGGGTGGTACCCATACACTTGTACCACCGTACGTGTATGGGTGGGCGGGTCGGTTAGTACCACCGTACGTGTATGGTTGGGCGGGTGGGTTAGTTCACCGTACATGTATACCTTAATTTGTGTTTATATAAAATACGTATATTTATTTATTTATTTCACTTTTGTACAAAACGTTATAGCGAGTTTAAGATAGAATCTCTTAAAACTAATGTCTTGATGACTTAGACCTAAATATACATGGAGTTCATATGTATTGTTTCTGAACTCCAAATATCGTATTTATAAAAATATTGTTTTTCAAATAATCAAGAAAAAATTTAAAACTGCCGTGACCATATACACTGAACACGTACGACTGTCCACAAAATCGAAAATAATGAACTGAAAACTGACCCGAACACAAATCAATATAGCCGTACTCCACACGCTATAAACGAAAACAATGGTCCCTGGCACACGCTGACTCAATACTGACAATGAAACGAAGAAAGGCCAAGTATGACCAATAGGTCACGGTCGTATCCAAGAACACCCAAACACTGTAACCGATAAGTCATCGCAGCACTCAAAGTGTTAAGTTTCTGGTTTTGTTGCATTTGAAGTTCTAAGATGCAGTAGTGTTTTAACTTAAATTTTGTACTTTCTCTATCAAAAATTAAATTACTAAATTATGTATTCATTTACCATACTCGATATTTTTTGTTGTTCTAGTTTTGAACAGCTCTGTATAAATTACGCCAATGAGCACTTGCAGTATTACTTTAACCAGCATGTGTTCAAGTATGAGCAGGAGGAATACCGCAAGGAGGGCATCCGGTGGAGTGACATCGATTTCCTGGACAACACAGCTTGTTTACAGCTGATCGAGGCTAAGCCGAGTGGCTTGCTGTGCCTCCTGGATGATGAGTGCAAGTATGTACTGACATTAGTTTGACCAAATTATACAGGGTGACCACCGGGAACCGGACGTTTTTTAAATAAACATAAACCACTTATTTTTTAACATAAAACTTATTTTATTACATAGAAATGTTTGTACTTACATGCCATTTAAGAACAATCTTACTTATGGAATATAACGTCAAATAGATGGTGTCCATTTTCTTGAATGCAGGTTTCTAACCTTTTAAGAAAATCTGCATGTACAAGTTCGAGAAGCTCTTGATCAATTGCTGCCACTTCGGTCTTGATTGCATCCTTTAGCTCTGCCAAGGTGCGAGGTTTGTTGTTGTAGACTCGTGATTTGAGGTACCCCTACAAAAAAAAGTCACAAGCCGTCAAGTCTGGTGACCTTGGGGGCCACTGGATGTCGCCGAAACGGGAAATGAGCCTTCCTGGAAACATCCGACGGACCACAGCCATTGACAAGCGAGCAGTATGCGGTGTGACACCATCTTGTTGAAAATAAACGTGTTCATTTCTGTCTAGACCTCGTCTTCTCAGTTGTGGACGTAAGAAAGTGTTCAGCATGTGATTGTAACGTTCGGAGTTGACTGTTACTGAGGCTCCATTTTCACCTTCAAAAAAATATGGACCAATAATAGTTCTGAATGGAGAGGTTTTTGGTGAATTATGCGAGGATTCTCGGTTGCCCAGTAACGTAGATTTTGCTTGTTAACTTCTCCGTTTAAATTAAAATCATCACTCATAATGATTATTGTGCTGTCATTATCTTCGAGCAACACTTGCATGTAAACGGCGAAGTCCTCTCGCTGAGCGTGATCTCTTTCCTTTAGCTTCTGAACAACACATTTTAAAGGGATGAAATTTTAAATCACTTTGCAAAATTTTCCGCACTGATTCACGCTTTAACCTTAGTTCACTTGCATGTCTTCTTGTAAACAACTTGGGCTCCGAATGAAGGCTAGTCTCACCCTCTCTACGTTTTCCGGCGTCCTTACGGTTTTTCTTGGGCCAGGAGATTTTTTCTTTAAAATAACTCCTGTCGTTCTCAGATTTTGAACCCACCTGAGAATAGTATTGCGGGTAGGAACCGTACCATGGCGTCCACGGTTGAAATGAGTGCGAAAAAGCCGTTGTAACAGACTCGCCATTTTGCACATACGCGTTGTATGCAAACATGCGATGCTCCACTGTCCACTGCTCCATGGCTACTGAAATGGCATTGTATAGCGAGGTCATTCACCACACTCTCCCCCCTCTCCCATCTTGGCTGAGAATTACTAGCAATTCCAAAAACGTCCGGTTCCCGGGGGTCACCCTGTATTATGAACTATTTAAGCTTTCACAATATATATATATATATATATATATGTATACATATATATATATATATATATGTGTATGTATGTATGTATGTATTTATTTTCAAAATTTTAATTGCATTTTGAACCCTCAGTATTAAAAGATAAAAACCAGAAATCGATTATTATTTATTTCCATCAAATTGCATACTTCATAAATGTATACATTGCAACATTTATGTGGAAAGTTATGGAAATATAAACCCCCTCCTGGGCAAAGCTTTTTAATGGGGCAGTCTGAAAAGAGTGTTATGCCAACTAAACCATGTAAATCAAGGAAATGTCAAGTAGCTAATATTACAATTAAAAAACAAACTACAAATTAAACCCATTGATTTATATAACAAAACTTATCTTCACAGCTCTTTAAAAGACACTATTGAGATTCCTACTCTATTTTTAATCTAAATTAATTAAACATTTTATTACTTTAAAACATAAATGTACCATTTTTCTAGTAATATTTTATCTATAAATACAAGGCAAGTACGAATATTATATGGTTTGCCAAGTAAGTTTGTTTTGTATAAGAATACAAATCAAATCAAAATAACTTTATTCAGCTAGCACATATGCGTACAGAATAGCATCATACAAAATTTATTTAAAACAGATATTATAGGTACATAGAACATATTATATTATATATTATAAACATAAACACTTAGTATCATCATTTACCTCAATATGTCAATAAAATATTATATTAATAAAAATACTCCTCTAATGAATAAAGAGGTTTGTTAATCATTAAAATCCTTAGTTTTGTTTTAAACTTGTCATAACTTGTAATATCTTTTACATATTGTGGCAAATAATTATAATATCTGACTCCCGCATAGTTAGTTTTTTTTTCGTAAAGTTTTAACTTATGTGAATTGAAAGCAATATTGAATTTATTTCTCGTATTATAACTATGATGATGTCCCAGAGTATGAAGTATAGTACTATTGCATTTTATTGATAATACTAACTGATATATATATATATATATATATATATATATATATATATATATATATATATACACACTGAAAACTGTCATTATTCCCAAAGCAGGAAAATGATGCTTGGCAGACTCAAACCATTTCAATTTAAGCATAATCCTAACAGCATTTTTTTGCATTTTCAAAATTCTGTTTAAATTTTCAGTTGATGTTCCTCCATATACAGAAATTCCAAAAGAAATATGTGAATGGATAAAAGCAAAATATACAGATTTCAGTGTATTTAAGTCATAAAGCCGAGCCAATTTTCTAAGAGCAAATAGTCCAGTTGATATTTTTTTGGAAATGTTATTGACATGCGAGTCCTAAGTAAGATATTTATCAACTTGTAATCCAAGAAATTTAAGTTCATTTACTTCTTCTAAAGCATTGTTATTTATAAACAAAAGCAATTGTCTGTATTTTTTTTATGTATGAGCAACATTAAATTTTGCTAACCAAATTAAAATGGTAAAGCCCTGTTGATCTGTACTGTTGGCTAATGTATTTTTATCATTTGAATTAAAAACAGCATAAAAGTAAAGAAAACCATGAGAAATAAATTATCTACTGTGGTGATATTTAATTGAGAACTAAAAACTGTATAGAGTGTGGCATTAGTCTTGTGGAGATCTCAATCAAGATGATTCAGTAATCAATCATAAGTTAATAAAATTCTATTACAAAGTAAGATTTGTTTTAAGAATAAATTTTTAATGTTACATTCTCATGGTATTTGTGTTACAGTTTTCCAGGCGCATCAAATGAGACACTCCTACAGAAATTCAATTTGGTTCATAAGGACAATGCCTTCTATGAAATGCCACACAAGAGAGAACCTGCCTTCATCGTGAGGCACTATGCTGGTCGTGTCAAATATCAGGTACTGTTATTTGGTATCATTAACTTTAAGAGAAAATACCTTTAATCCAAATCGTAAAGATTTGAGACATGTGATCAAAATAATATTAAAAAACTATTTTTGTCACATTACCTCAGTCACATGCACGTGTATGACCTACCGCCCATCCACACAAGTACAGGGGTATTAACCCATCCATCCACACATACATGGACACCCCAGACTTCTCTAGTAGTGTCCACATCGATGTCAACCATAGAGCAGATACCTTGTTAGTTTTTAGAGGACCGAGTATTAGGAGTGTGAGTAGCAGTTTAAGGATTCGAGTCAAGTCGAATTGAGTTTTTAGACATAATTTCGAGTTCGAGTTTTTTTTTTTTTTGAGACGAGTATTAGTCCTTAATTTTCAAAAAATAAAAAACACTGAAATGAAGTAAGCAATACATTCTAACACAAATATATTTAGTTCCCTGAATAATAATAAAATATTGAAAATTGTTGTAGAATCTATGAAATGATTGTATCAGTGATTAAATATAAATATTCTTAAAGATATATATTAAATAAACTGTAAAATAATATGTGAAATATTTGTCATAACTTATAAAAACGAAGCCTAAAATAAATTCAGAGTACAAATTTAAAATATTGAAATTAACCAAAAATTGTAATCTGGTACTAAAAACAGTATTACTGCTAACTCTAGTGAGAAAGGTGATCTATAAACTTTAATCAAATCAAACTGACAAACTTTAATTAATTTTTTTTAATATACAAAGAATACGCAATAGACGTGAAAAGAGATTGGTCTCGTCACTAAAATCCATTTTATTTTATTTTTATTATATTTCCCACGGTACTTTGCATATTAATGTTTACAAGTTTCAAAATTTCACAAAACTACTTATGTGTAATGCTTTTGTTCAATTAAAAGTTAAACCTAATAATCCATAAAACAGTAGTTACACAATAATATGTTCTTTTCAGCTAACCTCACTTTCACCATTGACTACAATGTTTTGTTTCCACTAATAGAAACAAAATAATTAATTGTCAATACAATACTAACTAGCGATAACAACTGCCGACTGGTCAAGTTTAACCTTGTTTTCATTTTCATCGTACTATTACTATTTCCATTTGTCAAGTTGAGTTGTCAAGGGATGGGCGTTATTTAACGAAACAGGATAAATGACATGGTTACAGTAATGTAACCTGTTATAGATTTAACAGGTACCACAAAATACCCTGTTATTTTTGTAACTCCCAGTCATGATGCATGATAAGGTTATAACGAATTTTATATAACTGTAACACATAGTGGTAATGGAGAGTAAGTATAGCATAATGTGAAAAGTAAACGGAACTGTAACTGAACTACGAATTAAACTTATGAAGATTCCTGCATGTTACACTTAAATCACAGAATATAGACAGATACAGAAGCCCCACGGTATAGGAAATAATGAAACGGGCAGTTCGTGGTATTTCTCAAAATGAAGGTGTTCAGACGGTCGCTAACTGGCGCGGCGTTGCCAGATCATAGTGCGGGATTCCCGTTTTCCCACAGTGGAGGGAGGAATACAGAATGGACAGACAGAACTCCAACCGGCAGGGGGCAAGGCCCGGAATACCCCCGCTTACGTTCACCGAGTTCCATTTACTTCGCGTATTTTGACCCTTTACATCCTCGTTTGAATTTTAGCCAAATTCTCAAAGTTCATAAGTTATACATTGAGCAAATGAAGCCTATTTTATGCACTTCTAAATAAAGGGGATTGTTTAGTTGTATTCTTAATTAACAAGTTTATGAAACATTTATGATAATTTATCAAATTAAATTATGAAACAATTAATTGTTTAAGGAAGATAAAATAACGATGGATGATAAGAAAACCAAGATTTTTATTTTGCAGTTAGCTTGGGCATTGTCAGTGATATTACACCACGAGGAACTATAAAATATAACATATAATTTAGACATACATACTATACAGAATTTATTCACCACAATTTCTCAATACATCCCTCTCATAAGCTCATTATTTTTATTCATTTTTATTAGGGCTTACTATTTTTAAACCTTTCAATTTGCCAAATTGATTGTCTTTTTTACTTATTTTATACCGACTGGATATCATCAATGTGTATAGTTACTATATACTGTACCTGAGCAGATACAGAGACAAGCAAATTGTATTGATGGCACATGCTTATAAGGATCCTTGAAACATATAATTAGAAGTTATACTTTTAACTATCGATACATTTATGAACTATTTACATTAATAAACATTTGATTAAACCCAAAAACAAAACATAAATTGTTACATAAATACGCCCTAAAAGTGTTATACAATACAAAATAAATACTATAAACACATAGTAAACATATAGACTATTTTAAAAAGTATATCTTATCGCCAAAATTTCTCATATCTCGATCTTTCATAACCACATTATTTTTATTCATTTAAGATGTTCGTTCAACTCCTCATGGGCCGTACCAGTGAAAGGATGAAAAGTCACTAATGGTATGAAAAAGTAGGTTTTTGTGACCAAGATGATGTGCAAGATTTCACTTTTATATGTTTAGTCATATAAAAGCTGTGACGGCGTTTCTATATTTTTTCACCTTGTATGCACGCTATGTACATGTTGCCAACGTTTCAAGTGCATTGCAGTTTCGTCTTCAGGGCAACACACTCTGTTACTAGATCCACAGAGTATATGTAATGTACCTGGTGATGAGTATGTCGCCCTGAAGATGAGAGCTGCAATGCACTCGAAACGTCGGCAACATCTAATTAGTGTCCATAGCAATCAGACACGGTCCTACCCGGATTATGATAATGTAAATAGTTTGGTCTAACGTGGAGTTTATATCAAACTGGTTTCACTTATTCATTTTAACGATTAGTCACCAAACACGAATGTGGGTATACTTTTGCTGCAGGAAATGTATCGCATAGATTCGTGAAGTAAGGTCTGTGAATGGTGTGCGACTGCAGCGTTCGTCACATCCACTCCGTGAACGCTTATAGTGCTACCATAAGGTTGAAGACGGGCTTTGCTAAACACTTTTAACATTTTAATTTAGTATTTTTCAGTTTACTCATGGCATTGTTACAGTTTTAGACAATAGAAGATAAGTGACAATGCCGGGACAAGATGCAGAAGACGTTTGATTAATTTATATTAACACATGGCACAAATGGCTCGAGGAAAATAATCTAGGCCTAAATGATGTGTATTATTTAAAAAAAGTCCTTCACTTACCACAGTTCTCCACGTACACTTGTGATAGGTGTTTTGGGAACCTGACCATCCACAGTGATTCTATTTGTATAAATCTTTACACCTACTCTAACACAAACTGTCGTAGTCTTTCTTTCTCTCCATTAAAACACTAAGTTATAACAAGACACAATGATAAAATAACCGAAACCAAACCAATTTCATTCAGAAACTAGGAGACACCCCTGCCCGCTTCGCATGCCTCGCTGTGCTCGTGAGATATGGGTCACATGCGGCCTCGTAGGGAGCTCGGCCTTCGGCCACGCCAAGACGCTCTGCTACAGGCCTCGCAGGGGAAGGTTTGGCTTGCGGTCTCACCAAGACACTCTGCTACAGTTCCATTTGAGGAACTCGGCCTGCGGACTCGTGGAGGAGCTCGGCCTACGGCCTCGCCAAGACGCTCTTCTACAGGCAGTTATGGAACTCAGCCTACGGCCTCGCGGGGGAAAGTTCGGCTTGCGACCTCACCAAGATACTGCTACTGTCCATTTGTGGATCTCGGCATGTCGCCTCGTGAGAAAGATCGGCCCTCTGCCTCGTCAGGATTTTTAACCAGTATGACCATTAATTTTGGTTTTTGGGACAGCGGAACCCCTAAACATAGACTTTTCTCAAATCTGATGGTAAATTAGTATTTATGAGAAAAATACTTTTATTTTGATACCCCACTTGAGTGTATTAGCTTGACATTAGTACTCAATTTTGGGTTTTGGAGCTTCTTTTTATTGGGGGGGGGGGGGGGGGGCGGAACCCTTAAACGTTGTCTCTTCCAAGATGTAAAGGTAAAATGTAATTTTTGAGATAAATACCTATAGTTTGATGCTCCACTTGTAAGTTTTATTTTTGTACTACCCTTTTACTGGTTTTAGAAGTTTTGTTTTAGGAGCATTTACCCCTTAATATTTATCCCGTTCAAAATCTGATATTGTATTTGGATTCAGGAGAGAAATGGCTTTAAATTGAAACCTCACTTGAGTAGATTAGATCAGTTTTTAAAATGTTTACATTTTTTTAATTTTCAGTTTTTGAGCCCCCGATACTACAAATGTTTGATTTATTAAGCTGAAATTCATATATAAGGTACGTGTTTGTTACACGTGTAGAACTGTGAATGTTTGGACATTTTACTACAGATTTTCTTCAACTTAGGTAATAAAAACTACTTTTTAGTGATTTTTGACATTGGGGAAGTTTTGGGGTAAAAAGGCCGCCAGCTTGTTTATGAGTGAAAAAAGTAAACTTTTGTGAATTTTTCTGGAGGTTTCAGACAGAGAGCTTCAATTCAAGTATATTCTTCATGGGGGTAAGACGCAGGGAAATGCCTCAACATTTAGTGTCAGTGAGTCAGTCAGTCACTACATTGAGCTTTAAAGTATATAGATTGACTGAGTTTTATTCAGAATTTTTTTTATAAACGGAAAGGATGCAGGAAGTAGATGAACACGTGATAGGCGCGCGTTCTTTGAACTTTGCCTCAAATATTATTTTCCATCTACAGTAGTTTGAAGGAAACAGTATTCGTTCTAACATATGAGACGCCGACACAACGTTGTGCGTATTTTAAGGCGAATATGAACGATGATATGAGTGTAGTCTGGTTACTAACTGAGTTTAACTGTTCCTCAGAAAGTGCAATTTATTAATAGCCAAACAGCCAGGGCAACTATCGGACCTGCAGCTTCCCGTAAAATCCGAACCACGTAGTGTTGGTCTGATTTTCAGCTAACGGACAAGTCTGACACTCAGTTCTCTTCCCTACACAACATCCGAACCTTGACTACCATCCAACATAAACACCCCATACGTCTCTAGTAGTGTCCACGTCGATGGCAACCATTGTGCTGATGCCGTGTCGGTATTAAGAGGACCGAGCATGGATCCTATCGCCTTCAATCTCCCAAACACTTTGTCCTTATTCGAGATTTATGTTCCTTTAAACATTTTTTACCCATTTAAAACTGTAAAAAATAATAGTAATAATCCAAAACCTAATTTTTTCTTAAACTAGGGGATACCACAGCACGCTAAGTGTGCAAACCCCCGTTACTGGCTACGCTCATTTCACTCACTCGTGTAATTTTGTTATTTTTCTTCGTATTACATGCTTAACATTGTTTCAATACACTGTTAAAAAGTAACCTCTTATGTCAAGTGTGCAACAGTGTCAACGGTGCACGTCATAAGCTTTCTCAATGTTAGGATAACAATGATTTGTTAGTATTGGGATATTATTATCTGCCTTAATTTAGCTTTTTGAGAAAAACTGTTGACACCCCTCTTAGTATAGGTCTATAGCAGTGGTCTTCAACCTTTTATTATTTAAGGGCCAAATTATTGTCATGGAGGACTTGGAGGGCCGCATTGATTAAGCGTGTATATACATATACATATATACACACATATATGTATGTGTGTGAATTTTGTCTCAGGTTAAAATAATTTACATGAATTTGTTATAACATTTTATATTTGTTGATAACTGTATTAAACATCAATATTGAAAACAATATAGGTCTACTTGACATATATTTAAACATGTTATAAAACTCAAAATTAAACTGAAAACATCAAATTTGTGACTTTTGTAGTTTAGTGAGAAATTTGACATTGTTTATCTTTTACTAATCTGTCAACATTAGCTTTTATGTCAGATGTGGCAATTCGAAGACAGTTCTCTAAATGAGTGTCAGAAATACGGTTTCTCAGTTTCGATTTCACGTTCTTCATTCTTGAAAATAGCTGCTCACAGATGTAAGTGCTGCCAAAAAGAGATGCTGTGGCCAGAGCATGAGATCTGATTGCTGGAAATCGATCACATTCAACATACAATGAGTAAAACTCCAGAAGTCCAATTTTTAAATTTCTCCTGTAAATCGCTATTGCACTGAAAGTCAATAAGTTCCATTTGTATATTTCCGGAATAGTCTTCCACATTAACACTGAAAGGAGCACAAAAAAGCTTCATCATAGTTTTATTTTGCTTGAAGTCTAAAAACCTGTTTCTAAAATCTTGCTGTAACATGGAGAGTGCTTCGCTGTACTTTTATTTGTTTTGAACTTCACATTGTGACAGTGTTGGAAAATGTGTGAAGTCGCCCTGTTGTACTTGATTCTTCCACAAACTAAGTTTCCTCTCAAACGCCTCAACTTGATCAAAGAGATTGTGTATCATAGCATTCTTCCCTTGTAGCCTAATATTCAAGTCATTGAGATGTATTGAAATATCAGTTAGATACCCAAAATCAGCCATCCAACTGGGATCTTTGAAGTAGTGAACTGCCTTCCCTTTACTCTCCATGAACATGCAGATTTCTTCTTTCAAATCAAAAACCCTTTTTAAAAACTTTCCTCGACTGAGCCAACGAATCTCTGTGTAATAAATTACATCACCATACTCTGCATTCATCTCACTAAGAAAGGTTTGGAATTCCCTGTGGTTCAGTCCTTGTGATCTGATAAAATTCACGATTTTAGTCACATCTTTAATGACATCTTTGAAACAAACACTTTTTGCACACAAATTTTCTTGATGGATAATGCAATGATATTGTATGAACTTTTCATTTTCACTTGCATCTTTTCTAATCAGAGCTACAACACCTTCATTTTTTCCCGTCATTGCTGGGGCCCCATCAGTAACAACACCGCTCAAGTTATCCAGATTTAGGCCAAACCGGTTTAAAGTTGAAGTCAAAGCCTTGTAAATATCAGTGCCTTTAGTTGTGCCCTTCATTGGAAATAGTGCTGCCATTTCCTCAGTAACAGAGAAATTTTTATCGATTCCTCTAATAAAAATGGCTAACTGAGCTGTATATGTAACATCAGTGCTTTCATCAAGTGCTACTAAATAAAAACAAACTTTGAAGCACGGTCTTTAAGTGAGATTTCAATATCCTGAGATAGCTCCTCAATTCTTCTGGCAACTGTGACCCCAGATAAACTAACCTTTGAAAACAAATGTTTTTGTGTTGGGCATATGATTTCAGCTGCCGATTCCATACACTGCTTTACAAACTCACCATCTGTGAATGGCTTTGATTGCTTAGCAATTTGTTCAGAAATGATATAGCTAACTTTAACACTTGATTCACTTTCGGCGTTTTGCCGAGTAAACGTAAATTGTTGATTCTCAAGTTTTTTCCTTAAAGCTCGCACCTTATCCAATCTAAACTGACCTTGTACTGCGTCCATCTTGGAAGCGTGCTTTATGTCATAATGCCGCTTTAAATTGTACTATTTCATTACAGAGACAGACTCATTACAAACCAAACAAAAAGTTTGTTTTTTATATTTACAAAAAAGTATAGATCAGTCCACTTTTCTTGAAACACTCGGCACTCATCGGTAATCTTCCGTTTCTTACTACAAGAAGCCATTATTCACTAAACTTAAACTAACATTCACTTGCGGGCAGACAATAGAAATAGGTGAAACAGACTGAGACAATGACACTGGCGTGGGTTGCGATGCTACGAGTGACCTTGAGCATCAGGGTTGCCAACCTGCTTTGCCACTTAACGAATTCCCTACTACGGCCGAAGCAATTGGCCAACTTCAGTGCTGCAATGTTTTCCTATTTATTTGGAAACAAAATCATTCGGCGGGCCACAAAAATATACACGGCGGGCCGCAAGCGGCCCGCGGGCCGCGGGTTGAAGACCACTGGTCTATAGCCTATAATGAATGTTTATAGCGAATTTCGTGGTCTTATGATTTTTGGGAATTTGTGATTAGTCAGTGTTGTTTGGCTTTAATAGGGATGCAAAATTCAACTTAGCTTTGAAAGAAATAGAAAAATGTATCGGTCTAAATAAAAATGGGGGTCAAACTCCAAAACACACTAAAAAGGTTATTACTGAAATAAAAGAAACAACCTCAAACGGTAGTGGTTATTTATCACCAAAGAACTTAAAGCGAAACACTACAGTAAACTCAGGAAAACGAAAACCCTCTAAAACAGTTGGATCACTAACAAGCACACCCAACTCAATTAGTAGTACTCCTCGTTGCAGTGCAACCGACTCGACTCCAACTTCATCTGTAAATAGTCTAAAACATAGTCAACCATCGCCAACTAATAGGGAAGTTGGAACAAATCAAGTTGAAGTTGTTCCAATAACTTCAAAGAGTGCAGAACAGATAGCATGTGAATCACTTATAGAATTTAAATGGATCCCAGATGAGGTGATCAAAATATATTTTGATATACTAAATTCAAACATCTTAACATCTAAGATACATCTCATGAATCCAGTCATAGCAGTAGCAATAATAAATCTGTTGGATATCAAAGACATAGTTGAGCCATTAAACATACAAGATAAGGATTTTTTAATAGTTCCCATTAACAACTCCCCAACCATACAAGAAGTAGGAGGAACAGGAACTCACTGGAGTCTGTTACTATTTGACGTTAAAAATGAAACCTTCTACACCTTTGATTCCTTAAAAGATATGAATATCCAATACGCACAGACATTCTCACAAAAGTTAAAACACTTTGTTAGTGCAGCAAAAAATGCAGCCATGGTAAACGTAGCTACACCGCAACAAAACAATAGTTACGATTGTGGTATATACATGATCCTAGTGACTGACTTAATTGTCTCAAAACTAACGGAAACAACTTGTGCATTGTCCTCAAATGTTTTTAAGGACATGTTTCCAAAAATAAAGGAGTCGGATGTTATAAATAAAAGAGCTCAGTTGGCAATGTTGATTCATAATAATCAGTATTTGTTACTTGGAAAAAACATAGTACGGGATTTAATGTTTAGTAATAATTATAACAAAATATGTAAGTCACTACAAGATGAAAATAATGACCTAAAACAGAAGAACAACGCTCTCACATTAAAAGTCCAACAGACAACAGTCCAGGTTGAAACCCCACTGACACAGTGTGTGGAAAACATGCTGATAGATAAGAACTGGCAAATAGCTAAAAATAAAAGAAATGTTAAGCATAGAAACGTTAATAATAACAATGTACAAGGTGTCAGTATCTCAAACAAATTTGATGTACTATCAGATAACCATCAAAACCAAGAGCAAAAAACAGACAAGTTGGATAAACATGGAACAAGAAATATGAAAACTAATACTAGAAATAAAATAAAAGCAAATTGTATAACTGGAAGCTGTCCTGATGAAATACGTTTAAAAGCTGAACTTTATGCGGACAGTCAAGGGAGAGGACTTCCTGAAATTGTTGGTCTGTGCAGTAGGGGTAAGGTCTCTGTGGATGGGCTGGTGAAACCGGGTGCTGGTATCCAGCATGTCTACAGTCACGCAAGTAAGTCACAGCATCGGCCGATAGTTTTAATAGCTGGAACAAATGATATGTCCAAGAAATCTCCAGAAATAATCTACAAAAAATTGGAAAGCGAGCTACAGTCTCTTAGTGCCTCAAGACCCGTTTGTATTACAACCATCCCTCCTCGCTACGATGTCCAACCTAATGATGTGATACACTATGACATTGCTCTAATCAATAACTACATCCGAGAGCTTGTTTCTAGAATGAACAATGTCAATATTATTGACCTCGACATGTTTAACAGGCAGCATTTTTCACATCAAGGCATGCACTTGAACGTTAGAGGCAAAAAAAAGCTTGCCTTCAAGATTATTGACTTTGTTCAATGTTCTTATGATCAAAGGATACAGGAAGCAAATGATGCCATCCTGAAAGACAATGTTAACTTGTCTCATAATTCTAACCAACTGGCTATCAACAAAAACATTGATGTAATTGATAGAGATATGGCAGAAGTCATTACTCTGGCGACTGCTGACTTGGTGTCTCAGGAGGGTACACATTCGCAGAACCTCTCATCCATCACTGCTGAACCACAACCAGTAAACGATCAACTAATGGCCACAATGACACCTGTTGAATGTGATGCAGTTAAAGTGACCCCCGGCGTCCTCACATTTAGTGAGGCGCTAAAGCAGAGTAATTGTGTCAGTGCTGTGGTAAATCCAATAGATGTTAGCAGTAGTGAAGAAGTCTCCTTTTCCTTTAAAGAAGATTGTTCTGTTGATAATAGTGTTGTAAATAATAAGTTAATTGAGCATTTAAATTTTGTAGAAAATGACAGTCAGATAGTTTCTCAAACTAACAATGAATCAGATTTTTTAGACTTAAGGGGAAATTTAGTAAATGTAACCTAGTCTCTCATAGATATAATTTAAATAGGATAACCCCTGTAAAAAGAAATAATTTGCAAATACTTGTTCTAAATATCCAGGGCCTTAGAAATAAAGTTTCAATCCTAGAAAGTTTTTTATGTGATCTAGGCAATGTTAAAATTATTTGTTTAACTGAACATTGGCTGTGTAGCAATGAAGTACTTTTTTACTTTCCAAATGGTTATCATTGTGCAGATTCAAATAGTAGGACTGAACACATTAGGGGGGGCTCACTAATATTGGTGCATAACTCACTCCAGACAAGGGCATGTGACATCAAACGCTTTAATTCGGAGTTCCATTTTGAAGGGTCTGCAGTTTTTATTGACGAATTAAACATCATAGTTGTTTCTGTATATCACTCACCAGCAGGTGATCCAACAATTTTTTTAGAAAATTTGGACAACCTACTGCTGTATTTTACCAATTGGATTCACTATACCATAGTGATAGGCGGAGATTTTAACTATAAATTTGACGTAACAACTAACAATAAACCGGCTAACGACCTCCAAAATCTTTTAAGGCAGTACAATTTTTACTATCTGAACAAAAGTCCCACAAGAGGAAAAAATTGCCTTGATAATGTCTTTATAAACAATAATAAAAGCTCTAGTGGTTTATTTTCTTGCAACATTTTGGAATTCCCCTACTCTGATCATGGCGGTATTTTGATTGACTTGGGAAAACTATCTCAATACTATATTCAAAATGACCAACTTACAACCGTTAATCAATTAAAAATGGTCTTACCAAAAAAATCATTAGACAATCTTAACATGGCATTAGCCTCATACGATTGGGATAAAATTATTGATCAATATGGACATTTTAACGCATCGGTCTTCTTCAAAAAAATGTTTTCCACTATCAACAATTTTGTAATACTTTTCCAAATTCCAAAAAGAATCAAACAAAACAACTTAAGCAAAACAAGAAATAATTGGTATAACCCAGACTTAGCCAAAATGAAGAATAATCTAATTAATCTTTATAATGTAGCAAAAACTGATTTTAAACTGAAACAAGAATTCACAAAACTTAAAAAAGACTACAGACAAGCCATAATCTCGGCTAAGTACACATACAACGAAAATTATATTAAAAGTAGAAAAAATAGATGCAGAGCAGCATGGGAAATTATTAACACTAATAACTCCATTCCCAACCACAAACAAAAACAAACCAGTATTAGTCCAGACTCCTTCAACCACTTTTTTATTGAATCCATCTCAAAAATCAAAACTAACTTAGAAAACCCAGCTACCAAATCTCAAGAGTGGTTAGAAAGATCTAATATCAATCCACCACTTGAAACCTTTGAGTGGGCAGCAATTACTTGTACTGACATTCAAAAAGCAGTTAAAAATCTTAATAATTCAGACAGCACTGACATATATGGTATGTCAAACAATTTTTTAAAGAAAATAGTCCCTCACATAATTTCTCCTCTTTTATTTTGTTTTAACCTCTGTCTAAGAGATAGTTATTTTCCTGAAGAATTGAAAATATCGAGAGTTTGCCCAGTATTCAAAAAAGGGCCCAAAAATGAGCCTGGCAGCTATCGACCGATCTCGATCATACCTGCTTTAGGTAAATTATTAGAGGCACTGGTACACAAACAAATCTGTAATTTTTTTGAATCAAATAATTTACTATATCCTATGCAGTTTGGCTTCAGAAAAAATAGATCTAGTTTTCAAGCTTTGGATAACCTTGTGAGAGACATCTGTGGAGCATTTGAGACAAAAGCTTTTGCTCAGGCCACTCTGTGTGACCTGAGTAGGGCTTTCGACTGTGTCGATATGAATGACCTTATAACAAAGTTGACACACTACGGTCTTGGAAACAAGCCGATTTCATTTCTAAAATCTTATCTTTTAAATAGAAAGCAAAAAGTGTGCGTTGGTGAGAATTGGTCTCAAGAAGCATTGGTAAAGTTCGGTGTCCCTCAGGGATCCATACTAGGTCCATTATTATTTCTTATTTGTATTAATGACTTGCCATTTTCAGTCACAGCTACAACCATTATGTATGCTGATGATACAACATTTATTAATATTGGCAAAGACTTAAACAAATTGAATTGTATCACCCAAAATACCATCTCAGAAGCATCAAATTGGTTTAAGAGCAATGGTTTCTATTTAAATGAATCAAAAACTCAAAATATTCTATTTGGATTAAGATCTGTTGACCATGATACCTCTCACCTTAATTCAGAAAACAGTGTAAAATTCTTAGGATTTTGTATTGATAAACATTTAAATTGGGAGTCACATATCAATTATGTTTCCACTAGGTTGTCAAGAGTGATTTATCTCCTAAGGCGTCTCACCTTTTGTGTTCATGTAAATTATGTAAAAACTGCCTATTTTGCATTTTTTCAATCTGTTCTTAGATATGGGTTGGTTGTGTGGGGGAATGCTAGTAAGATTAATGACATATTAATTATCCAGAAGAAAGCCATAAGAGTGATTTCTAAGTCACATAAGTTGGAACACTGTAAACCCCTCTTTAAAAATCTTAAAATTCAAACTATTATAAATTTGTACATTTACGATTCTATTAATTATATTTTTCAAAATCCACATCTACTAACACATAACAAAGACATTCATTTACATTATACAAGAAATAGAAGCACTGCTATTATAAAATTCAACAGATTAAATAAAACTCTAAATAGTCATTTGGTTATTCCCATCAAGATATATAACCATTTAATACATTTAATTTCTAAGTATGACCAAAAATCGTTCTTGAAGAAACTCTATGGCTGGCTTCTGGAGAATCCTTTTTATTTACTAAATGATTTTTTTTGTACAAATTCCATACTGTTTTTGTGTTTTTTTTTTTTTTTTTTTTTTTTTGTTTTAATTTAGAAACAGTACATACATATTACTGTATTGTAATATTTTATTGTTTACTTTATACTAGACTTGGCTACTGTAATGAGCTACAACAAGACTTTGTCCATGAATTGTATGATTTTTATGACAATAAAATGAATTTGATTGAATTTGATTGATTAATTTGAATAATACTTATAGAAATCATCTCCCTAGCCACGATAAGATTGGAAAACATTTGTTCTTTGTAATAGGATTATTTATGTTTTATATTTATCTAATTTTCAGTTAGTCAAGTTTTGAGCGAAAATAGCACCCTACTGATGAATACCTGAAGAAACGTTTAAAATAATGTATTTTTTAAATAGTTGATTAAGCTACGTGTATGGAATTTTAGTCTGACAACGCCAATAAAATAATAAAGTATACAAAATAATTTTACTAACATTTATGTAGGCTGTTATTTACAAATTTGCAAGTATTTATTATTATTATTATTACTATCTTAAATACGTTCATGATAGTAAGATTTTACACTTACTTTATTCATTCACACGGGCCTTTACACGGGCAAAATATTTTTCCATGTGTTTTGTTTACTTATTTTTACTCGTGTGTACAAAATCTAGCTATGCAAAACTTTTCGGTGAAGACCTATAGTAAACAAGAGAAACAAAAACGTATTATAGGAAAGAATACCTGATTATTTTAATTTTTTTCTAGTAACTACTAAGATTGGGTGGTTTATGGCAGGCACCGAATTAAACAATCAATAATTGTCAATAAAAAATGTTAATATGAATATTACGTTTCAACAGTAAAAGATGTGCAGTAATATTAAACTCCGCATATGCATTATTGTTGGACTGCTCGTGCCATACACGCGGGACAGTTGCAGTTCACTAGCCTGAGACCAGAGACGATGCGTACTTGCGTAGCGAGGGATTTGTCCCTGGCCGGCTGGGCCGGCCGGCCAGCCACAGTTTGGCAACCGCGCTTGGCCGGTTTTTACCACTAGCGCCGTGTATGATCTGGCCGGTGAGTTAAGCGATCTCGCGTTTCAAAATTTAGCATTGCGTGGGGATTCTGTATCTGTCTATATTCTGTGCTTAAATTATCGATAACAGAACAAACTTAGAGCGGTAACTCTGTAACGCCAAGCAAAGCCGCAACACCCATAACTCATTATCGTAAGGTAACATAAGGCATAACTTAAACTTCATAACCTTTGGTTATCTAGACCAACCATAACGAGGCTTCGAGCTGTTAAAAGTAACGTAACCAAAGCATAGCAGAATAACTGTCTGGAACGGCAACGCGTCGGGAGTAACAGGTTATAAAAATAACAGATTATTATAACACGTTACAAGATCATAATAGTATTACATAACCGGTTATCAAAAAAGTAACTGCAATTCCCATCTCTAGTTTTACACTAGAGTCAACAAAATGGATAACAAATTGAATCCACTGCTAGCAGTACATTTTATATTGGGACTGCTCCCAATAATCAAGTCAGCGATGTACTGGTAGTAGCTACATTAATCGTTCTTGCATTATTTTATTAGTCATGGTGCCAGAACAAAACGGTTCCGGGCATTCTATTTCAAATTATTTTAGCTTTTCAATTTCAATTGTTTACGTTCCATGCTTAGTTTCTGTCACAGATTGAACGCAATTTAATGAAGTCTGTCCGAAATTGTCAGTCTTAGAATAGTTTTAGTCGTGAAATTTTAAAAAAGATTGACCTGAAATAAATGCAACTGTTAATTTCAAATGTTGGTAAAAGTTATGTAACAAAGTTTTGAAACCGTTCAATAACTGATACTTTGTGATCAGTTATCAAGTTTTGTATGATAACTAGTGACGGCTATTTGGAACAGCTTATTTGAATATGTCTTTTTTATAAATAATGAGAGTACTTTTTGCCTTAATCGCCATGGCCGTACGATCAAGACTAGTGTCCGTGAATCACGAAACTGAATACATCGCGAGAACATATCCGATTACGAATACAATATTATGATCATATTTTAAATACAGTTGCCTACATAAAATATTTATCTTTATAATCTATTATACAAATGGGAATTTTGTCTTGATTATAGCGTTTTACACTCAAAGATATTGCAAAACTTGACTCGATTTTTATGAGTTTTTTTTTAATCTCGAGTCGAGTTCAAGTTTTTTAAGAACTCGAATTTCGAGCTACTTGCACAACCCTACTCAGTATAGAACATACCGCTTACAATTTCCACAGCACTTTGTCCCCAAATAGTGGGGCTACAGCACCACACCATTATTGCCGACTTATGGGTAAATTGAGAAAAGTCTAGAATAATACACAAACTGAAGCATCAAAAATATGAATAGTCAACTGATAAAAAAGTGCTGTTTGAAATAAAATAAGAGAATTCATAGACCAAAACAATCAAATGTACAAAACTAACTTATTCAGTTTAAGATTATTTGTGGAACATTCAAATTAGGATAATACATATATGGACTCAAAAGTTAATTGAGAGGAATAGGTATTTCCATTTAATTTGTAGTGATTGTTCATATTTGGAATGCTTTGCTACTAATCATAACTAATTATTTATAACCATTTTTTTTTTTTTTTTTTTTTTATTTTACAGTATAAAAATCTTGAATTTCTTTGTTACTATTCATCCTAATATTAAGACTGCATGTAAAGACAGATCAATTTATGTTGGTGTGTATTTTTCAGCAATTTCCAGAATGTTTCTTTTAGTAATTTTTGCAAATACAGAGAATGTGTTTCGCAAATTAGGTTGGAAGTACTAGCTTTATTTATTACAGTATTGTATTCTGTTTAAAAAGATGGAAGTCAATCAATCACAGACATGGAGATTTATAATGCACCCTTGGAATCATTTTAGTTTAATTGGTTGTTTTTAGGTGGCAGAAATGCGGGAGAAGAACCTGGACCTGATGAGGACAGAGATGGTTGGTGTCCTTAAAAACTCAAGTATGGCATTTGTGCGTGAGTTGGTGGGTGCAGATCCTGTAGCTGTGTTTCGCTGGGCCATCCTGCGTGCCTTCTTTCGTGCTCACTTTGCCTTTAATGAGGCTGGCCGCAGGCACCGCCAATTCAGGGGTGAGTATTGTGTTTATTACTTTGTGTTCTCATTTTTATTGCTATAATAATATTAATATTGATTACTTTATAACTGCATTCCAGAATTCATAAGTTCTGGTCTCTACTCTCTGGATGATACTGTTATGTCTTATCAGAAACTGATAAACATTTAAAACAGTTCATAGTTGCTGATGATAAGCACAGTAACTGATGAAATCTCCAGGGTTTTACCGACAAGACCAATATATTGAGTATGGTAATGTTGACACTGGAGTTAATAAATTGAGTTGATAAAATCACGGCTATGGTTCCCAGGTATAATTTAAGGTTTAAGAGGTTGTGGAGCTTTATCTTGTGGTTGTGGTGTTTTATCTGGCTGTGTGGGGTGGTAGCCATTCGTGAATTTATTTAGTATTTAGGCCAGGTAATGTACCTGCGGTTCTTAGCTTATGGCATTAGATAAAATATTATACTTGAGAAGGCCAACCCACACTGTATTAAGAAGTTGGTTGGAGTTTGATATTAAAAATACAAAATGGTAATCAAATCATGAGAGTGCCATGAGAAGAGATCCTTAATTAAGGTATCACACTCAGCTTTCGATGATTGACAAATTAAAAATATTTATTCCCCTAACTTACAAAGGCAAAATACTGTACTAAAATCTGTCT
Source organism: Stictocephala bisonia (assembly GCA_035578905.1). NCBI lineage: Eukaryota > Metazoa > Arthropoda > Insecta > Hemiptera > Membracidae > Stictocephala > Stictocephala bisonia. The sequence continues at coordinate 36,787 of JAQJVL010000280.1, forward strand.
GCAAAACTGTGCATGGGTAACCCACTGATAAATAAAATTCTAAATTTTAGATTAATTTACTTTCCCCTTCCCTGTAAAAAATATACCCCTTCCCCAACATTTCATCTATTAGTTGGCCCAATATAAATGGATATTACCAATTAAATTTAGCCTATGGTTATCATTTGAGTAGCATCCATGATTAATTTGGATAACCATCTGTGATTAACTTTGGCAGTACCTGTGATCAACTTTGGAAGCTGGCAACGGGGGTTTGGGGCATAGCCCCCAACATGTCCAGCTAATCTTTCATATATTTCTCCTCCTCCCCCTCCCCCTCCTCCTCCTCCCCCCTCCTCCTCCTCCTCCTCACCCTCCTCCTCCTCACCTGAAGAAATTGCCAGTGGCATTGAAAATTTGTGAGATTGTGTGTTTATTTTGTGTATGTTGCTACTACTCTAGTGTTGGTGAACGTGTCTTCTAGAGTAAGTTTGCTGATGTGCTATCTCTCCAATATATTATTTAAATATTTTGAATCTCTTTCAATAAAATAAATGATATTATCTACACCAGCGGTTCTCAACCTTTTAGCACTGGCGCCCCCCCCTTTGAACACTGAAGATAGCTCACGCCTCCCCTCCAGTCAATAATTGGTTGGTTCAAGTTAGAACAGTGAAATTATGAAACTGACGAGCTAACTCTACGTTAGCAAAAGCTGGGATGCAAAATAAAAATCCAGATATATTTAAATACGAAAGTTTATTTGATGGTTTTGAAAGTTTTTGTTTTTTAACAAAATATATATTTTTTTTCTTTGTACCCTCACGCCTCCCCTGAAATTCTCTCACGCCCCCCAGGTTGAGAACCACTGATCTACACGCTGCCTGCCTATTTCTGATTTTAATTTTTTACATTTACACATTAACAAAACAAAAGTGTATTCTTTCAGATGGTACCAAGCCAAGTCTTCATAGCCGTTTTCGTAATGAGAATCTCATAAGGTATGTTTTATTGCTAAGATATTTTTAGATTTTGTGGAATATTTTGCTTGCAAGTTACCATTATGATTATTCATATTTATGATTCCAATTTGGAATATGTCTTATTGAAGTTTGCAAGGGCAAAAATTTCAAGCTTGAAGCATTTGAAGTAACAGCTGAAATAACTTTAGATCTTAGGCTTAAGCAGCCGGTGTCACAACTAGAATCAATATTTTTCAGTGACAACCAAGTCAAGGTGCTATCTACACTATTTAGAAGATAACTAGACGTTTTGACCATGCTGTGACGTAGCATCCTCAGTGGTAAGACTGAGATCGGCAGATGATCTTCCATCTATAATAACAGGTAGTGGGGTGGGAACTGGTTTGGCAGGAGGGGCGTAGGCATGACCCACGTTACTTACTGTCATCGGCTGGAGAAATCAATATAGCAGATCATCCATTTTATTTCAATTGACAAGAAATGGGTTCCCATGTCTTTGGAAGCCATATACTTTCATCCTTATTAAAATTAATTCTTTTTATATATTTCTATAGGCACCCTTAGGATTCTCGGGTAATAATGTGGGATGTTGGCAAGGACTTTAGTTTAGTCAAGTATTATTCCATGATTAGTTTTTTGAGCTATGTTTCACAACTGCAGACTTTTTGTTTCTTCATTCTTAGTGTACCTTATATTTTCCTTAATCCTTGTGGAAATGAATAGCATGGGTGAAACGTCTGGTTATCTTGTACATCATGTAGATAGCATGTTGACATATCATGGTTAGATTCTAGCTGCAATAATTCAAAATATTTGTATATAATGCTGAATACCATTGTTTTATTTTTTACTTTCCTGGTTTATTTACAAATGTCACCTAGTAACATTCACTTCTGTAGGTTATATCTCAAAACTTGAACCCTAGTTATTAGGAGTTTGACCAAAGAATGATCAAGAGAATAATGATGAAACAAGTAGTGAATATGACATGTTCCAATCAAAATGGCCTGATTCATCGAACTTCTGGTGTGACATTTGTAATATAAATTTATAATTTGACTGTTCGAAGTGAAATAGTTGACTGTAAGAAGTATCTCTTTGGTTGAGTATTTTAAGGGTTGTTTTCAATGGAAGCAGCCACTCTCTTATCATCTTGTGATTTTTTTGCACAAATATAACAGTTGAAAGAATCCATTTGATACTCTGAACAATGACTAAAGTTTTGAAACAATCATTGATGAAATATAAGCAATTGACATTTCAATTGTTTCTAATACTTAGAACCATATTTTATTTTGTGCTTGTGATAAGACCGTATTACGCTGACAGATTATACACATGTTCTCTCTTTCCTTACGGATAATCGAAAATCCACTCTCTTGTAGAAATAATTCCATTATATTCATAATCAAACAAAATATTTAATTGGAATTTGTGAATTATTTGTTAACCCTTAAAACGCGGCATCCGTATATATACGCATGTTTACAATTGCCCGTAACGCGTTATACGTAATATTTCGCGAGCTGGTAAAAATAATCCTAGAACAGGCCTAATACAACGTAGCGAGTTCTAAGATCCAAGGTAAAGACTATTTTTAGGTTATTATTCATTATCGAGACCTTTGGACTGGTTACTAGGCAACGAATGTAAATAATATGAAGTTTTCATTCATTATTGCCTCTGTCGAGGTAACCGCTAGCGCTCGAAACGAATATATACGCATCTGCTAGTCACATGACGCGGCGACCGGCTGGCGCTCAAGTCAGTCTGCAGTTGTTTGTTGTCTTTCGTGCGTTGTACTAACCTCTGTTGTGTAAACAAAGTTTATTATTTCGAATTTACTCTATATTTTTCATTGTAAAGTCTAGTTTTATTTTTGTTGTAAATAGTGTTTTTCGTTTTTACAGTTTTGATAAAACTTTGTAATGAATAAAAAATGAATATAAAAAATACAATATCGTTATTATTATTTTTTTTACATTGTACTATCCTGGTTTAGATTTAAAAAAAATAAAACTTTACAAAATCTAAAATTATATATATTCAAGAAAATTAAGCGTTAATGGAAAAATTACAGAAAATTGCTCAGCGTTTTAAGGGTTAAGGCATGCTACTTGATGTCTAAAATTTCATAATTTTTGTGTGATTTTTTTTGAAAAAGCAATTTTTGTCCATATTAGAAAATTTGCATGGAAAAAGGATATTTTTCTTCTGGAAATTTTGATTTTTCCATTTTTTTTTTTTTTTTTTTTTTTTTTTTTTTTTTTTATTGAATTCTTTGTTTTCTATTTTTGAAGTATGAAGACATTATTGTGTTTGCTTTTCTTCTAATTCCAGATAGTTAAATTTTTTCAGTACAATTTTTTATTCAAGCAATCAAATGCTTTTTCCAAATCGAGTTGCGTGTATTTAACATTAGATTTTTTCAATCTATTTAAAACATAATAATATTGTATTAAAGCATGAAACGTTAGCTTATTTATTAGATAACAAATTGTTCAGGATTTGAAATGTACATTGTTAATATTATATGCATTGAATAATATTAGACTTTATGGATAAGTATTTCTAGAATGTTTTAAGAAGAATGTAGTTTTTGAAAATTTTGGAAGAATTTATCAAAGATTATCTATTGAAATGATTCTCAATAGTAATTTCAGAAAGTTTCATGTGATCCAGGGAAATTCCGCTAAAATAAACTATATTCTTTTAGTTATGAACAACAATTTGATTCAAATTGTAAATAATGTTCAATTTAACATAGGAAGAAATGAATAAATCTAGATTACATTGTAATTTTCACTTTTTCCTATTGCTTTTGAAGATTGGACTAGTAAATTAGGACCTGCATAACTCCGTGTTCGTGCATAAATGTTAGGAACCATGACTAAACTTTTTAAATGGATCTCATCATGAATTCCACCTCCTGAAGATAATAACAGGCAATTAGTCCTTCCAAAGTTATGAAAATAAGGTTTGGAAGGACTAATTGCCTAAAGGACGATCATTTAAACGAAGATTTAATGAACACATACAAGCTCTAAAATCAAACAACAGAACTTCAATGAAATCTTCCTTTGCAGAACAATTACTAAACAATAATCACAACTACATAAATATGAAAACCAATATGAAAATTCTAAAATTCGGTTCAAAAAGCAAAAAACCAGATTCTCAAGAAGAACTTGAAATTTATAAACACAACAAAGAAAATCCCAATAATTTAATCAACACCATGCTAACACAAAAAAGAAACCCAATATTCGAAACAATTATACATATAAGAAACAACACACACAATGACAACTAACCACCAAAACAAAAAATATTTACTAATTTAACATATGTTTCCTTTATGATAATTATTTATTTTATTTGTTTTGTAAACACATATTCACCTATGAAGATGGCATAAATGCCGAAACCGTCGTGGTATTAACCCTTTTAGTGCCAGACAGTTTTTTGGGGTACTTACGAAAAATGCCAACTCATTTTCATAAAGGGTGTGCGAAGAATGCCAGGCCACTTTAGGCCATTTTGACATATTTTGTTAAAACATTCATAGCTCTCTTATTTGTTATTATAAATTAACAAATGGGGTCTTGTTTTGTTCGTAATAATATGTTTGTAGTAAAGAAAATATAATTTTGGGTTATTTACAAGATTAACAAAAAATTATATTACAAAAAGTTTCAAAAAGTTTTTTCTTTTTTTTTTTTTAAGTTTGAACATACATTACTACTTTTTGTATAAACTAAACCACAGTATTAAAATATAGAGACTAATCTACATGTAATTGTAAGTACACATACAAAAATTAAAACACTTACATTCAAAAACATAGTAGATATAAAAATCTTTGAAAAAACATGTAATTATCCAAAATTGGTAAAAACGTCAGATAAACAGCTGTTATTACGTCATGACAACGACCAGTAGAGTAATAATTTTTTTGTTGCCATATGGCATATTGTCTTCAATCCCTATGTCAAGTTTGAAAGCATTCGGTCAACAAATAAAATTACAATATAATAAAAACTTGACGTGCGCCCATAGCGCACGTCAGCAGCTTTAGCGGGACCGAGAGGCGTGTGCTCACAGCGCACGTCGGCATTTTTCGAACAAACTCTGATGTGCGCTCGCGGCGCACGTCGGCATTAAAGGGGTTAATAAAAAACTATTTAAGGGTGCTCGTGCTCAATTATTGTTTTTTATAACATTATTATAAATAGCAGCCCTAGGAATTACAACTTTTCTACTATAAATACAGTATTATATTACGGAACAAAATATTAACTGCTTCTTCAACTTCAACATACTACTGCGATCTATTGAATATTAATGAAAGTTTTTATAAACGAAACCTGTTTAAAAAAATACCCAGTTGATGAAAAGAGACACTTATGCAACCTAATAGTCTATTGTAACAATTTGGAGGTAAATGTAAAAGTAGATTGTCTATGCGAGCTGAGCTCGTCATTGTGCCGCAATGGGTTAACTCAATAAACAAAACAGCTGGACATAAATAATCCAGCAAGAAATACCAAAGTTTCAAAAATAATCTATCTTATCCCTGAAGATGTCACTTTATCTCTTGAAATTGCATTGGATTTATGCAATCAAAGAACTGGAGACGGTTTTTTACAAGTATTTCAACCTTTTATAATATTTATTTTGTTAAATAAAAAAATCAACTGTTCAAAAATATTAGGATTAATACGAACAGTTCGGCATAATTGTTAAAACTTCAAAACACAAAATAATTTCTTAACAAAAAATAATAATGAAAATACTCCAAATCACAATTGTACCTGACTATTACCATAAATATTAAGACAGTTTCAAGCAACATTAGGCACAAAACTAGAGTGAAATGAATAGACTGACTCAGGTGACGGACACTGAAGGAGGAGAGTAGTCAGGGTTAGGGATGAAGGGTGTGCCGGCAGTGACTCACGACACGTACATCAAAACTAGAGTGAAATGAATAGACTGACTCAGGTGACGGACACTGAAGGAGGAGAGTAGTCAGGGTTAGGGATGAAGTGTGTGCCGGCAGTGACTCACGACATGTACATCAAAACTAGAGTGAAATGAATAGACTGACTCAGGTGACGGACACTGAAGGAGGAGAGTAGTCAGGGTTAGGGATGAAGGGTGTGCCGGCAGTGACTCACGACACGTACATCAAAACTAGAGTGAAATGAATAGACTGACTCAGGTGACGGACACTGAAGGAGGAGAGTAGTCAGGGTTAGGGATGAAGGGTGTGCCGGCAGTGACTCACGACACGTACATCAAAACTAGAGTGAAATGAATAGACTGACTCAGGTGACGGACACTGAAGGAGGAGAGTAGTCAGGGTTAGGGATGAAGGGTGTGCCGGCAGTGACTCACGACACGTACATCAAAACTAGAGTGAAATGAATAGACTGACTCAGGTGACGGACACTGAAGGAGGAGAGTAGTCAGGGTTAGGGATGAAGGGTGTGCCGGCAGTGACTCACGACACGTACATCAAAACTAGAGTGAAATGAATAGACTGACTCAGGTGACGGACACTGAAGGAGGAGAGTAGTCAGGGTTAGGGATGAAGGGTGTGCCGGCAGTGACTCACGACATGTACATCAAAACTAGAGTGAAATGAATAGACTGACTCAGGTGACGGACACTGAAGGAGGAGAGTAGTCAGGGTTAGGGATGAAGGGTGTGCCGGCAGTGACTCACGACACGTATATCAAAACTAGAGTGAAATGAATAGACTGACTCAGGTGACGGACACTGAAGGAGGAGAGTAGTCAGGGTTAGTGATGAAGGGTGTGCCGGCAGTGACTCACGACACGTACATCAAAACTAGAGTGAAATGAATAGACTGACTCAGGTGACGGACACTGAAGGAGGAGAGTAGTCAGGGTTAGGGATGAAGGGTGTGCCGGCAGTGACTCACGACACGTACATCAAAACTAGAGTGAAATGAATAGACTGACTCAGGTGACGGACACTGAAGGAGGAGAGTAGTCAGGGTTAGGGATGAAGTGTGTGCCGGCAGTGACTCACGACACGTACATCAAAACTAGAGTGAAATGAATAGACTGACTCAGGTGACGGACACTGAAGGAGGAGAGTAGTCAGGGTTAGGGATGAAGTGTGTGCCGGCAGTGACTCACGACACGTACATCAAAACTAGAGTGAAATGAATAGACTGACTCAGGTGACGGACACTGAAGGAGGAGAGTAGTCAGGGTTAGGGATGAAGTGTGTGCCGGCAGTGACTCACGACACGTACATCAAAACTAGAGTGAAATGAATAGACTGACTCAGGTGACGGACACTGAAGGAGGAGAGTAGTCAGGGTTAGGGATGAAGTGTGTGCCGGCAGTGACTCACGACACGTACATCAAAACTAGAGTGAAATGAATAGACTGACTCAGGTGACGGACACTGAAGGAGGAGAGTAGTCAGGGTTAGGGATGAAGTGTGTGCCGGCAGTGACTCACGACACGTACATCAAAACTAGAGTGAAATGAATAGACTGACTCAGGTGACGGACACTGAAGGAGGAGAGTAGTCAGGGTTAGGGATGAAGGGTGTGCCGGCAGTGACTCACGACACGTACATCAAAACTAGAGTGAAATGAATAGACTGACTCAGGTGACGGACACTGAAGGAGGAGAGTAGTCAGGGTTAGGGATGAAGGGTGTGCCGGCAGTGACTCACGACACGTACATCAAAACTAGAGTGAAATGAATAGACTGACTCAGGTGACGGACACTGAAGGAGGAGAGTAGTCAGGGTTAGGGATGAAGTGTGTGCCGGCAGTGACTCACGACACGTACATCAAGTCTGACCAATCTGAGCATTTAATGACAGCCGCTCACTTTTTATCCACAGTGAAGGTCTATTTGGACATGCAAGCATTTAAGCACCTAAATTATTCCATTAACAACTATTTGATGTAATTTGATAAATGAACACTCAATTAAATTGTATGTGTTGTTTTCAAGAATAATGTTAATAATAATACATTCACTGTCCTCTAGGAACATGTAAAGATTATTGTCTAACTTGTAAAAATGTATATTTCTAAACATGCTGTATGGATGATGGTTGTTGCATATACTCAACAATTGCATTATAAAGACATTTAATTCAAATGTTACATAGATTGTTAACCTGGTTTTATTTCATCTGTTGAGAAACTGCAGTCATCACTGACAGTTGGCATTTTCTCCAAACTAGTCATGGGAGTTGATGTAGTTGTTTGTGTTTTATAGCCACCTTGTGACTGTTTCTACAGTGAATCTAACACTAAACAGAATTGCGTAAGTGACAACTCTTTCTTTGTTTGCCTGGTCCAACTAAGGTTATATTTCTTATTTAGCTGAGATTTATTTTCCATATAACAGTTGCAACTTTCATATGTGTTTTGTTTTTGTTAATATTGCATCTTTTTTATAACAACGATCTTGTGTTTTTATGTATTTCCCAGGCTGCAGTTAGCATGTATAGCAAGTTGAAGTTTTTAGAATATAGGTTTATGTCAGGTCTAGTATGAAAAACTTGGTAAATTTGCCATGATTTTACCTAATCTGTGAAGAAGGTGATAAAAAAAGCATGGACAGCTGACAGCTACTAATGTAATGAGTAGCGGTGGGTCGTCCCTAAAGTCCTAATGTAATGAGCCTGTATATTTTCATTAAAATAACTATTAAGCAGGCATGGATATAGGAATTCACACTCACATAGCAAGAAGTGGTTATTTAATGTTGCTAGATTTTGTTATAAAGGGCTAAAAACGGATTAAATATAACTTTTAAAGACTTCAACGTATTGCTATGCTTTCCTTATTTTAAGTTGCAGATTGTTTTTAGCAATATTTTTATTTAAGTCCATTATTATTTTATGGTTGGGACCCTTGCTTATTGAAGTATGGGTTAATTGACTTAAGGGTAATGGAGGTAAGTTGATTTGTTCAGATTTTATTTCATTTAAAAATATCTATATGGTTTTCTTTTCGTGCTTAGTTTAAAGTTTATTATTGAAAAACCTTATATTCTATGATCCTCTCGTTTTGCAACTATTAGTAAGATGGCTAAAGCGTATGTCCAATTGTAGATTCTACCCTAGGTACGGAACCAGTGTCACTCACTTGCCTCAAACTGCAACGAGATCTAAACAGAACAATGAGACATTTGATGAACAACGAAACAAAGATCCGCTTAGTCAACGAAATAACCGCCTTTCATGGCCACAGTTTTCCTCAACGAACCAGTTACCATATAACAACAAACAACGAACACCATCTGACAGCGAAAATAAGCAGAGCCTCCGTCGTGTCATTAACCCAGAGGAGGCAAAGGTGTTTGAGCGTGCCAATCAAATTGTGATGTACGTACTGTTTGGTTATGCTGAGGTTGAGGAAGCTTACTTTTCATAGTTGGTGGTGGTTTAGTGTGCTCATTGGTTTTAGGAATTAAAGTTATCAAATAAGTTTAAGTTTTATTTTTTTGAGCAACATTTATATTTAAAATCTTTCAGACGTTAGTAGACCATAATGTAAAGTTAACATTAAACTTCTTAAGAAACCAAAAATTAGTTATTTAAAATAGTTATTCAAATTACAAAAATACCTCAAGATATTGTTTTTAATTTGTAGTGTCACCAGCTCTTTACAACTTAAATCGTTAAAATTGTTCATTTATTCTTTTTTGATATTTATATAGTTCTAGCATAATGAAAATTCTTTTACAAGTTAGTCAACTTTTTATTAAATTAATGTAACCTATTCTTTGTTGTTGTTAATTTCCACTCATGAGTCTTTGGTTGTTATATCTAATATTATTATTAATCCATGATTAAATTTCACATTCTTTTCAAAATAATTTTTGTACTGTGTACATTATTTTGTTACATTTTTTGACATCTTGTAAAAAAACTGAATTTTTTAATATGCCATTGATCACTGTACTATTTTTAAATTAGTATAACTTATATTTTTCATAGTAAATCAATGTGTCAATAGTAGTGGCAGGAAATTATGTAACACTAATATAATAAAGTATCAGTTATTTTATAATAATTTCTACATTCTTTGTCATGGTGCTGTTCCTTGTTGGAATACTATTATCAGATCGATGAACAATTTTAGAAATGGTGCATCTGCTTGAAACCAACTAGTAGACCTAGATCTGTATACTCAATACAATGTTGAAAATGTTCATAAAAATATCATCTGCAAAGCCAAAACAATATTCACATTAGGAGTTTCTAAGACAAGTTTCCAAAGAATTTTATGGCTTGATTTGAGTTTTCATCATTACAAGTTAGTAGTTGCACAAAAACTTAATCCTTTGTATGCGGCGAACAGATATATACCCAGCCTCAACTTTGTCTCAGTCGCGGTTAGCAAATATATCCCAACAAATATTTCTGTCGATAGTGTAAAGGATACGTCCAAAAACCTCCGCTAGAGTGCAGCATCAACTTATACATATCTAGCTAACTTCCTCAGCCTATCAAAAACGTAAATTATCTATGAATGAAAAGGGGCGGGACAGCCAATCAGAGCGTGCATGGGCACGGCACCATCTACTGCCTTTGTAAAACAGAAATATCCTTGGTCTGTTGATCCACCCAAACACATTGTTTTCATCACTTATCAATCGTTTTGTTTTATATTTTTGAATTATTTTATTGTAGTTATTATTGTATCATAAATAACAAGTATGCTGTTTATTGGTTTCATCTAAAATGTTTAAAATGTTGTGTATTTTTACTTTTCATAATAATTGTACATGTACACTAAAATTGCGTCAAAATTTATAGTTTTGATTTTAAATATAAATCTTTGTTTTGTATGTTCCTTTGTGATACTAAAACTTAAAAAAATTAACTTCGCAAGTCATGAAATTTTTTTACTTAATTATGCGTTACTTCAAAATAGGATAAAATAATTACTGCATGCGAAGGGTTAATACTGAAATGTCTTATTTATATATACAAAATTACTGCTTCTCTTTAATTTTGAAAACAGTTTTGCAGTGTTTAATTTTGTCTGTTGAAGTTCATTATGAGCTATTAGGTAGCGTTAACACACTTAATTGTCGTTTTACTGTTCAGGAGATAATTGTTTAGAAATCTATCAGTTGCCCTTGAAAAGTGTAAAAATTACTATATGGTGTTGCATATTTTAAAGTTACTTGCTCTTATTTATTTGATAAAGATGAGGGTGAAAGAGTTGCTGTAAGTTTTGGAGATTTAGAAGAGGAATATGAAACCCGAAGGTTTATAAGAATTGAGTAGAAACTTTTAATTTGACGCACCACTGAAGTATGTTGTGAAACATTAAAAGGTTCCTAAAATATTTGTTATTTATTTTGTTCTTGAGGGAGTGTGGCCCACATAAGGTAGGACAAAAACATTATCATTGATAAACGCTTATCTGTGAATACTTTGATGGTGATCAGTCAGTGGTATCAGAATCTATAAACTTCTACTGACATAGAGATACCATATATATTTTTTATATTTATTGTATATCATTTGGGCAGTATTTTTTTATTAGTATTATAATTTATCTAAGATAAAATATTTATTGATATATGTTAAAAATAAAATCATTTGTTGATGAGTTATGTCTGTTTTCTCATTGTGGAATACATTCCAACACACAACAGCAAAATAATAAGATCACAATGTTGAAGAAATGTGAATAGTTTTGAAATTTTTCTTATGTGTGATGTAAGTGAAAAAATTGCATGTTGCATTAATATTTCCCAAATGTTCAGTCGCCAATTGTATTTTATTTATGAAATTTAAAATATTTGTGAAATAAAAGCTTTATTTCAATTTAACTACTTGGCAATATATTATTTACCGTATTTTTTATAGATAAAACAAACATTTATGACACTGTACCAACATTGTTATGTGGTAAAAGTATATTATTGGGTGTCTGGATTAATTGCAATAATCATAAAAGTATTAATATTCAGTAACATTATTAACTCAAAATAGGTGTGGGTTATTATTTCTAGTCTTATTGCTATTGTTTTGGTAATTCATCAGTTAGTAAATAAAATTGCCGACCAGCAGACACTGCTTTACTTCTGGTTTATGTGATCCTTCTCTAAACCTTTAATTATCAACTTTTGTAATGGTTCTCATTGACTATGGAGGAATTGTTCATTGTTATATGTGGTGTGGAAAAATAAATTGTTTGAAACATTTCTTATTCTGAAATGTGATTGGATGTTAAAATTACCTGTGACATCCATTTTAAATTTTTATTTCTCTTTTTAAGACGAATTCAGATTTCATTGTTCAAATTGTGAGCAATTAACTCAGTTAAATACTGAGTAGCATACATATCTATGATTGAAAATGTCTTAAAATCCTAATTAAATCAAGTGATTAATTTCTCTATGCTCATTTTATTTTATATAAACTTAAATTATATGTCATAAACTGGAAAGGTATAATTAGTTGTATCATCATTAGAGGCTGTACAATCTCTTAAATCGATTATGGGTGGAGTTTTTATGTTATAAGTATACCAAAATAAACATATTTTATATATTAATATTTCTTTATTAGTTTTATAGACTAAATTAAATTATAGGTAAAAATAATAATAAATAGATTACTGTAGATTGATTATTTTAACTCTTTTTATGTTAACAAACCATGTGTATTGTAATATTTATTGGTATATTGATTCATAGTTTATTTTAATAAATATTGACTGTTTTATCTAGGAAAAACAAATCCTTCCGACCTCGGCAGCAAGGGAAAAAAGGACTAAAGAACCTAGAGAGTATGAAAACACTTGCAGGGCGCACTCAAACTCACACACACAAGGCTCGCAAACAGCCACTCACTGTTACAGCGCAGTTTCAGCAGTCTTTGCACAGTCTGATGGACACACTCAACCAGGCTAACCCCTTCTTCATCCGCTGCATCAAGAGCAATGCAGATAAGGTATTCATTCACATGTATTCTCAAACAAACAGCGCTGACCTTTATAGCTCATTTTTTAAATTGCAAGTGACTGCTTTTGCATGAATTAGATTGTGTAGCATTACTTTATCATTATAATGCTCTACAGAGTACACGAAAGATTGGTCTATTTCAATAGGTTTTGTTCTCTTCAAATATCCCTAACCACTCCAATACATTCCAGATGATTTCTTTCGTCCACTAGAGCAGAAAGCAATGTTCTGCCTATGAAATAATTAGTTTCTTCCTTAAAAAATAATAATAACAAAGATATATTTTGTTTCTTGGAATCTACTAATCACTTTAAGGGGAGATTGCACCCAAAATTTATTTTATTTTTTATTTTCATTTTTTTTGTGATTTTGGTGTGTTGATTCCTTACGAGTAACTTGGTGTATAAATTATATGGGATTTCTAATGAGAAGTAATTTAAAAATAATATTTAGTGATGCATGTCACTGGTCCCGCGCCGCGCCACTAGCCTAACTTAGGCTACCCGCCGGGATCTGTTGATTTGTAAAGTCAAGCAATTCTCTAAATCATTGTTATACATACACACACTATCAGCCTTTTAGTTGGTTTCTTTATATCTATGGTAACCAACATTCTGTATTATCTATGGTCTGGTTGCATTATAGGTTTCTGTTTTGACAGCTGACAATATTGGAATTTGTTTTGGTGTTGTGATTGTGATTCTTACTTTCGTGTTACTTTGTAATAAAAACTTCTAAAGTATGACTAAACCTAAGGGTATTTTCAAGAAAAGAGTGAATAAAGGTAATAGGTATTACAAATTGAATGTGTCATCAGTAGTACAAAGTATTGGAGATCTAAATGAGGATGGTGCTGGCCCTTCCAAGACGTCTGAATCTAGGCCTAGTACTAGTGAAGAGAAAAAGCCTACAACACCTATCAGTGCTTCCAAAAGGAAACTTTCTCTTGAATTTGATGAAGATGGTAGTACTAACAATGTTATATTTGATTTTGATTTACTTGTATCAGCTCTAACAAATGCATTAGCTTGTAAGGATTGTGGAGGAGAGGTTTCGATAACCGAAAAGTGTTCGAAAAGATGTGGTTTGGCCAGCTATTTTGAAATAAATTGTAATAATTGCCAAACTAGCAATATGTTATGCAATAGTAAAACATGTGATGACACAAAAATGTTTGAAATAAACACCAGATTGTTTTACGGAATGAGATCCATTGGTAAAGGACTCACTCCGACAAAAATACTTTGCGGTATTTTGAATCTTAGCCCTCCGCTGACTAAGACTGAAAAGCTTGCGGAAACCGTAGGATTAGCTCTTGAATCTGTAGCTAAAGATTCAATGAAAACTGCAGTTTTTGAGGCTGTAGAGCAGAATACTGAGCCTGGGAGCAACTTAGGTATGGATATCGCAATAGCGTTTGATGCGACCTGGCAGAAACGAGGACATGTATCCAAAAATGCTGTTGCTACAATAACAAGCTTTGACACAGGTAAAGTGATAGATATAGAGGTCTTATCAAAGTACTGTCATGCTTGTGCCTTGAAAAAGAAAATAAATCATGACTGTGTGAAAAATTATCAGGGGTCAAGTGGCGGCATGGAGACCGCCGCTGCCGTAGCCATGTTTCAGCGATCTGAAAACACCAGGGGTGTTCGTTACACAAAGTTCTTAGGAGATGGTGATTCATCTGCTTTTGGATCAGTTGTTGCTTCAAACCCATACCAAGGAGTAGTGATTTCTAAGCTTGAATGCATAGGACACATTCAGAAGCGGATGGGTTGTCGACTGCGGAAATTGAAAGCTGACCTCGGTAAGCAGAAACTGTCAGATGGGAAGACAATAAAAGGGGCCGGTAGGCTAACTGACAGTCTTACTGACAAATTTCAAGACTACTATGGTAAAGCAATTAGAAATAATTGTGATGATGTAGACAAAATGTTCAAAGCTGTGTGGGCATTACAGGTTCTCAACTGATGCGAAACCGATTCACAAACTGTGCGATGAGTCTTGGTGCGGATTCAAAAAAGCAAAAAAAGCTAAGATAGCCTACCAACATAAACCTACTCCTGAACCTGTAATGATGGCTATCAAGCCCATTTTCAATGATTTAGCCAGAAAAGATCTGTTAAAAAAGTGTACACATGGAATGACTCAAAATTGCAACGAGTCATTCAACAATGTCATTTGGTCGCGGGTACCAAAAACCAATTTTGTTGGGAAAAAAATGTTGGAGGTAGGTGCTTGGGATGCTGTTTCAACCTACAATGAAGGTTGTGTGTCTCGTTTGAAAGTTTTGAAGAAGTGTGGTGTCAAAGACATTGGGAAGAACACAGTGGCAGCCATGAAAGCCGCCGACACTCTACGCATCAAGAAAGCGGAGATCGCCGTCAAACAGCTGACAAAGGAAGCAAGGACAGAAAGGAGAAGAAAAAGATTGAAGCTAGACAGTAAAGACAATGAGAAGGACTATCAGCCAGGAGGGTTTTAAAATGGTATGTAAATAAAACAGTTCATAGGTTATGTTCTTCGTATTTATTAATTTCCCGAAAGTTGCGGTTTTTATCATATATGACCCGTTTCCATAGAAACTATTATAGTTACAGGCTTGACATTTTTACTGAGTGTTTGAAACATGGTGTTGGTGATGTGGATCTACATTTATTATGATTTAACAAAAAATAAAAATTTTAAGGCCAAAATAAAACAAAAAATCACTATTTTTCATAAATGTTTAAAAAATAAAATGAAACAGTTGTTAAAAATTTTAGTAGGAAGCCGAAAGTAGATCAGTAGTGTCCGTAAGCATAACTGAGTATATAGTAAAAATTACAGTGCTGTAGCTTAAGTACTTCATGAGAAAATGGGTCTTATATATGACCAGTTTTAACATAGGCGGGATAGGGAGGTGCAATCTCCCCTTAAGCAGTAATTGTGGTCAGTTGTTGCAGTTAAGTTTGATTAATACATTATTATTTTTGAGTCCAGTCCATGCCTAAGTACACTGATATCATGCAGCACACTGCAGTGTCCGTGGTACTCGACAGCATGATAAATACACTATTGATAACGAATAAATTCCATTACAACAATGAGTATTTGTCTTAGCTTCAGTTTTGTACTTTGTGAGAATATTTTAAAGAGGATTTCAACGTGAACATAATGCTGCACTAATTACTTAAAATAATGTTAAAACCATCCAACAAAAAAAAAAAAAAAATGTAAAAACACAAATGGCACTTGCCTCTACAACACACATACAAAAATGTTACTCTTAAATACAGTTGTTTGATATACAATACTTAAATCTGAGTTTAACAACCATTCTTCTATTTGACTACTAAAAATGTTACTTGTTGTGTATCTTCATAATATTGTAACTTAATATTTAATACAAATGTAAGAAATAATCACCATTTTCTTGGTTAACATAACTCAACTCTTTTATTTTTAATATTTACAATGAAATATAACATCTGTACAAAACATATGTTATAATAATTCTCCCATACTTAAATGTTACTTGTAAGGAGATTTTTTGTATTTTACAAATCCATTTTAATAACTGGACGTCTAGCACGCTGAGAGCGACGCAGCGGCTGAGTTGTTTCACGTTGTTCCAAGCTGGTTCCACTTGTTTTTGTTGGAGTGTTGTATGGAGTATTATTACAACTGGTAGCCTGTAAATGTGGGGTCCCTATTGCAGTTGTACTGTGATCCTTGTTTGAAATAACTTCTGTTGTATTGGTGACTTTTAACTGTTGCTTTGGCAAACTCGAGTTTGACTTTTCTTTGAATTCTATTTCTTCTGGATCTGGAATAACTGTTGGCTGTTGTAAAGTTGGACTGTATACATTGAACTTTGTAGGATTTGTTGACAAATCAGTGTGAGGGTTTGATATCTTGTATTTTACTTCACATTTCCTTAACTGATCTATGTGTCTCTTGATGGCATAACCTTTGTCAAGCTCAATAATATAATGCAGCCTGCCTAATTTCTCTGCTACAGTTCCATAGAGCCAAGATCCTGAAGGAAAGTAATTCCTAGTTTGTACTCTTTCTCCCACACTTAGTGAATGTGTCAGATGTGGTTGAACTGCCAAGTTCCTATCAGATCTTTGTGGTCTAATTAAATGAAGTTTTGTTCGTACATTGCATCCAATTTATTGGATTTTTTATAATTTAGATAATTTATTTAATTCTATTCCTGGATATACGTTAGCTGCATTTTATTGCAGAGATACAATAATTCGTGGAGGTTCTTGCATATTAGTAAAAAGTGATGTTCACTATATTGATAGACAAGATTTATCTATTTTCAATGAGGATTCAACTTTTGAAATTTCGAGTATTGAAATAAAGTCATTGAACATTGTCATTGTCTCTATCTACAGAACACCATGTGAGGGTAACTTTAATGTATTTATAAATAAGCTAGAATCGTTTTTAAATTTAATAAAGAAAGAAATTAAAACAAAAAAATTTTATTTAGCAGGCGATTTTAACATAGATATTTTGGATTCATGTAAATATCCTAAGCAAAAAGAAGTGTTTTTAAATTTATTGGAAGTGTATGGCCTGTCTGTAAATTTTAAATCACCAACAAGAATTACCCCACAATCAAAGACCTGCATAGATAATATCATTACCAATCACTTTAAGACAGGCAATGTAATTCCTAAAATGAATTTAGAGTTAGGGCTTTCTGACCACAGATCACTTTTTTTATCAGTAAGACAAAATGACAGTGATGTAAAATCAAAGATTAGATTTAAGAGTAGAATATTTTCAATGAAAGAAGTTAATTTGTTTAATCAGAGTTTAAATAATGTTAAATGGTATGTGAATCCTAACAAAAATTTGAATAATAATTATGACTTATTTTTAAAAACTTATAAGGATATTTTTGAAAGCTGTTTTCCTTTAAAATTTCATTCAACTAATAATATTAACAATAAAAAGAAGAGCTGGATCACAACAGGCATAAAAATATCTAGTGCTAAGAAAAGACTCCTCAGTAAAATGGTTAAAAAGTCAGAGGATGTATGCTTTATTTCATATGTTAAAACATATAAGAAAATCTTTAAAGCTGTGTGCAAAAAATCAAAACTGTTGTATAACTGTGATATAATACGTAAATCAGATAATAAGACTAAAGCAGCCTGGTCAATTGTTAATAAAGAACTAGGAGTGAAAAAACATAACATAAATTTTCCAGATTTTGTTGTTGATAACAAAAGGGTGGTAAGTGGAGAAAAGATTGCAAATTTATTCAACGAAAGATTTTCGAATATTCCTCTTCTGTTAAATATATCTTCCTCTAAGCCTGAAGCAATGACAATAATACAGGAAAATAATCACTGCCATTCAGAATTTTCTTTCAATTTTATTTCATCAACCGAGGTTGCAAGAATAATTAATTCTTTTAAGAACAAGAAATGTGCAGGTTGGGATGAAATTCCTCAAACATTAATGAAATTTACTGCTGCAGCAATCCGTAGACCACTAAGTTTAATTATAAATCAATCATTTTATTGTGGAGAATTTCCAAATAAATTGAAATATGCAGAGGTTAAACCATTATATAAAAAGGGGGAAAAAGAAATTTTAAATAATTATCGACCGGTTTCAATATTACCATCTTTATCCAAAATTTTTGAAAGAATTGCTTATAATCAGATTGTAAATTTTTTGGATGTAAATAATTTGTTTGTTGAGAACCAATTTGGTTTCCGAGCAGGACACAACACAATCTCTGCGGTAGCTCATTTTGTTGACCAGGTTGCATCTGCCTTGGATGGATCACAGAGCACTATGGGTGTGTTCTGTGATCTAACCAAGGCATTTGATTGTGTTGAACATGATATACTTTGCGAGAAACTTAAATATTTTAAATTTAGTGAATCAGCAGTGTCTTGGATAAAATCATATTTATCAGGCCGTTACCAACGAACTATAGTTATTAAGAACAATATTAAATATTATTCAGATTGGCAAAACGTAAGATTTGGTATTCCTCAAGGCTCAATATTAGGGCCTTTGCTATTCCTTTTATATATTAATGATTTACCTACAAGTGTATCTTCTAGTCTTATACTTTATGCAGATGATACCTCAGCGATATTAAAAGCAAATTCAACCAAAGACATTAAATTAGTTTTTCAGAATTCACTTGAGGAACTTCAAAATTGGTTTTCAGTGAATGGTTTATTGCTTAATCACTCTAAAACAAAAATAGTTACATTCCAAACCCAACAAAATAGAGATTATATTGACAATAATATTTTATTTCATGGTGACCCAATATCAACTAACTCTTCAGTTAACTTTTTAGGAATAGAAATTGATTCAAACCTTAATTGGAAAACTTTTGTCAGTAAAATATGTAAAAAATTAAATTCCTTATGTTTTCAAATGATAGTTCTTCGTGAAATTGTTGATTCTAAAACCAGGCTTATGATATATTATGGCCTTTTTTTACCAGTTATAACTTACGGTATTGAATTTTGGGGTACATCACCTCATGCAAGTAAAATATTTAAAATCCAAAAGAAATATATTAGAATCATGACATTTTCTTCTAGAAGAAAATCATGTAAACCATTTTTCAAACAGTTCGAACTACTGACCGTTCCATGCCTTTATATATTAAGATGCTTGATTTTAGTGAAAAATAATTTAGAGCAGTTAATGAAAGCACAACATAAACATCACTATGAAACGAGATTTCATCAAAATTTCCAGTATCCAAGACATCGATTGACATTAGTTCAAAAAACCCCTCAATATATGGGAAAAAAACTGTATAATAAACTCCCAAATAATTTAAAAGATAAAATTAAGGAAAACAGCTTTAAACCTAAATTGAAAAGTTTCCTTACGGAGAAAATCTATTATTCAGTGGAAGGATTTTTGAATGATTAGGCTGTAGCACTAGGAAATAATTCTTTTCTGTTTTATTTAACACATTTGTCATTTTGATATATTCATTTTAGCATAATAATTTAGTTTTAAGGCAATTTGACAATGTCATATGTTCTGTACTAGCTATGCTAGTTGTAAAAGAATGTATTTATTATGACAATAAAGTTATTCTTATTCTTATTCTTATTCCAAAAAATTCTTCAGATGGCGTTTTTCCACAAGCCAAAGGAGTTGCTCGATATCTAAAAAGTAACATGTTAAGTTTATGTTGTAAGGATTCTTTTTCTTCTTCCATTGATGCCAATTTTTGTTTTACATAACGTTCGGCCTGCCCGTTTGTACTAGGATGGCCTGGAGCAATTTGTTTGATATTGGAACCTTTGTTTGATACCATTTTTACTACAAAACAAATTGAATTCTGCTGAAGTAAATACAGTGGCATTATCACTTACAAGTATTTCAGGAAGTCCATTGCGCGAAAATATTCCAGCATCTCAATGGTGGAATGGGAAGTTGGTGAAGAGTTTGGTATCTTGGCTTCTGGCCACTTGGACTTTGCATCTACAAGAATCATTAAATGGTGTCCTTTATACGGACCTGCATAATCCATATGTACACGCTGCCAGTTCTCCTCTGGTTGGTCCCACACATGTAGAGGAACTTTATTTGGATTGTTCTTAATGTCACAACATACTCGACAGCTTTTGACAGTGTGCTCGATGTCTTTGTCAACATTTTTCCAATAACAGTACCTTCGAGTAAGAGCTTTCATTTTGACTATCCCAGGATATGTGATGTGTAATTCAGAAAGAATTTCAGGTTGCAGTTTCAAAGGTATGACCACTCGCTGTCCACGAAAAATTGCTCCTCTATAGAGATTAAACTTGGTACTGCGTTCTTTTCCAGATTCCAAATCTTTTTTAAGCTTTGATAGAATTGGGTCTTCATCTGTGCATTGAACAGTAACTTCATGTGTAATAGTTCTGGTTGAAATAGCATTTATGGTTTGTTCATTTATAGTGCATTCCTCATCAATGGCTCCTGGCTTATCAATAAGAGGTGATCTAGATAGGTTATCAGCATTTTTATGGTCTTCCGAACGTCTGTGTACTACTGAATAATTGAACCCATTCAAAAATGTTGCGTAACGAAGCAATCGTGAAGCAGTAGTGGTTGGGAGTGCTTTGTTTGGATGAAAAATTGATTGTAATGGTTTATTATCTATAATTAGTGTAAACTTTCTTCCATATAGGTACTGATAAAATTTGTGGAAACACCAGAAAACAGCTGTAGCCTCCCTGTCTAACTGTGAGTAACCTTGTTCAGCTGACGACAATGATCTTGAAATGAATAAACCATCAATAGTATGAGACAACACACCTGATAATCCGACTGGGCTTGCATCTGTTGCTAGAGTTAGAGGAAGATCAGGGTCGAATAGAACAAGTACTCTATCACTAGATATTTCCTGTTTCACACGATTGAAGGCATTTTCACACTTTGAATTCCATTGAAGTGTGGTATTCTTTTTAAGAAGTTGATACAAAGTTTGTAGAAGTGATGATGCTTGAGGAATGAACTTTGAATAGTAAGCAGTTAAGCCGAGGAAATTCCTTAATTCATCGATATTTCTTGGACGTGGAGCATTTATTATAGCTTTCACTTTTAAAGGAGATTTTTTCATGCCTTCAGCACTAATGATATGGCCTAGGTAGCCAATCTCTTGTTCAAACAACTTACATTTTTCAATATTTAAGTGTAAATCCAGTTCCCGTATTCTCTGCAAACACTTTGTGAGTCTGTCTTTGCACTCAGTTAACGTAGATCCTTGGATTATTATGTCATCAAAATATGCAGCTGTGCCTTCTAGACCATCAATAGCCTCATCTATGAACTTTTAGAACTCATTTGGTGCACTCTTGATACCAAATGCAAGTCGATTCATTAGATATGTTCCCTTATGTGTAGATATTTTTTGTAAAACTTAACTGTTATCGTCAACCTCCAAATGTAAGTATGCCTTATGAACATCAAGAGTACAATAGAACCGTCCTCCCTTCATTTTATAAAATATTTCTTCAATCTTTGGAATTGGATGGTGTGCATCAATTTTTTTGCATCAATTTTTTTTCCACTTAAGGATTTAGGGTTAAGTTGTAGTCCACACATAATCTGACATCCCCATTAGCTTTGGGTACCACAACAAGGGGTGATCCCCATTCAGAATACTCCACTTTGGTGATAACTCCCTGATTTTCAAGATTAATCAGTTCATTATCTACCTTTTCACGTAGTGCAACTGGTCTCGCTTTTGCAAACATTGGCTTTAAAGAAGCATGTGTTTTAATGCTGCACCTGTAATTGGGAATCAACCCTATTTTATTTTGGAAAACATCCTTGAAAGACTTACATATTTCTTCTCTGAATTTGTTTGCACTGTTTGTTTCGTTAGATGAATTATCTACATTGATCTTGTTAATACTTATGTTAAGGTGTCTAAGCCACAAATGGCCCAATATTGCACAGAAGGTGTATCAACTATAAACAGCTCTTCCGTGGACTTAGTTTTGTCATATTGCACTGGAACCTTTACCACTCCTAAAGGAGTGAATCCTTCACCAGTGTACGTACGAAAACATACATCAGTTGGCTCTAAATCTATGTCTAATCCCATTTCCTTGTATTCCTTATGACTCATTATGCTTACGGGACTACCAGAATCAACTTCAAAAAGTGTTGTCTTCTTACCAAGTTTGACTGGTACCATAAACTTAGAATAATCATTAGTATATGTAGATGAAGTTTGGTTTATATTGATTATTCTATTTATACTGTTATCCAATAGATCGTCTTTGTCAAAATATTGAACCTGCTCGTTAAATTCAGTCTCTCCGCTATGCAGATATTTTACATTCTGGCTAGTATGTTTGTAATCTAAATTATGTTTTTTATCAATGTTTGGATGCATACCTTCGATATATGGCCCAATCGGCCTCAAGAAGTGCATTTGAAAGAAGAACGATCTCTTTTACATTCTCTAACAACATGATTTATGTATCCACATCTTAAACACATTTTGTCAATTCCCAGAGCTTTAAAATTAAGATGTTTATGTAACACACTTGGTGTAGACTCAGCTTTAGGTTTATTAAAAATATTGTGTTTAGAAACCTTATTTACTAAGTTCACACCAGAAGATGAAGACATTTCTTTATTTCCTTGCTTGGATGCATCCAAGGCAAGAGCAATTTCGCAAGCTCGATCAAAAGTAAGGGACTTTTCCTGTAAGAGTTTTTCTCTTATTTATGCATCACTTAAGCCTCTGATAAACTGTGCCCTTAGAAATTGATTTGCATTTGAAGTATTACATTTCGCATTTTCTCATTTAAATTGACATGTAATTGTCAACTTCCGGAGGGCTGTAATAAATTCTGCAATAGACTCTCCATTTCCTTGAAATCGACATAGGAACCTATGTTGCTCAATGTAAACATTTGGAGCTGGACATAAGTGGTGTTCCAATAGCTCTACAAGTTCTGAATATGTCTTATTAGCAGGTAAAACTGGAGCTGTCGGACTAAAGAGAAGTTGATAATGTTTAGTTTAGTTCATATTGAATTGATCAGTATACGTGCCTTAATCTCATCACTATTCTTTTTACCTGCACTCAGCTTTAGCACAAAAAAGTTTTCTAATCTTTCCTTGTAACATGTAAAAGTTTCTCTTGTGTCATCAAAATTGTCAAAATTTATGTTTGATAAAGATGTGTCAGTTTGATTTATGTGAGATTCATTCTTTGAAGTAACTTGTGGTGTTGTAACAGCATCAAGTTTGTTTAAGATAGCAGCTATTGCTTGAGTCAAGACTAAAACATTCTCATCAGCCATAATAAATAATAAAATATATAGTAAACAAAACAACATACTTAAAATATGGGAAAAGGAAGAAATGCCAACTGAGTGGCAAGAGGCAGTAGTTGTACCCATACATAAAAAGGGAGAAAAAGAAGAGTGTGGAAACTATAGAGGCATCTCATTGCTAAGTGTCCCCTATAAAGTCCTGACTAAAATTATTCTAAATCGACTTGAATGCTACTCAAACGAAATAATTGAAGAACACCAGACAGGCTTCATCAAAGGTAGGTCCACTACAGACCAGATATTTTTTCTGAAAGAAATTGTAGCCAAGTACTGGGAATATAACAAAAAATTTTATGCCATCTTCATTGACTTCCAAAAAGCTTACGACAGCATTGACAGAGAAAGATTATGGGTACAGTTAGAAAAATTTGGGGTCCCCAGAAAACTGATAAACCTGTCTAAAATGAGTGTTACCGAGTCAAGATGCTCCGTGAGAATAAATGGACAAAACAGCGAAACCTTCAAAGTAAACTCAGGAGTCAGACAGGGGGATGGCCTTTCCCCAATATTATTCAACATGGCTCTAGAGGAGGCCCTTCAGAAGACAAAAGAAATGAACCTGGGTGTTAAAGTCGGAAGAAAACTGAACATTATAGCATTTGCAGATGACATAGCTATAATGGCAGAAAAGCTAGAGGATCTAACTACGCTGACCAAGGTCTTCATAACAGAAGCAGAAAAAATAGGGCTGAAGACAAACGATCCAAAAACCAAATTCATGCACTTTACAAGAGACCAAAATTACACCCAAGACCCCCTACGAGTTGATGGTCATGAATTCGAACAAGTACCGGAATTCAAATACCTCAAAGTCACAATTTCAAATAAAAACGCAGAAGAAATTGAGATACAGCAAAGAATAAATTCAGCCAACAGATGCATTTATGCATGCAATAGATTACTATCTTCCAAGTCATTGTCACACAAAACAAAAATTAGGTTGTACAAATCAATAGTCATCCCAGTTTTGCTCTATGGATCTGAAACGTGGATACTAAATAAGAAAGAGGAAAAAAACTAATTGTCTTCGAAAACAAAGTCTTGAGAAAGATATATGGGCCCACATATGACCAAGGGGAGTGGAGAAGGAAACATAACAGGGAGATTAGAGACCTGTATAACGACGCAGACATTGTGAGTGAGGTCAAAAGTAGAAGACTAAGGTGGGCTGGGCATGTGTTGAGAAGGAGAGAAGAGTCCCAACTAAAGAAAGTTAGCAAAAATAACCCTGAGGGAAGGCGACCTCGTGGGAGGCCAAAACAAAGATGGTGGGACCAGGTTAGGATAGATATACAGCGAGTTGGAGCCATGGAAGAGAATGCAGAGGACAGGCCAATCTGAAGAGGCTTTGTTGGTGCGACTAAATATCACCTGCCATATAGATGGCCCTGGGAGTAAGAGTAAGAGTAAGATAGTAAACAAAACAAAAATAACAGAACAAAAAAATGGAAATCTAATTTACCTCGTCGCCAAAATTGTTGTGTATCTTCATAATATTGTAACTCAATATTTAATACAATTGTAAGAAATAATCACCATGTTCTTGGTTAACATAACTCAACTCTTTTATTTTCAATATTTACAATGAAATATAACATCTATACAAAACATATGTTTATAATAATTACAATATTTACAATACCATAGTTGTATTCTTTAAGGGGAGCACTGCGCCCTATCATTTACCATGTTAACATATTTTCCTTTTTCTCAGGAGCTATATGAGATAACTTGTTTCTGTTTTTTTTATCTAAAAGTACAAGACTTCCCCTTTATACTGAACCAAAAACCTTTTAAAAATTAACATTTTTTCATATTTTTGTAAATTTTATAAATTTTGTCAACAGAAAAATATTTTTTATGATGATTTTTATTTTATATTACATAGTCAAATTAATATTTTTTTATAAATTATCGGTTCCAGCTGTGAGGATAAGTGTGATACACAAGCAGTAAAATTTTGGTGATGATATCTCAAAGGATTACTGAGAAAAGGAACATAAAGTGTGAAAAATACAAGTTTTCGGAAAACCTAAAAGAGAATAGCACAAGGAGTTTATAACCAAACAGATTTTATTAACCTACCTTTGACATGAATTGTTAGTATAATCCTGGTCCATATGATGGTTCTTCTCCCTCTTCATCCTCAAATTTATCCTCAAGCCTTCTTTTAAGCAGGTTTTTATGCTGTCTTTATTTTCACAAAGCTTTTTAAATGATGAAGATGTAGGCCTAGGCCTAGATGGAGTGGGAGTTTGTTCTTTTCTACCTAAAGCTGTACTTTGATTGCCGTGAAACTTTCGTTTCTTGAAAACTTTAGAAGTACTACGAGGCATTTTACACAATAACACGTTATTTATATAATAATACTAAATTACAGACTGCTAATAAAAGTCTACTTGGTAACACTGACACTCAATGTAAATATAACCACAATCATAAGAACACTAAAAGCGTAAAAAGTAAATATTGTAAACAAGAAGCAGAAACCTCATCTGGCATTTGTACAGGAAAAAAGATACCTACAAAGAGGAACAAAATACATGTTCAAGGATAGTACTGTATTACTATAACAAATGAATTAATCCAGACAGAATCAAACTCATTTTTAGACTTCGCGTGATGGCTGGATTTTCGGACGTAAAATCTTGGAACCATGTTCACTTATATAAAAAAAAAGTGTGTTTGCAAAATGTTGTTGGCCATGTATTATATATCATTTTAAAGAGGAGATTATGGACTATATAATGCAAGAAAAAAATTTTTTTTCACAAAAAATATTTTTTTCGTGCAGTGCTCCCCTTAATTTTGAAAAGTAACTTGTTAAATGTTAAATAAACTTGGCCCTCTGTATAAGAATGGTTGTTTAAACGTTTTCTTATGTATTTAAGTCTTATTAACACACGCTATGTCGTACTTCTAGTGTCTTAAAGTTCATGTATTTCCACCTCTAATGTATAACAGCCTTGGAGTTTTGAATATAACTAAGTATTATACTGGCACAATCTGCAGCTCTAATTATAACATAAAGAACAGTTTTTTTTTTTTTTTTATTGAAGTATGAAATTTTTTCAATAGTATGATAATAAAAGTTACGCCAAAAGTATTATTTTCTTGCATTGAATTTAAGTTGTAATTTTAAGCCATTGTATGAGTTTTCCATAGCATTTTCTCGACCAACAAAACATGTAAATTTTTTTTATTTCTCTACTTTCTCTATCTACGAACATCGACAGTTGCAGGTTAAATCGAAAATGTAGGATTTCACTGTAGGATTGTCAACACCATTGAAATCAAAATTAATAAATTTAGCTTTGGACATTCACTGTCATCTTATTTCTAATTCACAAATCTTCATTAATTTCCACCTAAATATTATTC
Source organism: Stictocephala bisonia (assembly GCA_035578905.1). Taxonomy (NCBI): domain Eukaryota; kingdom Metazoa; phylum Arthropoda; class Insecta; order Hemiptera; family Membracidae; genus Stictocephala; species Stictocephala bisonia. The sequence continues at coordinate 63,964 of JAQJVL010000280.1, forward strand.
TTACTCTTATTTGCATACAACAAACCAATATCATCAGCAAACACACAAATATTACCATTAAAGTGTTGACAAAGTAAATCATTGATGAATATGATGAAAATTTACAGAGGTCCCTGACCCTTGCAGCACTCCTGTCTTAGTGCAAGAGATGAGCTCAAAAGATTACCTGTATTGACTGATCAAAAAACTTCTGAACCAATTTAGGGCCATATCTCTTATTCCAACCACTCCTATTTTGAAAAGCAGGATGTCATGGGGACCAGGTCAAAAACCTTCCTAAAATCAACAAATAAAACTGTTGTTTTTATCACCATTCATACCTTTACATTTTACTTACAAAACAAATTTTACATTGATTTTCCGCTGTTAAACCAAATTGAGCTAGAATTCAAAAATTTATTTTATTGAGAGGTATTGAACCAGTCCAACTTTTCATACATTTTTTTATTGTTTTAGAAAACTCATATAAATACTGATTGGACACAGATTGTCAATATTGCAAGAACTGGTTGTCTTAAAAATTGGAATAACAATATTTTTTTCAAAGCATCCAGAAGAACACCTTTCGATAAACTTTTATTTATTGTGCGTGCCAGAATTAGGGAAATATTTTCTGCAATATTCTTAATAAGCTCAATTACCACCTGATCATAACCAATAGACCTTCTGGTTTTTAACTCAGATAATTTTTACCACATCATTTTCATCAGGTTTTCAAATAAAAAAAGGTGTTGCACTCTCAGAACTGTTGATACTACACCCTGCTTACTGCCCACGTTGCTACTATGTGTACATTAATGAGATTGGTATTATCCTCATCCACTATCAGTCGTGGTTCATGAACAATATTGCCACTCTCTACGATTATTCTACTAACAGATTTATTGGGTAAATTTTTTATCAACTTATTAATTAATTTCCTTTGTTCACCGGACTCACCAATTCATTTATCAATTAACTTTGTATAGTAGTTTATTACATAATCAATATCATATTTCAACTTACTACTAAAACTTTGGTATTAAGTCTTAAAAACTATATCATTAGGTCTCTTTTTGTAAATTCTGTGTAAGTTCCCTCTTTTTATTAATCCTATTTACTAGATTACATGTTATCCATGGACTTGTATTTAGCTTTAAAGATTCTACTCACATTGTTTATTTCTACAACGTTGTTATTCATTTAATATGCTATAAAATTTGTTACAAATATACATTATTCGCTCAATAAACAATATCCCACTTTATGTTTTCCAAATCCTTCTTTATTTACCATAATAAAAGGTTTACTTGCTCATGTTGTATGTGTGTTTACATTGCTCGTTTTAGACCCAATACACAATGATCAGTGATACCTAAATCGAATATAGAACTCTTAAAATTATTTATATTTTTAAATTTTACAAATAGGTCTCAGAGTTGTGTCCATTCTAGTGGCTTTGTTAATCAGGGGTGTGCAAGTAGTGATTTTTGAGTTCGAGTCGAGTAGTTGGCATCTTTTCACGTATCGAATACTTTCGAACGAGTATTTACAGAAGGATTTCCTGTTCACCCAAGACAACTGTAAAAGGCAGACACCATCCTAAGCCTATGTTAAGTTTTGCCAGATTCGTAAATATACACATCTAAACTGAACACAATAATTTTGATTTGTTGTTTGTAACTTTAACATTTGATAAATAAAACTTTTTACAGTACTTCCAGTCTTCCTACATTTTTATGTGGCATTGTTTTGTTTAACCTTTTTCCTTTTTTCAGAACTAATATTATAAAAGAAATTAAGAAAGTATATTACTAAACAAATAATAAGGTTAACATACCTTTGTCGTCTTCAGCTACAAAAGTACGTTAACCTTATTATTTGTTAAATATATCAGCTCAGGAGGCTTTAACAATGAATAAATTAAACGCTAGTCAAGCAAAATTAGCCTACATGTATAAGAATGTCAAATTAAAAGTCTTAAATACGTCACAGAATATTATCAGAATCAGAATCATCTTTATTTATAATCTTTGAGATTACAAATGGTGTCAAATTGTAGCCTAACCTAAGTTTATTTATACATTATGTTGGATATGAAGTTAAGAGCTAAGTGGTCCTCTGGAAATATTCTTCCAGGGAGTAGAATGGGTGTTTTTTCAGCCACCCTTGCAGTGTTTTCTTGAGCGGTTTTCCCTTCTTCAGTCGTATCTCTTCTGGGAGGTGGTTATGGATTTTCCTTCCCATGTATGATGGTTTTCTTTCATACATTTGAAGATGGTGATTTGGAAGGTTGTAGTGTCCTGCGTATCTTGTATGGTGTTGGTGTATATCTCCATTTGTGGGGAGGTCTAAACCATCCACATGTAGTACCACCTCTTGGATGTAGAGAGCAACAACTGTGAGAATTCCCAGATCCTTGAATGCTTCTCTGCAACTCTCCATTTGACCTAGGCCAGCCAGAGCCCTAACAGCCTTTTTTTGTAGTACTAAGATTCTGTGGAGATTTGTTGCAGCTGTCCCACCCCATACAGCTAGTCCATATCTTAGGTATCCAGTGCAGAGTATGCTATTTTGGCTGTTTCAGTGCCACCAAGTGATTTGATCTGTTTTACGACGTACAGACTAGTACTGAGTTTTTTGGAGAGATTGTCAAGGTGTGGGGTCCAGGTAATTTTTGTATCTATTACTATTCCTAAGAATGTGTCTTGTGCTTTCATGTCGAGGTCGGGAATTGCTGGAATATCGCCTGCTCTTCTCCCAAATGCCAGCTGGCTTGTTTTATTAAGTTCAATAAAACATGCCTCGAATTGCAAATAGTTCCTAAATACGTACAAATTAGAATAAACAATCAGTCTATTGCAGCTAAGAAAACTAAATTGATTGCTGAAAAAATATGGATTAGAAATGAGGTTAAGTATTGGTATACAAAAAAACATATGCTCAACACTTTACTTATGAGAAACATCTTGAGCTATTGAATAACCTACACTCTTCGCAGACTGATCAAGTGTTTCACCATTGAACAACAGATCAATAGGGTAATTATTAAAAAGAAAAACACTCAAGAAAAAGAAAATAGATATTTTATTGAAAACTAAAATTAAACCTGTACCAAACATTAGTTGTGAGTACAACTTTTTTAAACGTGTTGTAAACTACACCAACATTGTTTTCACAGATGATGAAACCAATATATTAAATAAAGGCTTAAAATACAATATACAGAAGAATGGCTGGAACAAAAGCATTATTTCTGAAATATTAAATGCCGAAATCTCAATTAGTTCTATCTCTAATGATCAAACAAAAACTGTTATTAGACATAAAATCTACAAAAAAAATAAAGAAAATACAGACTTCTAAAAACATAAAAAACATGTTAGCAAAAATAACTTATCATTACTGAAGTCAATTAAAGATAAACTAATAGAACACAAATGTATTATCACCAGAGCAGACAAAGGACAGTCAGTTGTAATCCTACCCATTGAAGATTACAACAAAAAAGTTACAGATTTTATAGTTAATAATGACATCAATGAAATGCATGATGACCCTACAATTAAATACAACAATTTGTTAAAAAAAGCAATCAATAGAAGCACAAAATTGTTACTAAAGACCAGATAAAATATTTAAAAATGATGGATCCCAAACCCCCCACCCTCACAGGCCTACCAAAAATCCACAAAGCAGATGTACCCATCAGACCACTTGTCAATTTTACAACTGCTCCTTCTTACAAATTAAGCAAAAAACTAGACAAAATTTTGAGAAATAATATTACTTTCCCCAAGAACTACATTCTAGATAACAATATTTTATAATTTGCTGTGGCATAGAATAGATGTGGCATTAGTAGCTGATAATAAAAATGATCTAAAAACGCTAGCAGGTGTCCTGTTAAAAGAAGCCAACAAAGTAGGTCTTCAGGTGAATGAAGAAAAAACTAAATATATGAAGATAGGGAGACAGGCAGAGCCAATCAACTCAACACTGGACGTAATGGATTACAAATTTTTAGCCACTGAAGGGTTCAAGTATCTGGGAGTTACTTTGACTAGCCAAAATAAAATGGAAGAGGAAATACAAGTCAGAATTAATGCAGCAAATAGATGCTACTAGAGTCTCCTGAAGCTATTCAAAAGTAAACTACTGTCAAGACCCACAAAAATAAGAATGTATATAGCTATTGTACAACCTGTTTTATTGTATGGATCTGAGGTGTGGACCCTAACAATGTATAACAAAAAAAGATTGATTACATTTGAAAACAAAATTTCAAGAAGAATATATGGACCTACGTAAGAATCAGGAGTGTGGAGAATAAAAAAGAACAGAGCCTAGAGAACTGTACAAGAGACCTGATATTGTGGCGGTGGTTAGAAGCAGAAGAATAAGATGGCTTGGTCATGTGAGGAGAAGGGAAGAAGAAAAGTAATATCTTTTCAAGACGGAGATGACTTAGAATCATCCCTTACATTGGCTGCAGAAGTTGGAAACACCCTGCTGGCCGAAAACAACCAACTAAAAAACGAAATACAAAACCTAACTCTCATAAATTCTAAATTGACCCAGCAGATCAATGAGCTAAGATTCAACAATGAAGTGAAAATAGAAGAACTTGAATCTACACAGGAAAGACTTCTTCTAAGAAACTCCAGCGTACTTGATACCCTAAATAAAGTGGAACAACAAATAACCCATGAAAAACTGCTGAAAGACAAACTTGTTCAAACTTTTGAGGCTCTTGATCGAGAAAAAGAAGACATACTTTATAGCTATGAAAAAGAAATTAAGCAGCTAAAAGAAACTATTAACAAATGTTAAAAGGAGTCAGAAAATAACTTGCCTACAAGCTATAAAACATACACAGACTCAGGAACACAAACATGTGACACTGAGATAATGCCACATAGTTATTACCGGTCACATGTCCTAGATTTAACTAAATTAAAAGTTTGCCAGGACAAAATGGAAGAGTCTGTGAAAGCATTGAAAGAGCAACTACTAAAGGACATATCTACTCCAAGAACAGCTTTTTTATCTCAGAGCCAACATAAATTGCCCATTACGAAGTCACTATACTCTTCCTCACATAACACAAGCAGGAATAACAAACCAACCCGGAGAAACCAATTCAGTGTATCGCTGCAGATGGCAAAGAGCAAATCTCACCATAATGATAGGGGAGACATAAAGGAACCAGTTCCTAAGAATAAGCCCAAGGAAGTAGCAAAGGATAATGGCCTAAATGGTTCAACATCTAATAATGCCATTATTAAGGAACAAACTTTACACTTACCATTATCAACTCCAACTAGAGCCTCAGCGATAAAAGAAACAACCACCTCAAAAAACCAAACAACAAATCCACCTTATACAGCTACACTTCTAATGCCAGGGGAAACATATGAACAATTTTTTGATAACAATATAGAGGAATTTAAAAAACTATACAAATCATCCCATCCCCTCTCACCTGCACAATCTGAAAATGCTGTAGTTCAAAATTGTACCTTATGCGATCTCAGTGAACACTGCAATTTTTTTTAGGAAGGGACAATCAAAAAAAAGTAAGGCACAAAATGGCACAGAAGAGCAGAACATTCCTAAACTCGACCATAACAGAAAAAACACTCAATGCCCAAAAATAAAAATCCTACACCAGAACATCAGAGGTCTGTCGAAAAAAAGTAGAAAGACTAAATCATCTGTTGGAATCCACTCAACCAACAATGCTAATCTTAACTGAACATGGTCTAAGTCAGGATAAACTGAAATCTATAAAAATTAACAATTATAGACTAATCACAGAGTACAGCAGGCAGGAAAATAGGCTCGGTGGAGTTGCTATCTACATTAAAGAAACAGAAAGTTTTGAAGTGGAAGCACTTGACATAACAACTCACTGTCAAGATTTTACACTTGAAGCTGCCTTGGCTAAAATTAGCACAAAAAAAGAGTCCTTGCACATCCTTGGTGTCTACCGACCACCAGGAGGCAAAATCAAGGAAGCAATGGAGGCCGTGTCAAACATCCTAAACTTACTACGAGGTGAAGCGAAACCATTAGTCCTAATGGGTGATATTAACTTGGATAGACTTGATCTCACAAATCCTGCAAACAACTTGTTTGAAGACAAACTGTTAACCTTCGGAATTAGAAGACTCCCACTTCCTGCCACACGCATAACAAGTACAACCAGAACATCCATTGATTGTATCTGTACAAATCTGTCTGAAGAAAAAGTGAGCTTTACCATTTTCCAAGGAGGAATGTCAGATCATACTGGACAGTTTTGTAAAATTAAAACTGCAGCTACAAATTCCAAAACCCAAACCAGTTCATTCAAAAGAATTTTTAGCATGGAAAACCTCGACAGTCTAAAAAATGAACTTGATAAACAAACCTGGGAAGAGGTATATGAAGCACAAAATGCCGAACAAGCATATAACGCATTTCATAGAATTATGACAAATGCGCTAAATTATGCTTGCCCAAAAAAAATAGTAAGGACAAAACCAAAGAGAAAGCAAAACATTCTATATGATGACGAGGTAAAAATATTAAAAGAAGAATTTCTGGAATCCCTTCATATGTATGAACTCACAGGAACCGTAAGAGACAAGGACAAAATGGTTGATAAAAAGAAGGCATATGACCTAAAACTGAGAGATCTAAAGCGTAACGCAACCACTGATCAGATCAGAAAGTCGGATAATAAACCAAAAGTACTATGGAACATCATCAACTCCGAGAAAAATGGAAACCACTTCTCAAACAAAGCATTACGGTTGGAAATAGAAGGGAAAATGGAAGAAAACCCAGCTCTGATTGCTGAACATTTGAACAACTTCTTTTGCAATATCGCAAATATAACACTAGAAGAAAATAAAAAACTGTTTCAAAATGCTGAACATCCAGTGGAAATGTCCTCCACCCCTGGTAAATATTACCTCTCACTTAATCTAACACCAGCTGATGAGAAAGAAATACTAGAAATTATAAGATCACTGAAGCCAAAACTCTCATGTGGTATTGATGAAGTTCCATCAAAGGTGGTGAAGCACTGCGCAGAACAGTTAGCCCTACGTTGGTTAGTATAACCAATAAATCCTTCAGCAATGGACAGTTTCCTTCATTGTTAAAAGTGGCAAAAATCTATCCTAAACTCAAAAAGGGATCAATGGCCAAGACAGAAAATTATCGCCCCATATCGCTCTTATCCAGTTTTGCAAAAATAATTGAGAAGACTGCGTTAAAAAGAATGCTAGCACACCTGGAAAGTCAAAATATATTAACAACAAATCAGCATGGCTTCCTACAAGGGAGATCTACTATCACTGCATTAACAAGTCTTGTAGAGCATATAACAGATGAATTAGAAGAACGAAAGTATGTCTCGGCTGTTCTCCTCGACTACAGCAAGGCGTTTGATTGCTTAGGACACGATCTAATAATAAAGAAATTGTCATCACTGGGATTTCAAGGCACATCAAAAAAATGGATAGCTAGTTACCTTAAAGAGCGCAGCCAAATTGTTGAAGTCCAAGTGTCTGAAAATGGGAAAAAATCCTCATATAGATCTAAACCCCTGCCAGTGACCAGAGGAGTGCCACAAGGGTCAGTCTTAGGTCCTTTCCTGTTTGTGCTATTCACAAACGACTTTCCAAGTTACATTGGCAACAACAACTTAGAGACGATCATGTACGCAGATGACACGACACTCATCCTGGCTAGTGACAATGTACAAGATCTGCATTCACATATTTTATTTTCAAACGACAAAGCTATAAAATACTGCCTACAGAACAACTTAACCATAAATCCATCAAAAACTACTCATATAAATTTTAGTAGAAGACACGATCCCCTTCCAGAAATCCCACATGCTCATTTAGAGAATCAAGCAAAATTACTAGGTATAACCATTGACTGCGACCTCACTTGGACAGCACACATACACAATTTGTGTAAATTATTAAGTTCAGGGATTTTTGTTATAAAAAGAATCATGTGGATTGCAGGGCTAGAAGCGGGAAGAACAGCTTATTTTACGCTAGTAGAGTCGCACCTGAGATATGGACTTACTGTGTGGGGCGGAACATCTGAATATAATCTTTAAAAAATTTTGACCATTCAAAAAAAGGCTATTAGAACGCTTGCAAGTTTAAATCCACTAGACAGCTGCAGAGAAGCCTTTAAGTCCCGAAAAATTCTAACAATCATTGGCCTATACATCCTCTCCGTAGTCACATATATAGATAAAACTGCAAACGAAAGGGGGGAGGATATTCACACATACAACACAAGAAGAGCCATAGACTTTATACTTCCACAACACCACACTACCCAATACAGTAAAAAACCTTCATACGCAGGACGCAAGATATACAACTCTCTGCCGAAGCATCTGAAAAACCTAAGTGGGAAGAAGCTCAAGAAAGGGCTACAAGACTGGCTAGAAGAACGACCCCTATACACAGTAGGAGAATACTATCAACTAACAAAAACTCTTTTGTAAAGCAAGCATAACTTTTTAACAACGACGCCATTATACTTCTTAAAGAATGTATAAATAAAGAATTTCTGATTTCTGAAAAAATGATAAGAAGGGTATGGATTGGGAAACCAGCAGAAAAGCGACCTCTAGGACGACCAAGAATAAGATGGGATGACAAAGTGGAACAGGATGTGAGAAGTCTTGGTGGAGACATCGAAATGGCAGAGGATAGAGGATTGTGGAGGCAACTTATTTGCGAGGCCAAAAATCACCTTGGATTTGAGTGGCCTCAGGAGTAAGTAAGAGTAAGAACTACAGTCTAGGACTTATTGATGTTACAACAAACCTAGTTATTGAACCATATCACACCTTGGCGTCATTTGATATCACCAACTTATATACAAATGTACCAATAGCTTTGACATTAGAAATAACCAAAAGAATTTAGCTTTCCAACTGCAAACTAAGCCATGATGCCATTAGATGAAATGATAAATCTACTAGAAATAGTTTTGAGCCAGAATTATTTTCAATTTGGTAATAAATACTACTTTCAAAAGATTGGTCTGGCCATAGGATCCCCCTCTCAAGTATCTTATCTGAAATCTATCTGAATGACTTTGAGAATAAAAATATTTTTTCTGAGAATAACAAGTATTTGAATAATATTTCACTTTACCGCCGCTATGTAGATGATACCATAGTCATTTTTAAAGGAAATAAAAGGCACCTAGACCTATTCAATAAATATCTTATTGACTTTTCACAAAACTTAAAATTCACCATTGAAACTGAAGATAACAATATATTTAAACTTCCTTGACCTTACCTTAAAGAAACACAGTAAAACCATTACATAATTCATATACGGAAAGCCAACAGCCACCGACCATACAATCCATGCCTCGTCATACCATCCTTATTCACATAAATTATACGCATACAGAAGTTTGGTTAACAGATTATTGAAAGTTCCACTTACCACAGACGATTATGCCAAAGAGTTAAATATTATAAAATACTTAGCGGTGCATAATGGATGTCCTAAATAAACCAAATCCTATTGCCTTAGATACCACTGGCGTATATAAAATCAAATGTTCAGATTGTCCGAGTATTTATATAGGACAGACAGGCCGTTCTTCCAAAAACGTTTCAATGAACACCTACCCAAGAACGTTAATAAGCCTCAAACATCTCGCTTTGCTGAACATTCAGTTAACAACAATCATAACATTAATATTCTCCTCCTGTCATAACAACACCAACCTAGATATTCTCCATAAATGTAATAAAGGTGCGACAATTAATACTCTAGAGAATTATTATCTAGAGTTAATACTCTATAATAAAATTAATACTCTAGAGTATATAAAGCCATAAAGAGCAACCCAACTACTGTGCTTAATGAAAAATTAAAATTCTCTACAAATATTTTATTTGATCGGATTACAAATTTGAATTAACCGATGAAAGAAGACAGACGGCCAGATAGAAATAAAACTGTTCAAAGTCAAGTAAGTATTGGATAACATCGTTCCAGCTGCACGCTCAATCCGGATCTAACCATCATATCAACCGGCAGTGTTATCGTGTGTTTTATTTTTATGTTTGTAAATATGTAATTTTCGTATAATGATTTTAATGTGACTGTTTTGACAACGTACAATGGATGTGACCATGGAGTTCTTGCTCTGAAACCGGTAGTCCAATAAATAAGATTTTGTAGCTGAAGATGTCAAAGGTACGTTAACCTTATTATTTGTTAAATATATCAGCTCAGGAGGCTTTAACAATGAATAAAATAAAGTATATTATTAATTGAAACAACGTGGATTATAAAGATTTAATCTGTTCACTCATATTTTCTATGCAAGCCAATTATACTGTTTCACAGCCGGTATGTTTATCTGGTGGTTCAGTTCAAAGTGTACCGTGAAAACGTAGCGAATCTTGTTGGCAAAAGCTGCATCCAACCAAACTGATGCTAAAATTCAGGTGTCATCGCCAAATGCAGTCATTTGCTTTCAGAATTGCCTCCTCTCAACAAAAATTTGATTGTGTACATACCAAGAAGAGTGGATCTGTATTCTGTGGGTATTTAATTCAGTAATAACAAGGTTACAACTAACTGGAAATAAGCTCTAAATTACATAATCAAATTTTAAAATCTGGATGACAAAGACTGTAGTACAATCGATTGATAATAACTAAGCAGGTTTACTAAAAATAAATTTTAGTCACTTAGGATGAATTAGTTTTTAAATTATGATCGGTAATGAAATGAGGCTAGACTGAACAACAGATAAATAATTATGTCATAACGAAAAATTCATGAAAACCTGATGTAATCGAAAGAAAACTATACACTTAGTCGGCTAATATAATAGGTCTAGCTGATATTTGCGATGAGATGCAGTCTGCAATATCAGCTAAATGCCAACTAGTGATACAATGAAGATTTTGGGCAGCTAAATTATAAACTTATGAATAAAAACCGAGACGTTTGATAAGGCTTCAGTTCAGGAAAAATTATTTTCCGAATCTCTAAATTCATCGTATTTTGTTTAGAAAAGGTCTTCAACATGTTTCTCCCTCACTTGGGTTGATTCGTGATCGTTTTACAGTTTACATCGACATCAATGTGAACAGGGGCCCGTTCAGTTAGTTTACGAATCAAAATTATCGTACTTTACCACATTTTACACTCCAACTGTGTTATTGTCTAACCTAGTCAGAAAACCATTCAACAATTTGACAGGAAAAAATATCGTATGCTTAAATATTACACACAGTTTTGGCGATCTAAGATGTTTATGGAATAATAATTAATAGACATTCACCACGGATATATATATATATGATTTGACGGAAAATAAACCAATAATGTTGTGTCACACGCTGCTAGAATGCCATTACCATATTTTATATGATATGATACGGTATTTTCTTACGTCAAATCATTGGACGATTCCCTGCTCAGATTAAAAAACAAAATAGACCTCACTCGACTCGCGAGAAATATACGATAATTTCATTTCCGAAAAGGAGCTGAACGGTTCCTTGCACGTACGTATACTACAACCGAGATGAACTTTCACCTAGAAAAGATGGGAAGTTCGATTCTAGGAATGTAAAGTGACCCGTTCTCGGGACCCTTTTGATTGAACGGTATATTTGATATGAACGAAAATATGCATAATTTCTATGGTGTACAGACTATTAGATTTGTATCGGAAACAGGTCTTTTTGAGCATCTTGAACCGGTTTTTTCATTCCCTTTCTTGGGTCATAAAGACACTAACCAGCACTTATGTTTTATTCACGCTATTTTAGGTTAGGTTACATGTGACTAGTAGACTCGACAACCAACATGTGAGATCGGTGCCTTCCCAGCTCTGTTCAATGGACTAGTTCATTTGACTGTTGTCGTGTACTACCTATTCTTAGGCGTATTGTTTAGTTCATAATTACACGTACCAAACTGATAACGTATGATTAAGGGTAAAATAATACACAAGGAAGCGCACATTTTTTATTTATAACTTATAAAACTGTTTACTCTTACAACTAAACTAAGATCAAATACTGTAAGTTTCGAGTACTCGCACACCCCTATTTATTAATGATTTAAACCCATTGTTCCTCATTAAACTAAGATAGCAATTTACAAACGGTGTGTTTTTAAAATATCAATATTGATGTCATGGACATCAAATATTTTCGATTTTATTTTTAGTAATTGCTCCTTAAGTTCATCAAAATTAGAGTTTTTAGAGTAGTGTTGGAGTCTACAAACACTATGCATGTTGTAAACTAAAATAAATTGACCTCAGATGCAATTTCATCAGTCGTTATTCTTCCATTTGTAAGAAGGAACTACGAGGGCCGTCTTCAATGTTTATGCAACTTCAAGAAATTGATCGTGCCATTTGTAAATTTGGCTTTTTTTCATCCTCTCGTCTCTGTAAGCTTGAATTAACATTTGAAGTGTCTCAGAAGATGACTTTTTAAGCAAACACAAAATTATATGTTTGCTCGTTCTTTATTAAATGCCATTTTCCAAATGCGACAATGTAAACATGCAAACACGTGAAAATCACTCTCCATAGGGGAACATTGGTGGCTGAGCGATACTGGCGCTACCTATATCCCTTCTCCAGGAGTAGTATCAAATGCTACACAACAATATTCCTACCGAAAACCATGCTGTGTTTTTGGACATTTATTTTGACCGAGAATTTTTTGACTATCGTATATGTTAATCCCTTTTACTTCTAAAAACAAACAATCCAGTCTTCCTTCTGGTCCTGGGTTAACTGTTCAACATCCATCACTCAAGAAAATTTCAATAAAGGAATCAGATTCTTTTTTCTCACTTTCACTTGAACGTAAATTTTGAATTTTAGAAGCGAATGAATATGTACTTTGGTTGGTTTACTAGTGATATAGGGTTTGAATTGATACCGTACAAAGTAATAAGAAATGAAATGTATCACTTACTATTTATGGATGTTTACAGATCCCTAACACATTTGATGAAGATACTGTGCAGAGGCAGTTACGTTACACAGGTATGCTAGAGACGGTGCGGATAAGGCAAGCTGGTTACAACGTGAGATTAACTTTTGATGAGTTCATACAGCTCTACCGCATCCTATTGCCAAGAGGCCTGCTCAGGTATCAATCAATCAATCAAAATATCTTTATTTCATATTAGTACATATTATACAGAAATAGTGTCAACCTTAATTATAATTTAAAGACCACAAACATTTAGTAACCTTAAACAATAAACATAGCAAACAATTCAACAAAAAACAATAGCAATAAAATCCCATTTTAATGGTTAAAAGTATAAATTCATTAATAGAGTAAAATGATGAGTCTTATCAAAAACTCTTTTAGTAATTTAAGAAATTTATTTTGATTTTTCTCCTGTTTAATAATTTGTGGTAAACTGTCAAAAAACTTGTTTCCTTTAAAAGTAATTTTCTTTAAAAAAAAAAACACAGTCTATGTTGTTAAATCAGTTTATGTGATCTAGTATTATATTGATGTACGGTGTTACCTATTGCAATTTTATTGTTCAAAAAAATGAATCTTATTGTCTCATAAATATATAGACTATAGACTGAAAATTTTAAGTTTTGAAAATATATGTTTAACAGAGTCTGATTGTTTCAAATTAAACATTATTCTTAGCGCTCTTTTTTGCTGAATTAAAATTCGTTCTAAATTTTTTGTAGTTGTGGTGCCATATATACAAATTCCATTTGTACTTATGTATATAAGGTACTTATGTAGTTCATTATAGCAATTTCTGTTGAACATGAATTGTTACATTACTTCCTAATAAAGACATCATACAGTGTACTAAAGGTTATAACCCTTTAAATGTTAATTTATGAAAATAAATATTTTTTTATTTTGTTACTTTAGTTATAAATTTGTTTATTAATTCAGTAATTTAAATACATCATCTACTCATTTTTATGCTTTTAGCTCGCAGAATGATGTAAAAGATTTCTTACTAACATTGAACTTGAATCGAGACAACTATCAAGTGGGCAGCAGTAAAATCTTCATGCGTGAGTGTGAGAAGCTTAAGTTAGATTACAGACTTCACCAACAGATCATGGCTGGTATTGTAACTGTGCAACGATGGTTCCGATCTGTGTTGGAGCGCAGGCGGTTTCTGAGGTTACGAGAAGCGGTGATCACTATACAGGTCAGTAGTGAAAAATTATTATAGTTTGATTTAAAAACTAATGTTGACTTATATTTTCTTCTGAAAAACTTATAATTCTTAGTTTTAAATATATTTTTCAGTAATATCTTGTACAGATTCTTGAGTATTAAGTAAATTCTTATTGTATATATTAGTATTTTATCTAAGAATATACTTTATTAATAAGATTATATAGTAGTAAGTAGAATAACCTCAAAAGACACTGTTTACTTCCATTAACTATACAGGGTGTCTTTTTTTAAATGGGCCACCATTGTGATCTTGGAAACCATAAGTATGACAGAAAACTTTAAATGGGGAACATTACCTTGATTTTACAGATAATTAAAGATACATATTTCAAATTTTGAAAAATGGCCGCCATTTTCCAATATAACGGTCAACTTTGGTTTTTCTTATGGAGCACACTATATTTCATAATAGTTTTAGATAGAAATTTTATTTTTAAGATTTTTTTAAATTCTTGGTATTTTTCTGATGTTTTGCTTAATAACGTAGATATGACAGATCAAACTGTTCAGATTCCTTATGGAGCTTACCATTTAAATACATGTTTTGTTTAAATATACATTTCAAAAAAATTATTTAATTTGCAAACATTACAACAAAAATTTAGAAAATGTATGTCTAGCTAACCTTTTTTTCAGAAATTTAAAGAAATATGTCACTATTTTGTCGAAGATAAATTGATGTTGGCAGCACTGTTACCATTATCAGCTGTTTAAGGCCACTTCCAATACAGATCGTCAGCTGTATTAAAAGTCGTGTTAAACAGCTGATAATGGTAACAATGCTGCAAACATCAGTTTATCTTTGACAAAATAGTAACATATATATTTAAATTTCTGTGTATTATAATTTAATACACTAATTTATCAAATCATGAAAAAGGAATAGCTAGGCATACATTTTCCAAATGTTTGTTGTAATATTTGCAGATTAAATCATTTTTTTAAATGTATATTTAAAAATACTTTTATTTCAATGCTAAGCTCCATAAGGAATCTGAACAGTTTGAGCTCTCGTATCTACGTTATTTAGCAAAATATCGAAAACTACAAAGAATAAAAAAGTCTTAAAATTACAATTTCTATCTAAAAATATCATTAAGTATAGGGGGTTGCATAAAAAGAAACAAAGTTGACCACCATATTGGAAAATGGTGGCCATTTTTTTCAAAATTTGAAATCTGTAATTTTAATTGTCTCTAAAAACAAGGTAAGGTCCCCATATAAAGTTTATTGCAGACTTAAGGTTTACAAGATCACAATGGTGGTCCATTTAAAAAAGACACCCTGTATATAAACAATTGCAACTTTTCATTAAAGCTTAATTTCTTAGAATCAAAGAAGAAACTATCAAGTTGTTTTTAGATCTGAGTAAACCCTTTGATTTAGTTTATTTAGCCATTTTTAAAAAATACTTACAAATCTCAATTTTTAAGTGTGATCCTTAGGTTTGATAGTAAATTATGTGAGCGATTAGCACCATCTTGTTGAAATAAAATTTTCTTTCAACACATTGAATGCTGACAACATTTTTTAATCTATATGTATAGTAAAAAATTTTTTGTTGTTGTAAACTAACTTTATGTTGTATATACTGAAATCAATTTCAGAAGTGATCTCAGGAATTTTTTCCCAAAAAATAAATATTTTTTTTTTCGTTGTCTGCCAGCGGTCCTTGAACCATGTGGGACGTTTCATTATTTTTTATCATTGAAATATTGCTAATTTCACAAAATATAATAAATGTTCTAAACACTAATAATATACACAACTAACTACTAATAATTATATTTATACATATTTCTTATGCTGTTTCAACGTTAATTGTCCATTATGATATTTGTCGAAACATTGACTCTTGTCACCTTAACTGGAAGTTGAGTCAAACAGTTCACTACTACTGTCATCTATAATGGACAAATCACTTTCATCACTAGACATGTTTATAATGTAAGAAGCACTATAATATCAATAAGAAATTATACACTAATAAATATAACATAATAGCAAACAGAACTAATAATACAAGTCACACAAATCCAATAGGTTGTGGAACACCGGCGCACCATGCACTGTACACACCCGATTCACAAACAACAAGCATCAAAGTCGCAGGCATAGTGTAGGCAATATGCAATAAAGGTTGCAACAGTCTACGAGAACAAACTGCGTTGTACCAAATGAAATAACTTAGTGTTGTAAGACGTTGGCAATCCACACGCTACCTACTGGAGTGCTTCATGGCACGCCGGCGGACCATCAGCAGTCAATGTGTTAATTAACCAAAACCCTGAAAAAATGCATTCATCGTTGGAGCATATTAAATAAGGGTGTCCCTTAGGGATCCAACTTAGGCCCCTTATTTTTTATCAATAACATAGTTGATGTTTTTCCTAGATATAAACTTATTCTGTATGCGTATGATACAACTCTGATAAATGCTGACCATGATTTTGAACAACTTGAAGTCAATACATATTTTTAACTAAAAAATTAAATTCTTATTTTGAAAATGTTTGTAGAAAGGACATGAACTCAACAAAAAGTAATTACACTTCATTTAAAACAAGAAATGAACAAACTTCTGATGGTCCAGTTAGTATCTTCCTAAGTGGTTGGGTTAAAGGGCACTGGGCCAGGAATTAGTATAGTGGAGAGATAGGACATCAGCAAACTTACTTTCGAAGACAAGTTCACTAACACCATAGTAGTAGTAATATACACAAAAGAAACACATAATCACACAAATATTCATTGCCAAAGTTTGCTGATGTTCTATCTCTCCAATGTACTATCTTCTTAAGTGATAATCCAATTTCAGATAAAAATTTCAACAGGTTCCAGGGTGTAATTATAGACTCGAAGTTAAGTTGGAATGAGTATATTGATAACCTTTGCTCCAAATTAGCCACTGGTTAGCAAATAGTTTGTAGAATTTCTAAATTAAGCAACTTGAAATTACCTTTAAATTGCTATTGCGCTTTAATGTATTCACATATATTTTTTCAATTCTTTATGGAGGTTTTCAACAAATAAGAACATAAACAGTCTTTACACTGCAAAAAAATCTATTTATTTATTATTATTTATTTATTTATTCATAAGACGCCAATCGTCAAGATATGGGCGAATATGGATTTCGAATGAGTGTGGATGAGCGAATGTAGTCATTGTTACAAACTAAGGCCGACTATTCCTTAGAAAGTGTCATTAATTAATAGCCTAATGACAAATGAACAGCCGGTGGTTATCAGCTGATCCTTCTCAAAATTTATTATGACACTGATTGGGATCCATAAGATACATAGAACTTTTGCTACCCAAGGAATCATTTAGACCTTATTATATTAAAAACAATCTTTTGACTGTTCCTTCAGTGTACATTTATTGATGCATTCTATTAGATAAATAATACACTTAAAATAAAAAAGCTCACACATATCATACAAGACAAGCACACTCTGTAGGGAGCCACAGATTGCAACTTGTCAATAAAAAACCATCTTACATTTGGAAGAGGTATTTTTGCCAATTGAGACAAAACAACCAAAATTTAGTGGATAGAAAAATGTTTAAATCTAGATTATGAGAATGGCCTGTCAAACAAAATTTTACTAACAAAATCCTCATTCCTTCTTTCTTTTGTACTTCATATCAAGCTTAACTTTATTCTATAATACTTTTAGCATATGACGGTTTTTCCTTTTTAAGGGCCAATGTCATCCGCTAAATAATTAATTTGTGACCACGGATAACCCAGCTTCATTGGCAGGGTAGCTTCCAGAGGTCTGTGTCGTATTTAGGTGTTTGATCAGAAGCACGAAATAATAATACTATTTAATTGTGCTGAATCATCACCTCCAACGTATAAATGAAAATAAAAAGATAATGTCTGCGTAGTTAAATAAAAAGTTCTATTTATATCCTGTAATATCCACTGGTGTTGGAGGAGGGTATGGGGGTTAATGCACTACCCTTAATCGTTTGGCATTGAGTTTGCACATTTCGCAGCATAGGGATGTCAATCCAATTGTTGTTCGTCCCAAACGTAAACGATTAAACTGTTTCCCCGACAAATCATATTTGTGAAACATGTAATACTTATATTTACTACTATAAAGTCACCTGAAGGTTAATCATGGTGTTACATAACTTGAGGGTGTTATCATCGTATAATTAATGCTACAGGATTATAAGAAGTATACCATGGTAATCTAATGTCGAGTATAGATCTGGAGAATTTGCTTTTTTATTTATCTCTGAATATTCCAGAATTATTTTTTTAAGATTAATTACCTGTTTACTTTTTTTTGTACAGCTATTATAACTGTATACAGTCACCAGTACTATACCTCTTTACTCTGAAGTAGTAAACATAATCAACGTAATATATTTTCAGAGAATAATTATCAGTCCCGCAACGTAGTGTATAAACTGATATCTAAGTTGTATGTAACCTGGTAGGTTTGTCACTGTATAATACCACCTTTGGGTTTCACCGGAAAATTGTTATTATGGGTTTCTCCATTGTACATTGTTTCTAAAAAGTATGACACTTGTATACCGTGTAGATATCAACACCATACACAGCCCCAAGGATTACATGTCTGTACACTACAACTATAACGTAATTAGGTAGTATGTTAGCTAGTGGTAGCAAACTACAACGTTCATAACGTATCTTCCAACATATATATAAAAGTACAGTTGTACGTATAGACACTATGTACGATATTAGCATTACTCATGAGAAGGATCGTTACTGCTTGGGTGTGTTTGTCTTGAGAGTGAGAATGAAAAGGACTTATATAGGCAGGTTCTCGAGATATTTACCACGTCCCCATCCACACATTACCGGTGGAAGAGTGGGAGCATACTCCCCCTACGGTGTGTTTGAGGCAATACCTGTCGGTCTAGGTTGGTGAACAATAAAACATCTTTGGTGGATTACAAACAAACTTTCCCATGTCGCCAAAGTGAGTCATTAAAAGCAGTTCATTAATACTCTTAAAGTTTATAATAAATTATTCTACAAATAGTTTTATATATAGCCTAGTTCTAGTTGACAGTTTTAGGCCTAGTTTTATATAAAGCCTAGTATTTATATGCTAATGTATAAATAAAGGTAATGTTGAAGTTTGTCATGTATCTAGGCATGTTGGCGAGGAATCCAGACACGCCGCCAGCTATGTCAGGGACGACAGTGGCAGGCAGCAGCGCTGCAAATACAGACTGCATGGCGTTCCTACACTACTATGCGCTGGTACCAGAAACTGCGCCGCAGCATAATGCACTTTCAAGCACATGCTCGAGGCTATCTTACCCGAGCTCGCTTAAAAAGCATGACTAATAACAAGGTTAGTTTATGTGGTGTTAAATCTGCTCAAAACCTGTGTACATTGCTTATGGAATTAGTCAAAGATTCAGATGATCGTTATTATAGGTTAGGTTAAAGGGCACTAGGCCAGGAATTAGTGATCATTATTATTATTATTATTAAAGTAGAACCTTGATATTTTGACACTGTAGTCTTAAGGGGTCTCGAACTATCAAAATGTCGAACTCCACGAATTATATGGGGACATTTAACATAGGGAGCATTAAAACACAAGATTAATTAGAAATTACGTAAGTTTAATGAATAATCAAAAGTAAACAAAAATTAATGAAAATTATCAAAATGAATTACCAGTTAATTACGTAATTACTCCAGTTCCTTTACATATTTTGTATTACATAAAAGTACAAAAGATTTTGTAATTTTAACTGTTTTTCACTTTGGTTTCTTCGCTGTGTCACTTTAACACGTAGTTTTCAAAGGAAAAGTATGTTTATGGCAGCCATTCCTTACACCTGCAGGTAGTTGGAGAATTCTCTCGATGAACTTGAAACTTTTGCTGTGGCTTTATTTTAGTTTTTGGACGTTTTCTTCGTCATCTTTTGAGTATTCTTCATTCTCTTTGCTTGGTTTTAAAGAAGTAACAATTTCTTCATCTAAGGTTGGTCTGCTTTCTTTATCTTTTTCATCCAGTCTTTGACATCACCAGCTAATGCTCCTTCACATCCTGGAATCTTCTCCATCAAATTGGTAAGGTTATTATTGTTGAATTCTTCTTTGAACTCATTTCCTTCATCGTCCAAGAGCTTCCTCCAAGAACCAGAGTTAACCCTTATTTGTTATACTACATAACTATTTTTCTTCAATCAGCCGCCAAATTCATACCAGACGAATCGATAATAACCACCGTCGTCAGTTTCACACTTTTTTTCGTATAATTGTGCAGCTGATTGCAGTAAAAATTAGATTACGTCAGTAGTCAGTGCAGCTGAGTTCGTATTTCGCACCAATATAGTGTATTGTTATAATTTTTTTGTGTTCTGTTTATCTTTTTTGTGAAAAATAATTATTTTTTATGTACTTAGAAGTTTATTACAATGAGTGACGATGATACACTTATTCCAGCAGTAAACAAAACACTTTGGCTAACGTTATTAGAAAACTAAGTGATCCTGATACCAGTTGCTAGCACTAGTAGGTTAGATCACAACAATGTTGTTGTAGCTGAGGAATTCATTGCTGATATAATTTCATTTGACGAAAACTCATCTTTATCCAACATTTAGCTATATATTTTTATTTTTAATTATTAGAATAATACAGAGGTAAATCAACAACTCAAGTTTTATTTAAGAAAAACTGCTTTACAGATTTCAATAATTAGTCTGTATGTTGCTAGGTAACCGAAATGCAGCACTAGCTATCTCGGGAGTGGTCGCACCTATTACGCAACCTTAAGTGGTCGCAGCGGGTCCCCACGACCCACATTTGTATGGTTATTATTTTTGCATTGAACTTAAAGTTCACCATTTCTATTGCACTTATTGGTACAGTAGAAGTCCATTAGTCCGGCATCCAACAGTCCGGAATGCCCAATAGTCCGGCATCGCTCCGGAAAATTGAAAAAATTTTGGTTTTCTCCAAAAGTGTGTCTTTAAAGCAAATAAAAACGCTCAAGAGCTATTCGGAAGCGTTAGGGGTAGTTCGGGATCATCCGGAAGCGCTTGGTATTATTTGGAAACCGGCCGGCTAGTCTCAGCTGTCACAACAAATACGGGTGCAGTGCAGCACAGTTAATTAATCACGAAGCGTCAAAGTCATTTGTTTTTGTGTGCGTTGTTGTTGTTTTGTGTCCTTTCACATCGCAGTAAACTGTGTCTCAGTACTCTCTACTATAATACAGTACATCTGTAGAGACGTACGTAACTTTTGAAAGTGTTTACAAACAAACTGAGTTTCGTTCTAACTGTACAGTGACCATGTTTTCAAAACCTAAGCCTTCGAGTCCAAAAGGAGAGAAACGAAAACACGTAACACTGACTCTCAATCAGAAACTAGACATCATCAAACGGATAGAAAAAGGTGAGGATAGAAATGTTTTAATGAATGAGTTTAATATTGGCTCATCAACTATTTATGACAATAAAAAACAAAAACATGAACTAATGAAGTTTGCTTCTCAATCGGTAACAACTGAAAAATTGGCTTCTAGACAAACATTAAAAAAACCAAAACTGGAACAGCTAGATAGTGTATTGTTCAAATGGTTTAGTGCAGTACGTTCTGAAGGAAAGCCGGTAACAGGGCCAATGATTATTGAGAAGGCAAAGAAATTCGGCCAAGATTTGGGAGTTGGTGAAAGTGAATGTAATTATTCTGATGGTTGGCTCAGAAACTCTAAGTTTCGGCATGGAATTCGAAGACTTGATGTAACTGGAGAAACACTTTCAGCAAACCAAAACTCTGCAGAAAAATACAAAGACGAGTTTGAGAAAATCGTGGCTGATTTAACACCTGAACAGATTTATAATGCTGATGAAACAGGGCTATTGTGGCGATGTTTACCAACATCTACACTAGCTGGGGGAGGAGAGAAAGCAGCCAAGGGTTTTAAAAAAAACAAAGACAGATTAACCGTTTTGCTATGTGCTAATGCGTCTGGAAACCACCGAGTGACCCCTTTTGTGATAGGTAAATCTAAAAATCCCAGGGCTTTTAAGAATGTTACACACTTGCCTGTCCAATACGATGCTCAATCAAATGCATGGATGACTGCCGCCCTCTTTAAAGACTGGTTTCTTCACCACTTTATGCCTCAGGTCAAGGAATCCTTCAAACGCCTTGGTCTACCAGAAGATACTAAAGCCATCCTTCTTTTGGACAATTGCAAAGCCCACCCGCCAGTAGATGAGTTAGTTTCTGGAAATATTGTTGCTACTCTGCTCCCACCTAACGTAACATCTTTGATTCAACCCATGGACCAAGGGATTATTCAAAATTTTAAATGCTTTTATAGAAGGTCATTTATTCAAGGCCTGTTAAATGCCGACTGTGACGTGACTGATTTTCAATAAAGGTTTACCGTAAAAGATGCCGTCTATGCTATTGCACTGTCTTGGAACCAGGTAAAAAATACAACACTACAAAAATGCTGGAGAAAACTTTGGCCAGCTGCAAACCCTGCATCTGACCTTGCTCTACAGACTGATGAGGAAGAAAACCATCAAGAAGCTCTGACCAAAGTTTTGGATGTCGTTAGAAGTGCTGACAATCCCTTGAAAAAACTGCCTGAAGATGAGGTAGAGGAGTGGCTTCTAATCGACGAGAATGAGTCTGTTGAACAAGAACTAACCGATGAGGACATTATCAACAGTGTAGTAAACCCTCAGCCTACTCAAAATCTTGAAGACAGTGACTCAGATGCCGAAACAGAAGAAAAGGAAAAAATCAGCTGGGCAGAAGCTGCAGAATCACTGAATAAGTTTATCTCTTTTGCTGAGGCTAGTACTAGCTGCAGTGCTTCAGAAATTATTGATTTACATATCATTAGAAATGAATTTTATTCTAAACGCCAAAAGTCAAGAAAACAAAAAGACATTCGTGACTTTTTTAAATCTTAGTGAAATATGTTTTACAGAACGTGTACATAATTATAAATTTGAAATGTAAAATAAACTGTTGTATTTGTTGCATATGTAAAATAAACTTTGTTTTATACTGTATTTGTAGTTTAATTATTAACCTAATTGTTCTTATAATTGCGATTTATGTATGCATGTATGTAAATAATTTACATACATTTGTTTTACGGCAAAGCCTACACTAAAAGGAAGGGCCACCGCACGCTAGACCGGAATTTTCGGTAGTCCGGCACCAAGCCGGTCCCGAACGTGCCGGATTATCGGACTTCTACTATATTTGACTCACGGAAGAAATGAAAAACGTGATTTTGCTATAATTATTTAATGTTGGATATTTTTTACCGAATTTTACAAAGTGTCTTGTAAAAAGTTGTATTTTTGTAATATGGTTACAATACTTGTTATATGATGGTAAATGATCAATTTATGTAAAATAATTGGATGGAATATCATCAAATGAAGTAAAACTAACCTACAAAAATTGATTTCAATAATAGTTATAGTATTTTTTTTTTAGAAAACTACTGACAATGTTGAGCTTTGATATTATTCCTAAATCTGTTACAAAAAACCTGTTATAACATTATGATTGTACAAATAAGACATATACAATACTATAATTGAGCCAGTTTTGTAAAACTTACTTTTTCTTACTCATCTTTATCATCCAGGCAGCTTATGCATACGTTCCTGGAGTGCACTCCACAAATGGGAATGTTGCAGGTGGCACAGCAGTTTACGGTTTTGTTGCCCTGGCGATCACACAGTCCATACCTTTTCCTCTTCTGCGGTCCTCCTTCTCGTGCTGGGGGGTCAACTTGTGGTTTTTCCTTCAGTATCTTGAATATGTTAGCCCTTGTGAACTTTGAAATTGATCCTTGAAGGCGGGATCTCATATGAGGAGTCACCAATTCTTTTCCTAAGGCTTTCAGCCATGTTCTTCGGACTGGTTTTATATCTTTGTCGTTCCAGGAACATAGAACTAGTGCATTCAAAGCTGCAATATCTAGCAGATGATAAAAACACATGAGAGGCCAGCGATTGCTTTTTCTAGCCACGGAGTAGTTCCCGCACATTTCATCCACCACATTGACACCTCCTTTTGTTGAGTTGTAGAATGTTATCATCTTTGGCTTCTTTTGGTCACCCGTAGATTCGTCAATCTGCTTGTAGTGCATAGTAGATGTAACTAGAACAACTTTTCTTGGTTTGGGTACATAAGAAACGAGAGTTGTCAAGTTCTTGCCAAATCCAAACATAGAGGAATTGACATTCCTGTTTTTTGTATCTAAAAATTCTCTTGGCAACTCTCTTTTGTTTTTTCTAAGAGTCCCAACTGATGTTAGTTTGTGCGTATTCAATAGTTCTGCACATAATGGAAAGCTGGTGAACCAGTTGTCAAACGTGATGTTCCGGTTAGTTTCTCTAATTGGATCAACCAGCCTGACAACTACTGGGGCTGACCTTTGGTCTAAGTCCTGGAGAGGTCCTGGCCTTTGCTTTCCGAGGTACATTTCCATGTTGAGTATGTAAAACGTACGAGCATCGACGAGAGAAAACACCTTCAAACCATATTTCGCTGGCTTGTTCCTCATATACTGTCTAAAACTGCATCTCCCTCGGAAAGCCCACAACATCTCATCAATTGTAGTGTATTCACCAACAGAAAAGTTTTCTTTGCATTTACTCACAATGTACTCAAACACCTCTCGAAAGGGAGCAAATTTGTCAATGGCAATTCTCTGCCTACGAGTTCTCTTGTAAACCTGAGCATTCTAAGTAGAAATCTAAATCTGTGAATTGACATAACACATCGAAAAATGTCCACACCGGTTCCTTCATCATCCCACAGTTCTTCTGCATTCAAGTGTGACGACTTCAATACCCCAGCATAGTACAGAAGTCCAAACAATGCCTTTAGTTCTTCTAGGTGGTGTTTTTTGTGTCTCGGTCTCTTCCGTATCTTCCTTTATTCATATCAATAAAATGGTTTGTACAGTTTAAAATTTTCTGTAATACATCATCAGTAAAAAAACAGTTCCAAGCTTCTAGTGGGGTTTTAGCGTTTTTGGCGGCACCTTTGGTTCCTGGCAGATGTATAACTATATTTCGCTGTCTGGTTCTAATAGACTGTGTAGGCTCAAAAGACTTCCATATAAGTTTTGCGATCTTTACCTAAGAAACGTCCTCTGTCAGCAAGAGGTATATCGTCTTCTGAAATAGAAGCGTCAGCATCGTCTTCCCCCTCACTTGCACTTTGTTCTGTGTCACTGTTTACTTCATTGTCTATAGCTCTTTCCTCTAACGGATCTATGTCACTTCCATAGTCAGACTCAAGGTCATCACATCTGGAGAAGGTTCCTCTGGTAGCGTCAAAATCCTGTCTTTATCCAATGGTTGGCGAAGGGAGGTTGCACTTGTACCCGGCGCACTTTCCATTATTTCCTTAATACTACGCACATATATATCTAACTAGCACAAGACAGATGTGTTCAAACTAAACTTTTATCATAATACACTAGAAACACATGCAAACGATGTAATTGTAAATGAAATTAAAAATAATATGTTTAAAACTTGTGTTAACACTAGGGGTCGCTGCGGGTCATGGGGACCCGCACACATCTATTATGGCCGACGCGAATGCGGAAACTAAACAATAACAACTGGTTGTTGTAGGGGGTGGGCAGGTAGGAAGGTAGAGGGAGGGGGAGGTTTGACCTACTTTCGGTATAGTCAGGGCATATAAAAGTAGACACCCGCGGGTCGCTAGGACCCGCGGCGACCCCTCCCGGGTTAAATTTTTATGAAATGAGAATTTTTTAGTATGGTAAATGAAATTATTTGCCTTTGTTCACTTTGAAATTTTCTATAAAATGACAATGAGGGAAAAATTCTAAAAAAATTTTGTAAATATATTATGCACCTTTAAATTATGAAAATAAAACTAAAAAATTTTAAGTATCAATTATTTTGTTTTAATAAAAATTTTTTTAATTAGGAGGGTAAACTATTTTCATTAGAAAGAACACTTCTTTTCCTTCAATAAAAAAAGTATTTATGCAAATATGACAAAAAACATAGATGCAGCTGCGTTAGTATGTTTGAAACCTTGCAATTTCACCAAAAATGGCCTGGCATTTTTCACATAGGAAATTTGAAAATACCCCGGCACCAAAAAAGGTTAAGGGATTTAGTTTATCCCATGACTGAGAAATCCATCCGATAACATCCAGCATATCAATTTGTTTAAGTTTTTGTACTAATTCGACTCCTTTATCTAGATCGGATCGGATCGGATCGTGAAGGTGTAGCAGGGAGCTACGGCTGGTGTAGGCACTAGGGCCTTTATCTAGTCCTTGAAAGAATTTAGATGCACTACAGTAAGACTCAGATTTAAAGGGTGGTAATATTTTATGGCCATTTGAGAAACCCCACATATCCTGGGAGTGAGGTGTTTCTTAAATGACTTCACTATTTTTGTTAGTTTGATTGTTGGATTTTGTTGCTTGGCAACACTGCAAGCCAGTTGTGTTACAGTTGTTGATTAAAACTGCATTAATACTATTTAATTATTCTTGTACACTGATAATGTACGTACAATGTGTTTTAAAGGATTTTAAGTCTTAGTGGCCAAATTTTTACAAAAGAAACACCATATCTACAGAAACCCAATCTAGAAACATTCCAAGAGATAGAAAGTAATTTTTTGGTGACTCAGTTCATGGAGTTTATTTACTCTGAGGAACATGTCAGAGAAATGAGAGCAAAGTTTTATTGACAGACTTCAAACACATACTTTTGACCTAAAGAAAAACAATGAAACTCCACAATTACCAAGGAACAGAGCATACCCCAATGACAAGCTGCCAATCAATAAAATCAAACTAGAAAATCTTAGGAAGTTCAAAAACTACTTACCTGAAAAGTATTTCAATACATTTTTTGACAAAATGTTGTCATGGCCATGAAGCCAACTTAAGACAATGAAGAACCTGAAATACTAGACTACGACAATCAGCTGAGTTGTATAAGCTTTGAATAATATTTGTACGTTTGGAACTAGATGAAATTTAAGTTTTTTAAACAATATTTTGGTCTAAAACTGTTATTTGTAAACCTTATTAACTCAGTCATTTCAGAAACCCCACATTTCCATGAGTAAAAATATTTTTTCTTGTACATCATTTTACAGCTTTTTACTAACCTTTTGAAAATGTATACCTGAAAATTGTAAAAACAAATTTTATTTTTTTTAATTTATTAAATTATATCAAAATATGACATTAAGTTTTCTGAAAGTTTACGTTTTTGGAAATGTGGGGTTTCTTAAATGACCGATCCAATTTCGGGCAAAAATTGTTAGTAAAACCACTCATTAAAAATGTTCTCTGACATTCAAGCATTTGATTGGGTTTAGTACCAAACAGGGAGGTCAAAGCTATCACACGTCATCTTAACATTTTTAAAGGCTCTAGGTTTTTTTTATTTTCTGATTAGGGCTAATTTTAGCTTGTGTGTCCTCGTTGCTTTGCTGCGAGCTAAAACATTGAGTGGCTCTTTCTTTACTTTTTCTCATAACCTGCTGCAGCTTTCACATGTTTAAATGCTAATCTTTAGTATTTCGTCACAGTTATAGATTTGCTCTTCACCAAGTCCTTCTTCAATCAAAGCTTAAAAATTTAATTTAAACTCACACTCACTATTGAAGTTTGCTGTCAATTTTTCTCCGCCAATGCCCACTTGTTTAATTCCATACCTCTGGCTTCACCTGTCCGGCCACTTACTGCCTGCTGTTAATTCAGGCTCTCCCTCTTCTTTACAGTAATGATAAAACTTCAAGGCTTTTTCTTGTAGAATCAATCCCAAAATTGGTGTTCCTTTCTCTCGCTGAACCCTAAACCACTGATGAAAAAAAGAGCTTCACTCACTTTTTCATACTCAGACTTCTTCATACTCTTTCTCTCTTCTATTGATTCTAAACATAGTCTTTTCACACACACACCATAACTTGATTTCAGTCTCTCATCTTCTTCCATTCAAGCACTATCAACAGACCAATATTAAAAAATCATTCGCAACTTTGTTCACACATTCACCTTTGTCAATCCTTTTTAGAGCATCTAATTTCAAGCACATTTTCCGTTTTTTATTCAACATTTTAAAAAGCAAATAAATGACAAAACAGCTCAGTAGAACTATTTACAGTAATAATGTACGAGCAGAAAACTATAGCGTATCACAAAAGCATATACTTAACTTCCACAGTGTCACAAGTAAACTGACTTGACCTACTAGTGGGAAGAACAAGGAAGTGGGATGGGAAGGATGAGTTAACCCTCCTCTTGTTTATTGTCGGTTTACCGACAGGTTTTCCGCCCGCCAAAATGTTATAGGTTGGTTTACCGACAACTGCGCAAGCCTTTTTTATACGCGTTGTTGCTAGGCGACCGTTTGACGTAATCGAATTATTACGATATCTATGTAATCGGCAGATTATGAACTATCGATTAGTGGTTTTAAAACCGGTTCTAAAGTATCGATATTAACCAGGCGAGTATCGAAATACAACCGATGTCTAGTTTCAGCTGACGCTACTGGCGGTAACTAGCCTAGCCATCTTGGATTGTTGTCGTGCTGTGTTTACGTTCGGAGTTGTTATGATTTTATGAAAATGGATGAGTGTAGTGATTATCATGATAGATCTAATGATATTCGGGACATGTTAGAAGTAGATGACAGTCATAGTGATATAGATTTAGATGATCCTGTTGCAAATTTATTGGATTATTCTTCTGGTAGCGGCGAGGAATACCAACCTAGCAATGACGAACTGGATTCTTCCGACACGGAAACAGACGTTGTAAATAATGTAAATAACAGACCTAGAATGCGTAATGTAAATAATTCTCCACCCAGTAATGTACAGCTTATCAATTCTAATCCTTGGATTAAAGTGTATCCCCCTGAGCCAGAGCTAGACATAGGGACCAAGTTCAAAGTTCGAGATCCTGGCATTAGAAGTTGCCCCCCAAGAAACAGTAAACCCATACACTATGTAATGCTATTTTTTACAAATGCTTTTTGGAATAGAATTGCTGTTGAGACAAATGAGTACTCTGAAAAACTATTTCAAAATAAGAGAGATTCAGGTAACCTAAAAAGATTTTCTAGAATAACAAAATGGACCAATGTGACTGTTTCAGAATTGAAAAGGTTTTTTGCTATTATAATAAATATGGGATTATATGGTCAAAATAAACCTATGTCAAGCTTTTGGGATACAAGACATTCTCAGATATATCCATTCTATTCAAAAACCATGTCAAGTAATAGATTTTTAGCAATATTATCTAGTTTTCATCTTACTTCAACTGAAAGCATACCCAAAGGTCAACCAGGCTATGACCCTTGGCATAAGATCCGCTACTTTTTCACACATCTAAATAATCTTTTCAAGCAGTTTTTTATTCCTTCTCAAAATATTTGTATTGATGAATCCCTTATTGGGATGAAAAATAGGTGCCCATATATTCAATACCTTCCAAATAAAAAACATAAACAATTTGGAATAAAGAAATTTGAACTGTGTGACAGCGTGACTAACTATGTGTATCATATTGAATTTTATTCTGGAAAAGGCTTTTTGGCCACAGATGATAACCAGCCATTTACAGAAAAAGTTATTTTAGAATTATTAGATCAGAGCAGGGTTTTAGACAAAGGATACCATGTTTTCACTGACAATTTTTACACCAAGGTACCATTAGCTAAAAAAACTTTTTGGTAGATCTACTTACCTCACTGGAACTATCAATAAGAGAAGTAAATTTTTACCACAGGAAATAAAAAAATTAAAACTAAATCCAAGAGAAAGTATGTACTTTAGGCAAGGAGATCTTTTACTGGTAGCTTACAAACAAACCAAAAGTAGAAAACCTGTCTGTGTTCTATCAACCGCATCCCATGCTGAAGACAAAATTATCAGAAGTAAAAAAACTAACTTGGAAGGTTTAAAACCAGTAGTCAGTCATTCATAAGTATAATCAGTTCATGGGAGGAGTGGATGTGAGTGACAAAACAATTTACCATAATTTCTGTAATAGAATGACCACTAAGTTTTGGAAGAAAATGTTTTTCAACCTTATAGATATAACATTATTCAATGCATATGTTTTATACAAACTAAGTACAGACAACCCTATGGCTAGGAGAGATTTTATAGTTAACGTAGTTGAATCTCTATTAGAGGCTGAAGAGATACAACCAGACTATGACACCAATCAGCATAAATTGGAAAAATTGCCAGGAAAGACAGAAAGAAAATGTGTGGTTTGCTTGCGCCCTAATAAAAGAGATATGTCTACATATTATTGTCCAGGATGCAATTGTGGAGTCCACAAGCACTGCTTCCATAAATTAGAACATTACTGGAGGCCATCTAAGGGTGGAAGGTTGAGGAAGGCATCTGAATGCGGCTCAGACTAAACATGTTGATTCTCATTTGTGTATATAGTAGAATATTTTAACTCAAAAACTTTTTTTATCTTGTCATACCATATAATAAAGTGTATATTTGTAATCAGGACAAAACTTGCAACAAAGTGGCTATCTTGGTTTTTATTTTGTATTGTATATTTTGTACTTAGGAGTAGTGAAATGTTTTGGGAAAAAAATAAAAAAACTTCACTTTGAATAGATACAATTTGGAAAACAAAATTTCAGGTATGTGAATGTTCTATATATATTAGTAAAATCTGCATGTTACTACTAGCAAACTAGTATAAAAATTTTGTTTCTACTATAAAAATTAAATTTATTATGATTTTTTAAAGAAAAGTCTGCGCGACCACTAAAAACATGGCAACATTTTAGGTTTGTATAGTGAACACCAGGAGGGTTAATAAAAGGCAAAAGAGTGTGGCGCACAATCACGAAATAATAAACTGCGTTCGATCATTGACCGGCGAACTTGTCAAGGACGATTCCGATCTCTGCTGTCATTTTGCGTCGTCTCGGCCTATGTTGAAGTATACGGACTGTCGAACTACTGAAGGGTTACTCTATTATTATTCAGATTTGAGATGCCCACACAGCTTGTGTATTTTAAGGCAAATATGAATGATTACGTTAGTGTATAATGAGTATGGACCTGTGAACTTCTTACAGTAAACCTGTGAAGTTTAACTGAGTTCAACTTAGCTAAAAAAGGATCATTTATTAACAGCCCAATAGCCAGGCCAACTAATTGACATACAGCTTTATATAGAATTCAAACGACGTAGTATCGGTTTGATTTTTAGCTAATCAACAAGTCTGATACTTAGTTCTTTCCCTACACAACATCCAGACTCTGACTACCACACAATACAGACACTCCAAACTTCTCTAGTATTTAGTATTGTCCACATCGATGGAAACTATTAAGCTAATGACATGTTGGTATTAGTAGGACTGAGCAAAGAACCTATCGCCTACAATTTGTCCCCAAGTAGCTGGGTTACAGCACTGTGTCACTAGTGCCCAAAAATAACAATTAATTTATCAGTTAACCAAGTTGGTTGCCCAATCCATTTGGTGAGTGACTTTGTCAATTCAAAGCGTTCATTGCCAGTCACTATAGTGGTAATGGATATATTGTGTTCTTACTATTTCTAAATAAAACTTGTGTTGTCTGTAAGACAAGAGGGTGAGCAGTCCACCTGTACTTCTAGTTGGATCATTGGCCTGCTGTATTTATCGCCTCTTAATGTCTGGAGTTTTTTTATTCAATATAGTGATAACAGTTTTAGTGATAGATTTTTATTTTCTTGCTAACAATACTAAATAAATTACTCAGTTAAGTCCATAATCCTTGCAATTCTTCTTCATCATATAAAAAAAACTTAATACAATTAATTGTATAAATGTTTTTTAAAACAAGAATCATTTGTTTTTAAGAGCACATTTTAATGGTGAGATTAAAAATAAAGGTGATTTTTTTATTTTATTTTTCTGACAATTATTTATAACTTACAAGAAGCATATAGTTATTAGTTCTACATGTGTGAAACAAATGTATGTAAATAATTATACTAATTGTTGAAATATTATGATTTTGTGTCCAGGTAACTGTGATCAAGCATATGCCAGTTGACAACAGTCGGAGCTCCCTCTCTCAGCAACCCAGCCACGATGATGCCACTAGTCACGACTCAGAGTCAGTTACAGTTTATTAAAAACTTCTTTTTTAATGTTTCAATTATGTAAATAATTTTTAATGATACAGTAGAGGAGACTAAGAAGTAATCCGGCCCTGTATCGATTGGCATTGTCGGATTAGGGTTGAGCAAAGGAAGTAAAATTTGTGAACGTATATAGCATAAATGAACTTTATTATTACATAAAACGGGTTTTAATAGCCTATAAAACAAATTTGATGAAAATAAAAGTTAAAAAGAATGTATGATACTAAAGGAAAGTAAATTGCACTTATATACAAAAAATACAAACGAAAAACTTATTCTAACTACGTATGTACTTAACTGTATTTTACATAATAAATCAAATCAAATATTTTATTGTCATGAACATTATACAATGCATGAACAATCGTCCTTACAACTATGTACAATATCTTAAAATAACTAGTGAATAGCTACATCTTCTAAGTAATGTCTAACTGAATAATATTCTTTCATCAAAAGTAGATTTTTTATACAGTGCTTGAATTTTTTTTATACATTGAATATCTTTTATCCTAAGTGGCAGTTTGTTAAAAAGCTTGATTCAAGAATAATAACATTGTTTTTGAAAAAAAGAGGTTTTGTGGTTAGGAAGTGGTAAGGAATCAAGGTTTCTGAAACTATATTTAAGAACTGGGTTTTCTGGGAAAAGGTGTAGGTTTTTCTTTACAAAAACTAAAGATTCAAAAATGAATAGACTGGGAAACGTCAATATGTTGTTTTCCCTGAATTTGCCTTTGCAGGATTGATATTTGTCGAGCCAAAAATAACTCTAATAGCTTTCTTCTGAATTGTAAATATCTGTTTTGTTTTACAGTTTTACAGCTCTCAGATCCCCAAATTGTCAAAGCATAAATGATGTGGGGGTAGAAACATCCATAATAAGCTAACAAAAGTATCTCTCTATTGACAGATACTTCAGTCCGGCAGACAGTCTTCTAAGTATAAAAATACAACTGCTTAACTTTCCCATTAGTTTCTCAATGTTTGTTTTAAAATCTAACTTTGAGTCAATGAGTAGACCAAGAAAATTTGTGTCAGAGCAAAAATACACCTCTACTTCACCAAGCAGAAGACAAGACGATTCCGCCCCGACACTACTTCTTGGTTTAAGGTTAAAATCAATAACTTTTGTTTTATCTGAGTTAATATAGAGTTTATTTTTACATAACCATTGTAAAATTGAACTACTTTGCATAAAAAAGTCAACCTCAAGTAGTCGCCTATCAGGATTTGAGATGCAAAATGAGGTTTCGTCTG
The DNA here is from genome assembly GCA_035578905.1 of Stictocephala bisonia. NCBI lineage: Eukaryota > Metazoa > Arthropoda > Insecta > Hemiptera > Membracidae > Stictocephala > Stictocephala bisonia. The sequence goes on from JAQJVL010000280.1 coordinate 97,675, forward strand.
CAAATAAACACAAGTTGCCATTGTCAACACTGTCTTGAATATCATTAATAAAGAGCAAGAAGAGGATCGGCCCCAATACCAAACCCTGTGTACCGAATAAAAACTATGGTACTGTATGTAAAAAATAACTGGATTTTTAACGTGCTTTGTCGTAATTTAATTATGACATTGGAAAAAACTTGTTATTGATTTTTGTTTCCTGTTAGATAGAGAAAACTTTAAGACATTTTTCTGCAGTTTCTTTAAAACTAATATATCGGATGTTGAGTTAGAGTCAGCCACAATTTTCCCATGAACAAACAATAGTTTTTGTGGTTAGCTTTTCCAAAGCACATGCTAGATAAAAAACAACATCTTTAAGATTAGTATCTTTCAGCGCTTGTAAAACACTAACTTCTTTTGATAAAACACTGTAAAAGACTTTTTGTAACTCGTTTTTACAGTTTGTATAACATTCTGGTCCATAGGCTGAATTATCGGGTTACATTACGTGGCAAATATAACAAGCAAATCTGACCATCTTTAGATTTTAAGCTCTCTTCATCTGGATATCCGGGACAGTTGTCCAGAATCAGTAGAGCTTTTTGGGGTAGGTTTTGTTTTTTCAAAAATTGTTTCACTGATGGAATAAAATTTGAATAAAACCAATCAGTGAAGAGAGTTTTTGTCATCCATACATTTGATTGGTTTTTGTACGGAACAGGCAAATTTACGTTCTGTACAATCATCCATTCCTTAGCTCCCAAACAGTTCATACTTTTTGGAATGGAACTATAATTATTTAGGAAATTCAATCCTAAATAATTTGATTTGTAACTTATGATTAAATAATTTAAACATAGACAAGTTTTTTTACCAACTTGTATTCTTCAACAATAGTAATAAAGTCTCATAATTTTACAGAGAAAAATAAAAAGTCAGAATCAGTAGAGTAATGTATCTGATGTATAGGAAGATACATGCGGAAATAAACATATGTTGTAATGAAAAGTTATCTTGTTAAAACTTAAATGAAATATTAATACAGAGCCAAAAGGTGTTATTGATCAATTCAATAAAACAGTAAAGTAATGTTAATAAAACTGAGTTAAAGCAATAAAAATTACTCCACATGTTACAGGTAGTGTTCGTGATTGGTTTTAAATTGTTAGGCCATGTACAAATGAAATATGAAATGAAAAAACGTTTTTATTTAATCAGGCAAAGTTGGGACTGAGAAGTCCCTTCTTCCACTTAACCTGAAAATGGAGTTGAGAGCTTTAAACTTCAACTTCTGGATTTCGCCTTTTAAGTAACTTACAAACCAGTTGTTTGCTATGACTTTCAAACAATGAATTTCAAACTATATATAAGTTGTTTCAAATGAGATCATGTTCTCAACAGCCAAACTTCTTGCTGTACCCAATGATAATAGACAAGGATTAGGATTAATGATGTTTTTACATGATGATTGTAACTAAACATTCTGGATTATACAACTCATTTGTTGTTCAAACATCATGAATATACTATATTCTGGTCATGAATTAAAGCTATAAAAGTCAATACCACTGTACGTGTATGGGTGGGCGGGTGGGTCAATACCACTGTACGTGTATGGGTGGGTGGGTGGGTCAATACCACTGTACGTGTATGGGTCCGTTGATAATTTGGAATGTTTTAATAAAAAAAATGAGAAATCGTGAATGTTATTGCTTGGTTATAGTTTGATAATTAGTATGATTGAAGTTACGATTGTAATCAGTTAATACTTATAGTTCAATTAGATTTTATGTACCCTATAATAGAGATTGTGTAAACTTTTGAATACCTTTCCAAACTCCATATTACGTGTTCTACTAATATAACAATCATATATTAGTACGATACCAGTACGTATAACTGGGTGTTCCTTCACTTAGGTCTCCTAAGATGTCTACTTGCTTTTTGATCCACTTCCTTAAAAAATGTGATGCTGTGTTTTATAGTAAATGTACACATATGTATTTTAATTTAAATATGCCTTTCTTTATAATTACTGAATTTAGTATCTTTTTCAAATAATATAAAACTGTTTGCTAATAACGTGCTAGTAAAATTAAAAATGATTATATTGAGCATATAGACTAACTGTACAGAAGGCAACGTTGGAGAAGTTCAGGAGAACTTATTGTATTAGTAGATGAGATTATAAATATGCAGCTTAATATTGTGAAAATAAATATAAGGAACATAGACTGTTAAGGAAGTTTTTTTTTTTTTTTTTTTTTTTTTTTTGTAAAAAGTTGTGACAGTAAAATTTGTCTCCAAGTCAATTTTCAGAATATTGTTTTCAATATTTTGATATTTTCAAAAATATCAATTTTCAAAACAACAAATTTCAAAATATTAATGTGTTTCAGAAGCAGTGGTGTCCATGAAGATAGTGACAATGAATTTAGTTCTGCGACCTTGATCAATAGAGAAAAGGATGAAACTCGGGAAATAAGGTAGAGTTCACCTTTTATGTGCAGTTAATTAAAATTGGATTGTTTATTTCATTTGACATCTTATTTCTCCAACAAGTAATTTTTTTTTAATAGCAGGTCCTAGAGTCCAAGTCTAAAATTTTAAACATTGCATCTTGAAAAGTAATAGCACTTTTTTTTTTTTTTTGAGTGGGTGTCACTCATTTTTTGATGTCAGATTTAAGTATATTCCTTAATATTGATTTAAAGAAAACTATATTTCAAATTTTACTTTTTAAGATAGTTACAAATACAATACTGAATCGTCTCAGTGCAGATGCAACTGTCTCTCAAACTGTAAACCTGTGAAACATATTAGGTATGTAATCTTTAAGTGTCTCTGCGAAATCATATACGTCCTGACTTTGTCTATAGCTCATTATTTATGAGAACCATTCTCTTGTAACAACGTCATATTATAGTTCTATTTTTGCTCCTTGTGTCTAGTTATGATTTATTGTGTTAATTGACTTTGCATATACATTAACTATCACCTGCAAAAGTCTTCCATTGTACAATAAAAATGTGTGCCTACTTTTATGCATTAAATACATTTAATTAAAATGTAATAATTCCAGCTTTATACAGTTTTACTTTAATTTAGCTTGCATTCTAACTATGGTATCTTATTAAGTAGTTCAAATTTCCAATCAAATATCGGACAGGGTAAACTTAAGATTAGGGATCCTCCAGAGATCAGTTCCGAGCCCACTTTTATTTCTCATTTATGTCAATCACACAGAGTCATCATTGAATCAGGGGCGCTTAGTCCAGTATGCTGATGACACAACTTTCTGTTTCAGCTCAGAAAATTTGGAAACGCTAGAAATACAAACTTTTTTATGAACTAAATGAATGCATTCAAAGTTTTTGTGGACTAAATCTGAAAACAAACTCCTCGAAATCTAAATGCATTCACTTTTACGTGCGACCAAATGAGTCTGAAATCAGTATTCCTATACTCTTAGACGACTCACCCATTGAGGCAGTAAGTTCAGTAAAATTCCTAGGAATACTCCTCGACAGAGGGTCGACCTGGAAGGAACATGTAAATCATGTCTGCTTAAGGGTGTTCTCAGGCATACATGTCTTAAGACACCTTTCGAAATACTGTCCAACACAGCTGCTAATCATGGCATATTACAGTCTTATCTACCCCCACCTTTCCTACGCAATTGTGATGTGAGCGGGGAGCTGTGCCAGCTCTATGTTCATTAGAGTGTTCTGTCTGCAGAAAAAGGCAATTAGAATTATAAAAAAAATAGGAAACAGGGTCTTGCAGAGACACGTTCAAAGAATTAAACATCCTAACTCTCCCTTGTCTCTACATACACGAAACCACATGGATCTGTAAAACCAAATGTACCCTAACACAGGGTCACGATGTACATAATCACATGACCAGGGAGAACTACCGTCTTGGTTAGCACAGGACGGTAGCACATGCGCGTCTCCCAGCATAAGTGGGAGTGAAATTTTTTAATACGCTACCTAACAGTATTTGAATGGGGAGCTCTCTTTTGAATTGCAAATCCAGACTGAAAAGGATGTTAACCACACAAACATTTTACTTGGTGGAAGAGTTCCTTAATTTTCAGTGGGATTAGGAGCCGATCTCTAGAGGATAAGAATGCCTGACTTAGAATGTATTTAACTGTCAGTTTTTTGTAAGTGATTTGCCTAGAGATCCCATGTAACAATCATTGTATTATTCTGTATTTCCTCTTAATAATTTAGAAATAAGTTATGAATGAGCTGTATGTTTGAAAACAGAGCATGTATGTTTAAATGTTTGTTGACCTTTGCTATGCAACTGTAAATATTGCCCTGGCAATAAAGATTGTTATTATTACAGAATAAATTTGGGGCACTAGGCCTAGGATTTCAATAGTAATGAAAGGAAAGTAAAGCAGCATACTTGGTAGGCCTATAGTGGCAAGTTACAATTCTGTCACCAAGCACATATCGCGCCTTTGTGGGCGATAAACTTCAACGCATAGTAAACCAACTACTATCTCATGTCCGAGACACAAGTCATTTTCTGGAACTCCTCAATGACATACCTCAACCTTCCAATGCCACTCTGTAACAATAAACGTCACTTCGCTTTACACAAATATCCCCCATGCCCACGGCCTAGCCGCCATAGAACACTTCCTCAACTTACGACCGGACACTTCCTCTCTACTTCAGCTAAACAAATTCATCTTAGAAAAGAACTATTTTCAGATTTCTGGTAAGAACTCCCTTCAAGTCAAAGGCACTGCCATGGGAACAAAAATTGCTCCATCTTATGCAAACCTTTTCATGGGTAGGTTAGAACAACATTTTCTTAAACAACAACAATATCACAACCTACATGCTGGTTACGTTTCATCGATGACATCTTCATGATCTGGACAAACTGAAGCCAATCTAGAAAATTTCTTACAGAGCCTACAGCACTTTTCCACTCTCAATTTCACCTGGAATATTTCTCAAAACAAAATAGTTTTTCTGAATGTCGAAATGCACCTTGAGGCAAGTTTTCTGATATTCATATCAAACCAACTAATCAACTTCAGTATCTACATTTTGACAGTTGCCACCCTATCAATACTACCCTATCAATCCATTCCATAAAGCTTAGCAACAAGAGCGAAACGTATAATTTCCAACCCTGAGAATTTAGAACTATATAACAGACATCTAACCAATGCTTTCGAAAAAATAGGTTATCCTCAAAACCTTGTTAAAAACCAGATTAGATTGGCTCAAACCTCTAATAAATATCAGTCCAAAAAAAATCTACCAGCCTACCTCTTGTTACCACTACCACGATGGCCTGCAAAAGCTAAATAGTATTCTTAAAGGTGGCTTCAACATTCTTACCGCCTCACCCAATACAAAAGACCTTCTAAACAAACCTCTTACTTTTACCTTCAGGCAGTCCAAAAATTTAAAACAGATTTTAGTTCACCCAAAATTACCTGATCCCACCACACCTCTTAGGCCATCATCTACAGCTCAAGGCTCTTTTCCATGCAATAAGAAAAGCTGTAAAACATGCACTATCCATAAACCAGCCACTACATTTATGAACTCTTCCACCTCCATTCAATATAAAATTAATGGTCACTATACAAGTGACTCCAGTAACATTATTTATCAACTCCAATGTCATTCCTGCCCATCTCAATATATAGGCCAAAACACAGAAACCCCTGTAAACGTATGAATTGACATAGACATGACTGCAAGATGAATAACCCTGAAAAATCTGTTTCATCCCATAGCATGAGCCACAATCAGAACTTTAATCAATGTTTCACTGTTAAAGTTATCAGATCACTCCCTACAAACTATAATAGCTCTCAACTTAGAAGAATGGAAATTTCAAATCAGTGGATCACAAAATCTAGAAACCCACCTAATCTAAATACAAGACAAACCCTGTGTCTCCTTCCTCCACCCAAGCAGCAGAATAATAAACATTATTACACCATTTTATCATATAATAGAAGCAGAAGTGACATTTTAGTGTTTAAGTGCTCTACAGTTAAGTGACACCTACCTCATTCACCTACCTCAAGTGTGACTGTGTATCCGGTTATTTAGTGACTGAAGAAGAGGCCAGCGGTCCCAAAATATTTCACTATTCAATTCTTTTTTATGTGATTGTATCTATCTACAATGTACCAGCACCAAGTTTATCAGGTATGCTGCTTTCCTTTCCTTTCATTATTATTATTACTATTAAAAATCCTTACCGTAATTGAACAGAGTCCACTTTAATTAAAAACCAAATTTTGTGTATGTTAACTAACAACATATTAACACTATTATTGTGCTGTTCTGTTCATAATTTTCAATTAACCTCTCTCTCATATTTTCATTTTTCTCAAATGTTTCATCAACAGTCTGATATTTGCAAGTTGTTTTAGAGTGGGGGATCCAAACAAGGAGATCCTGGGCCGAGAGACAAAGAAAAAACTCTCGCCAAGACGTAGCCACAAAGCAGATCATCGACTGTGCTTGGAAGAAAATTATTTGGGTGAGTTTGTGATATTATCATATGATTAATGCTGGTATGTTGCTTGGTTTTTCACTTTTTGCTTATGCTTATGTTTTTAAAAGTCTCTATCTTTTTTAACTCATGTTCACTCTTCCCTCACAGAGGATTTCTCAAATACACAATTTGAAAACACTAATATTGGTATAAAATGATACTGGGTTAAACAATGTTAATAATCTTAAAACTAACTTATTGCAAGTCAGTGTTGGAATAAATGTAGCAGTGACAAGAAACGTTCATCGAGATTATTTTATCTATTGGCCAGAACTTCTCATTTTTATGTTGACTGGTTTAAAAACCATGTATAAATTGTTAGTGGGATCACATATGAAATGAATTTTAGCTATACTCTTAGATAGATTAAATTTTACCTAATGAATAAAATCAGAAAATTTGATTTAAAAACATATTTTATTTTATAAATGATATATTTATTCATCATACGAATCATGAATTGAAAACTTTGTTATGAAAACATTGATATTGATTGCTTGGAGAATGAGTTGGAAAATGCAGTCAGTATGGTTGGTCAGGTTAGTATGAAAACAGTCGGGTTAAATAATCAAAAGGCAAATATTCAGGATATTATTTTGTGAGTGGAAGGTTAAAATGGTTAAAGTGAATACAAAGCAAGTAGTTGTTCCCTTCAATAACAATTTAATTTTTTACTTTTTTACTATCCTTTATACATCCAGGGAAATTTTTAGGAACATAGTTTACTCAGTAAATTGTGATTAGTTTTATATACATGAAGTAAATTTAGATTAGGGATGGCCATTGTGGAAAACTAGGTCCTGAATATCAAATTTCAGTTTAGGATATTTACAGTATTTTTAGATCCTGATACATATTGTACCATTTAATGTAAAAATACACTAATTTATGAAAACTAATACAAAGATAAACTGTCTTTATCTCTAAATTTCTTGTGCACAATATATACATTTGAACATAAATTTCCATTAAATTTGTGTTCAATGTACATATAACAATCAATTAGGATTTTAAAAAATCCAGTTCCCTTCATTTTGGACTGTCCTTTTAAATTTTCTCTATTAATTAACAGAATTTTAATTCATGATTTAAGTTCTCTTTGAGGGTGAAAATAATTTTTATGTTTTAAACTCATTGTGTTATTGATATAACAGTAATTAATTAAAGCTAGGCCTGTTCGTAAAAATTTGATTAAAGTAAGTTAGGCCTATCACGAGATTTTGAGCCTGCTTATCAATGAAATAAACAATTTTAGGCAACTGCTAATTCAAACCTAGGCTACTTTTTATGCAATAATTCAATTTCTTTATGGCCAACAAGATTATTGACATGCCTAGCTATAAATCATGTGCTTTTTTATGTATACTATAATGAGTGATTACATCGATTCAGAAATATATTCCTCTGTAAATGCGCCTTGAATTTTGTTTGAAATCCCTTGGAAAAACCTTGAATTATGCTTTATTTTTTTTTACATGATTGAGTAGCCACCCTGCATGAAGTAATTTACTACCTGGTAATACTTGTTTAAGCTTTATATTTGACGTAAATGTAGTTCATGTAACTTATAATAATTCAGTCATTAAAAGACCACATTGTTCATCCATTAGGATAACTTTCCATCTAGTGACTCATGTAAAAGCATCAGTAAACATCACTGTCACCCTTCCCAAACTCACTAAATTTGCCAAAGTGTAGTGGAATGTTGTTTTCTTTCTTCTAATTAAGGAAGGTCTGAAGGAGAGGTAAACAGCAATGCTGTGTCGCCTGCCGCTATGCGGCCATGGCTGAGGGAATGAACTGTATTTATAATTTTATTAGTGTACTTGGACCTTTCCTAGGTAAATTAAATATGAGTTTTGGATGTTTTCTATGAATGCTCTGTAAACCAGTATGTTAATACATGGATTTTTTTAACTTGGTTATTTTACAACATTTTTAAAAAATTAATATAAATTAAAAAGTTTATGACTAAAAATAATTAATATACATTAAAGTTACAGAAGTGATAAGTTTGAAAATATTTTTTTCAACTAAGCGTTGAGATCAGATTTATCACCTCGATCACTTTGGTTTAGCTAATTACTGTTTTATTCTTTATCTTGTTTCATACCTTTATGAATTATAATTCAAAACCTTTATGTATTCTTTAGATTGATTTAGAGTTAGATTATTAAGTGATGTTGATGCTCAGGCACGTGAAACTTCCAAAACTATAGGCAATCTGCCATTTTATAAAACCATAGTATCACATTAACACGTTCAGTGCTATAGTAAAAACACTCTAACCGACCCGGGAAACTAAGTACTATAAAATTTAATTTTACTTTTCATAAGGTATAGACAGCCCAAAAACAGCAAAACGAAGTTGGTTGTAGGATGGGAAAAAGTTGTTTATGACGTCATAAGTTGTGGTCTGGATACGGTCCATCAGCCCCTTGGGACCATCAATAGGTGAGCCATCACCAGGTATGGCCACCAATAGCTTATTGTCCTTCAAAAAGTTAATTTTTTTGAGTCCAGCAGTGTTGTTACACCAAATAAGGTTCAAAACTTCATCATAATCATCACTTTCGTCACTTTCGGTGTCGGAATCTTCACTTGTAATAATGTCGTCACTCAAGTCAAGGTCATCAACAGTGTTGTCAGCCATGTTTCAACAATAAAAATGACACTAAATACTACACTAAACTCACTTATTTACATAAAGAACAAACTTATTTACATGAAGAAATCACTAAATTACATCAATAATTGTAAAACTCCGCTCGAAAAAACGATAGATAAAAACGGAAAACGCAAAAATATAGAACGGTTCACATTTGTATAGCAGCCGACGTAAGGTCTACCTCGCGCAAGAGCTGAGCTCACACTGACTGCATAGCAACAACAGTGTAGAGTGGTATGGGCCCGGTCCACGCGCTCCCAGCGCCCGGCCGGCGGTGGACCGTATACGGTCCATCCGCACTGAACGTGTTAAAGTGGTGTGGCAGTAATATGTTTTATTTGTGATTGTTTTTATGTATTTTGTATTGAATCAATCCAATTCAGTATCAGACCAGATACAAGTATTGGTATGGAATGTTTAGAACTAAAATCTGGTCCAGAAAGCTAATGAAAAATCTAATCTTACCACCTCCAAGTCATAATTTAATAAATGTTAAGGGAATGAGAATGCATGTCATAATCTGGAATTTTACATTTAGATGTACTCACTCACTCTCACAAGATAAACTCGATGAAGATAACAGGTAAAAGTTTGACATAGGTATAAACCCTTTCCTCGTCTATCAATAATTAAGGTAAGATTCTGTGTGTGGCACGTGTGTGTTGTGTACAGACAAGATTGAGCGCAAGGGTAGCAGTGACTCATTGACGTCTCAACGCAGTAGTGACTCCCAGTCCAGTGCCCCCGTCAGGGACACACTCTTTCGGGCTAAGCGCCAAATCCAGGCACTGATGGGTTAGTAGAAGTGAATAATATAAATTTGACTTCTATCTTGTTTTGGTGTTGAGTTTTTTTTATATATTTATATTTTCTAATGGACTAATTGTTTTGTGATACTAATTTTAATCTATTATACTCATTGAATCCAACATATTTCACGCAGATTTGGCTATCTGAACTGTCCTTTATTTTTTCCCCTACTTACGTTGCACTCAGATGTAATTTATCACCAACATAGATTTTATGTGACTTGATTAATCTAATATTTTAGACATTTTTTTCTTAAGGTTATATAGATTTTAGAAAACTGTTTTAAAGCATTTGAGTACTTGATATAGAGAGGAGAAAATGCAAAATAATGATATCTCTATCATGGTTAACCCCATTCTGGAATTAAATATTTTGCTCTTTATGGAATTTTCATGTTTTCTTTGTTGTTGGTTTTTTTTTTTTTTTTTTTTTTTTTTTTTTTTTTTACTATTGGAGGGCTAGGCTTCAAACCTGGTGGCGGCCCCTAAGCCAAAAAGGCTTATTGTGCACCTTCCTTTACAGGACTTCGAACTTCATCCAATCCAAGGTCCTTAGAGATTGCCTTGACCTTGAGATTGCCTTGATGAGGTTTTCCTGTGCTACCCCTTGGCCATGTTCTAAAACGCAGCCCAAGGTGAGAGTCCGCTTCCTAGCTGGGGCCGGGCAGTGAAAGAGGATGTGCCGTCCAGACTCCTTCTTCTCTCCGCATTTCCTAGACAAGAGAATGGGGGTTGAGAACTCCATCTTGTTCGTGTGCCTGAAACGTCCAGTGTTCAGTTATAAAACCAACCACCTTTCGGAGTTCTGATCTTGCAAGAGAAAGAGTTTCAGCCATGTTGGAGTATGAGGCCCAATTCCTTTGTTTGCCTGTTACCTGGCGTTGCCTCTCAGGTCTCCTGGAACTTGCCAGCGACCCATGAGAGGCAACCCTCTTGGCGAGGCAATTTTGCATGTTCTTTATTCTTCTCCTTTTTGGCACCCAGCTTCAGACTGCAGACTGGACTTGGAGGATTAAGGATCCTTTGTGTGGTCACAACTGTCTTCTCCTGAGTCCAAGGTTCAGATATCTTAAGCCAGAGTTTGTATGAGGGTACTACTGCCTTTCCAAGAAGGAGTTTTATATTTTTCCCTCCAAGACCAATATTTTTCAAACAAAAAATATATAGTGACTTGACAGTCAGGCCTCTAGCACCAACTTCAACTGCATACAACTGGCATTTGTATCTTTTCATCCTTATGTTGGCACAAAGATCAGCATACGGTACTTTTTACTCGCTCTCAAGGAATGTTTTTCCTGTGCCACAGTTAATTCAATGAGAAGCACTTTTAAGTGACTAACCAAACAGTTAAGTAAGACAAAGAAAAGTAACAGCAAGATCTGAAGGAAATTCATAATGTTGGTTTCCCTTGTCTGAACATAAAATCCAGTCCTAACTCTTCTCAAAGATTTTTGGTTCATGTTTCATAGGGTTTTCCTTGATTTTTTCTTCAGACTTAATTAAGATCCTTATTGGTTTTGATAAAGTATTAAGCATCATTCTTTGCAATAGAATGTTTCACTGCTCATTTATTATATCAAATACACATACAGAGGTATTGGTCCACTCATCCATTCATACACAAACGGTGGTATTGGTTCACCTAACCAACCATGTACGTAAAGTTGTTTATTGGGGACTTATGGTTAAGGTAATGAGTAAAATTAATTTTAAATATACATTTTTTAACAATTGATGGTTAATCATTTTTATACTATTGAATTTTTTGAAATAATCTAAAATCTGCCATTGATATAGCAGTTTACAAAATGTTTAAACTGTTTCAATTATAACTATCTCCATAGAATTTGTGATTTTTACATAAATATAAAACTTATATGGAGTTATATATCTATTATTCTTACTGCAATACATGTAAATGTGAAGTCCTTGTCTACTCGTGTAAATAAACAAAAATACAATGGGTGTGTATAGGCAAAGTCGGTGGTCACAGCGATAGCGAGATGGATGGTGAAGGTATGATATGGACAGAAGCAACACCAAGACAGACAACTATCACAGAGCCTCAAGCTCCTGCACGAGTGACGCGTCGCCGAGATCTTGTATCTCGCAGTGTAACTGGAAGTGTACCTTTACAGGACCAGCGCTTGCGAGCATCATCTGTACAACCGTAAGTTAGGAAATAATACTATCTAGAATATGGTAAACAACTGACTGGCCTTTCTGAAAGATCCAATATCATGCATGTCTGAACTGACCCAGAGTGTTTGTGCGGTTACTACGATGATGGTGTTTGAAAATCTTTGTAGGAGACATTAGCTCTATACACTATTTCAGATGTTTTCTCTATGAAACTTTTTTAACCCTTTCTGGTTGAAAGCAATACTTGGTACGGCTAGCAGACTTTTCCCTAGCAATCAAAAGTCGTACGTGATACGGCTCTTGGATTACGTCAAAGTATTAGATAAGTGCTCTCAATTTGCTGTGATCTGTTGTCAATAACCTGTACTACGTTTAATAAGGCATTTTTATCAAATAGCAGCAAATATGTAATAAAGAATGATGATGAGGAAGGTAATCAAGTACCTTAGCACAGTCTTTCTTTCCACTCACCTGAGGAAAGAGCAGTGGAAAACACACAGATAATTTGTGCAAAATGTGTCACTATTGTATTTGTTTACTACCATAGTGGTTTAGTAGACTTGTCTTCTTAGGTAAGTTTGCTTATGTCCAATATCTATGTATTTCACAGCTGATTGCATGCATCACTTACGCTCATTCTGCCAGCTGTTGAGCGTTGTTATTTGTGTTATAGTTTATTATGATAGTTTTATGTTATTTGATTATTATTATATAGTTGTTTTAGGCTACTTGTGAGTTATATTTATTATTTAAGGGTTTTAATATATGTCTGTACATAGTTTTCAAAAAGTGAAAAAGGTTGTTTTATTCTAATAAAAGTTTTCAATGTATTTAGGGTTAATGTGAGATAAATAAAACAATGTTGGTACTATATTTACACTTTTTGTGGGTAAGTCCATCAACAGCAAAATAATAACTTAAATGACATTGTTAAAATAATTTACAACTTGTCAAATGGTGGTGCTGAGGAAGACTTATATCTCTGACTGGGTTGTGGATAGTATAAAACGGAATACAATTGTATGAAACATTTTGAACTAATTTTTAATGAAGGACAATAATAAAAACTAGTTTCTTTGTAAATGTTTAGTGTGCTCAGACTCTTTTAGTGGCTGTAGAGTGTAAAACTTTCACAAAATTCTTGTATTCCTTTTCATGTTTTTTTTAATAGTTTTATGTATGAATAAGAAGATTTATTCCTAAATATTTTTGTTGATGGACATAAAAGTTCCTGTACTGAAATATATAAAAATATTTGTGTTTTAGCTAGAACATAATTAAAGTATGAGGGTTAGTTTTAATACTAAGCCAAGAGTGCAACCAATAGTAGGGCCTGAACTATAGGATGGGAAGGGTACAAACTGATCAAATTATAAGTTTGCAAGTTTTCTATGATAGCACATTTTAGTCAATTTAACCCGGTGACTGCGTAATAATGTAATGAGGGTTATATTGATTTCTGCCTATTGGCTAACCTAACAGCTAAAGGGTCATCTACTAATTACAGTTCAGACATTGTAATGCGTATTCTTGTTTAAATGATTTGATATAGTGGTTGTATGGTAATTGATTGTATGTTTTCATGGGTTAAACAAACATTTTTGGAATAAAAACTGTTATAGTGAATATTTATTAAGTATATATTTTTTAGTTACCAGAATTTGTCATAAATAAAAAAATCTATTGTCTAGACCCTCACAATTAGACCTGAGAAGAAGAAACAGTGATCCCGCAACGCAGCTGCCCCCACCACCTGTTCCTCCTCCTCCATTGGCTCCAGTCTACTCACCCACCAGTGACCTGCTTGAATGGAAGGGCACTTCTATGTTTACCATTGCCGGCCACAAGTTCCGTAAGATTGCCAGGTTTTCAAAGGAAGATCGGTGCTCATTCTGTGATAAAACCATGGACGCTTTTGTTACCCAAGGACATAAATGTACAGGTCAGTCTAATATAAATATGTTAGTTTATAAATTGCCAAATTATGGATTGAAAGTAGTTTAAACTGTCTTTATTTAGTGCCTCTGCAGTTCAACAGCTCTCCTCACTTAACAATAAGTACAGTGTGTTTTTACATTCTAAGCTCTATTACAAATTATTATCTGTAGTAGTTTTGTTCTTAGTAATAACTTATCTGATCCAGTCCTGATATGTCCTTGATAAGAGCAAAAGAATGACAGTACTTTACTTGGAGATAAAAAGTAAAGAAATATTTTGAAGGGACACGAATCAAAAAGCCACAAGAACGAGTTCTTGCCAGTTGTCAGTAAATAATGAATAATAGTATGATCTCTAATATTATGTAGATACTACAACCTTTCATTTTATCCCGTTACAGTACTAAACATGATGACAGAATTTGCATTCACTCATTACTAAAAATCATCAAAGTATTTTACCCTCTCAGTGAACACTTTTATATCAATTTCAGTACATAATTCTTATCAGCACAATAGTGACTAAATTACTTGTACAAAATTGGGTGTTAACAACATATTTTTAATTATTTCTTAAAATAATACAAAAGTGTTGTTTATTTATTTATATTATATTTAAATATTTGTACCAAAAGGACTTTAATCATCCAAACAATAAAAGAACTGAAACGGTTCAAGAACTGGTTTATTTCCGGTTTTAGACTTTATGATAAGATTTTATATATATGATTAAATGTAGTAGGGGTGTGCGATGCAGCAAATTGTTTTTAATTCGATGCAACTCGATTTGATGCGCACATAAAGAATTTATGGTTTTTATTAAACTTTTTGAAGCTGTTGAGTAACAATAATACCTTTTGTTACAGGTACTGTATCTTGCTAGTACAAAGAAAGATAATTTAAAACATACATTTTTTATCATATAAATGTTAGCTAGTTTTAGTTATATGTATGCAACAAAAATATAAAAATTAACTGTATCAAAGTAAGAAGGTAAATTAAAAATAATGAAAGGAATGTAATATGAAGGAAATTACAGAATGCAGTATGCCTAAAGTACAATAAATCATAATTATTTTGAAATAGAATTGTATGGCCTAATAAATTTGTTTAGCACTAAGAACGTTATGTAATTAAGTAATTAAGGAAAAATATAGGAAAAGCTAGTAATAAACAAGTTGATGGCTCTGTATTAAATTCATTAAATTTAAATGCCAATAGTTGTACTTTGCCAATTGTTGTGGGAGAGTAACTGGTCAAAATTATCAACATTTAATTTGTTACAGTTAAAACAATATATTTCACAAGCAAAAAGAAGAATGTATAAAATAATGGAAAACAACTCAATTATTGTTATTCAGTATCATTATTGGAAAATGATGACAGCCATATAACTGATTACTTTTTGACTGACAATGAGTTGACTGAAATAAATATTAGTGTAAAGTTACATAGATATATAAAGCTTACTGTATCTCATTATTTTTTTAAAAGAAGCATAATTTTGATTCAAGTATAAAAATTCATTATTGTTTAGCCAATATATTAAAATTAATAAAACAATATCAGCAAATGCAATAAAATGTAATTTATTGAATACATCATTGAGAGTTTTATATTAATCCTAATTTAAAATGTTTTCCAATAAGAAGGTTGAAAATATATGTTAATAGAAATGATTTTAGTAATTCACGTGTAATTGTGCTTTTTTTAAATTCAGTAAATGCAAATAATCTTCAGTAAAGTATTTTAGAACACAGTGTCAAAGGACTAACTGAATTGAAATCGACAAACGTGAACAATTGTTAAAAATGCAATAAGTGTGAATTTATAAAAGGAAACAAGATAATAAATGAAATGAAAAATATCTTATTAAAGGGCGAAGTTAGAACTGTGAAGTCTAACACTGAACAGCAGGTTTTTGAGGTTTACAAAAATATTCCCAAAAAATACTGAGTTTTGATAGGTAAATGTTTTGTTAATAGGATAGTCAGGCCAGGTACCCTATCAAACAGGAAGTGATAACAAAAGTCGCGATAACGAATGGACTGATGTTATCTGCGATATTCGACTGTTATCAGAAATATTCGACAATACAATAGAAGAACAAAATTTATTTCGCTTGCTATTCCAAGTAAATACGCAACAATTTATATTATTTTTGTATCAAATACTGATCCCAAAATAATTGCAGACTAATTGAAATAGATGGACTGTCTGTATAAGAGAGTTCTACTGATTCGTGGTATGCTACATGCACATAATTATGATATCTACATGCATTGCTTGACAGACTTATATCATGTTCATATCAGTTCGAGTTATATCTCCCGGTCGAACTCTGTAATCGTTATTGCGATATAATCTGGTGTGTGTTATTTCGCGCTCATCCGTGTCCTATCAGAACGAAAACAAACTCGAGTAATAATCGTTTTACAACTATTTTATTATAAAATATTTTATTCAAAACATGAAAGTACAAAGAGTTTCAAGAGAAAGTACAACTAGTTCTAAAAGGCGCACCAATAAATATGACAGTACTGAAAGGCAATTTCCAGATGTACATGATGTTCCAAGAGAAGAGGTGAACAGTTAAAGAGGTGATCCTACAGCTAAAATTAAAAAGAAAAATCATTAAAAAAATAGATTTGGGAATGATTACTTAGCTAGTTATATGTTGGGAAAAATTTGTCTTACATATTAGCTTCAACACTGAAATTAAAACTAAACAAGTTATTAACATTAGAATTTAACAATGTTTTTAATTAAATTGTAGTTTTCTGAGTTGGAAAATTTAATCAAGTAGAAAATATGAAATGATGATATCTCTTGTATGATGAGTCCCATTCTGAAATGAAGTACTTTGCTCTTTTCTGGAATTTTAATGTTTTCTTTGTTGTGTGTTCTTTATTCTTTTCTGTTTTGGCATAGCCCCAGACTGGAGTCCAAGCATGAAGGGTTAAGAATCCTTTTTTGTTGCCACAACTGTCCCTTGCTGAGTCATAAGTTCATTCATCTTAAGCCAGAGTTTTATGAGGATTCTATTGCTATTTTTTATGCTCTTTTCAAGAAGGAATTTATATTTTTCTTCCAAGACCAAGATCTTTCAAAACAAATAGTGTGACTTCCAAGTCAGGCCTCTTGCACCAACTTCAACTGCATACGACTGGCATTTGTATCTTTTTATCCTTATGTTACTACAAAGATCAGCATACTTATTAAGTTTGTACTCATACTCTCAAGAAATGTTTTTCCTGTGGCACAGTTAATTCAATGAGAAGCACTTTTAAGTGACTGACCAAACTGTTTTGTCTTGGCAAAAAGAAGTAACAGCAAGATTTGCAGGAAAATGGTTATGTTGGTTTCCCTTGTCTGAACATAAAATCCAGTCCTAACTCTTCTTATAGATTAATGGTTCAAATTTCACAGGCTTTTCAGAAGTATTTCGGTTGCAGTATTATTTGTAGTTTTTCTAATAACTGATTTATTTTATTTTTTAAAGCAATAAATTAACTACTTTCTTGATAAATGTATGATATTTGTCAGTGAATTTTGTTAAACGTTAAATTTTAACATGTTGAAATAAAATATGTCTGTAGAAAATAAAATCTTGTTTCAGTAATAAAACATCTTTAGAATCACTAACTTATTACCACTAAGGGACTTTTATTACCACAAGTATCTTTTTGGTATCACTGATTATTAGTTCATTGTTGCTATTACACAACATAGTAAACTCTTAGATAATTGTAGGTTATGTTAATGTTTGATTGTCTTAATTTAGTTCAAACAACATAAATCTTAGAGTTAAACAGTTAAGTTTTCAATTTATTTGTTTGTTTTTTAAAAAATTATATTCCATTTACATGTTCTTATCATGCATACATAGCATATGTTTATTAGTTCACTGGGAGAGATAGGACATCAGCAAACTTACCTAAAAAGATAAGTCCACTATCACCATAGTAGAAGTAAACAAATACAATAGAATCACATGTTGCACAAATTTTCTGTGCCACTGGCACTTTCTTCAGGTGCGTAGATGGAGATAAACATACATACGTTTATTAGGAATTTGATAAAAGTTACTGCACTACAATTCTGAAAACACCAGTTTTTTTATAAATATTGGGTTTAACACCAGTTATTACAAAAACTATCAAACATATCATATGGATCTACATTATGTTTTATTAAATAATTAAATCGTTAAATTTTACTTTTAATAACTTTAGATTTATTTCATCATTGAAGCTAATATCTATGAAAAATCTGTCACTACATCTAATTAGCTAACTAATCATTTTCAAGTATATTTTAATCTTATTTTTAACTCTATAATCACCTCTTCAAATCTTAACCTCTCCTTTTGGGACACCTTTAAAATATTTATGATTGTTGATGCTATTCAGTACTCACATATATGGGTTCATTTTTATGAGTTAAAATTTAGAAATGTTGTTGAATAATAATTATTTTTTTTTACCTGGACAAAGGTTCCAGATTATTCTCCACATATTGAATTGAATATGTTTCATTCCAATTTAAATTATTTCTTTTCAGACTGTAAAGCGTTGTTCCACACTAAGTGTATCCAAAATGGCGGTGTGCTGACATTACCATGCCACCAGACACCAGGGCCAGGGGGAGGTGGTGGTCGCAAGAGCAAACAGCGTAAGCTGATCCGTTCCCAAGCCCCTGCTGGCCCCCCTGCACACCTCGCCTCACACTCACTGTCTCAGTTCAGCCTCACCGGCACCAGCGAGTTTACTGACCGCACAGATAAAATTATTTCTGATGTAAGAGAGCTCCAGCTTATGCAAGACTTCATTACCAAAAAGGTATGATTCCAGTGGTAGTTAGATTGTATTTCCAACCACCTTTACCCCTGACTCCTAATTCTGTATTATATAAGAGGTGTTTTTTTTTCTTTTTTTCCAATGTGGTATTGATATAAAACTAATGAGAATAATGAAACAAATTTACTATAAAAAGTTACATACATACTTGGTTGCTTTACCAGCATATTTTTTTTATCCTGCCTGAGTTAACAGGCTGCCTATCAAAGAAATGTGTCCAATGTTAGGCTCACTACATAGAATTGAAAACTTAAATTCTCAGGAAAAGAAGAAATGGATGTAAGTGTGAAGTCAGATCTGGACAAAAAAAATCTATTGTACAACATGTCTTTTGTCATGGCCTAGATTTTGGCAAATGCTTAAAAGCAAATAGAAAACTAGCAAAGAATAGCTGCAATCTGCCACTACTAAGAAGATAAAAATAGCTACTTAGAAATACATTACTAATTCTAAAACTCCATCCAATCTTCATATCAGATAATCACCCTCTATTAAATCTTAATATGTATAAGCCTGATATATCCTAATCAATTAAGGTAGTTGGACATTTGCCATCATTACGTGAAAAATAACAATCACGACGTTTCGATTTGGTAAAATCCAAACCTTTTTCAAGTGCTAAAAACTAAATTACATCTACACAAACATGTTATAAAACTACGTTCTTAAACTAATAAACTTATCTACTTTAATAATTATCTACATTTTAACCTAGATCCTAGAATGGAGTACAACAAAATGAACTTCTACTAAATATAAAAAATATTAACAGGGTTAAATCAATATAGCCAATTAGGCGCTGTCAAGGTCACGATATCAACGAAAAATATAAAACACAATAAAATTAATATTCAAATCAGACTGAAATCAGATTACATTAACTAATCATAAATATATGGTACCTGAAAAACACAATTAATTATAATAACATTTCTACTCAAAACGAAATACTAGTTTAAAACGACTATAAATATCACAGTCTGAAAGGCAATTACAGATGTACTGATGTCAAAGAAACTTTAACTAGTTAAAGAGGTGATCTACAGCTAAAATTAAATAAGAAAAATCATTAAAAATAGATTTGGAAAATGATTACTTAGCGCAGTTTTATGGGTTGGAAGATTTGTCCATACATATTAGTTCAGACTGAAATTAAAATCCAAACAAGTTGATACATTAGAAGTTTAACAATGTTTTTAATTAACATTGTAGTTTTTTGAGTTGACAAAATTTAAATCAGATAAAAATATGAAATGATATATCTCGCAGTAGGGACGTCCCATCCTGAAAGAAGTACTTGCCATTTTCTGGATTGATATGTTTTCTTTATGGTGGTGTATCTCATTCTTTTCTATTTTGGATAGCGTGCAGTGAGGTCAGATATTAGGGTTAAGAATCTTTATTTGTTGCACAACGTGTCCCTTTGCTGAGTCATAAGTTCATATCTAAGTGAGTTTTTATGAGAATTCTATGCTATTTTTATGTTACTTTTCATAAGGATTTTATATTTTTCCTCCAGGACCATGAATTTCTTTAAAACAAATAGTGTGACTTCCAAGTCGAGGTTCTTTATGCTACCCAGTTATAACTGATAGACTGGCATTTGTATCTTTTTATCTTATGTTACTACAAAGATCAGCTTACTTATTATGTTTTTATCTATTTTCAAGAAATGTTTTTATGTGGCACGTTAATTCCATGAGAAGCACTTTTTACAGTGATGTACATCTATTTTGCATTGGCAAAGAAGAAGTAACAGCAAGATTTGAGGAAATTGGTTATTTTGGTTTCCTTTTAGTTAACATAAAATCGTGCTATTTTAAATGATGTTCATTCACAGGTTTTCTAGAAGATGTAGTTGCTAGTATTATTTGTAGTTTTCTAATTAATGGTTGTTCTTTTTTTTTTTTATTTTTTTTAAAGCAATAAATTAACATATTCTTGATAAATAGTATGTATATTTGTCAGTAATTTTTTTGAACGTTAAACTTGTAAACATGTTGAATAAAATAATGTCTGATAGAAAATAAAAGCTTGTTTCAGTATAAACATCTTTAAAAATCAGAATCTCTACCCTAAGGATTTTTTACACAAGATTTTTTGGTATCTGATTATTAGCTTCATTGTTGACTATACAACTAGTGATATCTTGTGGAATTGTAGTTATGTTATGTTTGATTGTCCTTACATTTAGTTCAAACAACTAATTTAGAGTTAAACATGTTAAGTTTAAATGTTATTTGTTAGTTTAAAAAAATTAATTCCTTACATGTCTTACATGCATACGTTAGCATCTGCTTTATTAGTACTGGGAGTGATAGACATCATCAATTTTACCTAATGATAAGGTATAGTTTTACTATCCACAGTAAAGTGTTTTACAGAATAAATAGATCACTTTGTTGCCAATTTTCTGTGCACTGGCACTTTCTTCAGTCGTATGATGGAGTAAAATACTATATGTTTATTAGGAATTGGTAAATTAACTGCTACTAAATTTGAAAATTCCAGTTTTTTATACAATATTGGGTTGTACGCCTTAGTTATTACAAAATACTATCAAACATATCTATGGATTAATTGAGTTTATAATTTTTCAATTCAAAACTATAGATTAATTTAATCGTTAAATTTTACGTTTTAATAATTTTAGATTTATTTATCATTGAAGCTAATATCTGATAAAAATTGACACTGCATTTAGTTGCTAATATGTTTTAAGTATATTTTCAATCCTTATTTTGTAATTATAATCACCTCTTCATCTTAACCTCTCCTTTTGGGACCCCTTTTAAATATTAGATTGTTGGCATCGTAACTCACATTATTGTTCATTTTTTGATTAAAATTTAATGTTTGCTTATAATAATTATTTTATTTTACTGTAAAGTTAACTTATTCACAATATTGAATTGAATATGTTTAATTAACCAAGTTAAATTATTTGGGTTTCATATGTAAGCGTTTTGTTCCAACTAAGTGTATCCAAAATGGTGTGCTGACATTACCTGCACCAGAACAGGGCCAGGGGAGTGGTGGTCGCAAGAGAAACGGTAAGATGATCGATTCCTATGCCCCTGCTGGCCCTGCCACCTGTAACTCACTGTTCAGTCAGCTCACTGGTCACCAGCGAGTTTACTGACCGCAAGATAAAATTACTTTTGATGTAAGACGAGCTCAGCTTTGAAGATTCATTATAAAAATGGTATTATTCAGTGTAGTTAATTTATTTCAACCACCTTTAACTGATCTGAATTTGTGATTATATAAAGGTGTTTTTTTGTTTTCTATTTTTTTCATGTGGTATGATATAAACTAATGAGAATAATGAAACACAATTTACTAAAAGTTAGCATACATACTTGTTGCTTTACCAGATATTTTTTTATGTGCTGAGTTAGACAGGTTGCCTATATTGAATTGTGTCCAATGTTAGGCTCATACATTAGAATTGAGAAATTATCTAGGAAAGAGATAAGGATGTAAGTGTGAAGTAGATTTGGACAAAATAATCTTTGTAATACATTGTTTTTTGTCATGGAAAAAGTTTTGGCAAATGCTTAAGCAAATAGAAACGTGATAGATTGCAATTTTGCACGTATATGAGTAAAATAGTACTTAGAAATACATTATAATTCTAAACTCATCCAATCTTCATATCAGATAATCACCCTCTATTAAATCTTAATATGTATAAGCCTGATATTTCTAATCAATTAGTTAATTGTCGAGAGAGCCAGTGGCCAAGTGTTCTAAGACATCAAGACTATGAGTCTGATTTAGAGATAGCGCAGGTTGACTGGAAGTTGTTAGTAATAGTCATCTTGTACTGTACTGGTTCTCTCCCTTACTCTACCTGAATAAGATCCCCGCACAGATCAATAGTCTATGGGTAATGGGCAGAGTAAACTTTAAAAAAGTTTTGCCTCTACTTTAAAAACAAAATGAAACTTCCTCTTTCAGGTAGCTATATAAATTGGTTTTTCTGTATGTAGTCGTCACTAATTTTGTGGAGCTTTTGTGCGATAGGTTCTATGCTTGATTCTCTTAATATTGACAGTGATCAATGGTCACCATGGGTGTGTATGCTACTAGAGAAATCTGGGGTGTCCATGTTGGCTGGTAGTCAGCATTCGGGAGTTGAGTAAGGAGAGAACTGAGAGTCAAGCTTGCCAATTAGCTTAAAATCAGACTGGTTTGGATACCACATAAAGCTGTAGGCCCATTAGTTTCTCTGGCAAATACCATTAACTCTTTCAAGCCAAAAAATCTTCAGGTGTAGACGAAATATCAGCAAATCTAATCAAATCCTGTAAAGAAGAATTAGTAATTCCCTTGACAGACATCACAAATAAATCACTATGACAAGGCATTTTCCCTGACCTGCTTAAAACAGCAAAAGTCAACCCAAAATATAAATCTGGCGAAACTGTAGAAACTACAGGTATCTATAGACCAATTTCCCTCATCTCTACATTCTCAAAGATAATAGAGTAAGTAGTTCTTAAAAGACTTCTTCTTCACCTAGAGTAAACTAATCTACTCACAAATCATCAACATGGGTTTCTGAAAGGAAGGTTGACTGCCACTGCTTTGATACAATTTACAGAATACAATTGATGAACTAGAAAAGGAAAATACAGTGACAAGCTTATTCCTTGACGTCAGCAAAGCATTCAACTGCCTCAGCTATAACAGATTAATCACCAAGTTAAGAGCCCTAGGTGTCACAGTGACAACGGAAAAGTGGTTTCATCGTTACCTACAGAAAACAGCTTGTTGAGATACAGTACATGAACAATAATACCACAGAAAAGACCAAATCAAAACCCATCAATATATATCGAGGAGTCCCACAAGGCTCTGTACTGGGTCCTGTGCTGTATCTTCTACTCACAAACAATCTCCCAAGCTGGCTACAGGATTCCTGCCACACAGTAATGCACGCTGATGACACAGCTATCACACCGGCAAACAGCTCAGCTGAAATGCTCGCCAGAAACACAACCACTTCCCTCTGTTGCAATTCCTACTAAATAAAGAGTAGTCCGAAACATTTAAACAAACTGTATTTTTGTTAATAGTGAAAATAAAACTTACTAAAGAACAACAACTTTATAAAAACAGCTGGCTTAATATAATTAATAATAATAAAACTATACTTATAGTTTAACGCCATCTGAGCTATCAGAAAGAAAAAAACTTATGTACATGTAGATTAAACTGAAAATGAACATTACTTTAACACTTTCCCTTGTTAATGACAGATTAATCGTAGAGTAAAGAAAATTTAAAAAGTATATATATAAATAAAGTAAAATAAATAATTAAGAGAACAATTTAGCTCAGTAAAGTACACTATAAATTGTTAACTCTCTTCTACTTATAATTCACATAAGTCCCATTTTCATACTTAAGATATTCAGGCGTGTTCTTGACAACGGCTTTGTCATTATGTCTGCTAGTTGATGTTCTGTGCAGATTTGTTGGATACCCAGTTTTCCTTTAGTTACTTTTTCTCGGATGAAAAAGTGTTTTATGGAAATGAGCTTGGTTCTGCGGTGAAACTCGGGGGTTTTGAGCAAGTCTTACTGCAGCGGTATTGTCAACTTGGATAACAGGAACGTCTGAGTTTTGTGATTTCTTTAAAGAGTCTGCTCAGCCAAATTGCTTCCTTAGCTCCTTCGTTCGATGCTATGATTTCTGCTTCCGTTGTTGATGTAGCTACAACTGCTTGTCGTTGGCTAAGCCAAGAAACTGCTCCTCCTGAATATTTCACAATGACTCCAGAGGTTGAACTATTCCTGACTTCATGCATCCTCCGAAATCAACATCACTTTAGATCTCCAAAACTCCAGCCTCTACTCTTTTCCTATACTATTCCAAGGTCCAGAGTCCCTGCAATGTAAAGGAAAATCCTCTTGACTCGCCCAACATCTTTTAGTTGGGTTTTCGAGGGCTCTCGAGATAAATCCTACACTGTATGCTAGGTCTGGTTTGTTCCAAGCATCAGGTACATCAGTGCTCCAACAGCTTGTCTGTAGGGAAATTTAATCTCATTGTCAACTTTCCCTGGTGTGGAAATTTCTGCACTTTTGAGTATTGGAGTCGAAACTGGTCTACATTCTGAAAAATTGAAACGTTCCAAAATTTTCTTAGCATAGGTTTCCTGATGAATTTTTATACTCTTTTTCTTGTTCTATTTGAAGTCCTAAGAAATAGTCTGCATTTTTCGAAACAATTTTGAACTCTGTTTTCAACTCTTCAATAAAATCTTCCATCTCCCTTGTATCTGTTCCAGCTACAATACCATCATCCACATAGATTGCGATGATCAGCTTTTTACCATCCCTCTCTCGAATGAATAAGCATGGATCAGCATTACTGGTCTTGAATCCATCTTCTTGAAGAAAGACTCCCAGGTTTTTGTTCCAGCATCTTGGTGCTTGTTTGAGACCATATAAGCTTATTTGGAGTCGGCATACCTTGATGGTTCCATCTTCGTATCCTTGGGGCTGTCTCATAAAAACTGTTTCTTCAAGTTTTCCATAGAGGAAAGTGGTTGAAACGTCTAATTGCATATTCTCACTTGCTGCAATGCTGAGAATCGAACGGATTGTCCCCATTCGGACCACTGGACTGAACGTTTCACTGTAAATCAATGCCATGTCGTTGATTAAACCCCTTTACGACCAACCGTCCCTTGTACTTGTCGATATTGACGTCAGGATTTTTCTTTAGTCGGAAGACCCATTTGCATGGAATGGCCTTTGCACCAGGTGGAAGATCTGTCAAAATCCACGTCTGGTTTTCCTTCAATGAGGCAATTTCACGATCCATGGCTTTCTTCCTTTCAGGGCATCTTCAAACGTCTCAGGATCGTCGGTAATTTGATTTATGAAATCCTCTATTAGCAGGATGTACGGTTCAAGATGTTTGGGTTTCTTCAAAGTCGATCGATCTCTAAAAATTCTTCCAGATTTCTTCTGCATATTTTCTTCA
This sequence comes from Stictocephala bisonia, assembly GCA_035578905.1. NCBI lineage: Eukaryota > Metazoa > Arthropoda > Insecta > Hemiptera > Membracidae > Stictocephala > Stictocephala bisonia. The sequence continues at coordinate 123,626 of JAQJVL010000280.1, forward strand.
GCATCCATCTGTGACTCACTAACTCTGTCTTCTTCTTCTTCTTCTTCTTCTTCTTCTTCTTCTTCTTCTTCTTCTTCTTCTTCTTCTTCTTCTTCTTCTTCTTCTTCTTCTTCACCCTTTTCTTCGACTTCTTGCTCATCAACTTCATCTTGAATTTTATCCTCAATATCTTTCATTGGTAACTCAACTTTACACTCACATTCTCTCGGGTTTTCTTGGGATTGAACATCTCTAGAAAAAATAACTTTATGGTCGTTCGGAATGTAAATTCTATACCGCTCATCCCAATCATATCCAACAAGGAATCCTTTGACTTCTTTCTTGTCCATTTTATTTCTCTTCTAAGTAGGTATATGGATATAGCAAGAAGATGCAATAATGTGCAGATGTTTGATTCTCGGCTTCTTTTCAAACCACAGATAAGTTTATAAACTTTCGAAAACTTATCTGTGGTTTGAAAAAATCACCAATACCACCATATGGGTGGGTGGGTGGGTCAATATCACCGTACGTGTATGGGTGGGCGGATGGGTCAATAGCACCGTACGTATATGGGTGGGTGGGTGGGTCAATACCACCGTACGTGTATTGGTATTGGGACTAATGGATAACCAAATATCCCTTTTCGTTTGTTTGGTAAGTTCTGAATTGCATCATAGTATAAATATCATGATGATGGAAATTAAAGGTACGAATGGGTTTATTCTTGTTAAGTAACAGATACATACAACAAATTATATGCTGAGCAGAACGCTACATAAAATTACGAGATGTAATACTAAAAACTAAGACATTATGCAATGTAATATCATTGATTTTGATTCTTTTCAAACCACAGTTCATAAGGACTTATCCCTCCCTTTGAAGATTTTCCTATTCTGTTCAAAATGTAAATTGCCAATGACACGAAGTCTGCCCATATCGCATCTGGAAAATCAACTTCACTATTCGAGTACTTTAAGGTCCTTGCCATCTCAATTGTTGTTCGGTTTTCACGGTCACTGCCGCCATTCTGTTATGGTGTGTAGGGCGCTGTCAGTCTCTGTGTGATTCCATTCTCTGCTAGAATGGTCCTAACCTTTTCACAGTCGAATTCACCACCATTGTCACTAAGTAGCTCTTTAATGTTGTGCCCAAGTGTTTTTGCCTGTGCTAAAAACTGTTTCAGCACAACTCGCGCACATCTGATTTCTGTTTCATTACAGAGCCATAACGAAACTTTGTATAGCTGTCTTTGAAAATGACTAGAAACCATTTCTTACTGAATGATTCACAAAATGGGCCTACAGTATCAGTGGAAATAAGTTCCCCAGGTTTTATTGCTGTTACTCGAGTGCCAAAAGGTAAGTGATGCGCTTTTCCAAAAATACAGGGCTCACTAACATCTCTCACCAGCTTCACGTTAATACCCAACTCTCTTTTGAGCATATCCCTTACGTGTCACTTGTCTTGGTGTCCCTATCTCTCGTGGTATAGCTGCAGCGTCGAATTTTCTGCTTCTGCGATGTTGACCCTCTCCACTTTTTCAGGAATAACTGGTTCTACAGCTGCCTTGTACAAAGTTCCACCTTTTTCTCGACTTCCACACAACACAATTTTTCCATCTACTTCCAGCCAGCACTTGGTTGTTGTTGAGTGCAACTTGCTGTTTTCATTTTTGTCTTTAGCTGCTAAAACGGAAAAAAGGTTCTTCGAGATCTTTGGAACATACCACACATCGGTTAGGGTCATCTTCAGAGTGTTTTCTTCAATGAAAGAACGAACTTCAATGGTTTCCTTTCCAATGGCATTGAGTGTTTCTTTTCCAGCAGCTTTGATTACACAGGGATTTTGAAATTTTCGAAATGTGAAACTGATCTGAAGAATTTGTCACATGCTTCGTAGCTCCATTGTCAAATTACTATCCTGATGAACTCGTCTCCACTTGACGAATATCTTCACTTATGGAATACAAGACTGTATTGGTATCCAGGACGTTGCTTTGAGGGACGTTCTTCGGAGGTCGTCCGTTAGCAATCCACTTTTTGCATGTTTTTATTCAATGTCCCTTCTTTTTGCAATAATTACGTGTCGTTTTCTTTGGACCTCTGTAACTTTTAGTTTAGTTTTTGCTTTCCAAATTTTGCAAATAATGCTTCTTCAGTGGTGTCCTCTGTGACCTTTCTAAAATTTCTTTCATACATACACAATTGTATAACTAGTTCATCAAACGTTCTCTCTTCGTTTTTTGATAGTAACATCCAACTGGCCCTAAAATTCTCAAAATCTTTCGGCAAAGTTTGCAAAACTTTACAAACAAGGAGTAAATCTGGCAGTGCATTTTCATTAGTGGATTTCAAACCATTGTTGAGTTCAATCCACAAACTTCTTAATTAAGCAACGTGGGTCATCCTTCTAAATGCAAAGAATTCTGTGCATATTCTGAATAATTGATCTTTGGACGATGCCTCAAAATTTGACTTTAACGCTTCCGACGCTTCATAAGCTGTTTCTTTATCCATAATCTTTTGATAAACTGTGTCAGTAACTGAACTTGATATCATAGATTTTGAGTAACTATTATTTGCCTTGCGGAAAAAACCATATGCCTTTTGGTGTTTCGTCTTGACTTTTTCATCTACTTCACCAGCTGCTAAGGGCTCTGGTTTCACGATCTTCCCGTCGATAACATCCAAAGCACCTTCGTGATAATCTAGCAAGTCGCAGCATTTTCTTTTCCATATTGGCCAATCTGCTTCACCAGCCAAAGGTTTGATGTGTTTCGCCAGATCCGTTTACTAAACAAATGCTGAATGACAATACTCCACAACAAAACAATTTTCAACACGATTTGGAACTTTCTCGTTCAATATCTTTATTCAGTCTATTTGCGTGAACTGGAACCCATAACCTGTTGCAATTTCCTACAAAATAAAGAGTAGTCCAAAACATTTAAACGAACTGTATTTTTGTTAATAGCGAAAATAAAACTTACTAAAGAACAACTACTAAAGAACAAAGAAAAGACAGATTTTATGAAAATCTGGAAGAAGTTACCAATGACCTTCCTCAGTATGACCTAAGGATGATAATAGGAGATGCAAACGCCAAAATAGGGAAAGAGGAAATATGGACTGCCGTTGCTGGCAAGGAAAGTCTCCACGAAACATCCAACGATAATGGAATCAGACTGTTAAGTTTCAGTGAAGCAAGCAACTTCAAAATAATGAGTACAATGTTCCCCCACAAAAGAATACATAAAGAAACTTGGATATCACCGAATGGACTCGTAAAGAACTAGATTGACCACGTATTAATAGATCAAAGGCATAAAACAAGCATCCTTGATGTACACAGTTTAAGGAGCGCAGAGTGTGGCTCGGAACATAATCTTGTCCTCATAAAAGTTTTTCAAAGAATAGAAGTAGAGAAGAAAAAGGGACGAAGACAAACTGATATTTATGAAATAGATAAATTAAAGATAAAAGAAGTGGCGGATAAATTTAAACTAACTCTTAAGAATAGGTTCCAAGTGCTTACTGACCTAGAAGCTGAAACTGAATCAAGTATAGAAGATAGATGGATTAGTCTGAAAAGTGCTATACAAGAAACAACTATGGAGATATGTGGAAAAAGGAAAAAGAAAAAGAGAAATGTCTGGTTCGACGAAGAATGTGAGAAGAAACTGGAAGAGAGAAAAGATCTAAGGAAAAAATGGCTACAAGAACAATCAGAGGAATCAAATCAGAGGTACAGAAGGTTTAAAAACGAAACAAATAAACTGTTGAGAAAGAAGAAAAGACAGTATATAAATAGTATAATAGGCAAAGCAGAATCTATGCATAGTGAAAACACTAAAATATTTTATAAGACAGTAAAAATGTTTAAGAAAGGATTCCAACCGAACTCCTTTGGGATTAAGCTTGAAGGAAAAGTCATTGTAGAAAAACCTAAAGTCCTAGAAATATGGAGAAAATACTTTGACAATCTATTAAATGTAGAAAACGATTTTACAAACAATAATAGTGACTGTGTATTCCTAAATGTACAACCAAAAGTAGAAGAACCAAGTATGGAGGAAGTAAAAAGGGTAATAAAAGAGATGAAAAGTAACAAAGCACCTGGCGCAGATGGTATCAGTGCCGAAATGATAAAGGCAGGAGGTAAATATTTAATTACGCAAATCCATAAGCTGTTATTACAAATCTGGAAAGAAGAATACGTACTGAAGGAATGGGAAGAAGCAATAATAATACCACTTCATAAGAAAGGCGACAAACAGAACCCAGAAAACTACAGAGGAATATCTCTTTTAAACACTCCTACAAAATCTTCTCCAAAATTGTACTTAGAAGACTAGAAACCTACACCAATGAAATTTTAGAAGAACACCAAGCTGGATTCATAAAAAGCAGATCGACCGCAGACCAAATTTTCATTCTTAAACAAGCCATTTCAAAATACTGGGAGTTTAACAAACATTTTTTTGGAATTTTTATCGATTTCAGCAAAGCCTATGACAGTTTGTGTAGAGAAAAGATATGGGAAAAATGGAAGGTTTCGGAATACCAAGGAAAATCATAAATTTGGCAAGGCTTAGTGTAAATAACAGCAGATGTAGAGTAAAAGTGGAAAAACGACTACACCACAACCTTTGAAGTTAAGACAGGAGTGAGACAAGGTGATGGCTTGTCCCCTATTCTTTTTAATATCGCATTGGAAGGAGCATTAAAAGAGGTAAAGAAAACTAATATAGGGATAGAAATAGGGGATAAAATATCAGCTCTGGCCTTTGCAGATGACGTAGTTTTGTTGGCAGAAAGCAAAGAAGATCTGAAAATTATAACTGAAATTTTAATTAAAGAAACCCAAAAAGTTGGACTTAAAGTTAGCAATGAAAAAACTAAATTTATGTATTTTGGCCGAAATCCTCACAACACACAACATTTTACAGTAGAAGGAAACAATTTTGAAAGAGTAGATGAATTCAAATACCTTGGTACAATAATTAGTTCTAACAACAGTGAACACACAGAAATTCAAAGTAGAATAAACTCAGCTAACAGAAGCATGTTTGCTCTAAATAAACTTATGTCATCAAAACTTTTGTCTTACCATACAAAAATTAAAATTTACAAAACAATAATCAGACCAGTAATTCTCTACGGAGCTGAGTCATGGATTATCGACAAAAACACAGAAAAAAAGCTGATCACTTTTGAGAACAAAGTACTCAGAAAAATCTTTGGACCCACAATAGAAAACGGAGTATGGAGGCTGAAGCACAACAGAGAAATTAGAGATCTATTCAAAGAACCAGACATTATAGCAGAAGCCAAGTGCCGACGTTTGCGGTGGGCGGGGTACGTAATGAGAAGAAATAATAATACTATGATAAAACAAGTGTGGAAAGAAAACCCTGACGGTAGAAGGCCCCCTGGACGTCCTAAGAAAAGATGGAAGGATCAAGTGGTCATCGACATGAATAAATTAAGGGTCAATGAAGAAGATGCAGAGGATCGTGAGAAGTGGAGGCAAATTGTTGGTGAGGCCAAATACCACCTTGGGTATCAGTGGCCATGGGAGTAAGTAAGTAAGTAAGTAAAGAACAACAACTTTATAAAAACAGCTGACTTAATATAATTAATAATAATAACCCAATACTGATAGTTTAGTGCCATCTGAGCTATCAGAAAGAAAAAACATATGTATATAGATTAAACTGGAAATGAACGTTACTTTAACATCCTCAACCGTGCCAAACAGTACTGTACAACAAATGAACTAGTCCTTAATGAAATGAAAACAGTCCAGCTAACCTTTACTACCAAAAATAAAAACAATACTAATATAACATTGCCCGGCATAAAATCAACAAATAGTACCAAATATCTGGGCATAACTATAGATTATACCCTGTCCTGGACAGCCCATATAGACAACCTCTGCAAAAAGCTCTCCTCATGCACCTATGTCATTAGGAGATTAAAACAAATAAGCAGCCTGGCAGCAGCAAAAACAGCATACTTTGCCTTATTTGAAACACATATGAGGTATAGTATTGCTACCTGGGGAGGAACTAGTAATGCAAACCTTCAAAGAATCCTAGTATAGAAAAAAAGAGCAATAAGATGCCTTGCCGATATTCCCTCAAGGGAAAGCTGCTGAGATGCCCTCAAGAAGCTAAATATCCTGACAGTAGTATCGCTGTACATACAAGAAGTGATTCTACATGCAGTCAACATAACACAGATTAGGCACAGAGACATGCATCAGTACAACACTCGCCATGCTCAGGACTTCACACTACCTCAGCCTATTCGGAAGGAAGCCTTCATACAAGGGGGGGCGGTCTACTTCAACTACCTACCTGATGACCTCAAGAACGAACCACCCAGGACATTAAAGAGACAACTAAATATTTGGCTACAAGATAACCCTTACTACATAGAAAAGGAATTTCTTGATAATTGACTTTGTCAAATTTGTCATGTACAGACTTATAAACTTTATGTATTGACCTGATGTACTATTCTCAAAGAATATGTCATTAAAGCTCATTGTCTATTGGCAATTGGGCTATAATAAATGGCTCGTTCTAAGGAACAGTCACCTTAGTTATTAACAATAACTTCACTTGTTCCTCTACACTCATTCGCCCCTTATATTCACCCACATCTCTACAATCGCCATCTTAGTAATGAATAGTGGTTATTAGCAAAAATAAATCAAAACAATGTGTATATTAAGAAGCAAAATTACTTGCTAATACAGATAAGCTAGCTGAACTCTCATCTTCTAATCCTCAGCTGTAAAGTATGTTGTCATTAACACGTTCATTGCTGATAAAATATTATGTCCTTTAACACGTTGAATGCGGACTGCGTTAATTAACATAGTGCAGCAGTGGCACGCCTGGCGGACTGTGTTAATTTATGTAGCGCTCCTGCTTCAAATGCATTGATTTAGCGTGAGTCTAGCTATTGTTGGATAATGATTGTTGTGCCAGTTTTTGTTCAAGCGTAGTTCATTTTCTGTTCCCGCCATTTTTATAGGAGGGGTGACACTACCAAGTGATAGTGTTTTGTGTTTAGCCATTACGGTAGCAATTATGTAGTCTTTCAGCATTCAATGTGTTAACATATGTTTTAACTCAATGCGTCATTTTTTAATACTTTCTATTAAATAATAAAAACTAAAACCATATACACCTCAAAGGTCACATAACCTCCAAACGCAAATGTACAGTACCTAAAAAAATGACAACAATAAACCAGTAAATGGCGGCAATCAGCTGTTTTAGTCCATGACGCACAAGTTTGTCTTCAGCACATGGCGCAAGGCCAACTTAATACACAGCCTTGTGCCGTTTCCCGCAGTGAACGTAGTACATGTAATATTCTTAACTGCAATATTTATATATTCCTAATTTTTTTTTTTTTTTTTTTTTTTGTTATTTGTCAGCAGTTAAATATTTTCTAATAAACAAACTAAATGGAATTGATGTGTTGAGCAGATCTACAAAATTGAAAGTGGAGATAAGCAAAGCCAAGTGGATCGAGTATTTAAGCAGGCATTGAGAGAATTTAAGGACAATCTGGTAGCCACCTACAGTGTGGTCAACAAGCAAGGACCTGAGGCACTTAACATCAAGTATAAAGACCTCATCGCCAACTTCCTAAGGGTAAATTTTTCACTTTAATATTCAATAGTTTATAGATAATAGGTAATCTGTAAGGGTGTTTTTAGATAGTTATTGTTTTTATGTATAATTATATTATTCAGCAAACACTAAACCTTTAATAGAATATTGAAACAGGGTAAGGTGTTTAATGGTTAGGAAAAGGAAGGGAGTCAGGAATTTTGTGAAGTAGGGAAAATGTGGGGAGAAATCTGGAATTCAAAATATTAATCAGGAAAATTCTATGTATTACTCGATGGTGGTACACTAGTCTCAGTATTTTGTTAAGCTAAATAATTTACTGAATTGTACTAATTTAATTCTCTAACTCTATTTATTAAATGAATTATAGCATTTATTTTCTGCATTCGGTGTTGGAAGTATACTAATAATGCATCTTTAAGTGGACAATATGTTATACGTGTTTGGGTGTATGGTAAAGCACTCAACGTTATAAGATGAATGTCTATTTAATTTAGCATTTTAATGTCATTATTTAATATAAAATTTCAACTTTTTAGATGTATGTGGTACAGTAGAGTCTTGACAATCCAAACTAATTGGGACCAAGACCAGTTCAGATTACAAAAACTTAGATTAGATGAAATAATACAGTATCAATATAAAAGCAGACTAAAACAACACAAGATATCAAGTTTTACATTTTAGTATTTATAATATGAACTATTAAGACTCGAAATCGAATTATATCAACAGATAATAATCGGAATCAAGGAATTGCGATACCATTGGAATCGGCACATCTCTAGTTATATATAAACTCATCTGGAAGCTGACAGATGGCTGGCTATACAGTGTAGTGTTGTGTGTTACAACAGTTAGACAAGTTTGTTTACAGTGAAGTAAAATCAGTTCTGCGTGAATTTGATGGTGTATCAAACTATTTAAAAATTAAAGATACTATAACGCATTTTTATCAATGCTCATTTTTTTAAATTAGTAAAATTTGTTAACAAAGACCACTCACTATTGATTTAACATATATCCAATAAGTTAGAAGAAATAAGAACATAATAAAAATGTTTGAGCCATGTAAAAAACCTTATCTGCAGTGTGTGTTGTCGTCATGTAGTTGCTTTTATTGTTTAATATAACCTCTCTCACCACCCCCAATGATAATATATCTAGTTTCCACTTATACATTCTCTAGTACAAATCTTGTGGTGTGTTTAGTTTTATATCATCTTGGTTAAGACTTTCAGATTGTCTATCTTTTATTTTAAATTGTTATAATAACAAAATGCTGTCTTGGGTTGCAGGTTATGGAGACAGTTTGTTTGCAAGAGCAGACTAAAACAGACTTTCCCGTGACAATGGGAGTCAATGCTTTTCGAGGCTTTCTGAATGAGTTTATGGCCCTTACTAGAGTAGAACAAGTAAAACCTCATAAAGCCAAGAGAAAAAAAGAAAAAAAGCGAAAAACTGAGGACCCAATATCTCATGTTGGCCACCATTTTGTTCTGACTATCATAAACATTCCTACGGCTTGTGAAATCTGCACCAGCTTCTTCATGTGGCCCTTGGAGCGTGGCCTTGTCTGTCAAAGTGAGTAAACTTACAATAAGTACTGGCTCCTTGGAGCAAATTTAGCTTCTGATTTAAAGGAATATATTTCCTTTTTATTTGCATTTATTTCGTTTAGTAACTATTAGAAACACGTGTTTCATCCACATAGCACTGTTTAGCCAACATGTAAATTTAAGTGTTTATTCCCAGAATGATTTTTTTTTAGTTGTAGCCAAGCAGTAATAGGTAACTGTAATATTGTTTCTGTATTTTAAAATGTATATTTTTTCTGTATTTTTGGACAATTTTGATTAAGTTACCAAGTAATAAGAAAAATAATTTGGAAACAACATGAAAATTGAAATAAGAATTGATACAAGATCTGTTATGTAACTGTGAAGAGTATATCAAACGAAGAATCACACAATTAATTGTAGATTGTTCTCTGTGCTCTTTCTCGAAAGAATCAACTTCTATTAACAGAGTTAGCAAGGATGACTAGTTGTATTAGGTTCTAAAGAAAAGTTGTGTGTGGTCTAAACAAAAGTTGTGTGAGTTCTAAAGAAAAGCTTAATAAACTTTATCTTAATAGATCCCAAGGGGCAGGGACTTAAATGTTATACAGACTGCAGCACTGGAAGGAGATCACAAATTATTGGTTTTGTACTTAAAAGTAAAAAGAGAACAATAATACACAGCTTAAACCACCAAAGGAATTAAAGTGTGGAAACTAAACAAAGAACAAGTGAAAGAGAACTTATAGGCCAAGTACCAAAAGATCATTATATAGATGTAGGAAGGGGGTGGTGCAGTCTGAAGAAAACCTATGATGAAACTGCTAAAAGGATATGTGGAATTACGTCTGGAAATGAAATTAAAGTAGCAAAAGTAGTGATTGGTGCAACGAAAGAACTAAGAATGGAGTTGAAAAAAGTACAAAGCCTGAAGGAGAAATGAAATGAAATGGATTAATGTTGTTATCACTAAAAAAAATCAAAAACCCCCACATCCTCATAAACACATGCATTTACAGTTCTATTAGATACTATTTCATCACATACGTCGTCTATCATGCTATCCCACCCTATATTACAAGTCCAGCCTACCCACCCTATGTTACAAAAATATTTAAATAATAAAAAATTTATATACAAGAATTAATAATGATTGTGCATACTTGGTAATGGAAATTAAAATACATTGCTATCATTTTATATCTGGTACTACAAAGTTTACAGTCGTTGTAAAATAAACATTACATACAACAAAAATTGTATTATGAAAAGAGTAAGACTAATTAGCATTTCTAAAGAATTACCTAATTGATAAAATGAAAAAGATATATGATTAAACTAAAATATTCACTACAATGAATGACTACTTAAGGAAGCAATGCTCTTATATAATTATATATTCAAAGGTACAACAAAAATACAAAAACATTCCAATATACAATTTATCTTACACAGTGGCGGCCCTAGACCTCACGGGGCCCTAGGCAAGTTTATTTTGCGAGGCCCCAATTCCAAAAAGAAGTTACTTCCAATACTCACACCAATTATGATTAACTTAAACTAGATTTTCCATTTCATTGCAAAAATATACTTCTTGAGCATTTAGAATGAAAATAAACGTAAAAAAGCAAAATTAATAACAAATAATGTTCTTATTTAAAAATCAGTAGCATAGCAACCAAGAAGTATAATAGAAATACGCCAATTTTTGTTATGTTTACCAAGAAAGGCAGTAGTAATATGACATAAAAACAATATGCAGTATGCTAAAGTAAACAACAGTAACAGAAAGTCAGTATGCTACCCAAACATACAAGTTTTACCCATTTTGTCTTTGTTTTTATTTGTACTAGGCGGAATCGATTTTCAGATTCGTGTTTAGGAGAAATAAGTACGTAAAATGAAAATAAAATATAATACATACCTTTTCAGAGATTTATTTGTAGGGGGGTATCGTAATTATGAAAATCGTAGTGGTAGACTGACGGCTGACTTCTCTACTTTTACCAATTACTTTATGAAGGCTTTGAAATAAAAAAAATTATATAAAGGTACAACAAATCAAATATATTTTATTAGTAAACAAAAATAGAAAATTAATTTCAGGTAATTAATAAACTTAGACATATCATGTAGTGTTAAAAATAAAATTCAATACCTTGTTCACTATTATTCCATTTAGTTATTAAATGATTAGGTAGAAATAGGCCTACTAAAGATTTGAATTAGTTCAATGTATCAAGCAGCAAATAATACTAACATTATAGTTATTTCAATTTTCTTAGTTATTAAAAAGGCACTTTCCTACTTTTGGCCGCACTAAAGTCATCGATGATAGACGAGTAGTTCAGGTTTGTTGAAATGTCTCGTTTAATTGATAATACTGACAAAGATGAAAGTCTTTCCTGTGACATTGTAGATCTTAAATAGGTTTTAATTAATTTCAATTTTGAGAATGACCTCTCAGCCGATGCAACTGCCACTGGTATGGTTAACAAAATACGAATAGCAACAAAAAGGTTGGGGTACACGTCAGATAACTTTTGTGATGCCATATATTTTACAATCATTGCAACACCACCATCTTCTTCAGATACAGTTCTCGAGAATACTTTCAGTTCTTGATATAGTTCATCACAATTAACATCACTATAATGTTCTCCGGACTCTCCCTCTCTTCTATTTACAGTAAGAGCAGTTTGTAATTGTCTGCAACTATTTAGAACTTCTTGGTCTGGTTTATTTCGCAAAGCTACAATATTGTACAAAAATCCAAAATTGAATTGGTAGCGTTGAAGCTCTGTGAATCGGGAATTCAAACTTGTTTTTATGCAATGTGTGATAACATAGAAGTACTGTGTCCTCATTAGGTCTTCCGGAGAAGAAAGAATTTCATCTGCTCCTTCATAATCAAAGAGACTTTTTTTTGCGAATACGAGTATGTCTAAATTCTTTGTTGACACCAACCTCTTCGACCAAAGAATTTGCGTCAACCAGTACAGAATTCCAACCATTTTTTCTGTATTCGGAGATCCAATCTAAAAATCCGTCTAAGTGTTTCACAACTGTACTTAAGTCCATAACGGGTTTTTGCCATAGCTTACTTATGATATTAATTTTGAATAGAATGTCATGCCACACGATCAAGGAAATAATAAAATCATAAGAAAGGATTTCCTGGTGTAATGATCTACATTCACTAAACACAGATGGGTCCCCGATATCTGAAAGTGCTTCAAGGCAATCTGCTACGTCTTTTAGCTGATATCTTACAGCTTTCACGCTTTCAATTCTGCACTCCCACCTTGTTTCTGATAAAGGCTTGAGTGTTAAGTTTACTCTTGTTTTTAATACTGCCCATCTAACCTGAGAAGCTGAAAATAGTGTGTACAACCGTTGCAAAATTCCAAAAAAGAGTTTAGCTGAGGTACACGATGCTGCAGCATCACCAAGAAGGAGATTGCAGTTATGGCAACCGCACGGGGTGAAAAAGGCTAAAGGGTTCATCTCAAGTATTCGTGCCTGCACGCCACTTTTATGTCCCTTCATGTTTGCACCATTGTCGTACCCCTGGCCACGACAACCTTCTAATTCCAAAACAAGTGATTTGAGTTTTGAGATAACATAATTAGCTAAGTCAGCACCTGTGGTTTTTTCTACTGGTATAAAACCAATAAAATGTTCCTTTATATCTCCAGAATTCACATCAACATACCGAAGAACTAAAGACATCTGTTCTACACGACTGACATCTCTCATGCAGTCAAGTATAATTGAGTAATACTTAGCTTGTTTTACCCTTTCTATGATTTCCTGTTTTACTTTTCTGGCCATCAGATCTATAAGCTCATTCTGTATGTTTTTTCCTAGGTAGTGATTATTTAGTCTGTTATCTGTTATACGTTCTAAATGACCTCTCATAACTGGATCAAACTTAGCAGTGAACTTTACCAAATCCAAAAAAATTGCCACTGTTTCCTGTAAGTAAGTAAAAATTGTGGGTAGCTAAATACTCAATTATGGACAATATTCTTTCTAAAATATCTTTCCATCGTTGCCTTTCAGATTGTAAATGGTTCTGTAACTCTGAATCCAAAGTTTGGTTAGTTTTTAACCTTTTTTCTAACTCAAGCCATTTTATTCTTTCTCAGTCAATGGTCCAATTATACTGTCGCCCTGGGTGGAGACTTTAATATTAATTTTGACGTAACATCAAATAAAAACACAGTTAAAACACTTGTTAATATACTAAGACAGTACAATTTCTATTACCTAAATAAAAAACCAACAAGAGGAAACAATTGTCTCGACAATGTTTTTGTCAACTGTCCCAGAGATGTAGTCAATAACCGTGTTATATCGTTTCCCTTCTCAGATCACGATGGCATTCTGATTGACCTAACGCTAAAGCATGATCTTGGTAGACATAAAGCTGGCGCTAATGACACTGCTTTCAAACTTACCCTTCTTACTTCCAGCGTTTTTGACCTGGCTCAGAAGTTGGAGTCTTATGATTGGATTAGCCTTATGGATCAATGGTTATTAAATAATAACGATACAGATTGGCTATTTAACTGCTTTTTTAATAAAGTAATTTGCTGCATTCAGTTCTTCCAGGGATTAAAAAAACCCAACAAGCTAGGTAATGTTAGTCTAAATAGATGTAAGAATAACTGGTACACAAAGGAGCTAGCTGATATGAAAAGTAGATTAATTTTTCTTAATTCTTTAATGAAAGGTGCACCATGTAATAATCATCTATCTGAAAGTATAAAGACTATGAAATGTCAGTATAAGCAGGCCATTGTGAAAGCAAAGGTGTCTTACAACACAACACTTATTGAAAACAGTAGTAATAGGTGTAAGGCAGCATGGAACATAATAAAAGCTAACTCATCTCCTATAAATTTAAATTTAAGAAAAATCAATATCCCACCAGATGTTCTTAATGACCATTTTATTAATTCTGTGAATGATATTAAAAATCAAATTGGTCAAAGTGTGTGTTTACCTGCAGAGCTTGTTCGGAGGGCACCCACCACTGGAGTAATTTTCAAATGGAAGCTTATTACAACTGATGACATTACCAACACAGCTAAAAGGTTAAATAACTCTGATAGTCGTGACATTTATGACCTGTCAAATAATATATTAAAGCAAATTACACCCTGCTTGGCTTACCCCCTGTCTATCTGCTTCAATAAATGTCTTCAGAATGGTGTCTTTCCGGACATGCTCAAGATATCTAGAATATGTCCTATTTACAAAAAGGGACCCAGGGACAGGCCAGACAGCTATCGACCTATCTCTCTAATACCTGTGATATCTAAACTCTTTGAAATTTTAGTGTATGACCAAGTTAGTCTATTTTTAGAAACAAATGGCATCCTTAATTCAACTCAATTTGGATTTAGAAAGGGAAAGTCCACCATGGATGCCATTGATATTCTTGTAAAAGACATTCTGCTTGTATTTGAGGAAAAAGCTTACGGTCAGGCCACCCTTTGTGATTTAACTAAGGCCTTTGACTGTGTTGGTCATAATGACATAATCATAAAACTAAAATACTATGGTTTTGGAGATATAGCTTTAAAGTTTTTCAGATCCTACCTGAGCAACAGAAAACAAATAGTTTGTGTTGAGGATACATGGTCTCAGGAACTACCAGTTGAACATGGAGTCCCACAAGGCTCAATTATTGGGCCTCTATTATTTATCATAGCTGTTAATGATCTACCATTTTCCATTAAATCTCACACTATTTTATACGCAGACGACACCACAATTTTTAACTCAAATAGCTGCTTACACGAACTTAATGACATAGTAACTAGTACAACTGCAGAGGCTGCTCTCTGGTTTCAATCAAATGGATTCTTATTAAATAAAGACAAAACTCAAAACATTATTTTTAGTCTTAAATCTGGTGTTCCTGATTCCAAATCGTATGTGACCTCAGCCAAGTTCTTAGGAATTACGTTAGACAACCACCTTACCTGGGGACCTCATATAGACAGTTTGAGTGCAAAATTGTCTAGAGTTGTCTATTTATTAAGGCGACTAACCTTTTGTGTTAAAGGAAACTACATCAGAAATGCTTATTTTGCCTACTTCCAATCATTGCTCAGGTACGGGCTGATTTTTTGGGGAAATAGTTCCAGAATTCAAGAAATTTTAATACTACAAAAAAAAGCTCTCCGAGTAATAAATAAAGCTAGTGATCATGAGCACTGTAAACCATTGTTTATTAAAACTCAAATCCAGACAACAATTAACCTGTATTTGTACGATAGCTTTATTTATGTTTTGAAAAATTCTGACAGTTTAAAATTTAACCACAATTATCACAATTACAACACTAGATCTAAAGATAATGTATCTATCGCCTCACATAGGCTTAACAAAACTAACAACAGTCATGTAGTTTTATCATTAAAAGTGTACAACTCCCTTAGACATTTAATAATTCAGTACCCTGTGAAGACATTTAAGCATAAATACTACAACTGGCTGTTAATGAATCCTTTTTACAGCATGGATGATTTTTTTCAATTGAAAAACATAAAATTTTAGATTGTACCTATTTATTTACATTGTCTCTAAATACTTGTTTGTCTCTATTTATTCATTGTTGTTTAATGTTCACCTGTCTTCAATATTTATTATGTAATTTGTGCTATTTGTGATAATTTGTACCTATTTATTCAATTATTTCCTTGTGTTTATATTTATTTATTTTGTAGTTGTTGTAAGTAAACTGTCTTTATTTGAACACAGACCATTTATTTTAATTTTGTTGTCTCATAGTTTTGTTTTAGTGTCTCTATATTTATTTTGTTACTTAGTTTTATAATATTTATTTGAATATTTTAACCTCGTTTAATCATACATATATGTTTATTGTACTGATCTGGTCTGTCTCCTTCTATGCTGCCTTATTACCTTGTATATTAACTTGTCTATTTATCTTTTGGTTCATAGACTGCATCAAATTGCTTCTCATTAGTTTTAATCTTTCAGCTATGGTAGAGATTCCTACCATAAGCACCAAACTTTTAGGTTAACATAGTTTTAGTCATTTAGGTTAGTTCATTTTGACTTGGCTGTTCAATGCTGTATGATGACTTTGTCAATGATTGTAATAATCCAAACGGCAATAAAAATATTATTATTATTATTATTATTATTATTATCAAGGTCTTCAAGATTTCCCTCGTGCGATTTGATACGGTTACTTATGTTTTTCCAGTCATTACAACCGGAATAGGAAAACGCATTGTTTGAGGAAGAAAAAAGTTTACATGGGAAACAGAATACTTTGTCAGCTTTTACTGAGTAAACAAGCCAGCGCCTGTTCTGTTTCTCACCATTACTTAAAATTCTAGTGTAATGCGTTGTTGAAAAATGTCTTTTGTTAAGGTCCACTGGATATTTAATGTCAGTATTCTCTCTCACTGGCCCTTTTCGTATAATTAGTAACCTTTGCTCGTCATTAATTGGAAGTGACCACGCGTTCGGGTCAGGATCACACATAATAGAATCAGTTGGCCTATCAGTATCAAAAGTCAATGAGTTAGTATTATTAATAATAGGCCCATCTTTACTACAACTTGCTTCATTTTCTATATTACTAAAAATAGGAATAATAGAAGTGTCAATTTCAATAATATCTGCATTGTTGTGATCAGTAGGAATGTTACTCTTTTCATAATTATACAGAACATTTTCATTTGACGAATCTCTTGTACAACTTAATTAATTAATAGGCTTAAAACTTGAGTTTAAACTATTAGGCCTAGCTGCCGTACAGCTAAAGTCTGATGTACTAGCTGCAAACATAAAATCATTTGATTGAGTAATCTCATGAGACTCATGGTTTTCACTGTCACTAGGAGCTATAGCTATGGCTGCACTATTTTTATTTTTAGTACTTAGGACATATTTTTCTAAAGAACCACTTATCTTTTGTGTGAACTCCTATTTCGCCCTTTTCTTTTGTCTTTTAACGCTGCCACTTTCATACTTTCTTCCAACGTCTCTCTCCCTTTTATTATTCCCACCCGAAAACATGGTGAGTCACTACGCAATCATAATCATTAAAACAGAACACAAACGTAATCTGGAAGGATAATTGTTATATTATAATATAATTATAATAATTTTTGTGTAGTTATAGTTTTGTCAAAATGGCTGTATTAGGTTTTTACCTGTAGCTGTTATGTAAAGAGTCATAAATAAATAAAAATTACATTAATTATGTCAATGATATAAAGAGAGAAGATAAGTGGCCCTAGGACTGTACCCTGAAATACACCTCTAGTAACAGATCTCCAGTGTGATGCACCATTACCAGCTTTCACACACTGTCTACGGTCAGGTAGATATGACCTCACCCAGTCAACACAACCATCAGAAAATCCACTCCTCTTCAACTTAAGTAAGAGAAGAGGGTGAACAACGCAGTCAAAGACCTTAGAAAAATAAAATAAAGTTAAGAGTGTCCATTGCCTACTGTCCATGGCACGACAAATATCGTCAGTTATTTTTAGAAGTGCAGATGTGGTACTATGTTGTGGTCTGAATCAAGATTGAAAATTGGACAGCATATTGTTACGTTCTATAAATGATGATAGCTGCTCATGTACCACTCTTTCCAGGCACTTGGATAATGCTGGAAGGATATTAATAGGTCTGAAATCAGAAGGTGACAAGGGAGCGGAGCATTTATGAAGTGGGCGTACAATAGCACTTTTTCAAATGTTTGGAAAAGTGGAAGACATGAAAGGCCTATTAAAAATCAATTTAATTATGGGGACTGTGATAGGCAAAGTATCTTTGATAAATTTAATGTGAATATTATTGGCCCCGACTGCATTACTTATAGTTCTCATGACTGCTCTACACACATCAGCCTCCTTTACAGATGAAAAGGAAAACTGCTCCTCAAATTGAGGTAAGGGCAATCTATGAAGTTGGTCGATACTAGCAGGAACTCCAGACTCATCCGCTGGTATATTTACGAAATAATCACGTGATGGTATTGAGATCGATGTTGATAGGTTTTTCAACCATGGGTTTACCAAATCCCATTTTTTTGACTTTGGACCATAATTTTCTAGATGACTGGTGGAGACCAGCAAAGGATCTATAGTAATACCTAGCTTTTGCATTATGTATTTGTTGTTGAGTACTATTTCTAAGACGTTTATAGGATAACCAGTCCTCAGGTAACTTTGAGTGTTTCGCTTTTGTAAACGATAGATCTCTTGCTTTTTAAGGTGTCAAATATCATCAGTAAGCCAAGGAGTAGGTTTCTTTGTAACTCTCTTCGTAATCAAAGGAGCATGCTTGTCATACAAGGTAATTAATATGTTATTGAATGCATGCACCATGGTATCAACGTCAGGGGAAAAAGTACATCGTCCCACTGAGTTACATGCAAATAGAAAAGAAATTCTTCAAAATCCATGGCTTTATAATTTCTATGTTGAATATATTTGGGTTGTGATTTAGGAGGCTGAAGTTTGTAGGCACAGAAGATGAGATCAGCTTAGATAGGCCAAGAGCAGGGAGTTGTCCATGGTGTGATCGGTGACGGCAATAATATCCAACCAGGTATCACAGTCACAGTGTGGACGGTGGGCTGAAGTGGTAGTATTTTCATGTCACAGGAGTGAAACATAGTTGTCAAAAATGTTTTGTTGTAAGTAATTTGACCCACCAAATCGATATTGAAGCCTCCCATTATTACAATGACATGCCTGTACCGAGCCATAAGGTCGAGAAGAATATGTTCAAAATCAGCTAAGTATCCTAAATTTGGTGCCCAGTAACAAGCACCAACTAAAATGTGCATTCCATTTAGATTAATGTCAATAAACATAAACTCAGGTCTTCTTGGAATTGAAGTGTTTGAAGAAAATATAATTTTACAAGGGATGTGAGACTTGACATAAATGGCTACACCATCACACCCTTTATGGAGGCGATCTTTTCTAAATAAACTGTAACCAAATAGTTCGACACTTTTGTCACTATGCGAAGGCTTAAGCCAAGTCTCAGAAATTAATATGATATCAAAAAGAGATGATTAAAATATTGTCATGAATTTATCAATATGACAGAAGAGGGATTGTGCAATTTTGAAAAAGGGGCGAGAGTTTGGTAGAGAAGTTTAGGCAGGGGGTGCGAGTATGTCTGCAGGGCGGGAGGAGTGGCAGGTATCATAGATACTTATACATATTGGATATGGATATATAATAGGCCTACGTTTCCTAGATCAGCTCTAAGTCAATAAAAACATAGGTAATTCAGGTTGCTTTGACTTCAAGTTGGAATTAAATGAATGTAATAGAGCTATATACTATTATGATTTTGAATTTATTTTAAAATAACAATTAAAAGTGTAAAAAGACACTCAAAATGCTCAACATTAATGCAGAAGTACGGGTTTCATTCATTATACTTAAATTGGCATACACTTTAATAAACAGTTAGTAAAAATAAATAAATAAAAATTCACTAACTTCCTATTCTAAACCATACACACACACATTCACACCATAAATACATCCTAACACCATCAATGTAAGCTAACCTACTTACAAAGTAATTTTAACTATTTAATGGGTAGCAGTTATGAATAGTTTTTTTTCCTTTCTTTTATGTGATATACTGATTGAATGTGAATATAATAATTGTGCTAATATGCTGTTGAAGGTGGAACATTAAGATGGTAATAATTTGCCGTTAAATATACATAATTAATAATAATAAAGAAAACTTTGTAAAAGTAAAAATAATAACAATAATAATAAATCAATGAAAATAAATATGTTACTAATATTTAATGAAAGGCAACATTTACTTTTATTTAATTGAATTGACCCAAATAATAACAGTAAAAGTAGTAATTAATAATCAAATAATAATAAACCAATAAAAATATATTTGTAACTATATTTTTTTTATAACTATATTGTAACTATATTTTTACTACTCAATTACTACAAATTGAGTAGTAAAAATACTACTCAATTTGTAGTAGTCATCAATAAAACTTATTGATGACTACTACAAATTGAGCACATGAAATTTAAGTTTAATGAATAATTACTTTATATTTTTGTTTATGTATTTGAATAGAATTATTATACTGTATAAAAGGCATTAAATGATAACCCTTAGATAGTTAATAAAAATTTGTACATGATTCACTTAAATGTCTTACGTCTTGGCGGCGGTGACAGGCAGGTCCTCCATTCGAGTGGTACTCCTCCGGCGGCCGTCCCTGTCGATCCACATCACCCGAATGTCTACAGTCCATGTTTTGCGGACTCCAAAGATGGTTGAAACACTCCGGAACACCTCCAGATGCAGCTTCGTAAGATCCTCCCTGATGATCATCCCGGATCCTTTCAATTTCTTCTTTTCGGCAAACACCCTTCGGCAATCTCTGTAGCTAACGAAGCGTTCTATGATCGGCCGGTGTTGCTTGAAGCCATCAGGGCGGGGTTGCGGCACAGGTCCAAGGCGTTGGGAGCGACAGATGGCGGCTACCGGAAGGTCACTCCAAGCTGGTCCTGGCAGAGGCTGACCAGCTGATCTGTGTCCTCCCCTGGCTTCTCAGGGACTCCAAAGATCCGAACACAGTTCCTACGTTGGTACTGCTGAAGGTCATCCGTCTTCTGTAACAGTTGTTTGTCCAGACTGTGCACCATCTCAGCTAGCTTCGACACTTGTCCTTTCAAAGAATTAATTTCCTCGTTAAGGGGTTTTAAAGCATCAGAGATAGCTTTATGTACTGTCTCTTCAATTTTATTGGACAACTTAGTAACTAGGTTGTCAAAAACGTCACTGTCTGTGGTAAAAATGTTTTTCAAACACTTCTCAATGAAAGCAGGGTTGACCGCAGTTGGTATTGTTGGGCAGTCCTTATCAGAGACGCTTGAGAAATGTGATAACGGTCGCTCGGATTTCTGCTTATGAGCAAGCTTGCCTCTCGTCCTACCATCCAGTGGCGAATTAAACATTAAATTGCACTTACTAAAATGCAATTTTTACCATCAGGTGAAAGCTAAATAGCAAACGAAATTTACCAGTTTATTGAAAATACAGTCACCTTCAGTTATATCGCAAACCACTCAAACAATCAAAGAAAGCTCGTGCTTTCTTTGATTGTTTGAGTGCCGATCTACAAGCGTGGCCTCTACTCACAACTCATTCCCTCCTGGAAAGGAGGCCCTGAGGTTAGAGACACACTGCAACTTGCAGAAAAAAGAGAATACAAAAAGGTGTTTAGAATTGCAATGAAATTTATAATAAAACATTACATTTGTTTTGACTTTTAAAAACTAACAGTTTCTTAGTTATTATCCATTTCATAGTTAAAATGAATACAGTTTTGAAAATTATAACTGTGTTAACTTGATTGTTGTGTTTATTTGGTCTTAACAATAGCAATTATTTTGTAATAATTGAAGTTTATCGTTCAAACTGTTTTTTTAGATCCTTCTTTTTAAATGTTTGGTTGGAATTTAATTAATCAGCTGTTGTTTATTTTGTCTTAATATTATTTTTGCCAGATGAGGAAATTGATTATTGAGTGTGAAGACATAATATTTTTGCACTATCTTTAATTGTGGTTTTTCCACAATGTTTAATAGCTTCTGTTTTATTACAAAATGAAAAACACAAAATGGCAGCTAGTTGGTTAACGATGGGTTTTTGTATCTATGTTTATAGGAACTTCTCTTCTTATTGTGACCCAAGGAACCATTTCTTTAAGTTTAGGAATGTATGTTATTAACACCCTGTATGTATATTGATTCTACTCTGAAATTACTTAATTACATGTTAATTTTATTGTAATAATATTGTTTTGGTAATTTTAGGCCTACCTAAAATTACCAAACCAAGTTCAAGTTTGTTTATAAAGCAATTAAAACTTAATTAAATTAAACTATATAGGCCTACAATTTAAATTTTACAATAATTTATATACAGAGTATTTAATTTTAAATTAAAGGATTTTATTTTAATTTTATCTGTTACTTTAGACATCATTTTAAAAAGGATTTAGAAATGGTGTAAATTGGAGTGTAGTAAATCTGGTCTTCATTCTAAAATTAACATATATAACATTAACACTGAAAGTGGTATTCTTTATTATATGCACATATTTAAGGATTATTATTAAGGATATTTCTAAAAAAACTTCCAAAGTTTCATAGCAATCTGAGAACTAAAACTAAGTTAATGAAGGTTTAGTAAATAATTGTATTTTAGAAAAATGTAATAGAATATTCTGTGCAATTCAGTGCCTAGAGAAACTTGTAGACCAATGGGATAGTTTAAGAAAACGCTATGTTGGATGTATTTAAACCTAGTGTATAAGTGATATAAAATGAATTTGACTTAAATATAACAAGGCTGCTAAAATATTTAGATTGCAAGCTGACATGCCACAAGAAGTGCTATCTGAAAGTAACAGGAGAATGTGGGAAAGACGGAATGAGAGAACTGGGCTCTATGGCACCTCACCGGGTGTTTGGTGTACCACTCCACCAGTTGGCAACAGGTGATGGCAAAGTGCCCTTAGTGGTGGACCGACTCATAACAACCATTGAGATGTATGGCCTTTACATGGAGGGCATTTACAGGAAGTCTGGCGTAAGTTCATACCAACTAATTTAAGGTCTGTGGTTCAAAGCATGTACCTTATTTGCATATTTGAATTGAATATCAAACTAATGAAAATGTACATTACAATCATAAACATAGGATTAAACATTTTCAACTCTGTTTGTCTGTTAGTATAATACTATTCAATCAAATTTATTGTTATATAAATCTTGAAATTTGTCATTAATTATAGTACTTAATATCGAGGTAGTAGCATGTTTCTATCGCAAACTTCGTGCAACTTTTTGGTGTACAGTTTTAATGTAAACATACAACTTGGATGTTGACAGGACATGACATCTTCACCATTATTGAAATAATGTCAGAGGATATACAAGATAGCAGACAAATGATTAAAATATAGAAAATAAATCCTGAAATATCCGAAGATCACCAAACTATCTAGATTGCTTTATATATATATATATATATATATATATATATATATATATATATATATATATATATATATATATAATGGTGAAGATGTCATGTCCTGTCAACATCCAAGTTGTATGTTTACATTAAATTCATATTTGAGCATGCACGTATGGAGAAACTTGAAACACAGATGTGAGGTTAAAATGTCATTAGTTAGTATTGATACTTGTATCTCAAAATTAAAAAAATACATATAAGTATTCATAATAAAACAGCAAACCAGGTAAAACCAGAATGATTAAATAGAAAGGTAATATATTCACTTAAAATTGATTATACAAGGGTTGTCTGTAAATTAAGGTATCCAACAAGCTCACGTTACAACAGAGCAAGCTAGCATAAATCTGACAACCAACAGTGACGTGTTCCTCGCTTCCTCCCACCACTATTCAATCTAGTCCCCACCTCTCTGTGATTCTCAGTTTTGACTTAGCTGCCGTTAACGATGGAAAGGAAAATTGACGTTCCGGCCAAGTGTGAATTCCAGTCTGTGATTAGATTTATATGTTTTAAGGGGTCAGCCACTTCCAAAATCTATCACCAGTTGAATATTATAAATGAAGAGAAATGTATACACATACAAAATATGCTTAAGTGGTGAAGAGAATTTGTACAATGCCGAACAAACGTGCACGACAAGGCTAGCTGCAGCCATATATACACTGATATATAAGGTTATTTGACTCTTTCAATCAATGGCACTATGTAAATATACTTGTTGATTTGCCCAACCAATTTTAATACCTATTAACCATTAAATCGTTCTCTTGACAAACTCATTATTAGTGGGCCTAAAAGTATAACATACACGTTTATGTATGTTAAAATGTTTTTTTGTTAAATCTTAATCGTTACAGAAGTGAAACATGTGGAAAATAAAGATTTTCATTCATGACTTTGTTATATATATTTTTGTTTCTAAAATAAAGGACAAGAGCCCACAAAACCCTTATTCAACTATTTTTAATAAAATAAAAAATTCAATATGATTTTCTTAAATTGTCCAACAAATAAGTTATTTTTCCAAAATTTCCCGTACTTAATTTGTTATTTGAGACTTTTATTAATCCATAGATATAATCTATATGGATACAATTTTTTAATATGCACGTAAATATGATTCAAATACAAACAATTTAGATATATGCCAATTTTTAATACCTTTTATCTCTAACAATCATGATAAAGGTGGAAAGGCATGATTTTCCATCTGCCATTTCATTTGATAATTTTTTATCTTAACCCTTTGGATCCCAGGCGACGATGACATCGTCACCAGAAGTGTGTACTAAGAATCCCAGGCGACGATGACATCGTCGCCGAAAAACTGTCGAAAAATCCCAGGCGACGATCTCATCGTCGCCACGTGTTAATTTAAATATTAAATTTCCGCGGGTTTTTTTTCCCGCGGATTTCGACTAGTATTGGTATAAGAGTATACGTCGAAGTCAAATATACTAATTTCACAAAAAAACTACGAACCGTATGTGTCTTGTTTTTATTCTCCACTGAGCAAACACGAGGCGCTCAGCTGACTTTTGGCGCGCGATTTTTGCGGTCACTGTTTACTACTCAATCGCTACTGTATGGTTATGTTACGCTGTTTACTTTGTGTTTAGTGTAATGGATAGAGTTTGTTTGTGTTATTATGCGTTGTTTTTCTAATTTTTAGTGTAAATGGATAAGTTTATAGTTTTATTTCACTTAGTAAGCTGGTGTTTTGTCGAAATGGATCGTGAAAACATCGCCGATAGACAAAGTGAAGTTGATAGGCAGCTAAATTACGATCTATCTGATGAGGAACTATTTTCTGATTCATCAGCTATATTTGACGACGACAGTGATGAAGACCCCACGTATTATCCTGATGACAGTGGACGTAGTAGTGCTCCGGTTTTTACAAATTGTAGCTTGTACTTATTACAGTAAAACTTTTTATTTTCAGCTTGTATGATACATATCAGTATCAAATTTTGTTACAGTATACAAAAATATATTTGGAACAAAATAAAAGTACTGCCCACGGATAATTTTTTTTCTTCTGCCCATAAAATGATGATAACCTTTAAAAACTTGTTGAAAAAAATTATTTTTTTTTTTAATTTACATACATATACAAAAAAAGTCAACATGTAATGGCTTTTGTACATTGTTTTGGGTAGATAATATTATAAAAAACATTTTAGTATAAAAAACTTCAATATAGCATGTGTAATAGAGGATTTATGAATATTTTCCCAAATGCTTGTATTTTTGTCATTTTTGGCCTGGGATTCTTCGCACAGTTTTTGAAAAACTGGTCTGGGATTTTTTGCACAAAAATATTTTTTGGTCCTGGGATCCAAAGGGTTAAAATCATAATCAGGGACCTTAAAAACCTCTAAGTACCAACACAACTTCTTCAAAGTAGTAATTTATTTTTCGAGTTATTTCAATTGTTACTATTTTTGTTTACTATGTAAATGGTCAATTTCAGGACTCGCAACTGGTTTATTTCTGCAGTTGAAACCTTCCTTAACAAGATGTAAAAGGTTTTTAATAAATATATTACCTTTCTATTTAATCGGATCATTCCTATATTTTGTACTTGCTTTCTTTAACTATAAGGTAAGTCTGTAATTTGTTTTTAAATCATTTTTTTTTATTTATTTTAATCATACCACAACTGTTAAGTAAGCCTATAGTAAAATATAATACATCGATTTGTGGAGTTTTTATGTCATAATAAGAACATCTACTTTCTTTTTCCATTAAGTCCTGCTTTTGCATAATTTAGCTTAACTGACACATGGACCAAATTTACAAAAAGGTGGTAGAACTGTAGTATACAAGGTTGAGAAAACTACAAGTAAAGCTGAGGAAACATAACAGAAACTATAAATAGAGTTCCGATCTGCCACATAAATGCTGTTTTTATCGTTGCAGTTTTAGGTTATGGGATAACAATTAAATATTATTTTTTCTATGGATTTATTCATCTCAAGTTCTTTGTATGAACAGATTATATTAAGATATGTATGTGTAGATATCAATACATGCACAGACCCTCCCAACCATGGGATTTTATAGCTGTTGAGTTCACCTTTTATCGTTGGTGAATTAATTGGTCGGTGGCTTAGTTGGTTCAATACCAGCTTCAAAAGCTAAAGGTTCTCAGTTCGATCCCAATCAGAGTCATAACACACATTTTAAGAAGGATCAGCTGATAACCACCGGCTATTCATTTGTCATTAGGCTATTAATTAATGACACTTTCTAAGGAATAGTCAGCTTTAGTTTGTAACAATGACTACATTTGCTCATCTACACTCATTCGAAATCCATATTCGCCCATATCTTGACGATCGGCGTCTTATGAATAAATAAAAATAAATACAAAAATAAAAAAAATTTCATGAGTTATATTTGTAGTGTGAACTACAGCTTGCCTATTAATTTTACTAACACCAATGTCTCTTATATCTAACTAACATCTCTGCATGTATAGAATCCTTCAAAAGCACACACTACAAAACGTACGTACAATTGTTTATTTTAACCAAGTTTTCTATGTTGAGTTGATGTTTTAATTTTTCTGCTACTAGGTAAGTTCAAAGGTCCGAGAGCTCAAGGCCAGAATGGAAGAAGGCAACCTTGAAACCGTCCAGTTTGAACAATATCAGGTATCAATTTTAATTTTATTTTTGTATATTTCCTGTTTTACAGGATTTGAGTGAACAATTTTCCTAGTATTTCCCCAATTTACCACCACTTCTTTGATTCTATCTTATCATTGAAATTATTTTTAGTAATACTACATACCAACCAAAGTACCCATCTAGTGAGATGATTCAGGAATCATATTCAATTCCGTTTAAAATAGTTAAGTGCTCAAAATGTAAAAAAAATCTTCATAATTTATCAAATATTCATTGTAATTATTTCAAACTAAATAATGTACTGATTCATTATAAGTTTAATATAATTTAAGATAGTAATTAATGTCATTTCTCATAATCTCAGTTAATTGTTGGAAGTTATTTAATATCCCCTTTATTCAAAAATAGTTAATATTGGTTTAATTTAATTAACTAATTTCTTTTCATATAGTAATAAGTTATTATTAAAAATCAGGAAATTCAAAAGTTATGGAGAAAGAAGGATTAAGTGGTGGAAGCTCAAAGAGGAGAGTCTTCAGGAAGAATTTAGGGAAAAGGTGCTGCGTGAGCTGAGATTGCCGGAGGATGTACAAGAGTGGTGGAACATAAATGGAGAGGTTATAAGGAGATATGGAGAAGAAGTGCTAGGCAGAACGTCTGGAAAGGGACCACCACAGGACAAGGAAGCGTGGTGGTGGAGCGAGGAGGTTCAGAGATGGGTGAAACTGAAGAGGGAGGCAAAGAAGCAATGGGATCTGAGGGGAGGACAGGAAGAAAAGGAAGCCTTTAAGATTGCAAAGAAGAAGGCAAAGCGGGCTGTTGCGAAGGCAAAAGCGAGGGCCATGGAGGAGGCATACGAAGATCTGGAAAGAAACCAAGATGACAGGCAACTAATAAGGATTGCGAAAGCAAAGGACAAGTCACGTAAGGACATGACATCGATTAAACAGATGAAGGATGGTTCAGGAGTGGTACTTTATGATCAGGAAAAAATACTAGGAAGGTGGTTGGAATACTTTGAGGAACTACTAAATGAGGAAAATCAGAGGGAGAAGTATGAGGACGGAGAAGCAAATGAGGGAATGACTGTGATGATAAGTAGAGAAGAGGTGGAGTGGGCGATGAGGAAGATGAAAAATGGAAAGACAGTTGGTGCAGACCAAATACCAGTGGAAGCATGGAAGTGTCTGGGTGAACGGGGCATTGATGTGCTTTGGGATCTGATGAGGAAGATTTGGCAAAGGGAAAAAATACCACATGAGTGGACAAAGAGTATACTTATTCCCATATACAAGGGAAAAGGCGATATCCAAGATTGTGGAAATTATAGAGGGATAAAGTTGATGTCCCACACAATGAAGATATGGGAGAGGATCATTGAGGGTAGATTGCGTGAGGAGAGTGAAGTGTGTGAAGAACAGTTTGGATTTATGCCAGGAAGGGGAACAACGGACGCAATATTTGCACTGCGACAATTGATGGAAAGGCACAGAGAGGTGCGGGCTAACCTTCATATGACTTTTATTGACTTAGAAAAGGCTTATGATAGAGTGCCCAGGCAGGAGGTATGGAGAAGTATGAGATGTAAAGGCATACCCGAGAAGTATGTGAGAGTGGTAAAGGGGATGTATGAAGGAGTAATGACGCAAGTAAGGACCAGTGTGGGTACCACTAAAGACTTCCCAGTGAGAGTAGGGCTACACCAAGGGTCGGTTCTCAGTCCGTACCTCTTTGACCTGGTAATGGACTGTATGGTAAATGGAGTAAAGAGAGAAGCGCCATGGAGCATGATGTTTGCAGATGATGTGGTGATCTGTGAGAGAACCCAGGAGATACTTCAAGTGAGACTGGAAGAGTGGAGGAAGGTTTTGGAAGAAAGAGGAATGAGGATCAGCAGAGCGAAAACGGAATACATGAGTATGGAAGAAACACAGGGGCTAAGGGTGGACATACAAGGGGAAGAGCTGCCACG
The DNA here is from genome assembly GCA_035578905.1 of Stictocephala bisonia. Taxonomy (NCBI): domain Eukaryota; kingdom Metazoa; phylum Arthropoda; class Insecta; order Hemiptera; family Membracidae; genus Stictocephala; species Stictocephala bisonia. The sequence goes on from JAQJVL010000280.1 coordinate 152,561, forward strand.
GGTAGGGAAGTTCAAATACCTGGGTTCGTACATCCAGAGTGATGGAGGACTGGAGGCGGAAATACAGCATAGGATTAATAGTGGATGGATGAATTGGAAGAAAATGAGTGGAGTGTTGTGTGATAGGAGGGTTGGCGCCAGGAGGAAAGGAAAGTTGTATAAATCTGTGGTGAGGCCTGCAATGCTGTATAGTGCAGAGACTTGGCCGATAAAGAAGGCGCAAGAGAGAAGGATGGAAGTGGCGGAAATGAGAATGCTGAGGTGGATGAGTGGAGTTACAAGGAAGGATAGAATAAAAAATGATTACATCAGAGGAACAGTTGGAGTGGGACCCTTAGGGAAGAAAATTCAAGAAGGTAGACTGAGGTGGTATGGGCACATACGTAGAAGAGGGGAGAACTATGTGGGGAGAAGGGTTGGAGACTTGGAGGTCGAGGGGCGGAGGAAGAGAGGGAGACCAGAAATGAGATGGAAGGACAAGGTGTCATGTGACTTGAGGGAAAAGGGATGGAGGAAGGAAGAAGCCCTGGATAGACAGCTGTGGAGGAGGAGGATCCGGAGTTGTAATGCCGACCCTACGTGACGTGGGTATGCAGGCGCGTGTATAGGGATCGTATTTCCGGGCGCTGCGGTGTCATAGACGATCGTATTACTTCGTGTTTTGTACGGAACTATTCGGGAAACTTCTGCCTTTCTCGTAGTCAATTTTGTTTCTGACTCAGGGTGCATTTAATTTCTGAGTCGCATCAGCTGATTCGAATTTCGTTGTGCTGTTTGCCGCCAATGTATTGTAACTGAATGTAAATAAAATGAAATGGTGAAACGTAAACTGTGTGTTGATGAAATCCACGAGTATTTTAGTCGTGATGACTTAAGTGAACTATCTGATAACGGTGAAAGTGATTTTATTTCAGACATTCCTTCTTCAACAGTGAACAGTTCAATAAATGAAGTAAATGAAAACGTTATTCCAGGCCCGTCTGGAGATGGACCTACAACTGTTTCAGAGGGCATGCCCGATATATTTGGTGAAGGTAGGAGTATAAATAACAGAAATGTAACCTTTAGGCCTATTGGAAGGTTTGACCAAACCAATTGCACATACTTAGGCCTTCCAATGACATCCAAAAGGTGGTTGTCCTTTGAATGGAAAAACGCCCCTTAGACTCACCTAGAGACATTTCTTACTACCCATACCACCCACTCCAAAAAATCAAAAACCTCAAAAATATTGCCATGTGTGTGGTAATTCGAAACTGAAGCCAAAATGGAGGAAGGCACACAATTCATGTGTAGGGAATGTGATGTCCTTCTTTGCGTTCATCCTTGTATGGTTGAATACCACACCCTCCACCATTTTAGAGTAAGTTTATCAAATAAAATTAGATTTTTAGTGAATATATTGTTTTGTAACATAAACAACCTTTGTATAAGTATTCTTACTATATGTTCATTTTAAAAATAAATATGTTTTTATTGTTTTGTTGTTTTTTATTGTTTTATTACTTAAATAAGTACCTAAAAAGTAAAGTTTATTTTTATAAAATATGGTAACTTTCACTCTTCAAAACATAAAAAATTAAAAGATTTAAATAAAATACTTTATTTATTTATTCAAGGTTTAAGTACAAACATATGTTTAAAAACCTATTTTTCCTTAAAAAAACTTTGTCTGGGGGGGTGTACAGCTGATCAAAAACTCAGCTGTTAAAGGGTTAAAAACAACTGAAGACAAGAACTTGAAGAGAAAATAACCATTTTACTATGATTTCAATTTGAAAATATAATTATTTTCATCACTCGTTCATCACACTCATTCACCCCTCATATTCTTCTATATCTCTATTATTCTCTACGATCGGCGTCTTGGAGATGAATAATGATTAACTTTTTTAACATAATTACGCATTACTTTAAAATAGGTTAAAATTATTTCCCTGTGTGAAGGGTTAAAATTACACAGATAAAAACTATCTAAACAAAATAAAATCTACGGTACAAAGTACTTGTGTTGTGTCGTAGTGTTTAAATATTGATCTCACATCACAGAGTTCTTAACCATTGAACACCTACTTCTCTGATTGAATGAAGACCAGTTAATCCCCCCTGAATAGACCGTAATGGGCACTCATTAACTATGTGATCTGATTATTTGCCAAGGAAAGTTAATTATGAAATAGATATTGATACAATTTGTATTACTTACTTACTTAGTTGGCCACTCAAACCGTAAAAGGTTTTTGGCCTCACCAACAATTTGCCTCCACTTCCTCCTGTCTTGCATCATCTCTTCTTCCACTCCCATTTTCCGCATATCCCTTTGCACCTGATCTTTCTATCTCAGCCTTGGTCGACCCAAAGGTCTTCTTCCTGCTGGTCTTCCTTCCATTACTCTTCTCAATACAGATTCCTCCTCCCTTCTGTTTACATGGCCTGCCCATCTGAGTCGTCTTGATTTTCCTTCTGCTACTATGTCTGCTTCCTTAAACAATTCTCTAAGTTCCTGATTTTTCCTTATTCTCCATTGTTCTTCTTCTTTCACTGGCCTATATATTGCTCTTAATATTTAACATAATTACGATTTGTATTATGTTATCTAAATTAATGTTCAACAGGTGCATGTCCTTGCAAGTGTTCTAAAGAGTTTCTTTCGAGACATGCCAGAGCCTTTGCTGACATTTGACTGCTATGAGGACTTCCTTAGGGCTGGTAACTTGACAGAAGACCGGGTCTCAACCCTTTTTGCCATCCTGAAGAAGCTTCCTAAACCTAACTTTGATCTCATGGAGAGGTTAATATTCCATCTGGCCAGGTTAGTCAACCACTTTTTGTGAAGACAATTAAATATTTACTAATAGGTTATAGTTCAATCATTGATTCAATCTAATATTAATACTGTTCTACATACTATAAAATATTTTTAACATGTTACCATCTCCAAATGAAAATAAAACAAAATTCCCTGGGGTCCCTGCGAACCTTGTGCGAAATGTTGATTACTATTTTTCTATCTATATTCTAATGTTTTCAATATTTTTAAAATATCCTTTTAATAATATTTCTAGTTAATTAAGAAAAGCCTATGATATATTATTTCAATAAATTTTGTACAATACTATTGTGCAATGTCCCTTCTGTTTATAAACTAATTTTCTTAATATAATTAGGGAATGGTGTTGCCAACCTTTCCTATTGTTAGTTACCCTTCTGTTCCTGTTTGTCACTAGCCCTAACGTGACCTGGATTTTTGCTCAGTTTGAAATTAATGGCATCCATTCTTACGTCACCTATAGTACAAATTTTCCATATTTATCTATTCATTTTTATTTCCAATGTCATAAACTTTTTGTAATTTGCAGTTTATACAATTATCAAAGTTGACTCGATTATTACTTAAAGTTACACTAAACCTTTACATGCAGTCTTACTAAACATATATAAATAAATCGTTATTTTTGTATAGCATAAGTGCATCAACAGAAGTCAGATTTTTCATTAATAAAGAAGATTAAAACTATTAGGACATTCATACTAAAATAGATAACCATCGCTAGGCCTATATAAAAGGAAGTAATGCCACAGTGAAGATATAATTAAATTATTAACAAGCAAATAACAGTGAATAAAAACATTAGACATAAATTAAATAACAGAAAGTATATAACTTACATAACAAAGGGTAAACCAATTAACAAATTGTTGTAAAGAATAAATAAATATTGGTTAGTATATATTATTTATTTTAAAAGCTTACAATTATTGCTTGTTTATCTAATAATAAAAATATATACATCTATAAAACATTTAAATTTATTGTGGTCATTAACAAATTTATTAAACTATTTTAATATTAAATATTATATTGTACCAAATACACTTGTTTATGTATAACCCTTTCCACTCGGATTTAATTTGGCTAATTTTTCTCTAATATCATTGGTCAGTAATATTTTTCTACTACCTTTGTAATTAAATTTAAAAAATCATAATACTGTCATGTTCTATTAACGCATTAATACAGAGTTACCGTCAGTGTTGAAACGAACGAGCGATCTAAGGCGTTTTACTGTGGCCAGGTAAAACGCTGAGGATCGTCAGTTCGAATCCAGCTCGAGCTGGTACTTTTTACCTTGCAAATTTATAGAGGCACTGGTCTGTGGCATAGTGGCATAGGGCCCACCTTAAATAAACGGTGTCCGGCATGGGGGGTGGAAGTTGATGGGATCAGTGTTTCTAAATTAGTTGCATGGTACAACACTTGTTTTGTTAATTTTTACTTATGATAAGAGGAGGAGGACACACCTTGCGAGGGCTGGGCCAAACAACGAAATGGCGGGTCAGCCCCGCCTTGCGAGTGCGGTTAAGTGACATCGTTGCTATGTTGGCTAGTGCCCGACACACAAGTGGATAGGATTAACATTTTACTAACCTTTTCATATAAATAATTCATATAAAAAAAAGGTATTACATTGAAAAAGTTTTTTAATTATTATTGATATTATGTCCAATATGATTTAATAACGTATATTTGTTAAACAATCATAACAGTATGCCACAAAAAGTAAGTACTGTTTTTGTTTATTAGGTTTATTTAAATTTGAGTGTTATTATTTGGTTTTCTATAATAACACCTAAATTTCATAAAATAAATATAAAAGCGTATAGTTATTTTATCCATAGATTTAAATGTTTTTACTGTTCCTTTATTTTTACTCTTATGAATAAATAATATATGCTCAGTGGCGTCTTTTTAAATATAACCTAAACTGACTTTCAAGGCAGAATAAGGTTTGCCAAACTAATGTTTCCCCTCAACTGATACACCTGCCACAGTTGACTTTACGTATCAGTTGGATTAAACTGATGCCAGACTTGGATTAAAGCTTGATGTCTGGCAAAGCAGCCAACGTAACGTGCCACTCCTGACCTTTCACTTTTTACTGTTGTTCTAGAGTTATTTATATTATTGACTCTTGTTTATTGAACTAATTAACGTTGATAAACTAATTCTGAACATAATCAATAAGATACAAGATTTTTATTGCAACATAACATTTTAAACAAGTCACAAACAATACAATATTTGTCTGATAAAACAGGTTGCTCATCAACTTCTTTATCAACTAAAACTAAAGCTACAGTATGAGTATAATACACATTATTCTTATATCAATTCCAGTAAATTATCATTTTAAAAATTTGTCACATCCTAGTATTCTTTATTTACCAACAATTCATGGATAATATTCTTCAATTTTGACAGAGTAAAACTCTTACAGTAAGTTGGTAATTTATTATATAATTTAAAGTCTGTGTAATAAGGACTGTTTGAAATAATTCGAGTCTGTGTATTAGGTATTGAAGTTGATGCCTAAAACGTGTATTATAATTATGAATATTTTGATTATTATAAAAAGTATCTAACTGCTTATGTACAAAAATTAAACATTTAAAAATATATAAGGAAGGAAGAGTCAAAATATCTAATTTTTTATAGTTCTACAAGATTGATTTCTATTAAAACACACTATGGTACGAATATATATTTTCTAATCTTAAAAATAGTTGTGACCTCTGACGAGTTTTCCCCACAATTCTATACCATACTATAATAAAGAATTAAAACGAGCATGGTAAACCATCAGCCTAACATTCAAATCAGTGTTTCTCAAAATGTACCTTTGAAAGCAAACAGACCTTAATTTTATTGTTAAATTTGCTATGAATGGTTTCCATACTATGTGGTTATCAATTTTTAAACCTAAGAATTTTGCCGTACTATTTACATTGATCACATTACCACAAAAAATATATTATTTTCAAATTTATTTTTATTTTGTTGAGTTCGAAATTTTACTATTTATGTTTTTGAATAATTTAACTTTAATCCATTGACATCAAACCAACTCCCAAGTTCTGTTAATAATCTTTGTTTTAGGTTAATGTCATTACTATATTTTTAAATTATTGAGGTGTCATTTGCATACAGCAAAATTTTGGCATGATTAATACTTAATGGCAAATCATTAATATATATATAACAAATAACAAAGGGCCCAAAATTGATCCCTGCGGAACTCTGCCTTTAGTTACAATCCAGTTTGAAATATATCTTTTATCCTTTCTATTTAAATTAACTCTTTGTTTTCTATTTGTTAAGTATGATTTTAAAAACTTAAAGGTTGTTCCAGAAAATCCATAAAAATATAATTTTTCTAATAAGATTTGGTGATTAACACAATCTAAGGCTCTTGAAAGATCACAGAAAATACCAGCAGTACTCTGTGAACCGTCCAATGCCTCTGAAACAAATTTTACCAGCTCTACAGCTGCATCCACAGTACTACGTCCTGTTCTAAATCCATATTGATTTGAACAGATAACTCCCTTATTATTAAGATAATTGCTTAGCTGTTCATAAACAGTTTTTTTCAAAAATCTCTGATAAAACTGGTAACATTGATACAGGCCTATAATTTTCAGGATTGTCTTTATTTAATTTTTTGTAAAGTGGTATTACATTTGCATACCACTCATTGGTTTGGAAAGACTCTTTCAATAAAACATTGATTAATTATCAAGCTTAGAGGAGTTGCTATGAAGTCTGCCGTCTTTTTCAAAACTTGTACAGGAATTTCATCCCACCCTTTTTATTCTTTAGATCAGCTGTGGTTTAGTTAATCTTTATTGCCGACATTAAATTGAAGCTAAACTGATATTTTGACTCCTCCTTGTTTTTAAAGTATTTTTTTGCTAATTCTTTATCAGATGAGGCTTTCAGTTCACAAGCAGCATTTACAAACATTTCATTAAAACTAACAGCCATTCCGTTTCCATCAGTAATTAAATTTTCTCCTACTGTTAATTTGTCAAAGTTACTATTTATAGATTTATTCATCCCAATCTCAGATTTTACCACATGCCATACTGCTTTGCTCTTGTTCTCCGCGTTCTCAATAAATTATCTGTTTTCCAATCTTCTAGCTGCACTACATACTCTTTTGAAAATCTTTTTGTAAGTTTTTATATATTCAAAAAAGTGTTTGTCTTGTGAAGTTTTAAATATTTAAGAAGTTCTCTTTTACGCATACTAAAGATGCGGATACCACATTAAACCCAGTTTTTATTTACAAATTTACTAGTTTTAGGGATTTTAATTTGAACTGATTTAAGTGGAAAGTGATTTTCAAAAGTAATTTTAAGTAATGAAAAAAATGAATTAAAATTTTTTTGAGATGATTTTCCTATATTATACTCCCAATTTACTTCTTTAACAGTCTGAACAAATTTTTTTGTGTTAAATTGTGAAAAATATCTCTTTTCTATTTTTTTAATAACTGGCTCTACACTAACAGGGTTTTCAAAAATAGAAATTAGCAAAGCTCTGTGATCAGATATACCAAATTCAATATTCATGTGGTAATTTAGGCTAGCAAGTTTATTTGAAATAATATTATCAAATCAAGTTTTGGAATAATTGGTCACTCTAGTTGGCAAATGAAAATTAATATTCAGCCTATAAGTGGCCAATAAATGCTGAGGCTATTCCTTAAGGCAATGTTTCGGCTTTCACCCAACAAATCAATATTCAGATCAGAGGCAATATAAATCTTTTTTTATCCTTTCTTTCAATATATTAAGTAATCTCTCCAGCTTATGCATAAATATCTCTACATTAGCATAATCTTTATTATGATACAAAGAAACAATTATATAATACACCTCTTTTTTATCACAAAATTCTACACAGCTAATTTCAAATATACAGTCTTCCTTTAAATAGGTCGTTATATCATTTCATTGCTTATACTCTAAATTATTTCTAAGAAGGATACAGGAGCCCCCTTGAATACCTTTTTCACAACAGTAAAAAGCTGCTAGATAGTAATTCATAAAGTGCTGTATAACAGAAATGTCATCTGATTTCAGCCAATGCTCATTTAAACAGATAATTTCTATGTTTAATCCACAGATCAATTGCTTAAGCTTTTCTATTTTTGAATTTAACCTTAAACCCTGAGTATTATAATGCATTAACCATTTACATTTCTTCAAGAAAGTAGTTTCTAAAGCTTGTGAAGTTCAAGTTGTGAAGTATGAAGTTTTCTTTCTGTGGAGAATTGCTTATAAAATTATTAATATACAAATCAGGATTATCTAACATGTTTGGATTATTATTTAACATTTCTTGGGGATATACCTTTGGTATACACAAATCAATTTCCTCATTAGTTACATACAGTCTTCTTGGATTCACTTAACAATACTATCTTATTATTATTATTTTTAGTAGTACAAAGTGGATTTTCTTGATGTTCACCAATTACATTTTTTGAACAGATTATTGCCTTTGCTCTAAAAAAGACTCACTCACGACACTTTTACACTGTGAACTTGAACCGATCTCTGAATTGCTGTGCAGTGCTTTACAGAAATGGGATCTTGGGCTAGGTTGTAGTTTCCTACTGGTTGCAACTTCACTGATGCCCTCAAGTGCTCTCTGTTATTACTCCAGTCCTCGCGTTTGTAATGATTTCTCTACATGTTGATTTGAATGCTGGTACAGTAGTGGTGGGAAAGAAGCCATGTCTTCAATAGATGATACTAAGTTTATTGTTTCAGGCAGTGCTGTTTTTAGAATATTTGTATCTTTCAAGTATTTTGAAATGCTAAATCGGAAACTAATATCTTAAAAAATCTAATAAAACTAATATCTTGATCTTTTCAATTTAACGTTATACACTAATTTAGTTTGATCCGTATTAGTTGATTGAAAAGTACTATTTTGAATTTCATATAGAGGAACATTTTAGTATGTTGAATAGTAGTTAACATTATTTAACTTAATATGTTAAAGATTACTGTTGATGACAGTGTGAAATTACACTAATAGAGTTTTGTTATTTTATGGATTTTTCCAATAAGCACATTATAAGCAGCTTTTATGATATAAGTAGGTCTTAATACATTATATTGAATTACAAATTACTAAACAACTAATTCTTTTCTTTTAAAAATATAAGTTACCTAATTTTGTACAGCCAAGAATTATAATTTTAAGAAATCAAATATTTCAAACAAACATGAGAACAGACATTCTTATGCATAGTACTTTGTTTCCATAACAAAGCTATGCTGGTTGGTTTTCAACAATAAAATATTCACACCCGTTGAAACATGAATGATTTTGGGTCTTGTTGAGGAAAGGGTGCGAAAGTCTATCCTGTTGCCGAGCTGGGTAAACCTAATGTGATGTCAGAACATGTATACCGTTTTTGACACGGTAGCAGTTGAGTCCAACTGACTGGGCAAATTGCCAAGTAAATCTAGGCTGATGTGTAGTGACTTTACCCAACTCATATCAGTTGAGTTTGACATTTGATGCGGAACAAACAGTAGAGTTGACCGTCTAAGCGAGTCGGCAAGTCCTGGCTGACATGTACGACACTGTGACTTTAACCAACTGCATATCAGTTGAGTATGGCATATGATATGGAACAAGCAGTAGAGTTCGACTGGCTCGGCGAGTAGGCAAGTCTAGGCTGACATGTACGACACTAGTTGACTTTACCTAACTGTTACATACATACATATCCTCTTCCGGTCCAGCATCACCGCCAGGTCTGGGCACACACTAAGCCTCTCCATCTTCTTCTGCCCATCCACCATTCTTCTCTTTGTACCACATCCTCTCACTTACAATTCTTTCATAACATCTTTTTACCACTTTGTTCTTGGTCTCCCTCGTGGTCTCTTCCTGTTCACTGTAATATTTTCCATTTTTCGTATGATTCTTTCCACATCCGTTCTTTTCAGATGTCCAACCACCTCAGTTTAAATCTTCACTAACTGTTCCCTCAAATTCTCCTTGACCAGTCCTTCTCTTATTTCTCCATTTCTCATTAGATCATTTCTTGTCTTTCCTTTCACAGCTCTCAAGGATTTAATTTTTCCTGTTTGGATCCTATTCCAGTCCCTTTCCGTAATATTCCAGCTTTCTGCACCATATGTTATAATTGGTATAAAATATTTTTTGTACATTGTAATTTTTACCTTTTTTGGCACATCTTCAATTTATTAATATATGATTCATCGGAGTAATAATTATACTTATAACAATAGCAACATTGAGCCATAAGGGTTAGCTGAATTTGTCCCTGAAAGCTTTTTGTTTCTATACCACTTACTTTGTTTTAATGGCTTTTAATATAGTTAAGCTACAATATCCTTACAGTACAGCATAAACATTAATTCAAAATAGTTTGGCATTAAGATTCAGTTTGTTGTATTATTTTTGTATAGGGTGGCATCTCATGAAGATGTGAACCGTATGACAGCAAGTGCGCTAGCCATTGTGTTTGCCCCTTGTATTCTGCGCACCAACAAGGTTGTTCCAGCTCAGGACTCACTGAGTGACATCGCACGCCAAACACAGGTTGTGGAGACCATCATTAGTGAACAGTTACGGAAACTAAGAGCAACTCTGGCTGATATAGACACGCTAGACACAGCAGCCCACACAGCCACTCATCGTCTTTCCTCCCTGCGCAGCTCTAAAGTATGTGCCACTGATTCCTGGTTTTGTTAATATTAAAATAATATTATTGTAAATCTTAACTCTGGTTTTTTGAGATGCTAGGTATTTATGACAAGTTTTTTCTGACTGTGTAGTAAAAAAAATTATCATTAGTGTTAAAACTAGGAATTTGTTATGAACTTGTACCTGTTCATTCATTGTTCATTGAATTGGTAATATTACCCTTTATTTTATTTAATGGAAATAGATAACGATTACACCACATAATATACAGTCAGGCAGTTTCAATTTGATGTACAAAACACTTCAGAGTGTTCTATATTTTATTTGTTTCAAATAACTGTAACATTCATATTAATCCTCAGCCATTATAGCTAACTAAATACACTTCTATACCATTCTATCATTCTATCCCAGAAAACCAGTACCACATGTTTTGGCAACATAATCATGCTCCTTCTCAAAAGAGGTTTCTCATAAAATTTCTATAAATAACCAGTGTCACACTTAACCTGGTGCAGATGACCATAAATTAACCAACTCCCAGACAACAAGCTACCACTCTATAGTTCATTCTTACTCTTTTCAATTGTACTTTGAGATATTAAAAAAGTCCCAACATCATATTTTTTTAACTTTTTTAGAATTATTGGGCCCCCACCCTTTCAAATTCAATGTTTTTTTTTTTATTTTAACCAAAGACCCATCAAGACAGTTTTTCTTGCAATGTTATTAGGAATTTGCGCTTGATTTAGATAAAGTAAGAGATTGGATCCTTCCTTGGTAAACTCACCTGCTCCCTTGTTCTGATGAAATTAATAATTCCTTAAACCTTTGAAATTCAAGTTTACATCATGTTAAAAACTGAATTGTTAATACAGATATTCACACCAGAAGAGCTGCTACCACAGAAACCAGATGAGGAAGAGGAGTTGCTGATGGATCACATAGAGGAAATTCAAAAAGAGAAGGAGTTACTAACATCTGCCCTGCCATCACTTACTCGGACGACTTCTGATGATGATTTACTCTCCACGGATGATGGTAGTTTGGACGATGTAGACACACAACGTAAGTACAACTAGGCAGATATCATGGATCAATTTGTAATGACTCGTCTTGGCGACAGGGAAAATTTTGCTGCCTCATCCACTAAACATGTTGTATTGTTCATTAGCAGCCTGCCTGTACGGTCCTGCAAATAGGCATCACCTCACAACACTGTAGTGGGATTATTTATTTATTTCATATTTTGACCTTATAAATGCATTCATTTTAAATGCATTAGTCTCGTCAGAGGTAAACGTACATATAAATAACACTTGAAATCTTAGTTAAGAACTTATAATTTACCTATACAAATCTAAACTTTAGTTCTTCAAACAAATACTATTTATACCCCCCTGAAAATCTTCAACGCTATAACAGCAGAGGCCAAGCAAAATATCCTTTAGTTTATGCTTAAACTTAAATAAGTTTTCCTCCAAATCCAGTGTGCTGGGTAGGCAGTTAAACAGTGTTATTCGTGTATAAAGTGGATGTTTAAAAAAAAAAAGAAGAGTTTTATACTTTGGTATTTTTAAATTATTTGTATTTTGTGCAAGGTATAATGGCTATCAGTAGTTGAAGCAAATAAAGAAATATTCTGCATAACAAACATCAGCAGCTCCAAAATGTAAATTGAAGGGAACGTTAATATGTTTGCTGACCTAAAGAAATCTACATGACTGGCGATGTCTAAGAGAGAATGCAACTAAAAATAAAGTTCTTTGATTTTCACCTCCATACCAAGAAACCGCACACTAACAGATGGAGAAATAACAGTATCACCCAGCATAAGAGAGTTGCGTTTTATTACTACTTATCAGCAAGTTGTTGTTATTAAACCACTGATTTAAAACTTTCGCTGCGGCCGTGCCTAATCAGGAACAGCGCTCTGTAGACTTCAGATACTGTCGTGCCCGATCGGAAATCCTTGTCCTTTGTTTGCTTATTTATTTAATATTGAGGTAGCATCTGCGAAAGAAAGTTGTTTTTTTTCTGTAGCGTGTCTAGTACAGCCTAATAAATTTGTATATGTTTTGGTTTATGTTTTTGATTTTTTTTTTAAACTTGTAAGTCTAAATAGTTGTTGAGGCACCAAGGGGGATTTTCTTCTGGCTTCCTTCACTCTTTTCCGCCAGAATGGGGGTGGTTTGGAGAGAAACTACCTTTTAGTATTGTCCTAATGTTCCGGCTGTGCAACCCTCAATTCAAGCCACACAGGCTGCCATTCATTCATTTTTTAAGTATACATACTTCCATTACTTTCATAGCCAGCAATTATATGAATTCTTTTGTGAATCCCTCTGGTCTGAGGAAGGTGAGCGTGGTTCACCGAAATCGATCACCATAGTATTCGTGCATTTTGTACTTGTATTGTAATATATTTGTACATTTTGTGCTTATATTGTAATAAATTTGTGTTGTGTGATGTTTACTTGTACTGTAAACTAGAATATTACATAACTAGTTTCTAAATTGAGTCTATAATATACAAAATGTTATTTCTGTACTTAAAAAGGAAAAACTCATAATGCAATTTAAACACAAACCAACAAAATGCATACTTACACGTACAAAATATATTCACATACAGACAATTCTCAAGAAATGTATAAATAATCCTTCAAACCCCATATATTAATCAAACATACCAATCACAATTCAAGATATCAGTGTAGATTTGTAAATAAATTATAAAATTAAATATTTTGTTAAAGATATACATCAATATTTTTCATATTTAAAAGCCAAATACGTAATTTGTAACTAAAAATTCTTAAAGTTTTAGCACAGCGTATTTCATCAGGTAACTTATTAAACATTCGTGGTACCAAAAAATCGAATGGTTTTTGTGAAAAAGGTTTTAAATGGTAATCTAGATCTTTATATGTTTAAGTGAGAACTATTTCTGCTGCGACTGTAAAAAACGTGTAATACCTTGCAAACAAAAATATGCCTAAGTGGTAAAATGTTTAATTGAAAGCCGGAGCTGTTTTGTTTTATTTAGAGATCATTTAATAATATGTTTCTGTGAAATGTAAACTGACTTAATATTCTTTGCGTATGTTCCTCCCCAGCAAGATATTCCATATTGTAATCTACTATGAACTAATGCAAAATATAACATTCTCAGCAAATTATTACATGTATTCCTCAAGAAAAACACCAGTCTCAAAACACTGTTTATTTTTTTGTTTTAACTCATCGCACGCGGCTAACGAGTATATACCAAGCCTCTACTTTGCCTCAAACGCGGTGAACGAAGATATCTGAAATGAAATATTTCTGTCGATAGTATAAACAATAAAATGGTGCACAGTATAAATCATTTATACATATTAGGAAAAGTATTGCCCCTAACACCGAGCCTTGTGGAACCCCATATTTAATTCCTAAAACTTCCGCTAGAGTGCAGCATCAACTTAGTCATGTCTTTGGCCAACTCCCTCAGCCTATCAAAAACGTAAATCGTCTGAATGAAAAGGGGCGGAGCAGCTAATTAGAGCGTGCATGGGCACGGCTCCGTCTCCTGCCTTGGCATCGCGTAAAACGAAAATATCCTCCTTCTGTCGCTCTACCCAAGCACATTGTTTTCAAAACTTATCTTTCTTTTTCTCTGTTTTCTAGTTTTCAATTATTTTGTTGTAGTTGTAATTGTATCATAAATGAAAGATACTGTTAAAAGTTTCAGCTAAAATGTTGATCATTCATTATATATATATACTTTTCATTATAGTTGTACATCTACAATAAAATAGCATTAAAAGTTGTAATTGTTACTTTTAATGTAAATTTATATATTTATTTATGTACCTTTATGTTTTTAAAACTTAAAAAAAAATTAACTTCACATTTCATTAAAATTATTTTTTTTTACATAATTACGTGTTACTTTAAAATAGGGTAAAATAATTTCCGTGTGCAAAGGGTTAATTCAACCTTATATTTTGCAAAATCTGAAAAGAATAAATCCAACCAGCTTGCAATTCCACTAATGCGGGGGAAGGAGTCCTCGCACCACTACACTCACGAGATCAACTCACTACGACCGTCAAAGATGAAAACTAGTTTTGAATTTAATTATTACTATTAATAAAACTCTTTGGCAACTACTGAATTCAATGCTTTAGCCTTTGCAGACGACATAGTAATTTGGGTCCACTCCAAAGATGAACTACAAGATAAATTAAACTTATGGAACGACGAATTCAATTTAACAGTCAGCAAAGAGAAAACTGTAGTAATGATGATAAACAATAGAGGTGACACAGTAGCATTAAAGTTAGGGAACAGCGTGCTTAGAAATGTAGAACATTTTTCGTACTTAGGTAGTACCATTACGAAAGATGGTACAGACTCACTTGAGGTCTCAAATAGAACTAGTAAAGCAGCCGCTTTTTATCATCAAATAAACAACCTACTGTGGGATGTGAATATACCCCTAAAAACTAAAACAATATTGTACAAAACATACTTCTTACCAATCCTAACTTACAGCCTAGAAACATGTACATTAAATAAAAAAGACGATAGTAGAATACAAGCAGCAGAAATGAAATTCTTGAGAACGGCAGTGCAGAGAACTAGACGTGACAGAATAAGAAACACAACTATAAGAACCCAGTTTGGATGCGAAAAAACGGTAAAAGAGAAAATAAGAAGCTTAAGGCTAGGATGGTTTGGTCATGTGAAGAGATTGGAAGAAGGAAGAGTGGCAAAAACCTGGCTCGAAAACGAAATAGTAGGGAAGAGAAAAGTCGGAAGACCACGGACGAGATGGATGGATTTGGTAAAAGAAGACCTATTCCTGAAGGGGACAAGCATTCAACAGGCAGAGGAGAGACAATTATTCTTAGACAGAGACAGATGGAAGAGGCTTGTTAGCACACCCGGGAGACTGGAGATGCTGATCAGATGATGATGAATAAAACTCTATTGTAAATGACTGACATTTAGATAAATGATTATTGCACATGATGCTATTGATTAAACTAAATACAGGTTATGTAATTATGTCGATTCGAGGTCAGGAAAATTGGTTATCAAATCAGGGAAAATTCAGGGAATTTGTTTAAGGAAGTTTACTGGACACCCTGTAAAGAGGGGACACCCTGTAATCTACAGGGTGTCCAGTAATTAAAGATATGTCTATAATTAAATCTATCGAGTCTAGAATCTTTTTTGTGAGTTGGTATCACCCCTGCTTCCTTCAAATTCTCAAGAAAGACACCTGTTTCAAAAGTCAAGTTTATAATGTGGACTAATATATGGTTACATTTCTTACAATTTTTTTTATAATTTGCTTAAAAATCCAGAAAATGTAAACAAGTAAGTGAAAAATTATTTAACATATGATTACATATTATATTTTAATATGCAGCAACAGATGTATTTATTCACCACAATCAGTTATCACGTTTTGTATCAATAACTAGTGACGGTTATTTGGAACAGCTTATTTGGACGTGCCTTCTTTATAAATAATGAGAATACTTTTCGCCGTAATCACCATGGCCGTATGGTCGAGACTTGTATGTGTGAATTATGAATCTGAATACATCGCAAAAACATCTCTGGTTTACAAATACGATATTATATCATATTTTATTACAGTTGCCTACATAAAATACTTATCTTTATAATCTATTATACAAATAGGACTTTTGTCTAGATTATACTATTTACGCTCAAATAATTATGGCAAAACTCGACTCGATTTTTTTTTTTTTTTTAGTTGAGTTCGAGTTTTTAAAAAACTCGAAAAGAAACTCGAATTTCAAGCTACTCTCACACCCCTAGCACACGCCAACCAAAAACGACTATAGTCATTTATGGTACCTTAGTTGAAAGGTTAAAATGTTTCAACATTAAAGGCTTTATAGTGAACCCTAGAATTGTTAAAAAATAAAAAAAGCATTCAACAAACAGATTGATCTTTTATTCTTTGATAGAGACAGTTTTCTCTATTTCTTGTGGTTTGTTACAGCTCAGCCCCTGATGAGGCATCGGACAGTTGGGCAGAAACGTTGCAAACGAGCAGACAACCCCCTCTACCCCTCTTCCACGCACTCTCAGGACTTTGATGAGGATCCGATTATGGTATAAACATTCCTCTGCCAAACGATTTTTACCTTTTTCGATTAAGTTTTTTAGTTCCAAAGGAGTTCACGGATGTTAAGTTTTTATTTTAGTGTGGTAAATGAAATGAACGATTTGATGGTGCTTATAAATATTATAAATAATATATTCATAGTGTTGATTATTTTTATGAAATGTACAAAATAAATAAAACGCAACTATCGAGATATAAGTGAATGTTCCTGTACAGTGTCGTTTAAGTGTTCATTGTTGATAAATGTATTTATATTTTGTAGTATAGCATTATTTTTATTTTTTTCTAAAAGGTAAAATTGTATGAACAAAATTGAGCTTAGAGTAGTTTTCTTTTTTTTCTGGCTCCTATTTGTTGGTGTCCTTGATTTCCTAAGACTGTTAAAAATATATCAGTTATTATTAATAAACATAATTATAAAGATTAATAACAATTTATGAAACATGTATTATTATGGTTACATTTGTAATGTTGCCACTTTTATTATGAATGTAAATAACATTGGTAATCGTTGAAACAATTCTGAATATGTCGTATGTCAAATATGGATGTTTTAATTAAAAAGGAGGGCACCCTGTTGCTGTGCATTCTAACCATGTAGACATTTGTGTTTCTTAGTGGAGGCTTTACATTATTACTTTTCTTTTTATACTGTGATATTAGTCTTGTTTAGTTCATACTTTTATCAGACCTCTGATATTTTATTTAATTACAGATTGTTGTTTACTTACCTCCTATTTATTGGTAGTTGAGAATGCTGTTTTTATTTATAATCCTTCAAGCAAATTAGGATAAATTTTACTCAACAATACAAGATTACTTCACTGCAACGCTCTATACTAATATTTGTGCAGCATTTTTAACAATTGTTCACATAATTATTCTGCAAGAAATCCTCTTTTAAAATACAATTAGCATATTGATTATTTAAGCGTTATTGTAGTAAATGACTAATCTGTTGAAGAAGTAAAAAAATATTGATTTGAATTAAGCTAACCCACACTGCTTTGATACAATATCCTATTGTGGATATAATTTAGTCATAATTGCAATCGTTATAAATGACAATCTATAAAAATAACAAAATTTCTGGACAGTTGGTAACGTTGTCGAGGACTAAAGAATATGTGTATAATGTTTCTTGTTACATGTCCATAAAATGTTGGGAGGAAAATTTCATATTGGCATTTGTTGTCTTAATATTTATAAGCTTTCTAGTTGGCTTTAGCTGTTCTAAACTAATATTTGGCATTTTCCATGCATGCTTATGACCTTCACTTTACTTTATGAGTAAAACTACACAATTGGTGAATAGTAAAAACTTTTAGATACTTGCTTTCTTTTAATATTTGAAAGCTTTTACTTGGTTTAAACAGTGCATTTACGAATTTCGCACTAATTTTGTATACTTTGTGTGCACTATAATTAGTACAATATGTGAAATGGGCTGAAACTGTACAATTAATAAAATTCAGGGAAGAACTTGACTTTTAAAAATAAACATTTCTAGATTATTCAACCATGAATTATAAGAAATTAGCAAATTTGTACGTTCCTTTATCAATAACTTAATTTCTGCTTCAGTATAAGCAATATTCATAAAATGCATTAACAGATAGAAAAATGAAACAGCAGTAAATAAATTGGAGCCTCCAATGGACGTTGTTTGCAATGTATCAGGAGAAATTTGTGAATGCGCATGTAACCATTAACAATTGACAGTGATTTATTCACTATTTTTTTAAGAAATTGACATAAATTATATTTCATTAAAAAATGTAATCATTCTGAAATAGATCGGCTGATAGCTCAGTTGTTAATTTGTAATGTTGGTTTGTTATTTTTTTACATCGTTTAAGAAACATCAGCTTCAATTTCTATAGTTAGGTATGTCACAGTAAATTCATATTGGCATATTTCTTGAAAATTGATAAGTTTGTTATTTAAAAACTGATTTTTATCTTATTGTAGATTTTGTAATTTTTAAATATTCTCAAAAGGTATTTCTATTCTTTTTGTAAATATTTTGAATTTGAAATTAGGTTTTGTGGTTTATAAGTGTCTTCAAAAACCCGTTGTCAAGATTTCTCAAAAAAGTTACACTTTTCAATAAAATACACAAATGAGGTAATAATGTACTGTAACCTAACCAACAAGAATACATCTTTGCTGCTAGAAAGTCAAGCATGTTGTCTGGATTCATTACATCTGTTTGAATTGCTGCTTCTTTTGTCAGTGACAAGTTGTTGCCTAAGAATTGTTACTGATAAAATATCTTTATCAGTAGTTACAAGTTTGTTGATAGTCAATGGTTAATAGTATACAGTGCTTGATTTTTATTGAAAAAATTTACAAAGATGTTTTAGATTAGTCTTGTGTAGTTCATACATAATACTAATAATTACTTTATCTGCTTTTCAGTGGATGACATATTAGGTTTTGATATATCAGTTTTCCCTTAAAAGTAATTTTTATTTTAATAAAAAACAAAAGTTTTTTTTATTTTTATGTACAAAAGTAATGAAAAGACTCTTCTGTATCTACAGCCATGTTAAAACATGGTATTCAAGCATTTATCATTGAAGCAAGCTGTGTCCCGAAAGACATATAATATTGTCTAATTATAGTGAACATGCAAATGCCAGTAAGATCTCATTTTATAACATTTTCGACATAGTGTTTGTCAATGAAATAAATCATCCTACATCGGGGGGTTAGATGTAATTGTAAAAGTAAATCATGATTTTATTTCTGCTCCAAAATGTTTGTGTCAAAATTTTGTATAACAATGATTTAACACGATAAAAATACATTATATGTATCTTTATATTATTGGCTTGAATGAAAATTGAATTCAGTTAGTATTGAATAAATGAAATAGTTTCATTATCCATGATTACAATTCTTAACTAGACTTATATTTAATTTTAGACTGTAAAATGTTCTAACAAATTAGTTAATTATTACTGATGCATTTTTTTCTGCATTTCTGCAGTCTAAAGTAGAATTTTAATACCAATTCCATTTGGTTAATTTCTTGAGGATGCTCGTACATTTTTAAAAGTTGTGAAAGATAAGTAGGCAATGAATTAAGAAACTCATGCTAACTTCATTTAGACATAATTAATAAAAATTGCTCTTGAAAACAACATATTTGCCCAGAATCTTAAGGGATTTTAAGCTTTGTAAATCTTCTGTGTATGAGTTTCATACGCATTTACCATTTGAATATTGTTTGAATCAGTTTTATTTAACGTCTGATTGGCGAATGAAAATATACATATAGTCATTGGACTACAGAATTGATTTATTGAAAAACATTATGATACAAATTATCCAAACTCAGCGTACGTAGAATCAATATAATATTTTTTGTTGCAACATATTTTTTATATATTTTATATCAGTGAACAATTTTTTTAATATTCTTCATTTTATTGATTTAATTTCGCAAATCTACCGATCTTTATACATATGTCCAACAAATTTTATGCTTGTCATAATTTAATATTTTTAGGCAACACATCTGAACATCATTTATCATAATGGGCATGATTTATTGTAAATCTATGCTTCATTACGACAGAATTGTATCAGCATGACCAAATCTAGAAAATAATCAGTATTAAATTGTAATAAGAACTGATATTTAAAGTAAAAACAAAATATGAATTACATTAGAGCAATCCCATCTCTGCTGTTAATTCTGGCAATATCTTAATAATAAAACAAAATATTTTCTATTATAATAACATGGTTATTTAGACACTATTTGGGGTGGAGCCCTCAAATAAAATTCTATAGCCTCTAGTCTGTTAACGAACATATAGAATCAAGTTAGAAGAAAAGGAAATTAAGATAATATTTGATAAGATTTTGTTTTTCTTCAAAACTTAAGCTGTGTAAAATGTTAAGATACAATTTATTTTTTTTCAAGTATTGAAAATGTAATTATCACTACAGCTGTTAGTAGTACTCATATTTATTTTTTTGTAAGACCACATCATCAAGATAAAGGTGAATATGGATTTAGAATGAGTGTAGATGAGCAAATGTAGTCATTGTTACAAAGCAAGGCTGACTATTCCTTAGGAAGTGTCGTTAATTAACAGCTCAATGATAAATTAACAGTCGGTAGTTATCAGCTAATTGGTTTCAAAATGCTTTATGACTCTGATTGGAATTGAGGACCTTTAGCTCACGAAGCATAGTTGTGATTCAACCAACTATGCTATCGACAATTAGTAAACAAAGTAATAAAATGATTAACTACTTGATCTAGTGACAAAGACAATGTTGTTTCAATTACCTCTAAATTTTAGTGTTTTTTTTTTTTTTTATATATATCTGGTACACTGAATAAAATGTTATGTTATTAAAACATTTTTATATTTTTAGTTTATCTGCATTACTTCAAAATTTTCTGAATGCTAAAATAAATACATGAGGAAGAATAAAAGATGTATTGAAGAGTTAAGGCCTCAGATAACTGGGCAACCCAGGGCACTTTGCTAAACCGTTTGTGTAAAAGTGATCAATAAGTGTATTTATATTCTCTTTTCATTCACGAGATCCCACACATAATTAGTTTTAAGCAGTAATTTATGTATTTTAAAGTTTTGATGCAATATTACAATATTGAGTTGTTATTTTTGTATACTTAATCATACACACAGTCTGTAAGGAAAGTATAATCTAGAAAATGTTGGATTTAGTACTCATATTAGGTAAACTACTTCTTGTTTTCTATTTTCTTGGAAACTTATTGGTTTCCATGAGTTATTTTAACAATATTTTAAGAAAATACCATTAGTTTTCTTTATTATTAGCATGTTGTTGGTTTGCATTTTATGAAATCATGCTCAATATTGAATATAATTAGTAGTATTATTTACATTAAGCGATTTAGTTTTATATTTTGATATCCCAATGAACTAACCAACCTGCAACCAAATATATGATAAACAATGTAAACAATCATGCAAATTAGATGAATGTAACAAATGCTTCAGTCACATTTTTCTGCACTTAGTTTCAGAACATTGTGTGTATGTTGTCAATTAAACTGTGTAATTAATGGATCAATTGGATTTACCAACTTAATAACTAATCAATACACTTTTACTCTCAGTTATATTCCTTTTTTAAACAACGATAATTTTGTAGATAGTTAAATTAAACTTTTTTAATATTATGATTTTTCATACCATGTCAAACAAATAAATGAATTGGCATGTCTTAAATAAATTGGAAAATGTCTTAATTTAAGTTTGCTATTTGTAAGTTTTCCTAATCAAAGAAATTTGAATTTTTTAAAGAAAGGATGCTGTATTTTAATTTAAATTAAACCTTGTATATGCTAAATCTCGCTTTCTACCTGGATAACGGGCCCATTAACACGGTCAATGCTGAAAGAGAACATATTTGCCCACCCCCCCAAGCTGATTACGGAACATTATCACATAGTACAGGCACCCCTTACACAAATATAGCGGTTTCCGAAAACGAAAAACACCAAAACGTACAACAAGCGACAAGCAACACAACGTTCCCGGGAAACGGCTAGCCTCACCCTGAATAAATATATTTCAAGGGCGGGCAGTGCATTGTTGTAGATAAGTACATTGTTAGCAGCACTACATTGATTTTAGCATGGAACATGCTTTAGTCTTGACCTAACTGCCTGAAAACGTTACGCGGGAGGGTGACGCGGGAAGGGTGACGCGTAACCATGAAAACACAATGACATATCAGTGTTGACTTCAATAATGATTTTATTTGCAAGCGTTCATCAAAGTACATCTTTAGTTTCCATGACAACTCTTGTTAAAAATATACAAAATTAAGTCCTAATTAGAGAATCCATTTTGTGTCTATAGGATTATATAAGATAATAATTAACTTCCTTTCAAGGTGGTAATGAGTCATCGCGTGAGTAAGAACCTGAGCCGCGAGTCCTCATTTACATATCAGTCTACCTCCAGTCACAAACCAATATTGGCCACAACTTCTAATGATTGTATGGAACAATAAAATTTAAAAAGTAAAGATATATTTATTTTTAAGATATGTTTATATTTTTTGTAATTCCTTACATGAAATCTAAAATTCGTTGTTTTCGGAGAAATACATTTGCAGAAATTATTAAAAAGGAGCCAGCAAACAGAAAAAGCGCAGCTAAAGCATGTTCCATGTTTCTTGAATTTTAGCCGTAGGCTCTAAGCAAAAAGATCCGGGGGTCCAGGGGGCTTGCCCCCTGGCGAGGCCCGCAGGGCCGAGTTTTTATTTACATTTTTATACATTGATTTATTTGACATAGCTTGCACGGGACATGTTAACTGCTGTGCACTTTTAGCTTGGTTAAGCTTGTCTAGTAGAGTTCTCTTGGCAGTTTGCTGGGATTTGGCACACTTACTTGAAGTACCATACAAAATTGTTCTATTTTGATGGATTCTTTTTTCCAATCGGTGATCTTAGAGTTCACGACTACATACTCATCTGCTAGCTTATTTACGATATAACAATTGTCTTATGTTTTAACACCTTGATTTTTTTTCAAGTGCACTAATTACCATTCCACAACAGTATTTTAGAGTACAGAAAAAATAAAGTGTAGTATGTACAACAGTAGTTACGGTTCTTTTACTCCAAACAGTTAAATAAAATTAAAACTAAAATCTTAGAGAACACAATTATGTATAAACAACACATATATGAACTGATCATGCCAGAATGACAGTAAAGAAAGGGCTGTCTGTGGAGGCATGAGTACAACAAAAATATCCATGCAATTTCTTCCGACCAATTGATTGAACTGCAAACATCAGTTTCATGCATAAGCACAATATGCTAATTTTTCGGTAAAACTGTATACATTACAACTAAACAGGTTCTTTTATTACTATAGACCAACTGCCCGCTTAAAAACCTGTGCAGAACCACAATTTCTGGAGTGGCAGGCACACGCATTATACCATATGCCTTACCTGCTTGGACTCAGCTGACAAAAGGTTTTTTCCAAGCGGTTGACCTACGGGTTAATTTTCTCTTTCTTACTATTGTAGGCTGTTATTGCATTTAAAAATTATAAAAACTGTACTTAATACCAAAATAAATATTTTATATGTGATTTTTCTAACTAAAGGAGTTTTTTAAGAAGAGGTGAACTCAGGTTCAGCGGCACTCTACTGTAATACTTGACTATGTTTATGATAAACTAATTATGTATTAATATTGGAATATCGAAAGATATTTACAATTATTTGGGTTTCTAAAAAATATGTGAAAGACAATGTATGATATGTGCCAACAAGGTTAGCTAACAGTCTGTTAGCGAGCTATAGATACCTCAACTCTAGATTTGTGGCCTGAAGCATGCATATTTAACATGAGTTTAACCACAGAATGGATTGGCAAACAAAGTTATATTGCGGAACGGGCTGGGTCTACCAGATCCAAATAAAAACTATTTTGAAATATTTTTTATATATATATTTCCTGTTAGTTTAGATTAGTTTTAGTAGCTTATTTCATCAATTAAATGTTTAAAATGAAGAACAAAAAGACTTAAAAGGTTATTTTTAATTTTTTTACCTAAAAAATTAACTCTGTTGCAATTTACATTTTCTACATAAACAATAAAGAACTATAAAATTACAAAAAAATATACTATGATTTGATAGTAAAAACATTTTTTTACTGTAGAAAATATAGAAACATTTATAAATGAAGTTTATATTTTCTTCATAAGGGTATTTTTTTTAATTCACATTAAAAGAAAAATTAAATAACTTTGTTATTAAAGACATTTCCTGTGTGTAATAAGTATTATTTTCTTATATAACTAACTAATAAAAATTTTAAAACAAAATATAACTGTACAACAAATATATAAATTGCACATATAATTCCACTGTTAATCACAAAATAAGAACTCCAACAGAAAGGGTGGGCCTACTAAACCCAAAAGAGAATGGAGGGATTGCCTCACAAATATTGAGGGTTTTGCAGCAAATCAACATATTAACTGTTTTCAAAAAGTGTGGGTTTATCAAACCTCACTATTATCAAAACTGACCTTGATAATGAAGCCCTATTTTGGTATCACATGCTTGACTCTTCCTAGAGTTAATTTATTTAAATGAACCTTAAATTCATGTTTAATCGTTTAAATTGTGCACATACCTTTGGTTACAGTCGTAGTACCAAGGATATTACATAAAATTAAGTTATCATTTTGGAGCTAAGCAAAATACATAATTATTTTAATCATTTTCCGATTGGTGGATATTTAAATACAAAATTATTTAGTAACGTATCGGAATTAGTTTTACTCCTTGATTTTTTGGAAATGAATTTGATTTTGGTACTTGCTTTCAGTATAAGAACAGTTGTAAAATATTACTATTTTTCTCATGATTTCAAAAATATATGTAGTTATTTGTAATCCTCTGAACATATATTGAGAAATATTACCTTTTTGCCTTTCTCCTCATTGACTAACTGTGCGTATTTCTCAGTTCACTCACCACATTCTGGACTAAGAATTTAATTTGCTTTCAGTATAACCACAATTTTAAAATATTAATGTTTTTCTCATGATTTCAAAAATTGTGTTTATTTTGTAATCATCTTAACAAATTGAAAAATATTACCTTTATTTTGCCTTTCTCTTCAATTATAAGGGCTAATGCGTACTGGCCCGACCAAGAGTACCACACGACCCCGACTCCGACTCTGAATGCTTCAGTAGCAAAATACCTATATAAAGACTTACCTTTTTGAGCAAAAAATTGTTATAGCAAAATGTAACTTTTATGCAGTAGTATTGCAAATGCAGTAATCTTGAAACGAAATGAAAAATGTTTTCATCATATTCCTTTTAAAAAAGGTAATTCTTCTATTACACCTAAAAAAATAAACACTACATTATTTACACTTCATAAATAAATCATACACACTTTTTCAGTTGATGAATAAAAATATAAAAGTATATAAACTAATAGTTAAATGATTAATTAATCAGATAGTCTTAATACTACCCTTGGTATAATTGTGTTATTTACTGACTGGAAACATTATTTTATTTAGAAATGAATTTGGTAAGTAGATCTTGAGCTACTACAACTGCCTTCGTTTATACATTAACTTGAAGCACAACAAAGTTATTTGTTACGCTATTCTGAATCATGAAAACATAATGATTCTGATGTGTTTGACAGATGTCCTTCATTGTTTATTCAAGTCTTCATAAATGTGTGTAATCATTTTGAAGGAGTAACAAAGCTAAAATGAGATAATAAACAAACAAATTTTACTTACATAAATCAGCTTGCGTGATTTAATGAGCTGCATTCACTGCCTCTGAACATTCCCTCCTTTAACACTATATTTAAATAGTCATCTAACGATAAATTCCATAAAGATTTAGTGACCTAGTCAGAGTTGGGTCATGGTTGGGCTAGTGTGTGTCCCGCCATAACAGTATGTTATTTTTGGCTGGAGTCGATGCTTGGTCGGCCCGACCAAACCCTTCTGTCTTTGGTCGGACGAACACACAAATGGACCTCACTTAGTGCGCTATGTTCCATTTGATCCCACGTAAAGTTTTGTTGGGCCCGACCAGTCGGAATCGTGGTCAAGCTAGTGCGAATTAGCTCTAAAGCCTAACTGTGTGTACATATTTCTTCACAGCCTAGATTTTGTTAAATTTTTATTGCAATTTTGTTTCATAGGTTTTATCGGCCTTTGACCTAAATTAAAAAATTCAAAACTAAGTATTTTTAATTCTTGTATTAAAAAGCTGTGTGACCATTCTAATATAGGTTTGAATATTTTTATAAGACTATATAATTTATGCTATTACTCGTTTTTTTCCTTTTTTTATGTCTAGACTCTATTGTATTGAATTATTCTCTCTATAAATATAGTAATTTGTCAAAGAAATTTAATAGGTAATTTTATTGAATATTAATGTGACTAATGGCTTTTACCTTTTAAGTGGAACTGATTGGAGAACTAACGACTTGTTTTAATTGTAATGTAAATAACTTTTCTGCTCATTATTTTAGTAAACAATATTTTTATAGTAATAATTGTTTTGATATTGTCAAATTTGTTGAAATTTGAAGGTTGTAATCACCAAATTAGCATTATTGGTGTCCTTGTTAACTATTATATTAATTCGTTAGAATCCAAGTTCATTGTATTTTATTAAATATATGTGGGTTTGTTTTTATCAAATTATATTTTTATACAGCTAAATTACTATTATTACATGATTAAAGATTGTTATGTGAATTCTCATATTTCTTGAGGAACAAATGTGTTAACTACTGTGTTCAAACTGGTTCTTATCTTCCATGTAAATTGATAGTTAATCTGATTATGATATCAAAATGTCTGTGTTATTAAGAGAGTATATAAATATATATATATTTGAATATTCATGTGTAGTTTTATATAGTTTAACTGTTAATTCTTTCCAAATTTGAAGGTACTGTTATTAATCTTTCCAATATAAAGTTTATCTATTTTCATTTAATTTAGGCACACGCCTAGAAAAACATTAGCTTCCCTGTTATTTTCGTAGCAATATTCCAGTCCCGCTTTTGCATTTTGTGCTAAATTACTTGTGGGATCGACTGTAGAACCATGATGATATTGTGTGTCGCCTGACTCCTCAAGTTGTGAATGAGAACAGGACAACAAGCACATGAGTGCAGTTATGAGAACAATTCTTTCAACTTATTTTTAAATTCTGAACCAATAAACAAGACCAATATAATTAATGCTTAGTTTCTATTACATTAAATTTACAGAAATTTAGCTTAGAATAGAATGCTTATTAATTTACTTTAACCCTCAAATAACCCATTCCTTTTTTCATTCGGCCGCGTTCTTTTTTGACAATTTGCAGACATATGCTATAATGTATGTTATACAAAATATATACATACTAAAGTAATAAAATATCCTAAATCTGATCAAGTTTGGTATTTTATAATGAACCAAGATATTCTATAAACATATTATTATAAATCTTACTATCAAACCTTTTTTTAGTTAAATGTATACTTTGAAAAATAAATGTACAACTATGAAAAGGTGTGGGGATATGTCTAACAAACAATATTACATTGATAAATTGAAAAATCTAAGATCCAAATTACTCAAAATTTATTCTAGTTCTGGAGTATATTATATATGAACAAAAATTAATTGTACACAACTAGTAGACATTTTCAGAAATTGGTTACAGCATTAACTTTTTTCCCTAATTTATAAATATACTGTATGTATACTACATGGTTAAAAGTATTATTACAATGCAGATAAATATCTTATCTATAATATAAATGTATTAGTAATATTGTTAACTCATGTACTTAAGTGTCAGTTAAGGGTTTGTAGTAAAATGGGGAAAAATTGTTGATTTATCAATTAATTAGTAACACTTTCAAAGCAACTATTTGAGTAGGCTAATGTTTTCACTCCTCACTTAAGGCCAGCTTCGCTAGCCGCAGGCCAATTAATTGATCAATCTGTCGTTCTAGCCAGAAATAAAATATTCCAAAAACCTAATCAACTCTTACCCTTTCCAGTGGTATAAAAATCATGTTCGTAGTGTCAATAACTGAATTAAAAGAAATGTTTTAAACATCTGCTACGTAACCAACTTATTTCCGTCAGTTAGCATTTTAGGAACAAAATTAATCGACTTATTTCCTATGGTTAGCAATTTGAGGGTTAATGTAGAAAGAACTGTAAGAAATTTAAACTCGCAATTTCTAAAATCATAGCCAACATTACGCTTCTACAAAAAAAATCTGGTGGAAATACATCCTATTCTTCAGTGTCACTTTCCTCAGATCACTATAATCATTCAACTTGAGAATAAGTAGAGTGCATGACTTGTGTTACCATCTTGTGTTTGTATATTCAAATTTGAACAACTTCAGATATACAATTTTTCCAAAGCTCAGATCAATATCCAAATAACTATTTTTAATAAAAGCCTGAACTGTTTCAAGTGCTGTAGAAAGTGTTTTATCATATTTCCTTATATCTTATAATTGAAACAAGTGCTAAATTCCAACACTGCAGTGACAGGACTTTACTTCCAAGCCATATTATACAAATTTAATCTGTGTTATTTTGATAGCAAAATTTGTTATTATTTTACCAATAATAGTTATTTGTTAACATCTGACAAAATTGGTTTTAGATTAATCAGGTTAGTCAGCCTGCCAAATCAACTAACATTTTCATCCAGGACATTATTCCTTAACCCATTGCGGATTGTGAAGTTTGGCGCTGTGTGTCACAGCGGGTACAAATTAGTTGCCTGGCCTGTGGCACTGACTGCAGAGCAGCGCTGTTTGATCGAAAACAATGAACAACCCTTATAACTTAAGGTATTTTGTTTTGTAGATTCATACGTTTAAACTGTTCAATATGTTCATATTTTAATTTTACAACAACTACAGTCCAAATCAGATAAATATCTTAAAGTAATTTTATGTATTTTAAATAAATATAAAATATACCTCTAATAAATATCAGTCAACTCAAAATTAACATAAATTTTTCTTTTGCACTCTGCACTAAATCACTCCAATCATAAGTACATAAAAACTAACAATATTGAAACTGTGTAAAGCAAATCTATTGAAACTATGATTGCTAATCTACAAGCTCACTCTACCTAGTGAGTGTTAAGTGAAATATGTAGTAAAACAGTGCTACACGAACTCGGTAACACGAGGGTAAAGGTAAAAAATGAGTAAGTAACATAAGGTAAAGAGTAAATAACTTACAAGTAAAATAACGTTTTATTGTAATGCAAGTTGCTCTTTAAGAAAAAAAAAATGCCTATAATCATAAATGTCTGTAAAAATTTGAATGTCTTACATTCTTAACAAAACATAATTTTATTTATTTTATTTTTTTGTCTGAAGCAGACTTTGTAACTGAGTGTATTGTACCTTCAAGTTTGTCCAAAGATAATATACCCCACTGTGTATGTGTATATAGATTGTCAATGTTGCCAACTATATTGTAATCATGTCAATTATTGTGAACACAGATCAGTTTGTATCTGTGACGACTGATATATAAGTCCATGTGACATATCTCTGATTTATCTTATTAGTGTCCCTAAATAATGAATTTATGTAGTTGACATTGTAGTAAAGCATTATATTCTAAAACCTGTACTAATGTTTTGGCATTTGTTAAAGGATAAAGGACTGAACTTGGAAGGTTGCATTTAAAATGTCTTAACTTGTTTTTTATAATCTATAATTTAATTTTATAATTTATTCAACAAAATACTCCTGTGTAAACATGTATTATTTGTGTACTTTTCTATAAATAGAAAATAAATATGGGAACATGTTATGTCTGGTTTTGTTTTCATTTACTATGAAATATTTTCCTTTTTTATAATTTTGAGTATACCTTAAAAGTAATTAACAGGAAATAACCAAAAGAGCAATATTTTTTAACTATATCATTTTAAGATATTAAACTAATTAAATGGGTGAAAGAAAATGGAGTGAGATTATTATAGAGGTCACAGATTACCAAAGTAATCGTTTTCTATTAAGAATATAGTACTACATAATAATATCAATTCATTAAACTTTTGTCTTGAATAAAATATTAGTATGTGTACAGTTCTTAGGCCTGCTCTTATAAAAAAGGAAACTGCTGTAAAAAATATAAACATTTTTACAAAACAGCAAGAAGAAGAAAAGGTGAATCTGAGACAATGAAACCACGCAAATTTTAAAAAAGTTTTTTGATTATTAATTCAACTCATAATCAATTTCAATAGCATTAAGAAACATGGAAATAGGAGTTATTTTAAACTGGTTAATACGTTTGTTATTTTCTTGCACTAGTAGAAAGTTTATTGTACTCTCCGTTTGATAACTATAAAAACAATTCAGGTACTTGAATAGTTATATAATGGGTTTGTAACAATGTTATCCTTATTGTTGGTGAAATTTCCATTGGAATGCGTAATTAGTAAGTAAATAGTATTAATTGTTAAATAAATGGTTCTAAAGAATTGGCACAAACTTTCCCCCATATTAAACACTAAAAAAATCAAAACTTTAAAAATTAGAGACATGCAGTTTTTACTAAAATATTTTTTATTTGTAATTCACATCTTTCCTGAAAATGTAATCAAAATCGTTAGAGCCTTTTTTGAGAAAATTCTATTTTTGTATGTTTTTCTTATCAAAATTTATAAAAAAATAAAATTTCAAAAAAGTAAAAAATGGTCTGGAGATATTGGCTAAGTATACCTACATACCAAATTTCATAAAAATTTATCCATCCGTTTGGTCTCCAGCGAAGTGCACTTACACACAGACAGACACCAAAACATATTTTCTAAAAAATCTTTTTTGGTTTCAGGGGACCCTAAAATGGATTTTTGACCATTATTATAGATACTCTATGTAAAAAAAATCATGTAAACAGATTTTTTTGGACGATCATAATACTTTCTCTATGCTAATGCATGTGGGAGAAAGTAAAATAGAATTTATATAAAATGACAACGTTTCTAAGTAAACAAAAGGTCTACGGTGCTTTTGTTGTGATCTGTGCCAAGTACAAACATTTATTGTGTACTGTTGTTTACTTATGGGACTGGAGTTTAGATTACTATAAATAGTTGAAATTAAATGAAAAAATCCTTTATTGTAGTGGCAAAATTAGGACTAAGAGTTCTCTCTTCCATTTAACCACTATATCATGTATAGACAATAATCATTTCTCAATTTATACTTTTTTATATTCTATTTATTTTTTAAATAATGAACAACGTTTGGATAAAAATTACTTTTTAGAATAACAACTAATCTAAGAGGAATAAAAACTTAAGTTAAAAAACAAAAATGAAACGAGAGATTAACTTTCATTTAGTTTTCACTCAGTTCTCCCATTATGCATACATTCAAGCATCACAATCAGTCCTGCAACTCCTGTAAGTAGAAAATTCCACAGGCGGAAGGTACTCTGCATTCACACTTTAGTTGGCAGTACGGTGAGCTCTATGACTGTTTATTTCATATGGCATTTCCTTACCATTAGCCGGCCTCCTGACATTATACAACGTTACTAGTACAATCTAATTGTTGATTTAATTTCTCACTGAATAACTTTTTCACACAGAATATCCAAAGTAATATTGTTCAGTTAACAACAACACCCATAGTAAAATTAATAATAAACTTACAAATGTTCTTATCTTAGCATGTGTGTTATTATTAACATTAAAACTTTAATTAATAAAATACAACGAAACTGTAATAAAATACTCTTTAGTTTATTATAAATGTTGTATACAGAGGTTAAACTGCAATATTACTTAAACTTGTGTATTCAAGTTGAAATGATCGATATTATTTTAATATTAACAACATTAGCCAACTAAACACTACTATCAAGACAAAACTGACACAAACTAATCATTTCTTAATTATCATATGTCAAGCACAGAAATAGACGAACCTTCAGAAATGTGCCATTAGCCCTATGTAACTATTTCCCTTTTAAATTCATTTTGTCATCTCAATATGTTGTGATCATCATTTGTCATATTATGTTACTAGCAGAGTACCTGTCCTTCGTACAGCATTTATATTGTACTTATAGCATTCAGTAATAGAAAACATGGATGAAATAAGTTAACTCTAAATTGTTTAAACTTTTTTTAATACAATCATGTTTATTAAAAAAGAAAGTTTTGTAAAACAGACTTATAATCAATATTTACAGCTTTGTTTCACTTTGTGAAAATGTGCAGGTTCCTTCCGCTTGAAACAAGTGAGCGCAAAAGTGCATTGTGGTTAGGTTTAGTATCGTATATACTTCAGAACTATGCAAGTTGTTTGTTTATTTCAACAGGTAATTAATGAAACTATTATAAACATTTGTCAAATTGGTATTGTCATAGGACTTGCATTGATACTTTTTAGAACTTTTCAGAAGTTCTACTTGGTCAAAATAAGGTTCAATTCGATGTGTAGATTAAAAATTAATCTGATACAGTAATGTTAGTTACACTGTTGTCGTAAAGAGAGAAAATTAAAAATCAGAGAACTGAGCCCTGAAGACACCTCTGCTGACAAGATTCTAGCACGACCCGTTGTCCCAAGTTTTCTCATGTTTTCAGTAGTCAATGAGGTAGGATTTGTCCCAGTTTATACAGCCATCGGAGAAACCTAACGTAAACATGATAAAAAGCAAGGGATAATAAACACAGTTATGGTATTTAGATAAATCAAACAGAGTTAGAATTGTGACCGTCTTTATCCATTTATAGTCTGATGTCAATGGTAATTTTAAGAAGGGCTGGCCTAGTACTGTGGTTAAATCTGAAACCAGATTGCAAGTTCTAAAAATAGTCTGATGTCATTGGTAATTTTAAGAAGAGCTGGCCTAGTACTGTGGTTAGATCTGAAACCAGATTGCAAGTTATATAAAATATTATTTATCTCCAAGAAGGAAAAAATGTCATCATGCACCTGTTCTACGAATTTGGATAATATGGAGAGTACTCATAGGCCTAAAATCAGATGGAAACCAGAGGTAGAACACTAACAAAGAGGGCGAACTAATGCAGTTTTCCAGATATTTTAGAAAATTAAAGACGATATAGATTTGTTAAATATAGCAAGCAGTAATAATAGGTAAGGTTATGAAAACATTGTCTTTCGTGATACTTAAAGCAAATAATTGTGAACAAACAAAAAATACACCTTTTAATATCTTCCATCTAATCTAATATTACGGTATTCAACTTTTTGACACTGAAAAATGTAATCTTGAGAAAGATTTTGTACTATTACACAAAACGTTTTCTGTGCTTTTTACTGAGGAGCTGGTTTACATGATATAAAGTAACTTTCCTTTCTAAATGGGTAGGTAGTTAAGGAATGAATTCAATGTTATTCTTAGACAATCTTAGATTTTAGCTTAGTATGGGAGCATAATTAAAGAAGTTGTTATGAGGGTTCATGGCCCTGTCAAGCAGAGTTTAGATCACTCATTCATAAGCTCTATTAAGCCACTGAGGAGCATAATAATCAGCAATTGAATTACCAAGGGACAGCATTTGGGCGCTAGCGCTGTAATACCACGAGGCTGCTCATATATTTGGCTCTATGTTTGCTGCCAAACACTCAATGAGGCTGAGGCTTGTTATTTTATGATTATACCGGTTTTTGAATAGTTTGTTCAACCAACGCCTCTGAAACTATTAAGTTCCTTATTGAGTTTTCAATATCTTATTCTATGTTTGATGATATTATTAAAACAATCTCATAACAAGAAAGAGTCTGCACAAATCAAACCACTAATTTGTGTCACAAGACTAGGCACTTGGAAAATATGTTAGTTATTCAAAACCTCAGCTATAGTCCAATTATTTTCTCATTTATCCTCAGGAGGAATATAC
The DNA here is from genome assembly GCA_035578905.1 of Stictocephala bisonia. NCBI lineage: Eukaryota > Metazoa > Arthropoda > Insecta > Hemiptera > Membracidae > Stictocephala > Stictocephala bisonia. Next base: position 186,734 of record JAQJVL010000280.1, read on the forward strand.
ACACCAATTTTAAAGCTTTATTAATGTCAAAGAAAGGTTTTCCCAGTTTTGGATTAAAAATCGTTCTTGAGATTTTTTTCCATTATGTTGGAATAATCTTTCTTATTAAAATGTAGACAGACTATCTTAAAGGATCTACATATTTTACATAATCCTATTGTTCTCTTTAGATGCCTAATGTCTTAATGCAGTTCGAATTTTGAAAACTGAATCAAGCAGTTCGACCAGAAGCCTATTCTTCAACTGCTTATTGTACCCATGGGGTTTGTAGACAATTTTACCATATAGCGTGAGGCGAGGATGGCAAATAATGATGGAAATGCATTCTGTTCCACACACAGCAGAAGGTTACAAAGAGTCCTAAAATCAATTTCTATCATATGTGATAATCTAACTGCGCATAATTTGGGATGAAGACATAGTTTTGCTAAATTTTAAAGTCATGTCACAATTATTTCTGTCTGAATTAAATAAACATAAATTTATTATGTTGATGAAATACTCGTAAATGGCATACAGAAAGCAGCTATAACAAGAAAACATATCATATAAAACAAATAAATCAACAGAATTACGATGTAAAATTGAATTTTACCTTAAAGAGAGTGTGTAGGATGATAAACTACTGTGGCTGTAATAACAGAGTAGTTTACCCATGAAGTGAGCGGTAAATTGGTGGCGCTACATTTCACCGTGACCTAGGTGACCACCCCGGGCAGTGGGCCAAGTTTGGTAGCCGCTCTCTGCTATCATAACCAGGTTAGTTTACCCATAAAGTGAGCGGTCATTTGGTGGCGCTACATTCACCGTGACCTAGGTGACCCCCCAGGGCAGTGGGCCAAGTTCGGTAGCCGCTCTCTGCTATCATAACCAGGTTAGTTTACCCATAAAGTGAGCGGTCATTTGGTGGCGCTACATTCACCGTGACCTAGGTGACCACCCCGGGCAGTGGGCCAAGTTTGGTACCCGCCCTCTGCTATCACAACCAGGTTAGTTTACCCATAAAGTGAGCGGTCATTTGGTGGCGCTACATTCACCGTGACCTAGGTGACCACCCCGGGCAGTGGGTCAAGTTTGGTACCCGCCCTCTGCTATCACAACCAGGTTAGTTTACCCATAAAGTGAGCGGTCATTTGGTGGCGCTACATTCACCGTGACCTAGGTGACCACCCCGGGCAGTGCGCCAAGTTTGGTAGCCGCTCTCTGCTATCATAACCAGGTTAGTTTACCCATAAAGTGAGCGGTCATTTGGTGGCGCTACATTACACCGTGACCTGGGTGACCACCCCGGGCAGTGGGCCAAGTTTGGTAGCCGCTCTCTGCTATCACAACCAGGTTAGTTTACCCATAAAGTGAGCGGTCATTTGGTGGCGCTACATTCACCGTGACCTAGGTGACCACCCCGGGCAGTGGGTCAAGTTTGGTAGCCGCTCTCTGCTATCACACCCAGGTTACTTTACCCATGAAGTGAGCGGTCATTTGATGGCGCTAGATTCACCGTGACCTGTATGACCAACCCGGGCAATGTATCTTGGTAGCCGCTCTCTGTTATAACAACCAGGTTAGTTTACCCTTGAAGTGAGCGGTCATTTGGTGGCGCTACATTTCACCGTGACCACCCCGGGCAGTGGGTCAAGTTTGGTGGCCGCTCTCTGCTATCACACACAGAGTAGTTTGCCCTTGAATTAAGCGGTCAGTTGGATGTACATTTAACCCTCATGTATGACCCACTGCCCGGAGTGGTCACCTAGGTCACGGTGAAATGTAGCGCCACCAAATGACCGCCCACTTCAAAGATAAATTAACCTGGTTGTGATAGCAGAGAGCGGCTACCAAGACAAATTGCGAATAGGCTTCTGGTCGAACTGCTTGATTCAGTTTTCAAAATTCGAACTGCATTAAGACAATAGGCATCTAAAGAGAACAATAGGATTATGTAAAATATGTAGATCCTTTAAGATTTTAAAATGTCTGTCTACATTTTAATAATGTGTCTGTTAGTGTACACAGAAGATCGAAGCCCTGTCCGTGGGTGTACGAACCATCTGTCTAACAGTGAGTTGTGACTGGTCGGCTATGGCCCCTTCTGAACACTAAGGCACTGTCTGTTTTAGTGTACACAGTAGTTCGGAGCGCTGTCCATGGAGTGTACGAACCATCTGTCTAACAGTGAGTTGTGACTGGTCTTCTATGGCCCCATCTAAACACTAAGGCACTGTCTGTTAGTGTACACAGTAGTTCGGAGCGCTTTCCATGGAGTGCACGAGCCGTCTGTCTAATAGTGAGTTGTGACTGGTCTGCTATGGCCCCATCTAATCACTAAGGCACTGTCTGTTTTAGTGTACACAGTAGTTCGGAGCGCTGTCCATGGAGTGTACGAACCATCTGTCTAACAGTGAGTTGTGACTGGTCTTCTATGGCCCCATCTAAACACTAAGGCACTGTCTGTTAGTGTACACAGTAGTTCGGAGCGCTTTCCATGGAGTGTACGAACCATCTGTCTAACAGTGAGTTGTGACTGGTCTTCTATGGCCCCATCTAAACACTGAGGCACTGTCTGTTAGTGTACACAGTAGTTCGGAGCCCTGTCCACGGAGTGTACGGACCATCTGTCTAACAGTGAGTTGTGACTGGTCTGCTATGGCCCCTTCTGAACACTAAGGCACTGTCTGTTTTAGTGTACACAGTAGTTTGGAGTGCTTTCCATGGAGTGTACGAACCATCTGTCTAACAGTGAGTTGTGACTGGTCTTCTATGGCCCCATCTAAACACTAAGGCACTGTCTGTTAGTGTACACAGTAGTTCGGAGCGCTTTCCATGGAGTGTACGAACCATCTGTCTAACAGTGAGTTGTGACTGGTCTGCTATGACCCCATCTGATCACTAAGGCACTGTCTGTTTTAGTACACAGTAGTTCGGAGCCCTATTCGTGGAGTGTACGGACCATCTGTCTAACAGTGAGTTGTGACTGGTCTGCTATGGCCCCATCTGAACACTAAGGCACTATCTGTTAGTGTATACAGAAGTTCGAAGCCCTGTCCGTGGAGTGTACGAACCATCTGTCTAACAGTGAGTTGTGACTGGTCTGCTATGGCCCCATCTGAACACTAAGGCACTATCTGTTAGTGTATACAGAAGTTCGAAGCCCTGTCCGTGGAGTGTACGAACCATCTTTCTAACAGTGAGTTGTGACTGGTCTGCTATGGCCCCTTCTGAACACTAAGGCACTGTCTGTTATTGTACACAGTAGTTCGGAGCCCCGTCCACGGAGTGTATGAAGCATCTGTCTAACAGTGAGTTGTGACTGGTCTGCTATGGCCCCATCTGAACACTAAGGCACTATCTGTTAGTGTATACAGAAGTTCGAAGCCCTGTCCGTGGAGTGTACGAACCATCTGTCTAACAGTGAGTTGTGACTGGTCTGCTATGGCCCCATCTGAACACTAAGGCACTATCTGTTAGTGTATACAGAAGTTCGAAGCCCTGTCCGTGGAGTGTACGAACCATCTGTCTAACAGTGAGTTGTGACTGGTCTGCTATGGCCCCATCTGAACACTAAGGCACTATCTGTTAGTGTATACAGAAGTTCGAAGCCCTGTCCGTGGAGTGTACGAACCATCTGTCTAACAGTGAGTTGTGACTGGTCTGCTATGGCCCCATCTAAACACTAAGGCACTGTCTGTTAGTGTATACAGAAGTTCGAAGCCCTGTCCGTGGAGTGTACGAACCATCTGTCTAACAGTGAGTTGTGACTGGTCTGCTATGGCCCCATCTGAACACTAAGGCACTATCTGTTAGTGTATACAGAAGTTCGAAGCCCTGTCCGTGGAGTGTACGAACCATCTGTCTAACAGTGAGTTGTGACTGGTCTGCTATGGCCCCATCTGAACACTAAGGCACTATCTGTTAGTGTATACAGAAGTTCGAAGCCCTGTCCGTGGAGTGTACGAACCATCTGTCTAACAGTGAGTTGTGACTGGTCTGCTATGGCCCCATCTAAACACTAAGGCACTGTCTGTTAGTGTACACAGTTGTTCGGAACGCTGTCCATGGAGTGTACGAACCATCTGTCTAACAGTGAGTTGTGACTGGTCTGCTATGGCCCCATCTAAACACTAAGGCACTGTCTGTTAGTGTACACAGTTGTTCGGAACGCTGTCCATGGAGTGTACGAACCATCTGTCTAACAGTGAGTTGTGACTGGTCTTCTATGGCCCCTTCTAAACACTAAGGCACTGTTTTAGTGTACACAGTTGTTCGGAACGCTGTCCATGGAGTGTACGAGCCATCTGTCTAACAGTGAGTTTTGACTGGTCTGCTATGACTCCATCTGAACACTAAGGCACTGTCTGTTATTGTACACAGTAGTTCGGAGCCCCGTCCATGGAGTGCACGAACCATCTGTCTAACAGTGAGTTGTGACTTTTCTGCTATGGCCACATCTGAACACTAAGGCACTGTCTGTTAGTGTACACAGAAGTTCGAAGCCCTGTTCGTGGAGTGTACGAACCATCTTTCTAACAGTGAGTTGTGACTGGTCTGCTATGGCCCCATCTGAACACTAAGGCACTGTCTGTTAGTGTACACAGTAGTTCGGAACGCTGTCCATGGAGTGTACGAACCATCTGTCTAACAGTGAGTTGTGATTGGTCTGCTATGGCCCCATCTAAACACTAAGGCACTGTCTGTTAGTGTACACAGTAGTTCGGAACGCTGTCCATGGAGTGTACGAGCCATCTGTCTAACAGTGAGTTGTGACTGGTCTGCTATGGCCCCATCTGAACACTAAGGCACTGTCTGTTAGTGTACACAGTAGTTCGGAACGCTGTCCATGGAGTGTACGAACCATCTTTCTAACAGTGAGTTGTGACTGGTCTGCTATGGCCCCATCTGAACACTAAGGCACTGTCTGTTAGTGTACACAGTAGTTCGGAACGCTGTCCATGAAGTGTACGAACCATCTTTCTAACAGTGAGTTGTGACTGGTCTGCTATGGCCCCATCTGAACACTAAGGCACTGTCTGTTAGTGTACACAGTAGTTCGGAACGCTGTCCATGGAGTGTACGAACCATCTGTCTAACAGTGAGTTGTGACTGGTCTGCTATGGCCCCATCTAAACACTAAGGCACTGTCTGTTAGTGTACACAGTAGTTCGGAACGCTGTCCATGGAGTGTACGAACCATCTTTCTAACAGTGAGTTGTGACTGGTCTGCTATGGCCCCATCTGAACACTAAGGCACTGTCTGTTAGTGTACACAGTAGTTCGGAACGCTGTCCATGGAGTGTACGAACCATCTGTCTAACAGTGAGTTGTGATTGGTCTGCTATGGCCCCATCTAAACACTAAGGCACTGTCTGTTAGTGTATACAGAAGTTCGAAGCCCTGTCCGTGGAGTGTACGAACCATCTGTCTAACAGTGAGTTGTGACTGGTCTGCTATGGCCCCATCTAAACACTAAGGCACTGTCTGTTATTGTACACAGTAGTTCGGAGCCCCGTCCATGGAGTGCACGAACCATCTGTCTAACAGTGAGTTGTGACTGGTCTGCTATGGCCCCATCTGAACACTAAGGCACTGTCTGTTAGTGTACACAGTAGTTCGGAACGCTGTCCATGGAGTGTACGAACCATCTGTCTAACAGTGAGTTGTGACTGGTCTGCTATGGCCCCATCTAAACACTAAGGCACTGTCTGTTAGTGTATACAGAAGTTCGAAGCCCTGTCCGTGGAGTGTACGAACCATCTGTCTAACAGTGAGTTGTGATTGGTCTGCTATGGCCCCATCTAAACACTAAGGCACTGTCTGTTAGTGTATACAGAAGTTCGAAGCCCTGTCCGTGGAGTGTACGAACCATCTGTCTAACAGTGAGTTGTGACTGGTCTGCTATGGCCCCATCTAAACACTAAGGCACTGTCTGTTAGTGTACACAGTAGTTCGGAGCCCCGTCCATGGAGTGTACGAGCCATCTGTCTAACAGTGAGTTTTGACTGGTCTGCTATGACTCCATCTGAACACTAAGGCACTGTCTGTTATTGTACACAGTAGTTCGGAGCCCCGTCCATGGAGTGCACGAACCATCTGTCTAACAGTGAGTTGTGACTTTTCTGCTATGGCCACATCTGAACACTAAGGCACTGTCTGTTAGTGTACACAGAAGTTCGAAGCCCTGTTCGTGGAGTGTACGAACCATCTTTCTAACAGTGAGTTGTGACTGGTCTGCTATGGCCCCATCTGAACACTAAGGCACTGTCTGTTAGTGTACACAGAAGTTCGAAGCCCTGTTCGTGGAGTGTATGAACCATCTTTCTAACAGTGAGTTGTGACTGGTCTGCTATGGCCCCATCTGAACACTAAGGCACTGTCTGTTAGTGTACACAGAAGTTCGAAGCCCTGTTTGTAGAGTGTACGAACCATCTTTCTAACAGTGAGTTGTGACTGGTCTGCTATGGCCCCTTCTGAACACTAAGGCACTGTCTGTTATTGTACACAGTAGTTCGGAGCCCCGTCCATGGAGTGTACGAACCATCTGTCTAACAGTGAGTTGTGACTTTTCTGCTATGGCCACATTTATGTGAACACTAAGGCTAGGGACAAACGATCGTTGAAAAGTACGCAAGTGCGCGCGTCAGAAATGCAAATCAGTCTGCTTAGAAGAGTATTGGTGGTAATGGACGCGGACAAACCGGGCGGCTCATTTTGCAGTGCATCAATGTGTACGCGCGTTGGTCCGACTACCTAGAGATCATGCAGTTCGTTTTTCTGGGCTGTCGGACAACGCGAGCACTGTTTTGTTGATGCACTGCCTATAACAGTAGTTCGGGGTGTTGTCCATTGAGGGTACGACCATATGTCCGCAAGTGAGTTGTGACTGGTCTGGTGTTCCAGTTGGACGGCACGGGAAGGCCGGCGGTGGAGAGGTTCATGACCATATAGGGCAGGCGCTAGGCCACACCGCTGACTCACTGAGGACAGGGTCTCCACCCGCCTGGGGCACAGTCGTCTTCGGCAAACGTTCATAATAAATTAAAAGTCTTTTTTAAGTTAGAAATTGAAAATAAACTAGTTCCATTACAAAGAAAAATGCTATATTCTTTATTAAAAATAGAATTAAAATGGCAAAATTAAAAAGCATATTATTACATTCTTACATATGAGACGCCGACACAACGTTGTGCGTATTTTAAGGCGAATATGAAAGGTTTTTTTTATAACATAAGCCTCATGTTGGCACTTGAAAAAAACACCAAATTGTTTACAAAATTCTTATATTTTTGTAATTAGCATAATACGTGTTGGTACATATAAGGTACAAGTAAACGTCACACAACACAAATATATTACAATGTAAGCACAAAATGCACAAATATATTACAATACAAGTACAAAATGCACAGAATCTTATGTGAATCCCTCTGGCCTGAGGAAGGTGAGCGTGCTTCACCGAAATCGAATACCATAATATTTGTGCATTTTGTACTTGTACTGTAATATATTTGTGCATTTTGTTCTTATATTGTAATTTATTTGTGTTATGTGACGTTTACTTGTACTGCAAATTTCTTAGTATAATTTTCTAACAAAATTATTTTTACTGTTTCGTATTTCTTTTGTTTTATGTATGTTTTTATATTTTTTCATCATTCACACGAAGTAGCTGGACCTCCTGTTTTCAACGGAGCCCACAAACAAACCAGAAGACTTGTTGAAAATACTGTTGTCATGCTAAAGGAAGTATGACCATGCCTTAACTATAGGCGTTTGTCTCCTGTTTATGCTGCTAACACTAGCAGCATATTATCCAAAGCATTTCGGTATAACATATCTCGAGTCTGGTAATCATGATGTATTTGCAACAATTCTGTGAGAAATGAGATGAATCAAGATGCTGAGCAAGCTGTACAGAGTAAGGCAGTGGCAACAAGAATTACTCAGATATTTCAGCCTTAACAGCAATAATTAGAAATAAATGGTTCTAAAGAATTGGCACAAACTTTCCTCCATATTAAATACTAAAAAAAATCAAAACTTTAAAAATTACCAGTTTTATTCCCAACATGTTTTTTGCCATAACTCAAAAACTAGTCAAGTTAGAGTCATGTGGTTTTTACTAAAATATTTTAAATTGTAATTTACATCTTTCCTGAAAATTAAATCAGAATCGTTAGGACCGTTTTTGAAAAAATTCCATTTTTGTATGTTTTTGTCCATAAAAATTAAACAAACTAAATTTAAAAAATTGTTTAAATTGTCAGGAGATATTGGCTAAATGCACCTACATACAAAGTTTCATAAAAATTGATCCATCCGTTTGATCTCCAGCGAACTGCACATACACAGACATGCACACATAGGCCTACGGACAGACACGAAAATTATTTTTCGATAAAACCACTTCTATGGTCCAGGTGACCCTAAAATGGATTTTTAGACCAACTTGTTACAAAATTTTGTTTTTGAACAATCACAATACTTTCTCTATGCTAACGCACGTGGGAGAAAGTACAATTAGTTTATTGATACAGATATGAATTTCCATAGCAACAATAAAACCTCGTTCAAATTAATGTACGTAAACAAACTATTCCAACTAAATTAAAAACTACTTTTGTGGTTTTTTACTAATCTAATAATTAAAATGTTTTAAATGATGTGATTAGTTTGTTTTAATCAATTTGTCTTTCAATTGAAGTAATGTGGCAAAAATAAGTTTAATATGGCATAATTATTATTTTCACTTATTTCCTTTTAACAGTGCTAGGTCAGGTGGCAGATGTAGGCCGTGCTAAGGCCACTTTCTTCGTTACTTCATCAACAGCTGTTCCTTACAGCTGATTCACCGCGCCACGGCCGTCTGGATCGTTCTGCTCCATGTCGCTAATGAAACAACAATACATTTTGTTAATTCGATTCTAATCTCCATGTTTTAGCATGTAGGTTTCATAACGAAAGCCAGAATCTGATGTTCAAATAATTGGATAAAAAGCAATTAAAGAAATAAAAAAGCAATTAAACATTGCATTTAAAAGAAATTAAAATATTTACTGCATATTATATCAAGTACGATCCACCTGATGTTAGAAGATTTAATACTGCAGACATGTGTCAATCTATTACGACAGTCGGCGCAAGACTTGTAAGGCTGTTTACTAAGAGACTCAGATGCCTGTGAACAATTCAATCACACCGCCCTTTCCACAGTTTATTTTTATGTTATAATACCATGATTATAACACACACATCTTTAAATGTTATTGTAAGTTTTAATGATTAATTTGCATCCTAGTAGAAACTAAAATAGAGGAATTTTAACTAGTTTTTAAGGTGTATCAACTTATGTCCAAATTGAATTAGGAAATAATTAATTTTCTATCTTCTGATATTTGATAAATTTTAAAATATGCTAATAAAAGAAGTTTGTTGATTTATTATCTAATGTCGTCCAAAATACTGTCCCTGCTTTTACCACACAGAGCTTCTATGATAGTTGGTTGAAATTGGTTTAAGAATCACTAGGGCCTATTTCAATATTTTTAATTGTAAAATTAAGAACATTGCTTTTCCCACTCAGAGTGTATATGTCGTTATGAAGCACAGACCTCCACCGACCTAACCGAGTCATACGGTGGTTATTTGACTTTCCCCACTCAGAGTGTATATATGTCGTTATGGTGCACAGACCTCCACCGACCTAACCGAGACATACGGTGGTTATTTGACTTTCCCCACTCAGAGTGTATATATGTCGTTATGGTGCACAGACCTCCACCGACCTAACCGAGTCATACGGTGGTTATTTGACTTTCCCCACTCAGAGTGTATATATGTCGTTATGGTGCACAGACCTCCACCGACCTAACCGAGTCATACGGTGGTTATTTGACTTTCCCCACTCAGAGTGTATATATGTCGTTATGGTGCACAGACCTCCACCGACCTAACCGAGTCATACGGTGGTTATTTGACTTTCCCCACTCAGAGTGTATATATGTCGTTATGGTGCACAGACCTCCACCGACCTAACCAAGTCATACGGTGGTTATTTGACTTTCCCCACTCAGAGTGTATATATGTCGTTATGGTGCACAGACCTCCACCGACCTAACCGAGTCATACGGTGGTTATTTGACTTTTCCCACTCAGAGTGTATATATGTCGTTATGGTGCACAGACCTCCACCGACCTAACCGAGTCATACGGTGGTTATTTGACTTTCCCCACTCAGAGTGTATATATGTCGTTATGGTGCACAGACCTCCACCGACCTAACCGAGTCATACGGTGGTTATTTGACTTTTCCCACTCAGAGTGTATATATGTCGTTTAGGTGCACAGACCTCCACCGACCTAACCGAGTCATACGGTGGTTATTTGACTTTTCCCAACTCAGAGTGTATATATGTCGTTATGGTGCACAGACCTCCACCGACCTAACCGAGTCATACGGTGGTTATTTGACTTTCCCCACTCAGAGTGTATATATGTCGTTATGGTGCACAGACCTCCACCGACCTAACCGAGTCATACGGTGGTTATTTGACTTTCCCCACTCAGAGTGTATATATGTCGTTATGGTGCACAGACCTCCACCGACCTAACCGAGTCATACGGTGGTTATTTGACTTTAACAAATATAAATATCTGCACAGTAATACACCATAAATCAGGGTATATCATTGTATTTTATTTATATTTTATTGTATTTTTTATAAACCCGTATCGCATTTATCTTTTAATTGGTGGTTGAAAGGATTTTTTTCTATAGCCAGTGATTTACAAATTTCATAATTGTAAACAAATAATGTTCGTATAAATGTCTTGAGACGTTTTCTTGGATTGTGGAGGCCGTAAAGGTAATTACTCGGTCAAGTTGTAATCTTCATGAAATGTACAGTTACGATACGTAACTTTTATGTGCGTTAGTAAATGTAGTGATTTTAAATATATTTAAATTAATTTTAAAATCGCTTAAACTAGTTAAAATACCGGTACTGTTTTGTTCGAACTAGGATAATTAAATAATTAAAACTTGTAATAAAATTTAAAAATGCATATGTCATAACGTAGGCTACAATTAAACGAGGAAAAAGTGGCGAGATTGGATTTTTCATAGTCCTCTTAGCTTCTAAGTAAACAGGCTTCAAAGTTCAAACTCGGGTACGTATGATTACTGGGCCGACAGCAGTGTGAATGTTTACAGAAAGTAAAGAGAAATTACATACGCGAGAGACAAATCCAATAAAACTATTTAGCCTTCCTTGAGATCATAGCAGTGATACTTTCAACTCAACGGAAATGTCACAATTATTGGGACCACATATTAGAATTTTCTTTGTCATTATTTTCAGTAGTTTCGTAAAAACAATGCCATTTAGTAACTAATCACTGTTGCAATACATAATGAGGTAACCGTGTACTAGTACTCATTATGTTATTCATATCACTGCATGAATAGTACAGGATTGCATGATTCCAGTCTTCTGGGTTTTTGTAGAAATCAAATTTATGTATTGATAACTTTAGCTTATCGGTAGATATGATGGTTTCATGTAGATTATGGATTGACAACTGTTATTTAAAATTATTATTGAGATGGTTGTTATTTTACGTATCGTTTTGTAGACGGTGGTGAGACCTACCAGTGCTATAAATTTATATAGCAATAATTTAAGAGCTAAAAATATATATATCGTTATAGAAAACATACATAATTAGACTCGTTCTTCCAAATATTGAGTTTTTAAGTGTAGAATGCGGTTTGAAGATCGAGCTCAAATATCAAAGCTGAAAATACCAAAATTGACTGAAGTCAGCGTGAGCGTGCCATACACCAGGTTCACTTGAGGAACGCCAGTAGTGCCTTTCGACTTCTTGCCTTATTTGGAATACAAAACAAGGTGCTGGACATACATAACGTAATTTGCCACGCAAGGTCTGTGATAAACATATCTAACAGGCCTGATATCGATAATACGTGTTGCCAGTTTTGTGACAGTGAGTCATTCTGGCTGAACGGTCGATGTTCATTCTCTTGTGAACAGTATGTATTCACTTGGCATCCAGACAAGCGAGCTAAACATAGATACAGAAACTGTGTTGGAAACACGATTTGAGAGGTCTGTTTTAGTGGCGTCTTGGTAGTCAGATTTTTTTTTCGAGTTCGAAATAGGTTTATGATAAAAATTTCTCAATGCATCTGATTTTATGCTCATTCATTGTCAGTCAATTAACCTAATACAGTGAATTGTCAAGGAACTTGCTTCGTAGCTGTAATGCCAATAACTAAAATAAATAATAACATTATTTCTAGATCAAAGTCTATAGCATTAATACGAATAGAAACAAAACACTAACAATAAAATGTCATGCTAACTGAAATCATGGGGATAGAGGCATAATGTCAACCCCAAATATTCCTGAACCTTCCAACGCTTCGAAATGAGTACACTCGTTACTCTGTGAAAAAAAAAAAAAAATCTGCGAAAAATTGTACCAAAATTTGTTTTCGAGAAACTGTAATTTACTTACGAATAATGAATGGCAGTTTCGAGTAAATTAAAGACTTATAATGCAATTATAGACCAAAGATAGACAACTAAAGTGGTAGAAGCGCCAACAACACGTCTGTGAGCATTACTGAGTTTAGGATGACGACATTGTCATAAGCTCTGTATAGTAAACTAAACGTGAAACGGCTTCAAGGAGAGGCGCCACTGACAAGTTGTCCGGTTTCATATAGAAGACAGTGACAGATGACCACAGACATAAGGGCCTCCATCTTGGAGCAGGACAACACGCCTGACTCCATTACTGGTCATGATGACATCAAGAGCGATGACACTCTTGTCGGCGCTGTTGGAGACCAAAAGATGTCTTAGAATTAACACGCGGTATCTACTTAAGTTATTAGCCGTCAGCCCTTACTTCGCTACATGGTGGTTCTCTACGCATGCTTACCCTTCTCTCCATCACATCAATACAAAAGCTCAGCCGTCTGCCGTTCTCCTAGATAACTAAGATTTATATCATAGAAAACCTTTAGGAGGATACAAAGTAGTGAAATCATTCAAGAATTAACCGAAATTACCTTAAAATTTCACAAAGAAAACCAACAAGCTTCTGTGTCATAGTTATGTTTTTGTATCAGCTGTTTGGATTAAATTGTTAAATTAAATGAATGCCAAGAGTAGGAATGGAATTTCGAGAAATCGTTTCACAGTGGGTCTATATGATGTTACAAAGCTAACTTCTCTAAGTTTCAACAACATCTCTTCAGTGGTTCCGGAGACTTAGTGATGAGGGAGTACAACGTGAGATTAATGACGACACTCTGTACTTCATTAATGGCATAGACTATACAACATTCATCATGGGGGCCTACTTCATGTCACTAAACTCAATCTTAAGTCAGGGAAATACTTGTGAAAAATTTGTAAAAAGAATATTGGACAATTTTTGAAAATAAGCGACTTAATGAGGAAGTAACCTTGGTTACAAACATGGTTCATTTTTCAAGGATGTCGAGTATTTTTTGTCAAGGATTCTGTTTAGACGTATTAGGTGAAGGATTTACACACTTGACTCCCAAACATGTTCGTCTTATTGCCTTCTACATGTACTTTTTCTTTATAATACCAGTTTGATGCCGTCAAAAGGAAATCGTATTAAATATAGTTGGAAAATCATAGTCTTTATTTTCATATGCTTACGAGGTTCTGTATTTAGTCTAAAAACGATATGACTATAGTCTGTTTAAAACTGCTTTAGTATTGGGGCGAGCGGGCCGTTTGGGTGGTGGGTGTGTACGTACTCTGTTGCCACAGCGATAGTGAAACCTACTACTCCAACAGTGACCAGGTAGTTCATAGCTTAGTCTGCAGAGTTGTCGAAGTCGTCATATTGAATTTATATCCCATAAGAGCAATGTTAAATGAAGTTCAGTACTGAGACTCAAAACATTTATGAAAATTATAATGTTTACTTCGTTTGAAGAGTATAAAAGGTACTAGTGGCTCCACTTTTTTAAATTTCGATTGTTCATTAGTATTTTCTTCAAAATCATATACAGTACTAAAAAACTAATACCCAAAATTATACTTCATCAAAAATCAATGTTTTGTGAAAATTAAACATTTGTCGGCCTACCTGAAAAGGTATAGGCCTATACGTGCTACAAAATGGATCAACAAGAACTTTTGCGCTCTTTCAGACGATGTAAAAATTATAATTTTCTGATAAATCGTTAAGTCAGAGTTCTTCTCAACATTTTTCTTCTGGGATATAAATATAATATGCTAACCACCTCTGTAGATTATTAACAATTTATTTCACAGATAAATTAATAAATATAAGTATTTGTAATGTTGTATAAGAACTTACCCATATTATTATAATTTAATATATCTAAATTATTTTTCAAATAATATATTGAAACCTTTATGCACAACTACGAACAATGACCTTTTGTACTAAGTGATTCATAAATGAGTATTTATTTATTCGTACTGTTCAACTCTTAGACAATATTAGTAAACTCACACAATTAAAATGTAACTGTTGTTGACTACACGGCGGATCAAAAGACACTGAAGCAGTCCTTGTCAACTTTCTGTAAATGTTGCAACACCGGGTAAAACCACCGCCGAGTATTTGCGTACGAATTCTCAGGTAGCCGACGACAAGCGCCCTTCAATACTAATGAAGTCTAAAACAGACTGGAAGAGATTCAGGTGATTGTATAGGTCCAAGCAGGGCCGCCAAAAGGGGGCCACTGGGGCCAAATGCCCCAGACCCCCAATCAACTGGGGCCCCGCAGCGGCCCCAAAAATCTGGGAAAATATTTGAGGCATCATGAACATAAAAATATTTCTAATAGACTATGAATACGTTCTGTAAATGGGAGAACTTTTGTTTATTTGACATTGCTCAATGTTTGAAAAAAAAAAAAAGATTTAGACAGATATTTTAAAAAGTCTGATTTGAATTAAGAAAATAATTCAAATTTAATGAATTCGGGCCAACGATTCCATCGTACACCGCTCGGTTTACGGGCGTGTCCACGGCTCCACGCCAGACCACCGTGTGTGCAAGACAGTGGCAAACCAACCCCTACTGGTGAGCCAGTCGTTACGGGCTCATAGCACTATTTTCGTATACCGGATGTGGAGAATGTGCTGTGAGGTTAGGTTAGGTTGAATATCATCTTGTTTTATCATGTTTATGTTGCTTTATACATATATTGTTTTCGGTATAATATGTAATGGCTTATAATACATTATAAATATTATGTAAAGTCTTCCAATTCTTTCTTGTTACAATGTCACGATTGAAAAACTGGTCGTAACTTTTCCGTAGATCTTTCAGTGTTAAAAGGGCCTCCTTGTAAAACGGATAATTTGCCAGTACTGGAAGGCTTATCCAATGTCAATATTTTCTTAAAAGCTTGCCAATAGATAAACCACTAACCAGGACTGGATGGTATGAAGTAGGGAAACGGTAGTTCAATTTTGTTTTCCATGCTGTTTTTTACTTTCTCCCATTTGCGTTGTTAGCATAGAGAAATTATTGTGATCGTAGTAAAAAAAACGTTTTTTACAAGTTGGTCTAAAAATCCATTTCAGGTTCCCCTGAACTAAAAAAAGTGTGTTTTTTTTAATTGGATGTCTGTCCGTATGTGCGTCTGTCTGTGTGTATGTGCACTTCGTTGGAAACAAAATAGATGGATCAATTTTTATTACATTTGTTATGAAGATTTATTTAGCCAATATCTCCAGACGTGTTTTTACTTTTTTGAAGTTTTAGTTTTTTATTTGTATGGTCAAAAATCATACAAAAATAGTCTTTTCTCAAAAACGGCTGTAACGATTTTGATTAAATTTTCAGGAAAGAAGTAAATTACAATTTAAAAAATTTTAGTAAAAATTGCATGTCAGAACTTGACTAGTTTTTTAGATATGACAAAAAAACATATTTGGTAATCAAACTGGTAGTTTTCAAAGTTTTGATTTTTTTTTAGTGTTTAATATGGGAAAAATTTGTGCCAATTATTTGGAACTGTTTATTATACTAAAAATAGCCATAACTCCAATGCCAAATTTGTTAATGAAGGTGTAAAAAACAATTGGGAAACTATTTATCGCAAAGTAATTTTTAATGAATCCCAAGTCACTTTGTAAATTACGTTAAAAAGAAAAAGATCTCCTGAACACTTTGGAAGGCTAGAATAACACAAAGCCTGATATGCCACAGGAGCCACACATATTGCCAGCTATTGTCTAATTGAGAGTGATAATGCAACTCCCATCACAACTTGATAGATGGCATATATTTTATACAAATGTAATTGTATTACTGTACCAGTGTTGTAGTTTTTGGAACATAAAATCTATTCTATTCCTTCAACTGTGTGATTTTGATATATAAAAAAAAAAAAAAAAAAAAAAAAAAAAAAAAAAAAAAAAAACAGGTGAGATGATCGCAGAAGAAATTTCAGTAAAAAATCAATCGAGGCCAAGCATACGACAACGCATCTAAAATGTGTGGGAGATTTAAAGGTGTAACATCTAAAATTCTTTAAGAAGACTTCTAGGCCTAGATCACAACATGTCCATCTCATCCCTTCAATTTTTGTAGAGTACATGCTTTTTTGAGTTTTGAAGAAGAGAGAGAGGATCCTACGTGTATGGGTTTGCGGGTGGGTCAATACCACTGTACGTGTACGGGTGGGTCAATACCACTGTACGTGTATGGGCGGGTGGGTGGGTCAATACCACCGTACGTGTATGGGTGGCCGGGTGGGTCAATACCACTGTACGTGTATGGGTGGGCGGGTGGATCACACCCATACACGTAGGTCTCTTTTAGGAATCTTATTTTAGATATAAAAAGAGAACCCGTACGGAAGCTCCCGATACATAAACCCGTACGAACACTTCCGAACCATAAACCCGTACGAACACTTCCGAACCATAAACCCGTACGGGAGATCCTGATCCATAAACCCGTACGGAAGGTCCTGATCCATAAACCCGTACGGAAGGTCCTGATCCATAAACCCGTACGGAAGCTTCCTTATCCATAAACCCGTACAGAAGCTCCTGATCCATAAACCCGTACGGGAGATCCTGATCCATAAACCCGTACGAACACTCCCGAACCATAAACCCGTACGAACACTCCCGAACCATAAACCCGTACGGAAGTGCCTGATCCATAAACCCGTACGGAAGGTCCTGATCCATAAACCCGTACGAACACTCCCGAACCATAAACCCGTACGAACACTCCCGAACCATAAACCCGTACGGAAGTGCCTGATCCATAAACCCGTACGGAAGTGCCTGATCCATAAACCCGTACGGAAGGTCCTTATCCATAAACCCGTACAGAAGCTCCTGATCCATAAACCCGTACGGGAGATCCTGATCCATAAACCCGTACGAACACTCCCGAACCATAAACCCGTACGAACACTCCCGAACCATAAACCCGTACGGAAGTGCCTGATCCATAAACCCGTACGGAAGGTCCTGATCCATAAACCCGTACGGGAGCTTCCTTATCCATAAACCCGTACAGAAGCTCCTGATCCATAAACCCGTACGAACACTTCCGAACCATAAACCCGTACGAACACTCCCGAACCATAAACCCGTACGGAAGCTCTTGTTCCATTAACTCGTACGAAAGCTTCGGATTCATAAACCCGTACGGAATCTCTTGATCCATAAACCCGTACGGAAGGTCTTGATCCATAAATCCGTGTAGAAGCTCCTGATCCATAAACCCGTACGGAATCTCTTGATCCATAAACCCGTACGGAAGGTCTTGATCCATAAATCCGTGTAGAAGCTACTGATCCATAAACCCTTACGGAAGGTCTTGATCCATAAATCCGTGTAGAAGCTACTGATCCATAAACCCGTACGGAAGGTCTTGATCCATAAATCCGTGTAGAAGCTACTGATCCATAAACCCTTACGGAAGGTCTTGATCCATAAATCCGTGTAGAAGCTACTGATCCATAAACCCGTACGGAAGGTCTTGATCCATAAATCCGTGTAGAAGCTACTGATCCATAAACCCGTACGGAATCTCTTGATCCATAAACCCGTACGGAAGGTCTTGATCCATAAATCCGTGTAGAAGCTCCCGATACATAAACCCGTAGGGAAGATCCTGATCCATAAACCCGTACGGAAGCTCCCGATCCATAAACCCGTACGGAAGATCCCGATCCATAAACCCGTACGGAAGATCCTGATCCATAAACCCGTACGGAAGATCCTGATCCATAAACCCGTACGGAAGATCCTGATCCATAAACCCGTACGGAAGCTCCTGATCCATAAACCCGTACGGAAGATCCCGATCCATAAACCCGTACGGAAGATCCTGATCCATAAACCCGTACGGAAGATCCTGATCCATAAACTCATACAGAAGGTCCAGAGAAAAACGAAACACCCTGTATATAAATTAATTATGAATAAAGGTACAAAAAACCATAATACTGCTTAGTTTTATTTCCTTTTTTAAGTTTTCTGCTTTAACGGGCGAACCTCAATTTCTTTCTAATATGATTGAACCAATCACATAATTTATTATACACCACGTATTATTGAACTATTTACGCAAAATCCACTAGTCCAAACATTTTTCTTTGTTGAGCAATTTTTAATCAAGGGAGTTATACATAAAGTAATACAATATTTCAATTATTTGCTTTTATCCAAAGAAATGTTATATTAATGGATTGTTTTGCTCCGGTTTTTTTATTAATTTTTTATGGAATAGCATATAAAGAACATAAACACAACATTAAGAGAACATTCTAAAGCAAACGTGTTTTTCTGTTTGATTAAAATTTAGTAACTCATTTTATATTCTTCATTAGTACTATTTTATCATTAAAATATCATTGATGTTAAATTATTATTTTTTAAAATTTAAATTACTGTTGTTATGTTCAGTGTTTGCATATGTTTCAAATAGTCTTGCTTGCATATAGTCATGGTAGAAAAGCGACTGTCATGGCGAAGATACGTGGAAGGCTGCTGTGACAGTGACGTCACAAGGGCGAATCAGCTGGTTTGATCTTACTAGAAACTAAACCATCCCATCTCTCGGAAGGTATTTACCATTAACCAGAATTATAACCGTTCTAGGTACCGTGGAGTTAGTTCTAAAACATTAAGAGGGATTAACTATGTTTACTGTAAAATATTATATTTTTGAAAGAGAGGACTACATAGTCTTAACTTCACCACAGCACGATGAAGTTCAGTATCGTAACGTCATACGATTACCGTTCACTCAGTAATTATAACCGTTCTAGGTACCGTGGAGTTAGTTCTAAAACATTAAGAGGGATTAACCATGCTTACTGTAAAATATTATATTTTTGAAAGAGAGGACTACATAGTCCTAACTTCACCACAGCACGATGAAGTTCAGTATCGTAACGTCATACGATTACCGTTCACTCAGTAATATTTTTGAAAGAGAGGACTACATAGTGTTAACTTCACCACAGCACGATGAAGTTCAGTATCGTAACGTCATACGATTACCGTTCACTCAGTAATATTTTTGAAAGAGAGGACTACATAGTCTTAACTTCACCACAGCACGATGAAGTTCAGTATCGTAACGTCATACGATTACCGTTCACTCAGTAATATTTTTGAAAGAGAGGACTACATAGTCTTAACTTCACCACAGCACGATGAAGTTCAGTATCGTAACGTCATACGATTACCGTTCACTCAGTAATATTTTTGAAAGAGAGGACTACATAGTCTTAACTTAACCACAGCATGATGAAGTTCAGTATCGTAACCTCATACGATTACCGTTCACTCAGTAATATTTTTGAAAGAGAGGACTACATAGTCTTAACTTCACCACAGCACGATGAAGTTCAGTATCGTAACGTCATACGATTACCGTTCACTCAGTAATATTTTTGAAAGAGAGGACTACATAGTCTTAACTTCACCACAGCATGATGAAGTTCAGTATCGTAACCTCATACGATTACCGTTCACTCAGTAATATTTTTGAAAGAGAGGACTACATAGTCTTAACTTCACCACAGCACGATGAAGTTCAGTATCGTAACCTCATACGATTACAGTTCACTCAGTAATATTTCACATATTTAACAAAATTTGTTATGTTCTGTGAAGATCATTCATTTATGCTCGCCCTTTTGGAGCTAGTTCACTCACTTTTTTAGTTCTCGAGATTGAACAGTTCGATCAGCCACATCACTCACTTTTTTAGTTCTCGAGATTGAACAGTTCGATCAGCCACACTGTCGAGAGGGGCGGGGGATAGATGAAGGTCCTTAGTTCACTCACTTTTTAGTTCTCGAGATTGAACAGTTCGATCAGCCACACTGTCGAGAGGGGCGGGGGATAGATAAAGGTCCTTAGTTCACTCACTTTTTAGTTCTCGAGATGGAACAGTTCGATCAGCCACACTGTCGAGAGGGGCGGGGGAATAGATGAAGGTCCTTAGTTCACTCACTTTTTAGTTCTCGAGATGGAACAGTTCGATCAGCCACACTGTCGAGAGGGGCGGGGGATAGATAAAGGTCCTTAGTTCACTCACTTTTTAGTTCTCGAGATGGAACAGTTCGATCAGCCACACTGTCGAGAGGGGCGGGGAATAGATAAAGGTCCTTAGTTCACTCACTTTTTAGTTCTCGAGATGGAACAGTTCGATCAGCCACACTGTCGAGAGGGGCGGGGGATAGATGACGGTCCTTAGTTCACTCACTTTTTTAGTTCTCAAGATGGAACAGTTCGATCAGCCACACTGTCGAGAGGGGCGGGGGATAGATGAAGGTCCTTAGTTCACTCACTTCTTTAGTTCTCGAGATGCAACAGTTCGATCAGCCACACTGTCGAGAGGGGCGGGGGATAGATGAAGGTCCTGTTATACCTAACTTACCAATATGAATGGAACAAAAGAGGGTTCTGAAGGTCAGAAATTGTCACCACTTAAAGTACTGTGGTCTTCCCAAATGCTTATTTTATAAAGCTAAATAAACGAACAGCTACTTTTATAAATTGTTAGGTTCCATTATAATAGTTATGGCTAAAGTAACAGCAAAATAATGAAGTAGTTGCAGTGAACATGGATATTTTTATGAAGCACTCACTGTGTGCACACGCGTGGTCTATAGTTAGCCGTTGGCTCAACCCATTTCTACTCGCAGGCACGCCAGCACATTTCAGCTCTCACACTCCGATCTGCATTGACCAAGTGTGAAAGACAATAATATTCAAACTGCCACAAATAAATAAAAGTCCTTGCATCTAGGATTCTTACAAAACTGATGAACATATCATTTTTATCTACGATACGATACTACGATTCTAGGTGTTTAATGAATGATAGTTAAGTTAGTATTAAGTACCACCATTTGCTATACTCGTCACTAATTCCCTGTAGTCTCACTTGTTATAAATGATGTTAAAAAAAAACTCACTGATGCACACTCTCCGAATAATAGCGCTAGATCAGCGTCAATAGTTGACAAGTAATACAGATAATTTGTGACGTAGATAACTCGCTTGCATGCCTCACACTGAGATGAATGTGTGACAATTAACGCTACAAGTGTCTATATCGTCCTTAAGTTTCCATGACCTATTTACCGCCTTGACGTTCCCGATACTGCTAAGTTCACACTCTGCTAACAAACGTCACACAACCCACAGTATAAAAGAGTAGTAGGGGACACCCCTGCACGCTTATCGTGCCAACCCCCCCGGCCTTCGGCCTCGGCATCTGATTTCTCATCACAAACATTAGAGATTAAAATGTATTACGTAAAATCATAATACGTAAATTTATTTACAGTACCTCACACTTGTGTTACATTCTATTTATAAATATGAACTCCCAATCTTCGACTTCCACTAAATAAATCACAATCTTACTCTCTGTAAGGAAACTGTGACTAGTATTATTCCTAATTTCTACATTATTGTATGATTATTGAAAACATTTATTGAAGGAATAAAATCATTTATCATTTAAAGATGTATAAACTGCTCAATATTATAACATTAATATGTACATTTCAACAGCTGTTAAAACTTCATAAACATTATAATTTACATTTAAACAGCTGTTACTTTTTGACTAATTTAAATCTTCCTCCATGTTATTATTCTTACGGACGAAAAACGTAAGGGAGGGCTTACCATGCACAATTACGAATAATGGCAATTTTGTTGATACCATAATTTATAAAATTGATCAAGAAGTGAGGGAGGAGTTTCATTAACTAAAAACTACTTCATGTATTGTACAGTATATAAAGATTTGTAAATTCAAAAGAATATAATGAAAAATGTCCAGGTGATTGTACGATATCGTATTTCTTCCTTACATTATTGTTCTTAGTAAGTTGGAGTAGCTCTGTTGGAGCTGGATTCTATCTGACAATTCGAAATCAAAGCCTTAAGTACTTTCGATTTTGTTGTTTGACTTTTTAAAAATAAAACTTCATTCGCCATTTCACATGAGCCTGCAGGCCTGTTTGTAAACTTTATTCAACGAGTGAAGTACCGACTGTTGGCTCAGTGGGGATTTGAATCTTGAACCTTACCCTTCACAGTCCGAAGCCTTTGCCACTGAGCCACCAACTAACTAAATATATTTAAACATTAACAATTTTGTTTATAAGCCGTCATTTTAAATGCGTTTTTTATTCGGAGATAAGACAATATGTTAACAGCTATAGGGAAAAATATTGGAACTACTATTAGTTTTTTATAAAATATATTTGTATGTGTCCTTTTACCCAAATGTCACTTTTATATAAAAAATGGCTCACAATAATGTAAAAAACAACTGATGATTTCGGACACTGGACAATATTTAAGAGCATCAACGTACCACAGGGCCTTACGGACCGCCTCAACGTACCACGAGACCTAGCGGATTGTCTCAACGTATCACGGGACCTTGCGGACTGCATCAACGTACCACAGGGCCTTATGGACTGCCTCAACGTACCACGGGACCTTAAGGATTGTCTCAACGTACCACGGTACCTTGCGGACTGCATCAACGTACCACAGGGCCTTACGGACTGCCTCTACGTACTACGGGATCTTGCGGACTGTCTCAACGTACCACGGGACCTTGAGGACTGCATCAACGTACTACGGGACCTTGAGGACTGCTTCAACGTACCACGGTAGCTTGCGGACTGCCTTAACGTACCTCGGTAGCCTGCGGACTGCCTCAGTGTACCACAGGAACTTGCGGACTGTCTCAACGTGTTGATTTTACTGATTTAATAACATTTTAATAATCTCTTTAGACCCTACAACATTTTTTAATACAGTGTGTGTGTTTTATTTTTAGATACTTTAAAGTTTTGCTATTTTTTTAAAGGTAAAATAATTTTGCAACATATTTTATTATCAAGGGGCAGACAAACACTGGACCCAAACATCAGTCTTTCTGCTGATGCACCCAGATCCAATACTAACTAATAACGGTTTTTACTTACACTGGCATAAACTTATTTAATTAAACCCCTAATGGAAAAATACACAAGTACTATACACTAATAAAATAAATATAAATAAAAACGTACACTTTTTTTAATAACGGAAATAATCCGTATATTTATTATCTGAAAATAAGTGTTGGATATTTATGAAGTGGCAGGGTGGGTGGGTGGGGGGGATAGCCCGGTAAGGATTGTGAAAGACGATAGCTCGAAGGTCCCGAGAGCGCGCGCCTCTGACTTCAGTCTGCTACCGTCGCGCCCCCTGTACGCGAGTGCTTTAACTTCCTCCCGTACCGAATAAAGTAAGTACAAACCTATCTCCATAATTAACTGTAGTTCAGAAATGTTGAATTAGACTTTTTTCTAATTTATCTCAAAAATAGTACTCTAAAATATTAACTGTTAAACACTATTTCCATAAGGTTTTTTTGTTATACTTGCCAAAAAACAATTAACTGGTTACTAAATGTAGGATTTCAGTAGAACGTGTCAATTTTAATTGCTATATACATAACGAAAACGAATAAACCCAATATAGTCTACATTGAAAAGCTATAAATGTATGTGTATTTTGGATGTAGATAAAAGCCCAACACTTTAGAGGAAGAGAACACTTTTTGTAAACTAAAGTGGAATTCTTATAAATCAACTAACATGTGCCTTTTCTGTACAACAAATTTTCCTGACGTAACAAATTTAAAAATTATATTAAATTGTCTATATTTGCTACGAACAGATTCAATTAATAATTAATATTAAGTAATAGATATTTACAACATTTTTTCAGTAGCCTATAACTCAAGTGTAGAAATTAATTATGTGTACAACATATAAAGTACAGTAAACATGATACATAGAAGCACGTTTCAGCCCAGCATTACGACATATCACAAGGCTACTCCTAAATTTCCTACTTGTTTTTTTAATTTCGCATTGATAAATTATACGGTATTCTCTTTAAATGCAATTTTAGTTTGATCTTATCGTTTCCTTAAATCAACGATCAGCTAACGTATTTCCATTCAGATAACGATCAGTTAAGTATTTCCCTCGCTCTTGTATATTTGAAAATCAAAGCAATATTTCTAGTAAATTAAGGAGAAATCACAAATTAAAAACGCACGGCTAGGGGTGTGTATACTTGTTAAGTTCGAATAACCTGACAATCGGGAGGTTGAAATGAATCTGGATCAGAAATAGACTCCACCCGATACATTCGGACAGCAAGAATTTCAGTTAGAGTGTTGAACTCAACAATACTGCAGAACGGTTTTGTTTTATATAGTACATTAATATGAAAAGTAATTTAAAACAAGTAAATGTCACAAAGCACACATATTTTACGATATAAGTACAAAAAGCGCAAATTTTATGGTGATCCTTACAATACAATCATCAGACCAGAAAGATTCACAAGAGTCCTTGATAGTCTGCGTTATTGCCTACAATATGGACCTTTAATAATGAGGTATTTAATATTTCACTGTAGTAGATGTAGTTCTATCAGCAACAAGAACTTAATCTCATGTTTTAATCAGTAGAAATAGTAGTGCACACTGATACCACACGTGGACGGTCAGACAGTAGTGCCAACTGAGGCGGTTGTCACGCCCCTATCTCTCCGTGGCCTCCACATTCCTTTGTTGGTTCAAGATAAATGATTTCATCGCACCTCGCGTCTACTAACAAGGAAAAAAACATGAACTTTTACGCCCACCCAGAACAAAAAAACTTTGCTCAGCCAAATTCATCAGATTTTTTTTACCGGCGTATCGCTACGAGATAAAAATAATGTAAACTTAAATATGCTATTTTCATTACACTCTACAAAAAACAAGAACTGCTAAAAATGTACAAATATTTATAACACCCTTAGTTTAACTAATTGACATAACCTTAAAATCTGTGTGTAAGTAAAATACCCCTGAACCACTTAATGGCTCATCACGAAATCTCCAAAACTATACGAATCCCTGTGAAACTATTCAATGGACTTTAAATTTTTAGAGATTGCAGATTTTGGATCAGAGATTTTTTTTAAATTTAATTGTTAATGGATAGAAATATCCCTTAAAATAACCACGTAAAAATAAAATTGGCAATAGTTCAACAGTAAATTTAAAAAGGACTAACAAATACAAACAATAGACTCTACTGAATATTTGTTTTACTATTGCCATGTATGGTAGGCCCAAGCTGATCCATCGATAAATAAACAAATTTGTTTATACATCGATGAGCTGACTTACGAGTCACAGACAAAGACCCATGGAGAGTGGGTCTTCCCTAGGCAATGAATAATGCCAAAACACAATAAACAATACAAAATGCATACGGAAACAACACTTCCCTAACACCTGATATTAAGTGTCAGAACAAAATACAACTAACTGGCGTCAGAGCCAACTGGCCTTATCTTGGGTAACATGGAGCCTGTGGGGCGTGTATCAAGGATTCAAATTGCCTAAAATATTTTGACATCTGTATAGAATTGTAATATAATGTTTTAAATAAAAGGTGGAATTCTCATTTCCCTTGCACACCGAACAATGCATTACCGACAAATTGACAAAAGGTGATAGGGCTCGTTCGCATTCTCTGGTGTGAATTTGAAAAACGTACCCCATTCTGATCAATGTACAGACAAAATTTTCATTTTTTATAAAGATTATAATCAATTTGAAATTCTGTTAACACCTAAGCCTTTATGCTGGAATTTAATCTGGTTATAATCGGAACAGTGTTGTAAAAGTACTCGTCATTCTATTAGCTAGTGGTCAAACTAAGAACACTGCTTGAATAATTTTAATTGGATATAATACTAAGCTTTACTTATCATAGGTAAACATTTTAATATATGATGACAGTGGTGGCAAAGAAGCAAATAAATGGCAAAGGAAAACTAGGCTACAGAGGTTTGATACGTCCTACGGGTCGCCTGCAGGCGGACATGGCAAGATTTGAGCTTTAGTTACTATCGTGAATTTTGGCCACGTTTACACTATTGTCGAGTCTTTTTGACAAACATTTTGTTGTTGATATTTGTTATTACTTTTAATAAATTTGAAGGTCGTAACACGAGTTTGTGTACTTTACAAGTGTATAAACTATATTTTTAAATATACTATATTTTTAATTTTGATATATAAAAAATCGGAAATATAGCTTTGTCATAAAAGTAAGGTTTTAGTAAAAACAATATTTTTTAATAAAATAATTATATTTCAAACAAATCGTGCTAATATATTGGTTGTCTACAAATGGTTTCAAAATAAAAAACTTAACTAAGTCATTTTCATAAACAAAATAACAAACACCAAAGTCCTGGTAAACGAATTCAGTCGCCAATTCTTTTGTCACATGCTGTGCACATTCCCCACAGACCACACTATGCTGTGCACATTCCCCACAGATCACACTGCTTGTTGTCATTAGTTGAAGGGCATCTCTTTCTCTTTTTGGGCTGATTACCTCCCGTGGCTTCATGTAGTTCTCTTCTTGGGACTTCCTGGCCAGTTGTTCAGTAATGCTTCTATATCATGATTTCATAGCGAAAAGTTACATAAAAGTATCACACTACAGATTTTGATTTGACATAAAAACGTGACACTCACTATTGTCGGGTCATAACAGAACACTATAGCTCCCGGACTAGAACGCACAGTGGTGAAGTCTCAAGGTCAACTGACTGGCCAGTGGCCACGCACCCCTTGAGAATTACATGGCACCAGGGTTTCCTGCGAGCGGCAGTACTACCACTACAGCAAAAAAATAAAATACTTCGGGTCACATTTGACCCGATGATAGCAGTTAAGGGTTAAAATTATTATTACTTTAAACTGATAACATAAAAACTGGAGTACTTTAACTGAACACACTAAAATTTGTCACCCTCAAAAGTGTTCTGCCCTATGCAGAAGCATCGTTCACAACGTACCTATCGTTGATATTACATGGCTCCCACATTTCTAAACTCTTAATTCATCGCCTTGGTATAGTTGTGGACTTAGTCGCTACAAAGTACATTGACAATGTCACGTCCATTTGATCTAGAATAGACGATAGTGTAATTAATTACTACATGTGTTAATGACGAACAAAAAATACTAGGGGACACCCCTGCACGTTTTAGTTGCCAACCCCGTCACTACTAGTAGCTGCGCTATTGACACCTCGACCTTCCTGATTTTGTACAACAAATTTTAGTGGTTAAACTGTATTAAGAGTCTGCAGAGGCTGTCGGCCATGGTTTTAATCCCATAAGAACAATTATATTTTCGATATCCCGGACATACGATCATTCGTTTTTAATTAAACAGTTATTTTTAATCGGATTTTTCTAAACAAATTGCATTTGATCAAGAATGAAATTGTAATAGCTTTGCAAATTCCTAATTAGTTTTATAGAAAAAATATAAAAAATATTTAGTTTGTATTATTTATTTTTAACTATTTTTCAAAACTATGCGTATGTATTCAAAATATAAGAAGCAAATCAAATGCGCATTATGATAATGTGTAAAATTACACCTCATACACAACTTTTGGTCAATAAGTAACAAAAAATATGGATTCTCAAATAACATTGTTCTTATGGGATTAAAACCAACATGGCCGACAGCCTCTGCAGACTCTTAAGTAAAATCTTATCAGTATAAGAACATTTATTTACAGCAGCTCAATCTCTGCATTTAGGTCGTAGCCTATTTATAGTCTAAATATAAACACCCAATGAAAAGCCTACAGCAGCTTAGCTAATTTCAAAAGTGTTAATTTATTATACTTAACAGCTCATGACTAATTTAATGAATAAAATAAGGCCATCAGATGACCATTAAAACTTATAAACGTCAGTGAGGTAGACTCCAAAAGTCGGATGTGAATAAAACCAAGCTTAAAATCTTGCTCTCGGAAAAATACTTAACTTCTCAAAGTCTCATAACGAATTGTGTGAAGTAATGTCAAACATGAAGAATTTTGACGAGCATAAAGGACAAACATACAAAGACACGAACAGGCTTGCTTTGGGGTTTTTATGTTTATAGATCAAATGAAAATTCCGATGAATCAACCAAATTTACACTAAAAGATTAAAGCCTTCTCAATAGTATACACATAATTATTTACATTCCAACAGCTGTTAAAACGTCATAAACACCATTGTTTACACTTGAACAGCGGCTACTTCCGTACTAGATTCCCGTGGGCTTCAGGGTAAAAATATTATTTAACAATTCAATTATTGTACGGCTACGAAAAGGTGTACAACTTTTCGACAACCAATAGTTAAAATTTATCAAGAAATAAAGGAGGAGTTGTATTAAAGAAAAACTGCTTCACGTATCTATATTTATGAAAGAAGTGAACAATTCAAAATCAAC
Source organism: Stictocephala bisonia (assembly GCA_035578905.1). Taxonomy (NCBI): domain Eukaryota; kingdom Metazoa; phylum Arthropoda; class Insecta; order Hemiptera; family Membracidae; genus Stictocephala; species Stictocephala bisonia. The sequence continues at coordinate 215,657 of JAQJVL010000280.1, forward strand.
GCAGAGCCTTAACCACAGTAGGTAGGATTCTGAAATTTTGACAGTATCTTCATTTTAGTGTCTAGGTACTTGCTAATAGAGGATTTTGTGAAATTTTAATGTTGAGGTGCAAAAATCATGATTTTTTGTAATAAGTTTATATCTCTCCATAAGAAAAAAATTGAGGCCAATCAACGTACAGCGTAAACCGTAAAATATAGCTATAATACTTTAAATTGTTACAGTGTCTTCGTTTTCTGCTCTTAGTGAGTGATAAGAAATGAATTTTCGAAATTCTATTCCTGAGGCTTAGAGACAGCCTCCTAAACATTCCATTTCCCCTATAAGAATAACATTGGCAATAATTTAATTTGATAATTTATTTAAAACAGCTGATACACAAAAACATAAACATGACACAAACTTTTTAAATATGTGATTAATTATTGTATTATTTTTTATTTGTGGACAAATTAGTTTGATTTAACCTATAACTACTATCCTGGGATCATTTTTGACCCCAGAGTGTAATTATTTTTATTTTATATCTTTTGTACTTGCAGGATTGTGCTCTCTCTGCAACTAATCTCTTTTGAGCTAATTAGACATACAGTGCATGTGGTTGTTTCTTGTTCGGTCTCTCCATATCTGACTGGGAAGCTTCTGAAGTCAGTAGTGACCCAACGATAGTAGTTACGTTAGACTTATCTCTTTTTTTTAATTTCTTCTAGTTTGAAATTTTAATTCTAAAGAAGAATGTGTGAATTATGTCCTAGAGGAAATTAAAGAAAACATTCAACTGTGTACGTTAATTGCAAAAAGGGGTAATTATGGCAGCATGCAAAGCCCATGGCAAAGTGTGTGTTACGTGTGAAGAGTTTTTATTTTAGCAGTTATGTGGTCAAGTACTATAATTCCTTATAATATAGGTCTAGTCGTAAAAGATAATATATATTTTTGATTTTTATGACTTCCCTAAAGGTAAAAAAATATTTTTTCGTAAAATGTGTTTTTCAAGAAAATTAATTTGTAACAATAAGGACTATTTAAAATAAAAACTCTTTTTATTTATAAAATAATACCCAGAAATGGTTCTGTTTACAAGAAGACAAGATAGAGAAAAGGTTACTATCATTTAAGTTATTAAAATAATATTTTTGAAAATTTTAATTTTTTTTAAAATTAGGATTGGTTTTGAACCCACGATAGTACTTACGTTAGGCAAAATAAGCAAAGTAGTTAAGGGTTAAATTGTTTTTAGTTGTATGTAAATAATTCTTTCTGAAGTTTGTGTAATTGAAGTAAACGTGTACATATTAATTCCCTGGAAGAGAGGTTTTATTATTTTAATTTTTTATATGACTCAGATTCTTTTTTCTTGCCTTTTTTCAAGACATGGCTGTGAATATAGTCGTAGAGGATGTTCCTCGCCGTGTGATCTTGGGGATGGTGTCTTATACTGCTCACGTGTCTGAGGTACGGATAGCTATCGTAAATCACGTGTCTAACAACTAGCAGAGGTTCAAACCGTTAACTATGAACCGGGTAGACCAACAACACTCTAATAAGCTATAATAGATATCCGAAAAGTCCAAATGTGAGACTTACGGTACTTCTTGTGAGCTGAAGGCAGATAAGAGGGAGACATTTCCCCCTTCGAGTTTGAAATATATCGTGATGGCAATCTTATGGCCAAGTATGGAGAGAATGTAAGGGATAAACGACGTCCCCGGTTCAGGGGAAATAATTTGAAGGCCATTTCGACGTCTTACAGTACAATTTTTATAACCGTAGACGCGGCCGTGCACTACTAACCTAAATCAATGAATGCAGTCCGATGAGTCATTCCTGCATCGTGTGACGTAATTTGAGCAAATGTTTGTAGACGACCTTTACAATAATACTCTTCCTCGCCCTCTCATACCGCCGCTTCCGGACCCCGAGTCAGGGACGTACCTAGGGGGGGTGTCCTGGGTGTCCGGACAAGCCCCGAAATTGTCAACCTCTTTTGAGCGAGCGAAGCGAGCATCTATGAGTCACATACACGTGACGTGACATTACTGGCCTGATAAACACACACTCTCTCAGACTACTAATTCAATGCCTCGCGATCACGTCCCTACTGTTTTATTGAATATTCAATGATAATGGAACTAAAACCATTTCAATAAATATTTTATAAAGAATATAATCATACGACATTTTGGTAATCATTCAGTTATATTGTACAGTGAACTCTTAAGAGGAAAAAATCGTAAAATTGATTACATGAAAAAGTTAGAATACGAGAATTGTTGACAGCAAAAAGGCGAAGTTGACATTTATTCATTATTTACAAATTTAGTAAATTCAATTTGAACAGAAATATACCATTTAATTCATCCGAGCCTATTTCGTTGTAAGATTAGTTCAGGAAGGATGTTGTGCTTATTTTCAGTTAGAACGTCTTTACCGCAAGTGCCAAACTTACGGCAAATGGTAACTAAGTTATTGTTCAAAGCGGATGAATGGGATCACATGGTTAGGATACAATTAAATTTAGTTGAATGAGAATTAATTGTTATTAGTAATTTATAAAAGTGGCATTTTTAAATTTATAAACTGTTTTAAAATATTTGATCACCACGGTATTCCTTAGCGAAGATGACAATCTTTACCCGAAGTAAAATAATAATAAAAGTAATTCAAACTCTAGCCAGTTAAATCAAAACGCAAGAGTAAAAACAGAACACGTCCGTTCGTATTGAGCGCTAGAGAAAGAACGAAGGGATAGGCATGAGTTATATAGGGAGGGGGGAATCAATCAGTAATTCAGACCACTTGCTATTCTTTAGTCAAGAAAAATGGCAAACTATAGATATTGAGTAAAATTAAATCTTTTATATCAAATATTTTTCATAAGTCGACGGTTCGTTCACAATTCTTGTACAAGAAGATAAGATCGTGACTCAGGCCCTCCTGTCAACGCCTACTTTCAGTTGTAGGCCTACTCGTAGTTTTTTAATAGAATAATTTTGGGACTAATGACCGGAAAGAAACTTCTTATTGTAGAAAAGCCACATTATACTGACCTAAATATATTTGATAAAACAGACGATGTCATGTAGCACGATTAAACAATTATTTTAGTTTACTTTCTACAAGTTCTAATTTAATACAGACAAATCAATTTGTATGTTTCGTTTGAGACATACTTAGTGCATTATTTTGGTTTTATTGTAAAATATGTCTGTTTGTTGGTTTTTATGTAAGTCATAATTGGGTGATATTTAAATAGGTTATAGTAATTGTAAGAATATTAGAATTTGTTATATCACGTCCTTATCAGATTTGACTAAATTGTTGTCAGAACAAATCAATTTATTCAATAAAATCATCATAGAATAGTGCAAAATACCGTCGATTGTATCTAAGCAATAGGCCTAATACAATAAAGGACCTACAGTAGACGTAGCACTGAAAGATGCAGGGCCTACATGATTGTTCCATATTTATACATGAAGAATGTTTAATCACCTGTGTATACTCACGAATACAAACTAATTATTCACTATCATTTTACAAAATGTAATGCAATGGTAGATTACCACGGTATCTAGAATAAAAGACGGTAGGGATGACGCATCCTCGCCGTGATACCTACCGTATGTTGGTTAGTTACCGTGGATTGTATTAAATATGAAGAATTGGATTGATTTATATATAAATAAGTTATATTAAAGGCATGCTTTAAACTTATCTCCGTGTTTATGTATAATATGTTAATGTATATTAGTATTTCGCTTAAACCTAGCAAGCACTTTACCATTTTTCAAAATTACAATTCATAAATCTATAATCATTAATTTGTTATAAGTTTAATATTAATACATTATATTGTCCTCATAACCTTCTCTTACGAATCCACACAATTTATTGGCTTGTAGTAAATTATAACAAATTTTGAAAATGGCTTACATGTCAAAAACATTTTTCTCACATGAGTTCAGATATTTGTTTTACTAAATATATTCACACCAGTGTAATTAGATAATTCTACATTAACAAGTTTCTGTATGGACACTTGTCACAAATAGAAACAGGCGTTGATAGGTGAAACAGAGTCGGGATAAAAACGAAACAAATTTTTAAATGAATTGTAAAGGAACGATTGATTTAACCAAAATAATGTGTAAATTAACAGATTTAATTTAACTAAATATCTACAACATTCACGCTTAAATGTTTTTTTCTGAAAACCAACAATTACAAATTTTACCTTATTCTGAATTTTTCATGTCCTTAATTTTACAAAGGTCTTTTCTCGTAGAGTTTACCGACTTTCCGCATATTACAATAACACGATTACTAAGTTTTGCATGAAACACAGACTGAAATGGTTTAGATTTCATCATAATTTAATGTTTTAATAAAACATCCGAGACGTAAAGACGATCGTACAGTATTAAATTAATAGTTGTGGTGTTTCTGAGAATGGTGAATAAGACCAGTGACGTCACACACGTGCCCCCTTCCCTCGTCTGCAGTCAGAAGACACAACGCCACTATAAAATCAAAATACGGCTCAGCCCTTGTTTTCAGAAGCCGTTCGCTCCTGCTCCCCCCGCCCCCTCCCGCTTGCTAACCCTGTTGAGACCCCTTGATTGGACACCCCCGAAATTCAGTTCTAGGTACGTCTTTGCCCCAAGTCTACCATTATAAAAATTGAACTGTGTCATCAACATCTCCTTCACCTATGAGAAAATCTCCAGTCTCCATCCAGAAGCTCCTCTGATCCTATGAACTGTCAACCATCCTGTTCATTCTACACCCATCCTACAATTCCTCAAGCTTCTCTGTAAAGCTCTATTACTATTACTATGACTGATTTTGATGTATCTGTTACAATAAAAGTCTCTTACAAAAATATATAAGAGTTCATCTTAGAAAACTTAAGAGGTGATGAAACTCAAAAGTAATTTTTTCTTATCTACTTTTGAGAATAGGTGATGGTACATTTTCCGAATCTGGATGTATTACAATTTAAGGACAAATATTATGGTGATCGATTTCGGTGAACCACGCTCATCTTCCTGAGGCCAGAGGGATTCACAGAAGAATCTTTTGTGTGACGTTTACTTGTACTGTCTATGTACCAACACGTAAAATGTTAATTAAAAAACTATTAGGAATTAATTGACAGAATATATACTAAATTAACATAAATCAACTGAGTGGTTTTATGAAAGAGCAATATTGACTCCAAAGAATGACAAAGCTGTAGAAATAAATATTATTTTACTAAACTATTTTCAAGAAACAGAAGTTGAATACCTATCGATATATTATACGAGTACAAGTAGATGATGCTGTACAATGTCCAACTAAATTTCTGCATACTATCAGTCCACCAGGGTTTCCACCACATAGACTCTTTAAAAATTGGAACACCAGTCATGCTTCTCAGAAACCTTTACCACCAAAATTATGCAATGGTACACGTTTATGAGTAACTGCTCTCTAGAAAATGTTATTGAAGCAGCTATTATTACTTGCAGTACTAGAGGAGAATCTGTATTTATTCCTACATACTATCTATTACAATTCAAAAGAGAACAGTTCCCTATTATAATTTGTGTTTTCGTTTTGCAATGACTGTTAATAAGTCTCAAGGACAGTCCTTAAAATTTGCAGGCATATATTTGAGACTTGAGCAGTTCATAAAGTTTAGTTATTTTAACACCAAAAGGAAAAGCAAATAACGTACTGTAGCTTATAAAGAAGTTTGTCGGTAAGTTATGCTTAACATTCTTAAATGTGCATGCATAATATGATAGTAAATTGTTGTATTGAAAATTTATAACTTGAAATAAAAAGTAATAATATTATTTTAATTTACATGTTTTTTTAAACCAATGTGAACATTTTCATTTTGTTGATGTTTTTGTGAATCACTTTTGATTAATCTATTATAGGTTAATTACCTTCAATCTGCCAGTGATCCTGTAAATCCTCTTAGATTACGCGTTTCGGCTTTTATGCCACCATCAGATCTTTAAATAAATATGTTTTATGTTCAGTGTTGTTTTTTTTTTTAATTTTAACATCAAGAATAAATTTTAAAACTGTTTTAAGTTTATCAAGGATCTGATACATCAGTGTGAATAAACATACTATCACATACTCTTAACAGTTATTATAATTTACGCTTTTAGTACAGATAATAAAAAAGGCTAAATAAATAGGCATATATTCCGCTTTTTACAACATTTTTTAGCCTAAGTTCATAAACTTTTATGAACTTGGGCTAAAAGTTGATTACTTGTAAACATAAAAGGTTGATTACTTTTATGTTTAAAAATACTTATAATTCGAATTTAAAAAAAAATTATAAATTTCATACATTTTGTATAGGTACAATTTGAACGTTTGCGGGCGAAGGTGCTAGTTCTACATAAGGAGTCCCCTATTTTTCTGAATCTGAAATCTCTCCGTACTTACAAAAGAAGATAACAAAGAAACTCAAAATATGATAGACTATTATATATGCAAGGTATTAGCTAAGATTTGTTGTAAGAAAAAAATAACCTAAATTGCTCAAGAAATGACGTGCCAAATAAAATTATTATAAATCTTCTAACAACACTCTGTGTCGTACCTGACGATGGCGTCACGTCGCTGAGTAAGTGAAACGTCGGCTGTACAAAGTAAATATTTATTTGTCACTTTTGATACCGGAAGTACTTGGTTACGTCAACCATTTCCGCTTTCGTAATGAAAATTGTTCATGTATGCTAACTATAACTATTTTTATATTCTTGTAGGTATAAAAATTAATTTTGATATGATTTTTGAAATAGATACCGACCATTGCACTGATTATCATGAAAGCCATTCCATAGTTATGTTTTCTTGGAGAGGTGGTTTAACTTACACACCATCAGTATAAGTATCATTGTCGTACAAATTTTAAATAGTTGAACAATATTTTATAGCCTATTAGCTTACTACATTTAAGCGGGGAGTTAATTAAAGTTATTATTCTCCCACAACCAAATATTTCTTTATATATAAAAAAATCAAGATATATGAGCTCTACTGGCAAACGGCCTAATATACGAAAACTCACGTTAACGTCAAAGAAAAGGTATTCTTCTCTTCAATCAGAATACACTCCAATATTTATAAAATTCTTACAATTCTTACATTTCTTACATACGAGACGCCGACACAACGTTGTTGGTATTTTAAGGCGAATATGAATGGTTATATGAGTGTTAATGAGTGTAGTCTGGTTACTAACTGAGTTCAACTGTTCCTCAGAAAGGGCAATTTATTAATAGCCCAACAGCCAGGGCAACTAAGGGGGGCGTTCTGCAGTTCCCCCGGCGGTCAGGGTAAGCCCCCGGAGGGTACCTGCAGTTCCCCCGGAGCCCCTTCTAGGGTGTACTGCAATTCCCCCGGCGGTCACTTTCAGCCCTGCCTCCTGTCCTATTGGGGTTTTTTAGGTTAGGTTAGGTTAGGTTAGGTTAGCGGAGTGCGCCGGAGTGACCACCGGGGGAACTGCAGACATTTTTGGGACAGAGGATTATCGACCCTAATTAGTCCCTTCGACCGCCGGGGGAACTGCATGGCAGCCACTAAGGGACCTACAGCTTTACGTGGAATCCGAACCACGTAATGCTGGTCTGATTTTCAGCTAATTGACAAGCCTGATACTGGTTCGTCCATAGGGCCCGGCTGAACGTTCTTCCTCTTAACGGCTGCAGACGCTGGGGTGCTGCCAATGATCGTCGCTGCAGAAGATGTGGGCGCCAAGACGAAACCACGGCCCACGTCTTATGCCACTGCCACGTCCACCTGGCAACTGGAGTGACGAGGCGGCACAACGCTATTCTTGACCAGCTTGTCGCAGCAATCCGGCCTAAAGAGGGGACAGAAGTACGGGTCAACCGGCGAGTTCCGCTGTCCGACCTAACCGGCCGGGAATGCGATATTGATGAGAGGGTGGCCCAATGCCGGCCAGACCTGGTGGTCATCGACCGAGAAAACAAAATTTTGAAAATCGTCGATGTCACTGTGGCCTATGAGGACGGCTGGCAGGCCATTGAAACGGCCAGAAATAACAAATACACTGCCTATGCCCCACTTGCTCAGGTCCTAACGGCGGAGGGTTTTAAAGTCTCTGTTGATGCTTTCGTCGTTGGAGCCCTGGGCGCGTGGGACAGCTACAATTGGAGAACATTAAGTAACCTAAATATCTCCAGGCGGTTCGGGATCACCCTCTCACGAAAGTGTGTCTCTGAGGCCATTCGCTGGAGCCGAGACATCTACGTTACTCATATTACCGGCGTTCAGCAGTGGCCTCAGACGTAGATCCTCACCAATATTTTAATTAATAATAATAACTATTAGACTATATTTATACTATGATTATAAGTACATTCATCCAAAATCAGTTTGACGAGGGACGTATCCCCTTTCGACAACTAATATTATATATAATTATATTAAAAAATGACACAGAATATTTTCATTCTTATTAAATCTAGTTTATGTTTTATAAAATAAAATTACGGCAAAAAGAGATGCCTTAGCATATCTCCCCCACACAACATCCGCACAATTATTACCACCCAAGATGGACACCCCAGATTTCTATAGTAGTATCCACGCCGATAGCAACCATCAAGCGGTCGCCATGTCGGTATTAAGAGGACCGAGCATCCAACCTATCGCCTACAATCTCCCAAACACTTTGTCCCCATGTAGCTGGGTTACAGGACTGCGCCACCAGTGCCGACTGATGGCAACATATATACACCTCTTCCTGAAAAAAATGATAAAAATGGAGTGTGGTATTCATTAACAAACGAGGGATGATAACCTCAGGAATTAGATAACATTATTAGACGTTCCTTGTGTAGGCCTACCTGCGCCTAAGTCTATGCCTACTGTTTGTGACACTGGATGAATAGGATATTTTAAAGTAATAGCACAAGAGTATATAAAAGGGTGGAAAAAAATATGGAAACACTTTCACAACAACGTTATTTTTTCTATAGATAATTTTTTTGTTAATAATTGTGTTTCATAAAGTATAATTTTTGATCAGAATAATTTACTTGAAACCTTTAAATATCGAAGAAATAATATTGTTCAAAAGCGCTAAAACTTTGAAATTCGAATGACCGCTACTCTGGGAAGAATAAACCTTTCGATGTTCGGTTTGCGGCAGTTATAATAATTTCTCTTGAATATACCTTTCATTTGATACCAAACTCGACCTAGGCTTACATTGAAGATTTTCGTTCAACTGTTAGTGGGCCGCCCCCCTGAAAAGGTGTAATGTCGCTAATGACGTCAACAAGTGTGCTATTTATAATATGATCAAGTACAAGATTTCTAATTTACAAATGAAGTCATGCAAAAGTTGTGAAAGCGTTTTCATATTTTTCCCACCTTCCAGATAAACCAGTGAGTCAGCGGAATAGGAGAACCGAGCAACCGTGTGAGTCCGTATTTCAGGGGACATTCCAAATTACAAATTACCATTACAAATCAATTATTCTTCCCTTGCATTAATTAACAATATTTTAGTCTAATAGTAGTCCTGCTACAACGGATAATGTTTATTTATCTCCATTTACGTAACAACAGAACAAAACTAATTTGTAAGCGTACCGTAGTCAAATCATAGAATTAACAAATACTTTACAGTGAAAATCATAACAATAATTGTATAAATAGAAACAAGTATCAGCTCTAAAGTAGAACACGTAGTGCGTGTAGTACTTTATGATACAAATAATTAGATAATTATACCGTTAAACTACATAAACTCGTATTATTACTAACAAACATAGAGACATTATAAATAATGTAACACCGAATTCTTTAGCTTAATTCTCTTTGGCTCATAAGAAAATGTATAAAGTTTAATTATTCAGGCTACAAAAACGAACAGTGCTGAAGAATTGTTTTTAAACTGGTAGTTATAAACGACATTGAGACATTGCTTCGCTATCTACCACTATTCTACTAGTAGTCGTTGATTTAATCACCTAAAGTTCGTTAAGAGTTAATTATTGACATGCTCTACGACACAACAATTAATTGTATATTTTATTTCGTAAATAGTTATGATGCGAATGTGTAGACAAGAATGAATCGAGTAAACTATTCGGACACTTAAAATAATCCAATTCCCAGCTAATAAACATAAACGTTCACAACAAACAATTCAACATGACATGAATCGTCAGAACCCCTAGTTGACTAAATAAATTCACAAAAATCACAGAACACAAAAAACAGTGATTCAATATCAGATTATAAGATATCTATAGATCTACTATATCCTATATCCTACTCACATATCCTTTTCCGGTGCAGCCTCATCGCCGGGACTGGATGTTGACAAAGCCTCTCTAACGAGACCAATCTTTCCACATTTCTTCTTCTTCTACTCTTCGTTTATTATTTCTGTTATTTGCATGTCTTTTTATTTCTTCGACTTATCTTGTTCGTGGCTTCCCCTTGATCCTCTTCCTATTAAAACTAAGTCTTAAATCTTCCTCAAATTTTTCGCGTGGCTAAACCATCCTAGTCTTTTGTCTTCACTGTTTCTCTTAAGCTATTTCAATCAATTCCACTGTTCAACTCCTTGTAAGGTACAAGGATGAACAGTGGAAACAACTCCGGAGTTCAACAAGGAACAACTCATGTGAGATGAGAGGTGGGATAAGGATACCTCTCATCTCACAGGCTGCAACACAATCCAGCCATGTTCTTTAATGTTCCATGACTCTGAATTGTAGGTCAACTAAAACAATACTTAAAACTATTAACTTTCACCCTCATTGGTATTTTGTTGTTCCAAAGTAGGTGATATTTTCGCAGAAGTTTAACCAATCTACAAAAATACACAACAGTAGTCGAAATAGAACTTTAAAAATGAACTTCATTGGAGAAAACATAGTATTTCATCATATAACAAATATTTAGTATACAACAAAAGAAAATCACTCCAACATGCCTCAGGCAGGACGGTATTGCACTTTATAAATTACCATAAGCCAAAAAATAATCCAGCCTTCACCATTAGTAAAGTTGGAGAAACTGTCGAACGAGTTCAAGTACGAGGCCTTGTACCACTTCTACTCTACAACAGAACCAGGCTTCGCGCCCAAACTTAAAGAACACGCGGAAGGCTCGTTTTTATTACTAACAGATCGAAGAGAACCCGTGTATGAATACCGAATTCCATATCAGCACATCAGCCCATTAGGAAATTGCCTGAAATGTTTTGAAACATTTCTAACATTCGCAAAGCCATTTAACGTTTTATTTAGTTACATCAAAAAAATGTTTCATTTTAGGTGTCTTCTAACATTACAATAAAATATATAAGTGTTCTCTCTCATATGATCAATAAACATTAGTGAGTCCTCTATGATTAAGTCTTACTCTATTTCATATAAATAGTTTCGTTAAAAAGTTTTTCATTGAAAAAAAAAACATGTAATCTGCAATTTAATACTAAACACTGTACGCATGGTACGTCAATAGCGTAGGCCTACTATAACGTCTCAAGGCACAATTTATATGCTATACAAATAATATTTGATCTGTACTCTGTGATATCGGTCCGGCGGCAGAGATATTTACGAGAAAAATAGTCCAAACTCATTTATTTAGCCAGATCCACAAATACAATTGCATTAGCCATGTCAGTTATACAGTACTAGTTATAGAAAAAACTAGAAAAAATTATTTTTTAATTATTTTACTAACACATAACTGCAGGTCCGCTCTACAAAGTGACCCAGTCGTTAACACATAACTGCAGGTCCGCCCTACAAAGTGACCCAGTCGTTAACACATAACTGCAGGTCCGCCCTACAAAGTGACCCAGTCGTTAACACATAACTGCAGGTCCGCTCTACAAAGTGACCCAGTCGTTAACACATAACTGCAGGTCCGCCCTACAAAGTGACCCAGTCGTTAACACATAACTGCAGGTCCGCCCTACAAAGTGATCCAGTCGTTAACACATAACTGCAGGTCCGCTCTACAAAGTGACCCAGTCGTTAACACATAACTGCAGATCCGCTCTACAACGTGACCCAGTCGTTAACACATAACTGCAGATCCGCTCTACAAAGTGACCCAGTCGTTAACACATAACTGCAGGTCCGCTCTACAAAGTGACCCAGTCGTTAACACATAACTGCAGGTCCGCCCTACAAAGTGACCCAGTCGTTAACACATAACTGCAGATCCGCCCTACAACGTGACCCAGTCGTTAACACATAACTGCAGATCCGCTCTACAACGTGACCCAGTCGTTAACACGTAACTGCAGATCCGCTCTACAAAGTGACCCAGTCGTTAACACGTAACTGCAGGTCCGCCCTACAAAGTGACCCAGTCGTTAACACATAACTGCAGGTCCGCCCTACAAAGTGACCCAGTCGTTAACACGTAACTGCAGGTCCGCCCTACAAAGTGACCCAGTCGTTAACACACAACTGCAGGTCCGCCCTACAAAGTGACCCAGTCGTTAACACATAACTGCAGGTCCGCTCTACAAAGTGACCCAGTCGTTAACACATAACTGCAGGTCCGCTCTACAAAGTGACCCAGTCGTTAACACATAACTGCAGGTCCGCTCTACAAAGTGACCCAGTCGTTAACACATAACTGCAGGTCCGCCCTACAAAGTGACCCAGTCGTTAACACATAACTGCAGGTCCGCTCTACAAAGTGACCCAGTCGTTAACACATAACTGCAGGTCCGCTCTACAAAGTGACCCAGTCGTTAACACATAACTGCAGGTCCGCTCTACAAAGTGACCCAGTCGTTAACACGTAACTGCAGGTCCGCTCTACAAAGTGACCCAGTCGTTAACACATAACTGCAGGTCCGCTCTACAAAGTGACCCAGTCGTTAACACATAACTGCAGGTCCGCTCTACAAAGTGACCCAGTCGTTAACACATAACTGCAGGTCCGCTCTACAAAGTGACCCAGTCGTTAACACATAACTGCAGGTCCGCTCTACAAAGTGACCCAGTCGTTAACACATAACTGCAGGTCCGCTCTACAAAGTGACCCAGTCGTTAACACATAACTGCAGGTCCGCTCTACAAAGTGACCCAGTCGTTAACACATAACTGCAGGTCCGCTCTACAAAGTGACCCAGTCGTTAACACATAACTGCAGGTCCGCTCTACAAAGTGACCCAGTCGTTAACACATAACTGCAGGTCCGCTCTACAAAGTGACCCAGTCGTTAACACATAACTGCAGGTCCGCTCTACAAAGTGACCCAGTCGTTAACACATAACTGCAGGTCCGCCCTACAAAGTGACCCAGTCGTTAACACATAACTGCAGGTCCGCCCTACAAAGTGACCCAGTCGTTAACACATAACTGCAGGTCCGCTCTACAAAGTGACCCAGTCGTTAACACATAACTGCAGGTCCGCTCTACAAAGTGACCCAGTCGTTAACACATAACTGCAGGTCCGCTCTACAAAGTGACCCAGTCGTTAACACATAACTGCAGGTCCGCTCTACAAAGTGACCCAGTTGTTGACACATAACTGCAGGTCCGCTCTACAAAGTGACCCAGTCGTTTACAATATTGAGATTCAATTGTTATTCACTATAAACGTTCTAGGTTGTTGATGTAACTAAGAGGAAAGTGTGTTTGACCGTTGTGTGTAAAGCAATCGGAGTGAAGAGCAATTTCTAAAAGCCTATTAGAAATTTTCTAATAAAGGTAAAGGTAGAGAAATGTTAGCCTTCAACGAGTTAGTGTATAATAAAGTAAATATCACTATTATATAACAATCTAATGGTGTCTGTGTGTGTGCTACTAGACCCATTCTGCTGATATTTTGTATGGACATTCTTTATGGTCTCTGGTTAACACATAAGCCTATCTTTATTGTAAAACTTCATCAGGGCAACGCCCCAGGGGCTCTAACAAGTATCGGTGTATACTAAGTATTCAAATTCAAATTCTTTATTCATAATTTTTTGTACACATATACAAAGAATAGCGTCTTAATACTTAAATGCTTAAACTAAAATAAAACTATAGTATAAAAAAAGCCAGTATAGTTCGTTGGCAAATGGCAAGCCCTATGGAAATACTAATTTGACAATTGTAAAAAAAACTATTATCTATATATATTATAATTTCTAAAGTACTTTTTTTGTCGGTACGCCATAACTTCCTAAATTCTTCACCAATTTTCATAAATGAGGTGTCATTTTTAAGCTTTTTTTACCCACTACTTGATGAAAATATACAAATCTCTCATTTTCCAATAGTTTTTTTGAAAAACGACCTATTATATCATTCTGCAAGTAATTTAAACTTGAAATGTTTATTTACATTATTCGATCAGCTGTAATATGTGAATTAAATAAATCAAAACAAACATAATCACATCAAACATAGTGTTTAAAGAGGTACTTTGAATTTCTAAATAACTTAACCTAACATTTATAAAATAAATTATATTAAATTTAAACTCACATATTTTATTTCTTCTTTAATCCATATTTACATTAGGTTAAATTGCACTCTAACTATGCTTTACTAACTATACTGTGTGCACTTTAATTAAGAGGGATTTAAAGAGAATACAGTGTGAATGCTTCGCACGGGTCGGCTAGTAAATAATTATTGTTTATAATAGTTTCATTAATCAGCTGTTGGTATACACAAAGAACTAATATAGTTCTGAAGTAAATACCGTACCAAACCTCCACAACGCACTTTGCCGCTCACGTGTTTCATGCGGAAGGAACCTACACATTTTCACGAAAGGAAAAAAAGCTGTAGGCCTAAATATTGTTTATAAGTCTGTTTTATAAAACCTTCTTTTTTATGAACATGATCATATTAAAAATCGTTTAAACAACCTAGAATTAACATATTTCATCCATATTTTGTATTACTGAATAATTGAATAAGCACAATATAAATCCACGTAAAACCCGTACGAAGGATCTGTGCTAGTTTAATGTAACATTGCCTTTAATACTTGAAAAGTACAATGAACATTTTAACATCTACGAACCCAAAAGGCTCTAACGTTATAAACACATAACTGCATTCGCTTACGAGGCTTCCGAGATGGCCTGCCAGGCGTCCCTCCGGCGGGGGAATGTATGCGAATTAATTTTTTGTGGTTAGTCCTATTGATATTGTGGATATGGCCACTATAGGTGATTTACCTTGAAAGTAGTTTTTCCGCGATATCTCGAGAAATAATTATCATAGACCAACATATTTTTTTAATTCGAGTTCAGCATGAAAAACTACATCAATTTTTTAAAAAATACAAAAATAATGGAGATAAATAGAAAAATAACATTTTTATAAATTTAGAATTTTTATTTTTCCGTTACAATTTAGAATGTTTGAAAAACGTTATTTCCGTGTAATAACGATTTTATTTGCTTTTTTATCCTTTTGTGGCCAAATATTTACTCTTGCGAAGTCATGAAGTGTATTTCTCCCTCCCTCCTCCCCCTACAGACATGACGTAATTTCTGTACGGTTGCTCAATATGTAGCGTATTTTGAGAAGGAATTCCAGTTTATTAAAAACCGAAAAGAAAAGACAAAGTCCGACGTTTTGTTGTTGTGATTAAACAAAAACACATTATCAGCGACTTTATTGTTATTATTATTAATTTTATACAATTATTTGAGCTACCAAATGCTTGAAATAATTTCAGTCTGTACTACGTAATATAGTTGTAGAAATATTCGCTAAATAGCCCCTATTTAGGGAATATATAATGTCTTGGAGGTTATATGTGAACCATGAGTTTTAGCTATTTGTCTTTAGCATTTTTAAATTAAACTTATACACCAACGAAGTCATGTCAATGTTGCTATTTATTTACCAGAGTTGCCCGGATTACAGAGGGGTGGTTAAAATGTGACCACACTCATCTTCGAGAATTGATCTCGCGTTTATGATTTATTCTCGCTCAGGCGTTACAGCGAGGTTATGATCTATTCTCGCTCAGGCGTAACAGCGAGGTTATGATCTATTCTCACTCAGGCGTAACAGCGAGGTTATGATCTATTCTCGCTCAGGCGTAACTGCGAGTTTATGATCTATTCTCATTCAGGAGTAACAGCGAGGTTATGATCTATTCTCGCTGAGATGTTACAGTGAGGTTATGATCTATTCTAGCTCAGGATTACTGATGACTGTTTTTATTTCCCTTTTCCCCCTTTTAATGTGTAAAATAAAACGAAAAATGCATCTATAGTATACCAACACCTACTTTGAGGCGGAAAACGCAGTCGACCGCGCTAATAGCCCACCTTTCGAAGCCATTGTCACCCGTAAGCTGGGTCGGGAGGCCGGCGGGCAGCCAATTAGTCACATGTATTGCTCCGAGTACCGATATGATTTTTTCCAGATTCAATTTTATGGAAATATAAGTCATGTTACGTTATTCATCGCGGCCTGCTGTTAATCGTGATATAAAATTTGACGCAAATCGGTGAAAATTGAGTGGTTAAAATGCACTTACTTAATGTGTTTGAAACAGTAATAAGGATTTAATTTAATAATACTACATAAATAAAACTAGAATCATGTATTTACAAAAGAAAAAAACATTACACAGTCATGAACAAACGAACCAAGAACATTGAAAATTAAAAAAGAGTGCTTAAATGGAACTATAATTCTTCTTATAATTCTTAAGTATTGTAGTAATATTAAACGAAACCTGTTCGATTTACTACGAGGATGCGACGAGAATTAAAAATTATGGTTTTGGATGGAAAGTTTACCTTTGATTACTAAATTAACTCAAATCTTTCATGCTTAGTATGATCGATGCACCACGGTCATTACTGGTTCCGCATCATTAGCAAAGGGATGGACGTGATTCATACTTCCCTTCGGTTCTGGCCGTCCCAACATCCGGCCTTAATTATGTATTCTGGGAATACATAAGTTCCACTAATGTTACTAATATTCTACTGAGGTAACTGTTTAGTCGCTGTGGTCAGTTTATTCGGTGAAGAATCAAATTTGTGAGTGCAATGGCAGAAGTTAGGGCTTCGTCTCCGGAGAAGTATATCACCTCTAAGAGTAAACAGGCATACACCAGTGCGGAAAGACGTCTTATTTTACAAGTTTACGGTGTCTTACGAACAGAAAATCCGGGAATGTCGAAGAGAGATGTGGCGGAAAGAGTAGGCGTGTTGACAGGATCGAGCAGAGCGACTGTGGAGCGGCTAAGAAAAGAAGCGAACGACGGCCCTGTTGTGACACCCGGAAAGAAACGTCCTCGTCAAGTAGGCAAACGAACAAGGATGGCGATTTTCGACGATTTCCAAAAGAATAGTATCAAAAGAAAAGTTCATTCGCTACTAAGGCAAAACATACCACCTACAGTAAAAAAAGTCAATGCAATGATCAATGATGACCCCGAGCTTCCAAATATGTGCCAAGAAACCACGAGAAAACTGATGATCGATCTAGGTTTTAAGTACGAAAAAAGAAATCGCAGGGCCATACTGATTGAACGGCAAGATATAATACTTTGGCGGAGAAGATATCTAATGAAAATTATGAAATTTAGAGAAGAGGGAAAGAAGATTTTTTATTTGGATGAAACGTGGTGCAACGCTGGACACACAGTGAAGAACGCATGGACGCCCAGTTACATAAAGTCGGCAAAGCAAGCGTTCATTAATGGAGAAACAACTGGCCTGCACAATCTTCCTGGGAGAGGTGGACGCCATATTGTTGTGCATATAGGCAGTGAGACGGGGTTTTTGAATGACCCAAACGATCCATCAGAAACAAACGACGCTCGATGGATTTTTAGGGCTAAAAAGACAGCGAAGATGAGCAATGCGACGCATCACGACGAAATGAATGCGGCTGCCTTTGAAGAGTGGTTTTCCGGAATCATGCACTTACTTCCACCAGATAGCGTAATTGTAATGGATAACGCGTCTTATCATAGTGAGACATTAAAAAAACTTCCGAACATGAGCTGGAACAAACTCAAGATTCAACAGTGGCTGACAGAGAACGGCGTGGAATACAATCAAAAAGATGTCAAGACAGAACTATTCGACCGTATCCCAGCGCATTTTAAAATGGAAGCCAAGACGTATAAAGTCGACAAAATCGCCAAAGAACATGGTCACACGGTACTCCGTCTCCCACCTTATCACTGTGACCTAAACCCGATAGAGTTGGTATGGGCCCAAGTCAAAAATGCTGTTGCCATGACCAATACTGACTACAATATGTCTTCAGTTGAAGAGGATCTACATAAGGCGATAAACAACGTCACTGCCGAGAACTGGAAAAAGTGTGTCGAACATGTGAAGAAAATTGAGGCATATATGTGGGATCTTGATGGAATAAGCGACGAAGTGCAGGACAGGATTGTTGTGATGGACGCTGGAAACAGTGATGACACCGAGGAAGAATCCTGGAGCAGTGACGAAGTCAGTGATGGCGAGTCGAATGACGAGTTGGCTTTTCCTCTATGAAGTAAGCTGTTATTCTTTATTTTCATAAATAAATATTAAGGATTTACCGTTACAAAGAAAAATAAGTATCAACAATAGATTTGACTTTGAAATACAAACTTTTTGTTTCTAAATACATGCATTTAGTTATTATTCAGCTGTTAAAGTAATTAACTTTAATCGTTAACACAAATTTTTTTTATTTTTAACATTGAATTTTGTAACTAGTTTATATCTATATTAGGGATATACAAATAAAGCTCTGACGTAAATAAGGGTACGTTTAGGATAGTTTAGGATTGCCCGAGCGTGTAAACAAAATTTAAATCGCCTAAAATGACTCAATATTTTACTTCTAATATGGCAGTTAAATGGTTTACTTTATTCGGCTGCTTATTATTATCTGTCAGTGTACATAATTTGCTTTGCTTTGTTTAAATGTTTAAAAATGTTATCCATTCCTTTTATTTTTGTTATTTTGTTATTAATTATGTTTATTGGACCTTTTTGGTAATGTAAATAGATGTAAAATACTTCTATAGAGTCTAATTATTGTCTTCCTTTGTTCTAAAATTGTTAGATATTTTTAATGTTTGTGAATTTTAAAATGACACATTACGTTTTCCTTGTATTTCGTTCTTAAGACCAAGATAAATACATCAACTCTGTTGTGTATTTTGATCTTAGCTAGTTTGTTAATGGCTGTGCAATGTTTTTTTTTATTTTGTAAATACAGTTTAAATAGGTTTAATTTAACATTATTACAATACTGATCAAGTATTAATTCCATTAAGCGTTATTTTTTAATTTTCAATGTTCTTGGTTCGTTTGTTCATGACTGTGTAATGTTTTTTTCTTTTGTAAATACATGATTCTAGTTTTATTTATGTAGTATTATTAAATTAAATCCTTATTACTGTTTCAAACACATTAAGTAAGTGCATTTTAACCACTCAATTTTCACCGATTTGCGTCAAATTGTATATCACGATTAACAGCAGGCCGCGATGAATAACGTAACATGACTTATATTTCCATAAAATTGAATCTGGAAAAAATCGTATCGGTACTCGGAGCAATACGTGTGACTAATTGGCTGCCCGCCGGCCTCCCGACCCAGCTTACGGGTGACAATGGCTTCGAAAGGTGGGCTATTAGCGCGGTCGACTGCGTTTTCCGCCTCAAAGTATGTGTTGGTATACTATAGTCGATTATTAGCCAACACACATTAAAATAAAATATTATGATGAAAAGAAGTCATAATTATTTCGAGTACATATCAAATTCCGTGCACGGAATTTCCCACAACAGGAGTGCGTTTTGTCACCTTAGTAGCGTCATATTAGTCCATAGTACTTCCGGTGTAAATATTCAGCAGCTGACACACCGGAAATTACCAAAAAGGTTGCGCCTGCCATAAACAACTTGTTTAAAAAACTTATGCTTGTGCTAGGTTTGCATTGTTATTGTTTCGTGGAACCGTTACGCCACCACATTGTCACCCGTATGATTCAAGCCTGACAAATACTGCAAGAACAACTGTTCAATAATGTCTTGTTTACGACTTTAAACATGTTTACATGTGCAAACTAAACCCGCAAATTTCGTAATTAAATAATAACAACCGAACGTTGTAACAGTTTCGACTGTCAACGTTTTGGCGTTAGATACGTTTATTTTGAAGATTAAGTACATGAATTCACCTCTAAATTATCCATCCACTTCGAACAACATAAAATACACAACGTACGTTTAAACATTTTAATATTTTCACTTTCCACACTTCTCCATATTTGACAGTTACGGTAATTTTGATTTTAGCAGATCCGCAGAAAGCTGCAAATAAGTCAACCACCATAAAACTCGACCTGTGATTGTCGAAAACCGCTTTGGGTCAGAAGGATTTTTAGGTGTCTAAACATCCCGTCTGGAATTTAATATGGTCCTGAATTTTTAATATGTATTCCAAATGTTTTAAAAGCTTACTCGGGATGAGAGTTTGCCCCCACTTTCTGACTTGGGAGAAAATTATTTAAGATCAATAACATATTACTCAAACATATCATTAGTTTGTTATTTATATACACTTTTATTAAAGATTTTAATTTTAAATACAATTAATTAATAGCAGTTCATAATTTATTCTATGTGAAAAAGCAACAACCCCACAACCCTCTCAAACTCTACCAACAAGTTAAGTATGTTAGATTCCGATCAGAAAAATATGGCTCTTTGGTTTACTACTTTCTACATTACTAAATTATTTTTGTGTTATTCTACTAACAAATATGTTTAATTTAATTACCTTATTATTGGCTTGATAGTTACAGACTTGAATTCATTCAAGTCTGTAACTATCAGTACGGCAGTTTCATTAATCAGCTGTTGGAAAAAATAAACAACTTACATATATAGTTTATAGTTCTGAAGTAAATAGTTATAGTTCTGAAGTAAATACCGGACCAAACCCACGGTAACTAATTTACCGTGACCAAACCTAACCACAACACACGGTAACTAAAATAGACGGTAAGTATCACGACGAGATGCGCAGTAGACTGTGACGTCACGTGGGTGAAATCACCTGGTTTGATTATTCTATTAAATACTGGTATAACTACATCTACAAATCGCAGGAAAGCATTCAGCTAAATAGTAGGCAAGTTATTTACTACATATCAGCTGGAATTGTAAACCACGGGAATTAAAACAGTATTTTTGTGTTTGTTGTTGCCATTTCGCCCATGTGACGTCATAGGAGATGCGCGTGATACCTACCGTCTTCTTTTCTAGGGGTAACGCACTTTTGCATTATACAGTTGCCAGTAGGTACATGTTTTGTATTAGTGAATGCAATAAGTACAATATAAATCAACATAAACGCCGTACGAAGGACGGATACTCTGCTAGTTATATTCTAAAAATGAAATTATGAATTTATTAAAGATTTTTATTTCAGGCCTAACTTAAATAAAAAATATATACTTTGGAAAAAATCTTGCTAAATAAACAATGTATGGAAGCATTTATTGTTGTTCCATACATTGTTGTACTCATGTGTTTATCGTTTTTCACTGATGCATCTAATTTATCATTTTTAATACGTTCTGTGACGCGAAACGAAATTATTTCCCGTGCAATACATACATTCATAGTCCGCCATAAGAATTTGTCACTTCAAGCACAGAATACAGACAGGTATATTCTGTGCTTCAAGAGTTCCGTGACATGAAACGAAAGTTTTCCCCGTGCAAAACATACATTCTTAGCTCGCCATAAGAATTAGTCACTTCAAGCGTTCCGTGACGCGAAACGAAAGTTTTCCCGTGCAATACATACATTCATAGTCCGCCATAAGAATTTGTCACTTCAAGCACAGAATACAGACAGGTATATTCTGTGCTTCAAGAGTTCCGTGATATGAAACGAAAGTTTTCCCCGTGCAAAACATACATTCTTAGCTCGCCATAAGAATTAGTCACTTCAAAATGTGAATAACTTGACCCCTAACAGCTAAGTAGGCTTGTGTGTACTCTCCCTCTTAGCCAACTCTAGTTATCCACTACTAACTTACACTCTTTTGTTACAGAAAAGACCGGCAACATGGACGCGATCAAGAAGAAAATGCAGGCGATGAAGCTGGAGAAGGATAACGCGATGGACCGTGCACTGCTGTGCGAACAGCAGGCACGGGACGCCAACTTGCGTGCAGAGAAGGCCGAGGAGGAGGCGCGCGCCCTCCAGAAGAAGATCCAGACCATTGAAAACGATCTGGACCAGACGCAGGAGCAGCTGATGCAGGTCAACGCCAAGCTGGAGGAGAAGGACAAAGCTCTACAAAATGTGAGTAAAGCTACAGATCACTAAAACAGGAAAGGAATTTGTATGCATAGCAATGTTGTTGATAAGCTGGTGCACAGAGAAGAAAACAGAGGTCGTTTTTTAATGGTCGTATCGAACGCCTCAGTGGCGTTTTTTATTAATATACTAGTGTACACCCTTACACTCTTCGCATGCCAACCCCGTCACTCGGTACACCTCGGCCTGGGCATGTGACATTTGACTACAAAGATTAGTGGTTAAAACTGTATTAAATAAAATCATAATATGTACATTTATTTACAGAATCTCACTCACTGCACTTGATTTACACTCTAATTATAGTCTATACACTAAATCAATCAAAATTTCTCTCCCTCGAACATAATAAAGACCTATAACCTTCGCAGTATTACCTTTTACCTTTTACCTTTTACCTTCTTCCTTCTTCTTCACCACCACTCTCCTGAAGACAGGGGGCACGTCATATTTCTTCTTCGGGCTAGCCCTAGAAAGGTTTGGGAGTCAAGGAATGACTTGACTAGGATTATTAATTGTTAGTTTATTTGTTAATAATTATTGTAGAAGTCTTGTTTTGTGTAGCATGGATTTTGGATTAAATAATTTGTTAGTGATTTTTTGAATTTAGTTTTGTTATTTGTTAGTGATTTAATGTGTTGGGGTAGGTTGTTAAAAAATTTTGTGCCAATGTATTGGGGATGGTCTTGGGTCTTTTTTAGTCTTCTAAGGGGTAGATCTAGATCTTCTTTCCTCCTTGTGTTGTGGCAGTGGACAGATGACCTTGTTTTGTTCTTTTCGTCAGTAGAATATAGTATGGTCTCATAAATGTACATGGATATTACGGTGAGTATTCCTTCTTCTTTGAAATAGTTTCTGCAGGGTGTTTTTAATGGTAGATCGTTAATTATTTTAATTGCTTTTTTTTGTAGTATTAAGATGGGTTCTAGATAAATTTGTGGAGCACTTCCCCAGGCTATTATGCCAAATCTAATATGAGATGCCATTAGGGAGTGGTAAGCGATGAGCGCTGGTTTTTTCCCTGCAATGGCTTTGATCCGTTTAATGGCGTACAGAGCCGATGATAGTTTTTTGGTTAGGGTTTCGGTGTGCTTGCTCCATGTGAGTGTGCTGTCTATTTGTAGTCCTAGGAATTTTGTGTGGTTAACTGTAGCTATGTTGTTTACTTCTTGTTGTGCTTGTGGTTGAATAGTTCTTGTTGTGAAATTGACTTGGTATGTTTTTGTATGATTGATAGTTAGACTGATGGAATTTAGTTCTGTTTCTGTGGTTTCTATTGTTGATTTTAGTCTTATTTCAATTTCATTTTGGTTAGTTCCTGGTATTATAAGTGTGGTGTCGTCTGCAAACATGATGCAATTGGAGTAATTTGGTAATTTTGATGGTAGTGAATTTATGTATATTAGGAATAGAAGTGGGCCGAGGACTGATCCTTGCGGAATCCCGTTTTTCATGAGTTTTTCTTTTGATCTATATGTTTTATTTATGTTTTGTTGATTTGATTTTATTTCGACGATCTGGTTTCTTTCTGTCAGGTAACTTTCCATCCATGTTTTAGCTTCTTGAGTTATGCCTATATCTTCTAGTTTTGTTAGGAGTGTCTCCCAGTTTAGGCAGTCAAATGCCTTCCTTAGATCCAAAAAGACTGCTGAAACTTGTTTTTTCTTTTCCCAATTTTCCGTTATAAAGTTTAGAAGGTCTGCGATAGCTGTATTTATAGACTTGTTGTTCCTAAATCCATGCTGGTGTTTATGAAGTTTGTTTTCGGAGTCCAAGTATTTCATAATTTGTCCATGTATTGCTTTTTCTAGGTATTTTGATACGGTTGGTAGAATCGCGATCGGTCGATAGTTTTCTACGTTATGTTTGTCAAGTTTCTTGAATTTCGGGTAGACTAAAGATGTTTTCAGTTTAGTTGGGACAGTACTTGTTGATATTGATGCGTTTATTATGTTTAGTAGAGGTTTTATTAGCTGGTCTTTACAGTGTAGTAGCAATTTTCCTGGAATTTCATCTATGCCTGCTGAATTGTTATGTTTAGTATTTTTTATTATTTGTTGTAGGTCCTTTTCTGTAATTGGTTTGAATTTTGTGAGGTTGGTTGTGTGTTTTTGATTTGTTGTTTGTTGTTTTTGAATAAGGGTTTCTTCTTCCTGTTGGCCTATTGACAGGAAGTATGTGTTGAAAAAATCTGCAATAATTTGGGGTTTCATTTCTCGCTTTCCATCAATATCCAGTGCTATGTTGGTGTCTTCCGAGCTTTTTTTTTTGTTTCTTTCTTCGTTTATGATTCTCCAAATTTCCTTTGTCGGATTGGTTGCTTGGGATATTTTATTTTGGACTTGGTTTCTTTTTGCTTCCCGTATTTGTAGATCATAAGTTTTTTTTAGAGATGTATAGTTTTTCTTATTTTCTAGACTTCCTGTGGTCAGATATACATTTTTGGCTCTTAGTGTATCCGCCTTCAGATTTTTAAGTTTGTTGTCTAAGGAGAAGATCCGGGTTTTTTTATGGTTAATAGTTTTAATTTGTATAGGACATATGACATTAAGGTGGTATTGCAAGATTCCTACAAATTTATTTAGTTTCTCTTGAGTATCTGTTTCTGTATATATTTCCTGCCAGTTTTCCTTTTTTAGTTGGTTTTTTATTAAGTCCATGTTTGATTTTGATAGATTTCTTGTGGTTATTTTTTGGGGGTGTTTTAAGTTAATATTTTTGTCTGTAATGCACTCTATACCTTGATGATCCGATAAAACATTGTCGATTACCCTTGTTTTTGGTCTAAGATAATTTGTTATGCAGCAGTCAATACTGGTTTTAGAGGTTACTGCTTTTCTTGTTGGGGGTAAGTCTTCTAGTTTGAGGTTATGTTGATTTAAGATGCTGGTAAGGTTTTTTAGTGCTTCTGAGTCTTTAAGAGTGTTAATGTTTAGATCGCCTAAAAGTAAGATGTTTTTGTTTTTTGTTGAGATGGAGTTGAGAAAATTGTCTAGGTAGGTCAAAAATTCGTTTGTTTTTCCTGATGTTGGTCGATATGCACAGATGGTTATGTATTTTTTTGAAAATAATTTGAATTCTATTGCTGCAAGTTCACAGATGAGTTCTTCCGTACAATCAGTTGTCTCGATGTTTTGTATTTCTATGTCTAGACATTCCTGTACATAGATGGAGGTTCCTCCCCATTTGTGAGTCTTCCTTGAGTAGTGGGTTTGAAGTTTGTATCCCTCTATGTGTATTTGTTCGAGAAGTTCTTTATTGTGACCATGTTCCGATATCATTAGAATGTGCGGGTTTATTTCTTCAAGGTGTTGTTTTAGTTGGTCGATTTTATTTTGAAGACCTCTTTGTATGTTAAGGTGGTAGATTTTTAAATTATTTCTTTTAATTTTTGTTGGGCTATCAATTTGAATTAGGTGTTTATTTGTTGTTTTTTTGTTGTTTGAGTGGGTAGCGTGGAGTTTTTTTGGAGCTTGTGTGTTTTTGGGGCGTTGGACGGTCCTGGAGTTTGGTCTTCATCGTTTGTGGTTCCGTTTTCTTCATTTTGTGTCGAGTTTCTCCCTGTGTCTGAAATTGGTTTGAGGCCCAGGTCTGTTAGAATAAAATTTGCTAGTTGGTAGTCTCCTATACGGTTCAGGTGCAGTCCATCTTTCCCTATTCCCCTGGTTGTAACTTTTTCATTTGGGTCTCTGTATACTAGGTGTAGGTTTTCGCACATGAATCTCAGTGCTTCATTCACTTCATTTATATAACTTCCTGGCATGTCTCTTCTATTTAAAATTCCGTGTACAATCCATATTGAGTTTGGAAATCTTTTTTGTGCAGCCTCTATGGTGTACCAATACGGTTTCATGATGTCGTTTGGGGTTTTGGAGTGGGCCAGGTTGTTCGTGCCGACATGTACAATTACTGTCGCTGGTAGGGATTGGAGCGTCGATAAGTATTTGCTGATGGTCTGGACCCTGGCTCCCGGCATGCAGTGGGTCTGAATATTTGGTGTGTGTTCCGTGTATTGATGTATGTTTTTGATCATGGAGTCCCCCAGTATTAGAGTGTCGGGGTTATTGTTTGGGTGTGGTTTGGAGACCGTTTTATTTTCGATGTTGTTAGGGGATATTGTCTGGTTGGTATTTGATTGTTTGTTTTGGTCTTGTTCTTGGTTATTTGTTGTGTTTTCTAAGAGTAGGATTTTGATGTGGGTGTACAGTTCTGCAATCTTTTCTCCTTTAGATATGGTTTCTTGATTTAATCTAATATTTTCTTTTTTTGATGCTGTGAGTTGTTGAGTTAAAATTTGAAGTTCATCATTTAGTCGGTTTATGGTTTCTTGTAGTATCGTGTTTTCCCTCCTGGTTTTCTCTAGAATGTCTTCTTTCTTGGTATTGTCTTTATTGTCCGAATTGGGTAGGCCTTTGTTTGCTGGGTCGGTCTGCTCTTTGCATTTATGGCAAAGCCACTCTATTTGTTTATTTATTGGGGCCGATTGCATTTTTTTGTAGAGTTTTTCACTGATCCCTCCGCATATTCTGTGGAACCAGAAATCGCACTTGTCGCAGGTTACAGCCTCGCAGTCCTCTTGGACGTCCTCCACGCAGACCGGACATGTGGCCTTGGCTGTTTCTGTTGTGTTCAGGCTTATGTTGTTTGGCATGTTGATCCCAGTTTGATGTGTCAGCATAAGGGGGATTTGAGGGTACAGAATTTGTTAGGGTTAATGTGTTAATGTGTTTAAATGCCCTTAAGATTGTTATGGGTGTGTGTTAATTTTTTTTGTTTTTTTTGTTTTTTTTTTTTTTACTATTTTTTGGGTATTTTTATGTTTTTGTTTTGTAGTTGTGTAGTATTTGCGTGTTTGTTAGTTGTTTTTAGTTTCCCTATAAGCCTAAAGGTTTTTAGTAAAGTTAAAAGTATTAGCGTATTAGTAGTAATTAAATTGGTAATTAAATTGGTGGGTAGGGTAATTTTGGAAGTGGGAAATTTTGGGTTAGAGGTTTAGGTTGGTACTAGTGATGACGTGGAGTGAGCCAAGAAGAATGGTTGATGGTTCATGAAATGATCCAAATCAAGTCGCCATATTGAATTGACGTTGTCAAAGTTTTAAAAATTCACTCACTGCACTTTATAACACTTTGTAACTTTTGAAACTTATATTTCGTTGATACTGAATGGTTTAGAAGTATAATATATTGAATATTTTAAGTTGGGCACTATTATTTTTAAAGATATAGATGTTTGAAAAAGTGAGGTGGAGCTAGTACGTTACGAAACATAGTCTGTGGACCGGCACTTTTGTAAGTCTATTTTACTAATGTTTAATGGTGTTGATTTGATAATTTATGGTTTAATATGGATATTTGTACTTACAGTTCGTTGCGAAGTAGTTATAATTACCTAATTTGTCAAATAAACTGTTGAAATTACGTTAAAACCGAGAGACTTAGTGGGAGACTTGTCACTACAAAACTTCTTTAACTTATTGCTTACAATTAACCGCTTGCTTGCTATATTGTGTAATGAACAGATAACTTCAAAAGACAGTCAACCTTAAACTTGGTGCGTATTCGTTTTGAGTTATTATGAACATGATGAACCCACAGTATAACCTGTATAACCCCCTTATGCAGTATTACAAACATCATTATTTACATTCCAACAGCTGTTATTTTTTGCCTAATATAAATCTCTCTCCAAGTTATTCTTGTAGCCTAAACACGTACTTTAAGGACTTCCCGTGCCCTTCAGGGTTAAAATATTGAACAACTATGATCTTATTGCACAACTACGAATAGCCTAGAGGCGAATTTTTTCACACCTAAAACTTTAAAATTGGCAAAAAAATAAGGTAGGAGTTACGTTGCCAAAACTTTCACATATTATATATAAGGACTACAAATAATCCACATCTTAATACATCTGTAGTAATAATTAGACTAGATTTATCCATGAGGGTTTGTGGGAAATAAGGGGAGGGACTGCGTGGCAAACTGGCAAAAACTCGACACTCATTCAGCGCACTATGGGACGCGACCTTTGTTGTTTTTTCTCTGTGGCGAGTGAAACCTCATTCCAAATCCACAAAAAGTGGGTATGTTATAGTTGTAGGATGGTTTAAAAGATTCAAATCTAACTATATCACTTTTGGCTATTTTTATAAATACGGAAACAAACTACTTTAAAGAGATGATTTTTAAGACTCCAACTAACTTTAGTATATTTTACGGTATTACAGCTCACAGTATCGTTTATAATACCAGACAGCGTTGTTGAATGGGGTTCTAAAGTCAGTAACTGAAAATAAGGATCCAAACATTTAACACCTGGACACTTCCAGTATTCTAAGGATGCTTTTAAGTTCAGTTTGGATTCTCTTACTTAGCAAATTGTCATTTTATGGTTAAATTTAAATTTTTGTATCATTTTACTTTTTTATTTGTAATATTTAAGTTTCAGAGTTATCTTTCAGTATTTATTGATGCCGTATGATCACCATTAATCTCGACAAGTCGTTTTATATTCAGGGGTGGAGTGGTGGATCTTATCACATAACGACTAAAGTAGCTACCTATGTTTTTGTTACCAAGAAAAAATATTCTGGTCAAATCAAATGAAAACAAGACACGCTGAGACTACAGAAATTCTGTGCCAACGTGTCTAGTTTTGTACGCTGCTTTTAGCTAAACATTAGTTAAAATAACATAAATTTTGGTGGATTGTAGGAAATATTATCATGATTAAAAAAAAAAAAAAAAAAAAACTATTTTAAAATGCATACAACAAACATCGAGAGAACATCAGTACTGCTTGCACCACTACAGGTTCTTGTAGAAGTACTTCAGTGTAATGGAGAGAACATCGGTACTGCTTGCACCACTACAGGTTCTTGTAGAAGTACTTCAGTGTAATGGAGAGAACATCGGTACTGCTTGCACCACTACAGGTTCTTGTAGAAGTACTTCAGTGTAATGGAGAGAACATCGGTACTGCTTGCACCACTACAGGTTCTTGTAGAAGTACTTCAGTGTAATGGAGAGAACATCGGTACTGCTTGCACCACTACAGGTTCTTGTAGAAGTACTTCAGTGTAATGGAGAGAACATCGGTACTGCTTGCACCACTACAGGTTCTTGTAGAAGTACTTCAGTGTAATGGAGAGAACATCGGTACTGCTTGCACCACTACAGGTTCTTGTAGAAGTACTTCAGTGTAATGGAGAGAACATCGGTACTGCTTGCACCACTACAGGTTCTTGTATAAGTACTTCAGTGTAATGGAGAGAACATCGGTACTGCTTGCACCACTACAGGTTCTTGTAGAAGTACTTCAGTGTAATGGAGATGAATTATCAGGCGCGTCTTTTTTCTCGAAGAATATTTTGTTTATATGAAAATCGATCGTTTACACACGAACAAACAGTATAAATTTGAATATATCTCCCTAAAAAATGATCTGCCCAAAAATACCTTCGTTAATCGCTCTCCCATAACCAAGATAAGCGCTCACTCACTCGCTAAAAGATGATTTTAACAATTAATTATGCGTTTTTTACTCCAAATCTTTAATACATATGCAGACGTGTCCTATATAGGAACCACTAGCATTGACATACCCTCATAGAAATGTTTTAAACCAGACATTTTGCAAATAGATTTGTACTGTATGTAAAAAATACTCTTTTCTAAATTACTTTATGTGTCTTTACCTGATCAAATGTCAACACCAAGTACTAACCTTTGTTTCGGCTCACATTCCTCTAGATGATAAAGATGGAAGGAAGGAAAGCTAGGTTTAGACAGGTAACGGTTGCAGTGTGTTACTTTTATTATGCCCTACTAGTCTCACATTAACATTAAAGTAAGAAAAATTAGTTTTGTGGTAAATGACTATTTTACATTTCTGTTTCTGACCTTGCACACTGTTATACAGCTATGCAAGTCCTTTTGAGTTATTACTCAAACCGTGTTCTTTAACTGTAATAAAAATTAACAAAATCAAATTACTTATCTTACATCATATATCAGTATAATAAACAAACAAAGCACCCTCCTAGATTTTATTAAATGTAAGTTTTAACACTATGAAACATGTCATATTATTAAAAAAGTTTCAAAATACAAATAAATTGTAATTAAAAGTAAATATTAGGCGCAATTATTTTTTTACATCAATTAAATAACACCATTGAGTTTATGTCAGTTAATCACCTATATCAAGCCCGTAACATTTTCACTACATCCCACAGAGCAGGAACGTCTTTACTACTGGGAAGGTTCTTGAGGAAAATTAAAAATAATTGTGTCTTATCTTAAAACCCTCCGATTGTAGAGTGGGTCAAAATGACTCGAGCTTCTTTTCTTTGTTGCAGTAAAGTCATCCAAAATACTTAAAGACGGCAATGGGGGCATGTAAATTCATTTGTTGACCTAATGAACCCGATTATGAGCAGTTTTTGACCTAGTGAACCCGATTATGAGCATATTTTGACCTAGTGAACTCGATTATGAGCAGTTTTTGATCATTGGAGTTTTTATTTTCTTACAATATTAAAAAAAATCGTCTTCGGGTCATTTTGACCCGGGCCTACACTGTAAGGGATTTTTTAAAAGTGCAATTATTAAAATTTTCAGGTTGTTACTGAGTAATGAATGTGTTTTTTATGAAGACATTAGCCGTGTTTTACGGAAGGACAGAGCCAGATGATATTGTTGTAGCAGGTGCAAACGCTAAACGTAAGCGATCCCACATTCGTCCCAGTTCAAACGGCAGAAAGACAAAAATGTAGTTAAAATGTGTGTTTTAACCATACTACAGAGAACACATGGGTGAGGTATGCACAAGCCGTGCTGGCAACACGTAAAAAGTAATGTTGTGTTTCTTTGACGAAAAGTAAAGAAAATTACGTTAAAATTGTATGAACAATTTTGACACTATATCTCAAACTTTTTATGTACGTAAACTATCTTTTTTTAGGGGTCTTTCTTTTTTTATGCCGAAAGACTAGGTATTTGAATGTTCTTATGCAAACATAACATTATTGTGAGTTTTTAACATTCTAAATAATAGGTACTTTACATTTTCACACTATTTTGTACCTCTAAGGTTTTTTACTATCCCAAAGCCCTTAATATTTATTAAAACTGTTCAACATTGAAATAAACCTGTAGGTAAAGAAGTATTCTTTCATTTTATAGGCTACCAAAAAAGTCTCTTTTGGACAAATGACTAATTTTTTACACAATTTGTTTAAGTCAAAATGACCCAGGTTACAGCGTGTGTAACAAAGAAGAGCCTTACACTCCGAGGGTTAAATTAGTTGACTTAATACTATAGACATTCTACATAATTGGGAATGTGTATTGTAAGTGCCGTGTTACTGTACTTTGACTGTAAATTAGTTGACTTAATACTATAGACATTCTACATAATTGGGCATGTGTATTGTAAGTGCCGTGTTACTGTACTTTGACTGTAAATTAGTTGACTTAATACTATAGACATTCTACATAATTGGGCATGTGTATTTAAGTGCCGTGTTACTGTACTTTGACTGTAAATTAGTTGACTTAATACTATAGACATTCTACATAATTGGGCATGTGTATTGTAAGTGCCGTAATTAATCCCATTACTGTTTGAGCAGCATTCGTTTTACATGTCCTTCCAATAACATTGTGATTGTTCTCCTTATGGATGTAAAGCAGTGGTTGTTGAGTTAGACCTAGTCATTGTACTATCTACACACACCGTACTCATCAATATCACCGATGACAGCATTAGATCACTGACCTCATCACTCAAACTGATACTGGCGAGGAATGTGATTTCCTAGCAGTCACATTCTCAACATTCTCAAACGAACCAAGTAGACCATTTATACATATTTTATACCATATTTTACTTTTTATTTTAGTTGCGTAATAATAATTTTTAACTTGTCATGCAATCGTCAACATAATATTCAAATAATATATATAAACATATATTAAAATTCTAAGATTAAACAACAAATAGTCATTCACTCCACATTTAAAAACACATATTTTTAACATTCATTGCCACAATCACACTGCCTTGTTGTCCCGCTATTTAATCTCCTCAAAGAGTTTTCATGAATTCATCACATAAGAGGAAACTTTAGATACCAAAAGGTGTCCAAATCGAGGTTTCAGTTGGGTATGGTTGTTATTTTAAAATCCTTCAGGGAACCTGTTGATTACTCTGACACCAACCTGATGTGGCATGAAACATGGTCAATATGGTCGTCCCAAGTCAGTCCTCGATCAAGTAACATTCCAGGGAACTTCGTAAAATTTGCCACCTCTAAAAGAATGTCATCCACAAAGACACGAGGCTGAGATTGTAGTTCCTTGTGGTGCGATTTTAGATTTAGTAAACTGATATGTTGAATGCAAGAACTCAATTTTATAAAAGCTGTTATTTCTATTGTTTTATTTTTATGTTTTTCCTTTAATAGAGAGAGTCGTATCATCGGCATATTGTATCAGTTCACCATTCTGGATCAATGCGTTCAATCTGCACACATAATAAATTAAAAAAAGAAGGGGGTTAAAAATACATCCCTGGGGGCCTCTATTAGCAATTATAGTTTTATTTGAAGATAAATTTGAGATCGGTTCACACACTGGTACTGATCTGGCACTGATAAGAAGTGAGAAGTGAGCCTACTGTGTGGTAAACCTCTTATGCAAGTTTTTTCTAAATGGTGCTACAGTGTCTCATGGTGCACACAATCAAATGTTTTAGTAAGGCCAAGAAAAATACTAAGTAGGCTACTAGTTCTCTACTCTCCAAGCCATCAGCGTCGAAAAATGTTTGCTGATTGCGTCGATTCTGGATGTTTCCTTTCTTAATTTAAATTGTTCTGGGATAAATAAGTTGTAACTCTATGAAGCTTGAAAGTCTATCATAGAAAATTCTTTCGTAAACAGTACTAAAGACAGGAAGATTGAAATGGGGCGATAAACCTTGTAAGAGAAGGGTCGCCTTTTTTGTGAATTGGAACAAACCTTTTTCCTTCAAAATTGACGGAAAACATCCTGTTTCAAGTGAAAAATTTGTCAATTTTGTGAGTGGCCTCAGTAAGTGTTCATAATCACCGTTTTAAAAGCCATAGGCATGGCCTGTTTTTTTTTTTTAATTTAGCTTTGAATGACACTAGCCATCTATCCACCTCCTTCTCATAGGTCAAGAACACATGCGTCTAGCTCTCTATGATTGATGAATCGCGGGGTAAAGTAAACATTTGGTTTAGTGAATATACAGTGGGGAAAAGTCTGTTAAATAAAATTGCTACTATTAAGTTATCTTGAACTATATATTCTTCAACTGGTTTAGATTTGTTGAATAATTTTGACTGTTGTGCTATTGAGTTGATAATGTTCCAAGTGATTTTAGAAAAATGCTCACAATTGCTCAAGGCTTTATTGGTGTCATAGGCTTAGCAGATTAAATGGATTTTTCTATAAGATTTCCACATTCTTCTGAAAAAGGTTCTCAAATTTTTGTTTTGGGTTGTTACAAATATTTTTTGAAAGAATCTAAACATTTCTCGTGAAATAAGAATTCCCTTAACTATCCAAGAACTGGTTTTGCGGTGTTTTAATTTTTTCGCGTCCTTGAAAGGCTATCTACGTCTACATGATACAAAAAGCCATTGTGAAAAACATGATACGTATCAATCAACATTATCATAGCTATTCAAATAGTAATATATCTCAAGTTTCAACAGATTATTGAGTAGACTGGTGTTTTTGGTTAATAGCCCTGTCAAAAGTAACTGTTGAAGATTGAGCTTCCAAGGAGCATCCATGAGCCACAACCTCAAGTAGGTATGTGCCAGCCTACTACTTTTGCTTAACTGATGTAACAGTTCAATTTGTCAGCGCGTATCAGTTTAAATTAACTGATGCGAAGTAACAGGACGTCAGGCATTCAGTTACTGGTGAAACTAACCGCATCAGCTCGAACGATTTAAGTAAGTCGTCTTGAGTATTCACTGAATGACAAATTCAAACTGATTTATTTAAGACACGCATCAGTTTTCATGTTTTAACTGAATGAATGTTTTTTTATTTTAACCGACTGTTGTGTTGTCTGATACAAAAATAAGCAGAACAGGCGAGCAGGATTTATGGAATATCTATTTCCATAAATTGTATCAACTGATGCAAAGAAACTGATGAGGTTCCCTTTGGCCATCACCTGTATATTATTAATTTTCAATCTTCGGATATGTTTTAGTTTACGTTAGTAATAGTATGACTCTATTATGCAATTTTGTAATTGTTAAAATAAAGGAATTTTGAGTTTGAGTAAATACGTTGTCGATGGCAGGACTCGACACAGCAGTCGCTCGTATAGGTGTTCACGGACCATTTTAAATAGAAAGTACAATACTTACGATATTGTGAAGACGCTGGTGAGTGGGCAAGTGGGTTCGATTACATAAATGTTGAGATCTCCGAGTAACTAAAACAATTTACTTTGAGAATAAGATATTCAATAGAAATGCTAATTTGATCAAGAAAGAGAGGCTACAACCATCAGGTGATCTCCATAAGTCAGCCCCACGGTGCAATAAACAAATTGAGCTGAGCTATTTGTTTACGATGGGCCAGTCACTCATGATTTCTATCACGGCTCACTACTGATCTTGTTGAACTGAGTTGAAGGAGGAAAATACTCAAACAAAGCATTGTCCTATGTTACAAAACATTACTTACTTGTTATTTATTTGCAAGTCAATGATTAAACACCAGATCATTAAAACTATAACATTGTTAATTTTTATATATCGTATGGTTTGTTGTAAGCTACCATTTATTAATTTAAAAAACAGCTGTGATGTATTGGGCTATATATTTGGATCAAGATCCAAAAGTCATGTTGTATAGTAATAAAAATTGTATTTTTATTGGCAAGATAAAAACAGTAAAAAAAGTAGATGTTATAAAGATTTTAGTTAGTTTAGTCACTTAAATTGAAAGAAAATCATAGTAAAGAAATTTTTTAAAATAAGAAATACAAATTTAATACAATTTCTAAATAAAAAATAGCTAAAACCACATTGATGTATATAAAGTACGGTAAGTAAAATTGTATATCAACAAATAGAAAATGAGAATACTTGAATACATCAATAACATGACAATTAGGTGATCGGCGCGAAATATATTCGGTCAGCAGATTGAAAAAGGACGGATAAATTGAATAAAGAACCAGAATTGGGGCCAAAATGGCGATCAGCTCTGATTTAATCATCATACAGCGATGTAAATGTGGAGGGGAGTGAGCTG
Source organism: Stictocephala bisonia (assembly GCA_035578905.1). Taxonomy (NCBI): domain Eukaryota; kingdom Metazoa; phylum Arthropoda; class Insecta; order Hemiptera; family Membracidae; genus Stictocephala; species Stictocephala bisonia. The sequence goes on from JAQJVL010000280.1 coordinate 251,330, forward strand.
TTTGGAGAAAGAAGAAATAGAAATGATCTGTGACGTCAATGAGCCGAATGAACCGGCTCATGAGCCGGTTCGCGTCAGTGATTTGAGTTGAATGAGCCGGTTCACGTCAGTGATCTGAGCTGAATGAGCCGGTTCACGTCAGCGATCTGAGCTGAATGAGCCGGTTCACGTCAGTGATCTGAGCTGAATGATCCGGATCACGTAAAAGAGCCGTTTTGCCCGTCACTAGGCGACATGCTCGCGGGGAAGTCTCGAATATCAAATCGATCCGATGTTCACCAGCATGTCATATGAGAGGAATTGCTCGTGAGCATGCTGATGTGGACATGCTCATGAGCAAGTCCGTGCGTGTAATACCCCCTTATAACAGTGGCTCGATGAGTCTGCAGCCTGTCTCATCAGTTATTGCACATTAATCATCAGCTCAATCTTTCTTTAAACTTATGACATTATTTCACATATCCCCTATACAGAAAGTCACAAAACCCCAAAATTGCGTTCTTTTTTAACGTTATATCATGTATTATTCCTGCGTTCAAGTGAATTGTTATAAACTAAATTGTGAGAGATAGGTTTAACAATTTATTCAAAACTATGTTTGACTAAAATGGATATTACTTATGAAAATAATTTATTTTAGTAACATTTAAGGGCTATTCAAGTTTAAAAGAATTTTGCTTCTAAAGTAAACTACTCACCTGTTAACAAGTTTTAAAATATTTTGGGCGTTTGGAATAACAAAGAGTATACGAACAAGTATATTGATTTAGTAGTTACTAGAAACAATACCTAATGTTTATTTTTCAAAGATCCTGTTCTAAAAGAGTCATTCACGTACCGTTTTCATTTTCGTTACAATTGAAGTAGAAATTCATTTACATACTTTTTTCAAAAGGCTGCCTCTAATGGCCACATAATTTTAGTTGAAGTCTCGGATCTCAATACATACGAGTCTCTCGAAACCTCGTCAAAAGTTGTCAACTTTGTAGATGAGGACTTAACATGCACGATTACTGTTGTTGCCGACGGGTGTCAGTCGTTATCGGAAATTTCTTTCGATTGGTTTTATTACATGCGCTTTAATTCTTACCGAAGATCTTATATTGAGTACGCTCTTGAAAATTTCAAGGTGCCGCATGTAAGAATTTGAAAGAGTTGAATATAAGAAATTATGTAACAAATATTCGTATATGACATACGGGCAATGAGCCGCTTACACTACTTCCACGAGTGCCGTGGGTTTTAATGGAGGGTTCCGTCAAGCAAGCAACATCGACCGTGGCTGTCCCTTGGATGGGTGACTGAACGATTCCGTCCTTGCACGGTCACTGTTTGTGGTTGGGAAGGCACCCTTTTAAGTGCTAGAGGGGGCTTCTTAGGCCAAACACCACCTGGTAAAAAAGATATAATTTTTTTTACATGAGAGTGGATGACCTGCCTAGTAAAGTTACTAATATCGACTGAGAAAGGAAGAGTGGCCACATAGTATACGGCTGTTGGTCTAAGTTTGTAACCATTGATATCCATTCTCCAACACCCTGCCTCCAAGTAGCAGGATTACAGCACTTCACCATTAGTACCAGTAGCAATCTCAGAGAGTAAAATAAACATTTGTGAAATGCTTTTAGGTATAGACAAATTGGCTGGTGACCTCGTTTGGTAGTGACGTGCGAGGACACAGCCAGCAGGGACAACTGACTCACCACCCAGCTGATTGTTACCACACAACCATACATTCCATTTAAAATATCAAATTGTCTACAGCTTGTATTATTCATTTCGTTGAGGTTAATGATTATTATCAAAAATGGAATTACGATAGGAATCCAGGTAAGTATTGAACAATGAAATTAACCTATATAATGTGCTGGTCGGTACACTGTTAATGAATATTGTTTTTAATATTCTATCGCGATAATTTTAATCGATTATTTTTTTCAATCATGTCGAATAGATGCTAAACCAATGGAGCAATATTTTAGCGCCAATTACCAAAGGTACGGATTGACTTTATATTCATTCCTGAAATGTAGTATAACCTACCTTCCAATCCTGTAAACAGCTGTTTAAGTAGATCGTTACATTATGTCTACTACTACTGGTAGTAGTCACTTTCGATTCGCGTTACTAGTGGCTTGAAGTGAAGGTTTTGCCGATCCTGTATGTGTAAGTAAAGTAGCTTTTTCGTGTCACCAGTATCTCGAGGCGTCAGTTTCCATGATCCTGAATTTGTAACGTGGCTTTTGATTCGTGTCACCAGTATCTTGAGGCGTCAGTTTCCCTGATCCTGTATTTGTAACGTGGCTTTCGATTCGTGTCACCAGGACCTTGAGGTGTCATATTCCCTGATTCTGTATTTTTAACGTAGCATTTGGTTCGTGTCACTAGTATCTTGAGGCGTCAGTTTCCCTGATCCTGTGTTTGTAACGAGGCTTTTGATTCGTGTCACCAGTACCTTGAGACGTCAGTTTCCCTGATCCTGTATTTGTAACGTGGTTTTTGATTCGTGTCACCAGTATCTTGAGACGCCAATTCACTGTTCTAGTACTTTGTAATGTAGCTTTTGATTCGTGCTAAAAGTGGCTTAACATACAGTTGCTATACTGTGTTTTGCAATGTACCTTTCGATTCGTGTAATCAGTAATTTGAATACACTAAATCCTGAAAAGTGTTCCTACATTGTGTCGCAGGTGGTGTATCCCTTTCTAGAGCGTTCTGCCTTGGCTTACTTGAGATGCCGTATAAGGACAGATCTTTGCCAGTTGCGCAAACCGCGCAGATGGTCGCCCGTAGTCCTTGGTCCTCAGCAACAGTCTTCTGGCTCGGTTTATGTTTTTCGTGTTGAGAATTGGAGTGTTATTTACACAAAGATTTAGCACACGAAATGCGTGTGATGAGTAGTCCTAAATCTGTGATTCGCGTAAAATCTGTTTGAATACCATATTTAAGTTTTAACTTAGAAGTTTTAATTTTATATATTGAAGCATGTATTGCAACAAGTTTATAAAAATTCAATAACAGTATTCTTACAGAAAACATCTACTGTATATACAAATAAATTTAAACTGCGTGTAGTGTAAAGGTTTGGCTCGTTCCGGTTTGCCGATGTCAACAGTGGAAGGGTGATTTTTGTAAATACAAACCGCCTGCTATCGTCAGGCCCAAACAGCAATTCTGATTCGTGTTTTATTTATTTTTCTATCATTAATATAATAGAACAATAAATTATATAATATAATAATAATAATTGAATTGTATTATTAATATAATAAACAATATGAAATTAAGTATTTGATTTGTATTACTAATAAAATGATAACTTCTTTATTAACATGGACATATTTAATTTCACGACTCGGTAGAAAACTCATTACATACACTAAATATGAAATACTCCTTGTTCAATTACATTGGAATATTTCAAGCCTCGAAAATTGTCAGCATCTAGAGTATCTAGAATCATGAATAGAGCTTTGAATCAAAAGAACAGATTTTCTTTGAAGAAGAGCATATGATTTAAGGTTACTTTATTTTAAGCGGTCTTGAGGTAGTTACTGACTCTCGCTATAGTAGTTTGTTACTTGTACTGTAGGCCTACACCTCCATTAGTGAGTCTTCTGACAAGCCCCCTCAATTACCTCGACACACTTGTGGCAACGTTGCGTTGTAGAAACAATTAATCCATTCGTTGAGCGTCTTTTGGAGTTGGAGTCACTGGTGACCTAAAATTTAAGATTATGGAAGATTATTTCACAGAGTTTATAAGTAACGAACTTTATAATAACTGCTTTTTATTTTATTGGAACTGTTATCGCAAATGATAAATTCAGTTGCGCATATACTGATTTGGCTAGATGAAAATAAAATACCTCAATCATTTCAATTAGTAAAGAGGATATGCGTTATTTATAAAGAGCCACCGGCAGTCACAAAAAATCTATTACACTCGTTAAAAGTGCAGCTTGTTCTAATGACCAATATTGATTCCCATTATTCCCAACGACAATGTTCTTCTCCAAACAACAGCCTTTTGTAATTAACACTTCCCAAAACAGCTTCTGTTTGTTGTACTGCACACCTCCCTAAATGACCAAGCGATCTCGCAATTGAATCGCCGTCAGGCACCATTATCAATGAATACAAAATAGAAATTATTTTGTATTCATAGTCGTATTACAACTAATAATTTTAATCAAAGCTGAGTCGTATAGTTACACACAAACATTGGTGACGGCCTCCCCCGTGGCCCCGTCTACTCACACACGTAAGGGCGTGACAGCCTCCTGACTACTCAAACAAGTACGGAATGCCGCCTCCTCGTCTACTCATACAAACGTACGGAGTTGACGATTCCCCATCTACTCATATAGGTACACAGGTGCCGACTCCCCGTCTACTCACATACGTAGGAAGTGACGGCAGCCTGACCATTCATACACGTACGAAGTTGACGACTAGAGGCAATGACTACAAATACACTAAGACGAAAAGTAGCCATGTTAAAATTTCAGACCAGTCGTCCAGGTAGAAACTCGACTTTACGCAAACGGCCACTAGGAGGCACGAGCGCTCGCCCGCCTGCTCCCTGTCTTTCGGAGCAGCGCTCGTAGCGGCTGTTTGCGTAAGCTTCCCTCCCGCTTGTCTGAAAAATTCCCATAAGAACTTTTCGTCTTAGTGTATTTGTAGTCATTGCTAGAGGTGAGGGCCTCCTGACGACACACGCCCGTTCGGAGGGAAACACGTATGGAGGTGATGACTAATCACACACTTACGAGTTACGGGGTTACGCCTCCCCGTCTACTTACACACATACGGGGGCTGACGCCCCCCCCCCCGTCTGTCTAATCACGCTCATAGGGTGGTGTCACTTCTTCCCTCTGACTGTCAAGTTTCTGAACATATTTCAGAAATTTAGCATTTAGGCACTTTTTAGAATATTAAATTGACTTAAATTAACCATATTAATAAATTAAAATTAGACGAGAAAGTCATTTATAAGCTTTTATTTTAAAAGAAATATTAGCAACCCTCGATTTGTTTAGAACTTATTATTTTGTGTAAAGCAATTCTCAGTTCCAATATGGTAATATGGTATTGGTATTGCATTCTCATTCTAGGGATGTAGGCTACTCAGGATGGTCTTAAATTATAAAAATCAAATAACACAAAGATCAAAGATATTTTACTAGAATAATTATGTTTATGCAACTTAAAGAACATACCTTTATAAACAATTACAAATTTAAATACCACTTTTTAGTGTTTGATAAGGACTGAGGTACAACAGTGCATAAAATGGTTTTATTTTAATTTTATATAGTACTATAACGACACGCTGAATATAGTACTATAACGACACACTGAATATAGTACTATAACGACACACTGAATATAGTACTATAACGACACACTGAATATAGTACTATAATGACACACTGAATATAGTACTATAACGACACACTGAATATAGTACTATAACGACACACTGAATATAGTACTATAACGACACACTGAATATAGTACTATAACGACACACTGAATATAGTACTATAACGACACACTGAATATAGTACTATAACGACACACTGAATATAGTACTATAACGACACACTGAATATAGTACTATAACGACACACTGAATATAGTACTATAACGACACACTGAATATAGTACTATAACGACACACTGAATATAGTACTATAACGACACACTGAATATAGTACTATAACGACACACTGAATATAGTACTATAACGACACACTGAATATAGTACTATAACGACACACTGAATATAGTACTATAACGACACACTGAATATAGTACTATAACGACACACTGAATATAGTACTATAACGACACACTGAATATAGTACTATAACGACACACTGAATATAGTACTATAACGACACACTGAATGGCTACCTTGAGAGAGAGGGAAGGTTACGAATTTCCAAGAGAATGAGAGAGAAAGAAATGGCGAATAAGGATATTGGGTTGGGAGAGGGGTACGTGGCAGAAATTCTCAACCAGCGCTGCGTATTGGCAGCCGCGCTAAGGTCTTTTCGTCTGCTACAGGAAGCCTAGACTGTTTCCCTATCTCATTTCGCTTCTTATAGATCTGTATTCATTGTACATAATCAGTACAATAGATATTTTATTTTTAAAGGAAAGACCTCCTTCCTAACCTTATTCTATCCATTCCTCATAGACTATTGATCTATGTAAGGAACTTATTGAGACAGAGTAAGGGGACGTACCAGTACAGTATAAGGTGAATATTACTGATAAATCTCCCAGTCTAGGCCGCATTCCAACCAGCGCTATATCTAACCCAAGCTCAAAAGTCCTGACCTCGGCCATCGGCTCGACCAATTTTTCTATTTGGAAGTTGAAAAGAGACAAATCCGGACTACTGGTCTTATATAGGTAATCAGTAAAGTAGTTATTTATATGTTGAAAAGGGACAAACCCGGACTACCGTTCTTATATACTCAGTACAGTAGTTATTTAGATGTTGAAATGGGACAAATCCGGACTACCGTTCGTATATAGGTACTCAGTACAGTAGTTATTTAGGTGTTGAAACGGGACAAACCCGGACTACCATTCTGATATACTCAGTACAGTAGTTATTTAGGTGTTGAAACGGGACAAACCCGGACTACCGTTCTGATATACTCAGTACAGTAGTTATTTAGGTGTTGAAACAGGACAAACCCAGACTACCGTTCTGATATACTCAGTACAGTAGTTATTTAGGTGTTGAAACAGGACAAACCCGGACTACCGTTCTGATATACTCAGTACAGTAGTTATTTAGATGTTGAAATAGGACAAACCCGGACTACCGTTCTGATATACTCAGTACAGTAGTTATTTAGGTGTTGAAACGGGACAAACCCGGACTACCGTTCTGATATACTCAGTACAGTAGTTATTTAGATGTTGAAATAGGACAAACCCGGACTACCGTTCTGATATACTCAGTACAGTAGTTATTTAGGTGTTGAAACGGGACAAACCCGGACTACCGTTCTGATATACTCAGTACAGTAGTTATTTAGGTGTTGAAACGGGACAAACCCGGACTACCGTTCTGATATACTCAGTACAGTAGTTATTTAGGTGTTGAAACAGGACAAACCCGGACTACCGTTCTGATATACTCAGTACAGTAGTTATTTAGGTGTTGAAACGGGACAAACACGGGAACTAGCGTTCTGATATACTCAGTAGAGTAGTTATTTAGGAGTTGAAACGGGACAAACACGGACTACCGTTCTGATATACTCAGTACAGTAGTTATTTAGGTGTTGAAACAGGACAAACCCGGACTACCGTTCTGTTATACTCATTACAGTAGTTATTTAGGCGTTGAAACGGGACAAACACGGGGACTAGCGTTCTGATATACTCAGTACAGTTGTTATTTAGGTGTTGAAACAGGACAAACCCGGACTACCGTTCTGATATACTCAGTACAGTAGTTATTTAGGTGTTGAAACGGGACAAACCCGGACTACCGTTCTGATATACTCAGTACAGTAGTTATTTAGGTGTTGAAACGGGACAAACCCGGACTACCGTTCTGATATACTCAGTACAGTAGTTATTTAGGTGTTGAAACAGGACAAACCCGGACTACCGTTCTGATATACTCAGTACAGTAGTTATTTAGGTGTTGAAACGGGACAAACACGGGGACTAGCGTTCTGATATACTCAGTACAGTAGTTATTTAGATGTTGAAACGGGACAAACCCGGACTACCGTTCTGATATACTCAGTACAGTAGTTATTTAGGTGTTGAAACAGGACAAACCCGGACTACCGTTCTGATATACTAAGTACAGTAGTTATTTAGATGTTGAAACGGGACAAACCCATACTACCGTTCTGATATACTCAGTACAGTAGTTATTTAGATGTTGAAACGGGACAAACCCATACTACCGTTCTGATATACTCAGTACAGTAGTTATTTAGATGTTGAAACGGGACAAACCCATACTACCGTTCTGATATACTCAGTACAGTAGTTATTTAGGTGTTGAAACAGGACAAACCCGGACTACCGTTCTGATATACTAAGTACAGTAGTTATTTAGGTGTTGAAACGGGACAAACCCATACTACCGTTCTGATATACTCAGTACAGTAGTTATTTAGATGTTGAAACGGGACAAACCCATACTACCGTTCTGATATACTCAGTACAGTAGTTATTTAGATGTTGAAACGGGACAAACCCATACTACTGTTCTGATATACTCAGTACAGTAGTTATTTAGATGTTGAAACGGGACAAACCCATACTACCGTTCTGATATACTCAGTACAGTTGTTATTTAGATGTTGAAACGGGACAAACCCATACTACCGTTCTGATATACTCAGTACAGTAGTTATTTAGATGTTGAAACGGGACAAACTCGCATGCGGCTCATGTAATAAAAAAAGTACATTATGTCAAATCAAAAAGTTGCCTAAATATTCATGTTTGGCCAGGTGGTGTGAATTTTGACATTTTTACTCGCTACAATCAAATTAATTTGTCATGGGTGTGGCGGCTGGTACCCCTAAAGCCCCGTTTACACTGGCAACAAAACATGTTTATAAACACTGTGTAAAAATATGTTTCTTAATTCTTGCTTCTGAAGTGTTAAGGAACAGTGATTAGCATTAACAATTGATGTTTATAAACATTGTTAACTCTTTTTAGAACATATGTGTTTCCACTCGGATTGAATCGGAAACATGTTCCTAAACATCTTCTCCAGTCGTACCAATAGTTTTAGCTGGGTATTGTTGGTAAACATGATTATTATTTGTCTGCTAAATTCGTCTACTGTCATTCGTCAGTGTAGTATGCAGTAATCGTTGTACAAATCTTTACTTGCAGTTCTTTGGTCTGATAATGGAGTGGAACAAAGCAGAAGTTGTTGTTGATTGATATGTGCCATGAGAAATGTGAATTGTGGGATCCTGCTCATTTGAACAGATAGTGTACCTAAGCTAGATACGGAGTCTCCTGTTATAGCAACTCTTTTTATACTGCTATCGCATCCCTAAGGTGTGTAGTCTATCCATTCTCCCTATTTTATGGCCAACTATTTTCAGAATTTACACTACATTTCCAATAAGAATACAGTAATTAACATTAAAGCTGCTAAATTTAAAATAAACTGTGATAAAACTAAGTTAAAGTTAAACTTATCGATATTTGTGCAAAAAGTAAAATAAAAAATAAAAAAAAATCTCTTATCTCGGTTACTGTATAACCTATAGATTTTCAAATAACATCAAAAACTTACTGACTAATAAGGTCTCTAACGATACCATACAACCTTTAAAATGATTTAGTTTAGTAAGCAATAAAATATGTTAGGGATGAAAAAATAGTGACTACTTAAATTTTTAAGTAATCTATGGTATTTATGTACAATTTCAGAATAAATTTTGCATTGCCTTTCGTTAAGACTTCTTGACTATTATGAATCTTACATGAGAATATGTTTCATGAACCCCACAGTGGTCCTTAATACACATCAGCATTTCATTTTAATGACTATTTCAATGTTGCTCTTTATTTAATTTGGATTAATCTCTTTTTATAAGAAAATCGAGCTTACGTAAGGTTAAATATTGCGTTGTTGTTTTGATAAATAAAAATATGTTCTCTTACAAACTCTATTTTCGCTTATCAAATATTAAGTTTAACCTTATTTTTTTGTAAATAATAAGATATTAAACGAAATTAAATAAAGAGCAACATTGAAATGGTCATTAAAATGAAATGTTGATGTGTATTAAGGAACACTGTGGGGTTCATGAAACATGTTCTCATGTAAGATTATAGTCGAGAGGTTTTAACCGAAGGCAACTAAAACTAAAGCAACTCAAAATTAGTGTTGAAATTGTACTTACCTAACAATGCATTGTAAATTGTACATACCTAACATTGCATTGTAAATTGTACATACCAAACATTGCATTTTAAATTGTACTTACCTAACATTGCATTGTAAATTGTACCTACCTAACATTGCATTGTAAATTGTACATACCTAACATTGCATTATAAATTGTACATACCAAACATAGCAATGTAAATTGTACATACCTAACATTGCATTATAAATTGTACATACCAAACATAGCAATGTAAATTGTACATACCTAACATTGCATTGTAAATTGTACATACCTAACATTGCATTGTAAATTGTACATACCTAACATTGCATTATAAATTGTACATACCAAACATATCAATGTAAATTGTACATACCTAACATAGCATTGTAAATTGTACATACCTAACATTGTATTGTAAATTGTACATACCAAACATTGCATTTTAAATTGTACTTACCTAACATTGCATTGTAAATTGTACCTACCTAACATTGCATTGTAAATTGTACATACCTAACATTGCATTGTAAATTGTACATACCTAACATTGCATTATAAATTGTACATACCTAACATAGCAATGTAAATTGTACATACCTAACATTGCATTGTAAATTGGTTACAAATATTAGTAGGCATAGTTTTTTTACCCCTAACATATTTTATTGCTTACTAAACTAAAACATTTTAAAGGTTGTATGGTATCGTTAGGGACCTTATTAGTCAGGTAAGTTTTTGATGTTATTTAACAATCTGTAGGTTATACAATAACCGAGATAAGGGATATTTTTTATTATTACTTTTTGCACAAAAATCGAGAAGTTCAACTTTAACTTAGTTTTATCACAGTTTATTTTTAATTTAGCAGATTTAAAGTTAATTACTGTATTCTTATTGGAAATTTTATGTAAATTCTGAAAATGTTATCATATTAAGGAAATTTTTGAAGTTTATATGAGTAAATGCACAATAAATCAATTAAAACAGGGGTTTCGTATAGAATAAAACATTGCTGCTAAGCCAAGATGGACTTCATCAGGAAAATAAAAATTGCACAGGGGTTTTGTATGTAGTTACACCAGTTAAAAACTTTCACACCAAGAGCCAAACACCCTGTACAATATCATCTAATACGTTTAAAGTTTGTTGTGTCGTCTCTGTATTATAAATCTAATCTTATGATAGTCTAGGATTGGGTATTTTATTATTACCCAATGCGGATTAGTTAGGCAAAAGAACTTCATGTTTTATACTGGAACTGTTGGAAGAATAACACGTATAGTTTTTTAGGAATAATTTAACCCTGTTTCTCCAACAAATACACTCATCAATATATGTGCATCCAGATGTGTAATGATTGGTTTATCTCGTTTTAGTGAACATTTCAAATATATATATATATATATGTGAGAAAAATTCTGCACTAGTATGTCTGTTCTACTATTCATGAGAGGAACGCAAGTATAGTACGTCATGGGGGATTCTGTAACAGTATCGCCCGCAGAGATCTAAAAATACCCCCTGGTAGGGCGTGAGTCAAGAATAGGCGCCTGGGCTTAGTCCAAATATGGCGTCGTGTGTGCTATTCCATCATCGCGGAAAATAGGTTGAGCTGTGTCACACTGGACAGTTTGTGAAGCATTTAAATTATTTTCCTGTGAGGTCAAACACACTCCAACTTCCCTTGTTAAATGACTGCTAGTTGGCCTGGTTCATCCGGTCCGTTCAAAGGAAAAAGACAATACATGATATTTTCATAATTAAAATGCATTAATTAAGTAATTTGAGAAAATAATCATTTACATTTATTGGGGAACTCAACTTTTTCTAACCAATTCATTGTAGACAAATCGGTTAGTTCATAGCATCTCCAAGAGATGTCAGTACGGGGAGCGCTGGCAGTGCAGCGGCAGTTATGTCGGCAACCTAGTTCCAACTGTGGCCGACGGAGAGCGCACGTATCGCTGCCTTCTCATCCTCAATCAAGATGGCAGACTAGGAGAAATAATGTGGATTGTCGTCGTGTGATGGCCGACCAAAACAAAACTAGTCCTCGAAAACATGGAGTGAGAGTTCACCGATACGGACCGCAATCTACGAGAAGGAAGACAAGTGGGCAACAAGCATCATCGAATGAAAATAACTATACCAGTGTGGTTGTGAGGAACGACGACGTGAGTGTTGCTAATGTGACATCTGTGATCCCGGAGCGAACTGTGATTGGTGCGGACAACAATGAACCAGCTGATCGAGGATCATCAGACGACGTCACGGATGGAGGGCTATCTCAGCGGCTGGATGGCGACGGCAGCAGCTTCAGCGACAACGACAACGAACAAGATCAGGAGACTGAAGAGTTGGCGAAACTACGATGTCCTAGCGAACGAACGGAGGTTATAGCGGAGCGCGAACAGAGAAAAAGGAAGAGAAGATGTGCCGACTACCCAGGGCTGGCGTTTGGCTCTTCAATATTCAGCTCGGATACGCTCATGAAGTTCAGCATAATTAAAAATGAGCTTCATAATATTCTGAATTCGCAACTAAAAAGGGTAGGTTTGTCTCAAGGTAGGTGTGAATGTGCTAACATAAATAATATATTAAAAACTATATTATTTTAAAATTATTAGCATTGTAAGATAAGAAATAAATAAACTAAGTTATTTATAAACATAAAACTAAATACAATTTTTTTTCTGGTTTCAATGTGGTAATTACTTGGTTGAAAGACTTAAAAAAGAAACACACATTATATCTATAAATTTCTTTTGAAGAAAATAATCTGTAATGCTGGATATTTCCACGTTTTTATATTTCTATTGTTTGGGTGTAAAGTCCCATCGTTAAGTCAAGTTAATTAGATAACAGTGTGCATTTAGAAGATTTCGTCTGCTCAGCAGACACGCATCCCACATGGTGGAAGGGATTGTTTACACATTCCCGGCCAATGACGTCACTCCCATTTGTCTCCGCCAAGGCTAGGCAATAGTGAGGCGTACTGATTGTTACAATCAAAGTTTTCCTTTATTGCTCTCTTTGATTGTCCCTCATTTTTAAAAATTTCACTTTTTTTACTAGTTTGTTAACAATGCGTTTCATAAACACTGAACTATACATGATTGATTAATGAACTTTATACTGAATATTTTTAACCCTCGAACTGGCAGTTATTTTTGCCTAATGTGCAGCAGTTTGTCATAAAAAATAGTTATTTACCACAAACCTCCTTATATTAGGCATCAAACTATTCATAAAAATGTGTGCTATCATTAAAATTATGAAACATAACCAAACAAATCTTTTTTTTATTTTTAAGTTGTATGTAACAATAATTATGTAAATTTTCTGTTATAAATCATGACAAGGTTAGGGTACCCCTAATTAACAATTTTGGGAAACTAAAATAAAAAAATTGAAATAGCCAAAATATTCAAAATTTAGTCAAGTTTCAGGAAATATATACATTATACATCATTTAGGCAAAAATATGTGTACTAGAGATTTATAACCATTAACAATACATCAGCTGACATTTTGTTGCCATGGAAACAGTGATATTAAAAAATATCCTATGTAATTTATTATAAAGACTGGAGAGTTTATTTGTATACTAAAATATAGCTAAAATGCCCTATCAAATAAATACATAAATCATAAGGTTACGTAAATATTTATAACCATAAAAACAGCTATACACAAAATAATAACCTATAAGGTTACAACATATATAAATATTTGATAAGCTATTTTGATCTGATATATTACACTGATATTTCACTTTATATTATTATAATATCACTAAATACACTTCCTAATACATACTGATTAACATATAAAAAGTCTAAAACATATAATTACGTATTTAATAAATTTCTAAGGTCACATATTTACATACAATAAGCGATCTGACAATGCAAACTTCTCTTATTTGAAATCATTGTCATGTCAAATAATCGATGATCTGTTCATATTATTGAGACCAGCAACTAATTAAGATTTCGTAGATAACAAAAACGTTGTAACTTAATAAATGGGTACTATAACGACAGACAACTGAGGGCATGTGTTGGGTGCGCTAAAGCGCTCTCTGCCTTTTCGTTATGCACAATCACGCGCACTTTGCCATTTCCATAGTTAATGACTCATTTTTTCCTAACACCTAGCTTGGTTTTTTTTAATTGGTACATGTCTTACACCATTTGGTAAGGACTAGTCTAGCACAGTATAAAACACCCAGTAGCGACACTCCCATTGCGTTGCTGTGAGACTAGTGCAACGCTAGCGATCGTTATAGTAGGAGCATAAACTACATCTAAATATCGTTCTTTTGCAAATAAGTGGAATAATCAATAAAAAAGAGCTATGACAGGTTATTTGACAGCGTTATTTGATATTTAACAATAACAGCTCTGGATGTAAATATTTCAGAAACACACTCTTCTTTGCTACGAGTGCTAGCGTCGTGCTTGTCGCCAATTTTTGTATCGGAGTGTTGCTACTGTGTTTTTTATACTGAGGTTCAATGGTGAGGAATCCCATTGGAATAGTAGGCCTATGCATCTTAAAAACCACATTATCAGTAAAAATTTCTAAATTGTACAAATAAATTTAATTTTTATTTGTGTAGTTATTCGTGCAAAGGTAATTAAAAAAGAAAACAACAAATATCATTGTACTAAAATTTATATGTCATTCTCAAACTGTGTACATCACTCACTAACCATATTTTACACTTTTTACACAGAATTTTAATTATGAAAATAAAGGTTACAAATGAACAAAACTTAATAACTAGTTTCATATCTATTTGAGCTTGAAAATATATAAGGTTAAACTTTAATAAACTTAACATAAAGTACTGGAACTTAACTTTCAGTGTGCTTGTACACAAAACCTTATTTGTGTTCAGTGCAATGTATTATACTCTCCCGTGATACTTATTACAATTAAACTAAGTGGAATGAAGTTAGTGATTAGTTGTCATGTGACACTTTGTAAGGTCAAATTATACTTCATGTCCTTTTTTGTAGTTTTTAAGTAAAATAGCGTACCTCTTATTCCAGACCTTTGAGTAGCCCTACTGTCTCTGACAATTCCTGATAAACTAAGAGTCATTATAAACACAGAAGTGCCACGGGCATTGTTATTTTTTTGACTACTAAAAGTTTAGGCCACTATTAGAGAAGCATTTTAACGTTTTAAAAACAAGTTCATTAAATAAATATTCTATAGTATTTTATACATTAGCGTGGATAAATTCGTAATTTTTGGCCAAAAGAGATTATGAATAAATTGTAAAAGTATATGGTATAGCTTTAAAAATCAGCTACGGTACCAACTAAAAGGAGTAGGAATAAAAAAATAAAAATCACCATGGGTGATGAAGATGCTACTGGAAATATAAGTTTAAGTGGCAAATGATCAATGTTTGCGGAGTTGAAATTCAAACTACGGATCTCATAGTTAATGATTGCCATCGTGTTCTTTTCAGGGGGGATTAGCTGGTCTTAATTCAAAGGGAAAGCAGGTGGTGAATGGTAAAGAAACCTGGATATAAGTATGACGGTATATCAGTATTTAAACATTAAGACACGAGTACTTTGTACATTAGGATCCTATTAGGGCAAAATAAGCTGTCTGAGCAATTTTACATTTACCTCCCTAAGCTAGCTGTAGAGAAGGTTTTACACAGATAGGCTTATTAACGGTTCCAAGCCTTTACATTTTTTAATCAATCGTGTTTGTAAAGGTTCAAAAGACAAAACCCCCTCAAAAACCCAATTGTTACGACACTAGAAAAAAGGACATGTTGTTTGAAAGTTATTTATTAGCATTGAATTGTTCATGATATGTAGATAATATTTCGAGATTTCTAATGCTTTGTGTTTAAGTCCTTTAACCCTTAGTAAGTCGCGCCTCTCATTGTACCGTAATGGGTCGCGTGGTGTACAAAAGACCGCAATGCTCATTTTAACCTGTTTAACCTAATAAATGTCAATCATTTATAAATATTTCATTTAATTAATAGAAATAATGATATAGGAAGTGATTTAAACAAAATATCTCAGTTTTTAATAATGCATTTATTAAAGAAACTATAACCATAAGCATACAATAAGTGTTTAAATTTAGTTTACTGCAATTTGTAGATGAATGATAAGTATCAATATCAATTTAATAAGAAAAAAACCCACTAAAACAATACTGTTTATATATTTACAAATGTAGACTGAAAGTTTTAAAAATAGAGTTGTTTATTACATATATAAATAATAAACCCATATCTATTGGTACATTATAAACAAAGGCAAAAATTAAGTTGCAAAACAATTTATGATGAATACAGTATGAACTATAGGCTTAGTTTATATTCTTTACTAGGCTCAAACTAATATTTATATACGGATTGTACAAAATGTTTAAATACTAGTATTATAAAATAAATATAGCAGCCCCTCGTAAACTCTAATAACATAACCTAAGCCTAATAACTATAACTAAAAACAATTAATACAGCCCAATAAACACCTTCTGTACTGTAGTCTTCTACTCGACGGATTGTACAAAATGTTTAAATACTAGTATTATAAAATAAATATAGCAGCCCCTCGTAAACTCTAATAACATAACCTTAGCCTAGTAACTATTCTCGCTCTTCCTTCTCGACACTCGATAGCATGTCAAGTAACCGTTTGGCCTCGTCAGAATCCATCTTCAAGACACAAAATAAAAGCCGCACAACACTAGATCATAGAGAAACGGACAATTTTATAAAATAAAAAAAAAATAACTCTTCACAAATTTGGTCGCCTGGTGTACAAATGACCGCACAAAAAATGACGTTGCAGGTCGCGTGGAGTACAATAGACCGCACCACTCACAGATCGATACGCCCACGGCAGTGGCCTTGACTAAACTGGCTCTTCTTTGTTGTGGGGGTGGAGGGGAAGGTGGGGGAGGATATGCCGGGTGGAGGGGATCAGAGGAGTTACCGCAACAAATTTACACGAATAAATATAATTCTTGCGGAGGTTTGTACACCGCGCGACCTATTAAGGGTTAAGAAAAAGGGTCTATTTGCTGCTGGTCACCGAAACAGAAAAAAAAAATAGAATATGTGAGTCTAAAATTTTGCAACAGCTCCAAATAATATAAAAAGTATCTTAAAAATGAATTAATTTAGGAAAGAATTAAAAGCTTATCTGGCTAAGAAATGCTTTTATGAAGAGGATAGCTTTCAAATGAGTTAAATAACATTTTATTTTTTACGTGCTAAAGATACACAATTTGTGACCTATGTAAGATAGGTATATAACCTGGTCCTGTGCTCCATCTTCAGAGTCCATGGATGCAAGATTCAAGTGTTAAGTACTTTAGATTTTATATTATTTAGATACTGTTTTTGGTCAGATTATGTATTCAATCAGGATCTAGAAAAAAAGAGTAAACTTTTAGCATAACATTTATCTGTTTTTACTCGCCAGCATACCGTATCTGTTTTAGGAATACCTTAGGTGATAGATTTTATATTAAACGACAATGGGACTCGTTGGATCTGTAGTTTGAAATTCATTTCCGCAATCACATGATTGATCATACGACTGACCTAGTGCCCTTAAACCTAACCTAATGATTGATCATGACTGACCTAGTGCCCTTAAACCTAACCTAATGATTGATCATTAGCCATTCCCCACTTAGATTTCCAGTAGTTGCATCTTCCCATCCTGATGCAAAAGCGACTCAACATAATCTATAGTGTTTGTTAAATTTAAAGTTGATACGAATAAATATTAATAAATCATATTTCCAATATTAGAATATTAAAAATACAGTTAATAATGTAGCAAACTGAACTATTTATTGTTCAAAGGAAAACCTGTGTACCGTTTTCAAAGGAACTATTTTCATCCTATAAATCTTTGAAAAGACCATTTTGATCTTTGGTATTCATCTCAGGGTTCTGCATTGACTGTCTTCAAAGTTAACACATTATTTTTATAGTTGTTATGCTATTTTTACGTTACTTTAATGTCATTGTATTTTGCTCTGATTCTTCATGTCAGCTGTTATGGTATCTGAATATTTTTGACAGTGAATATATAGCAAATTGGAACACTTGAAGTGTCATTTTATAGGTTAAGACCTAATGGACCGTAAGAAGACTTATAGAAAATTTAGTGTTTTGTAATTTTTGTACATTTAAATATGTAAAACTTTGAATACAATTCTTGACTATTTTAAATTAAAAAGGTCATAATGTCAACTTAGGTCTACAAGATTGGACCTTTAATAATCATACAGTAATCACTGTAACTCATTATAATAATAAACTCAAATGGTACAGTTGAAATAGTAGAGTATGTTTTACCTCACTGACAGTACCAACCAACCAACTGATGCTCTGGGGTTTGTTGGCCCCTGTGGTCAAACGCAGCTTTGGCGAAGGCTGTTAAGATTGCATGGCTACTAAAAAGCTGTCTGGGTCTGTCAACTTCCCAGCTGTGGCTTGGCAGTTTGGGAAACGGCCACCTTAATTGCTTATTTTGGTTCTGTTTTTCTGAATCCAATAGATTTCAGTTAACATTTATTTTATTGAAAATTGAGCAAATTTGAAAGCCATCACAGTGTATTCAGATTAAAGTCATTTGTTACAAAGTGTTAATGTATTTAAAAAGTATAAATTGATTTAATTTTTTATATTAAAATTTGCACTTGCGGTACCTGTAAAGGATAACAAACAAAATCAAAACCAGTATCTATTTTTTATATCATATAAAATCAAAATAATAATAAAACTATTTTTGGTAACATGCTTATTTTGGAATAGCAACCCCCCCCCCCCCAAAAGAATGGAGATTTAAAAAAATATGTGATCCTATTGTTGATCGTAGCAATATCAACCTAGATGTTCCAATCTGGTGGTGATAACCTTTTGTAAGATCAACAGGAAATTATATTACATCTGTTCCTTAACAAAATTATCACATAAAAAAATGACACCATTGGTGGTGACTGCTTTCTCTTCCATAAATGGAAGTGCAAGTACCTGTAGCCGTACAAGGCAACATCTCTCCGACTGTATATTGGCTGGAGTTTACGTAACATCAGCTAACACGGAACAGATGTTGGTAATGAATATTAATATATAAAATCCAAAAATGGTGTACCCACTTATCACAAAATATCCGGAACCACTGAACAGATTTTGAATCAGAAAGACTTTAATGCTTTCTGTTCCTACACCATTCCTAAGGTGTAGAAACAGCCCCTCAACGTTTTATTTGATCTATAAGAAAAACATTGGCATTGATTTAATTTAGTTATTTATTTCAAATAGCTGATACAAAAAACATAAACATGACACAAAAGCTTGGCTAATTTCATTTTCATTGTAAAATGTTTAAGGTTATTTCTTCTAACTCTGACTACTTTGCACTTCCCTTATGTAGATTTTATAGGGTTTTTTGAAAAAAAAAAACGTTTATTGAGAAAAGCAGAGGCTGAGCTTTTATATTTAGATATAACTAGAAAGGCAAGGGTAAGCAAGTGTAGTGAACCACCTCGCAGCGAAGCAAGGGCTGTTGGCTAGTATAATGAAAACATTCAGTATTGAAGAGTTTCTTGTATCATTTGATAACTTTAAAACAGAATATGATTAAATATTTCAATTTATTACCACTATTATAATCTTCTACTAATAAAACTGCTAAGCATAAGTCGTAAATTGTTATTAATAAGGTAATCATAAAAAGGCTGAATGCAAAATTGGTGTAGGAAAACAAATAACCAAATTCATATATTCTATAGACATTGTTTATTTGTATTAACACAGTTGAGTAGATGCAGATGTAAGCACTTATCCCCATAGATCATACAAGAAAACTAATCACATCTTACATCAAGCATAAACACAGATCATTATTATGTTTTCACGTGTCACTAACATACAGTGTTTAAAGTTGGTTTGTGTTAAGTTTAAAGCTATCTTTTTTGTTTTAAAAGTTTATAAATGTATCTCATTTTACTTGTGTAATTGAAATTGTAATTCATATATTTATGAACATATCTAATGTATTTATTATTGTTTCTAATTATTGTATACCACTAGCTGTTCTTTATAAATTGGTTTATAAAATAAAAAAAACGCACTTTTAAATGTGTGATGTGGTTAAGACTTCCCATAAGTAGGGCAAAGGAAATTAGAACCAGCCTAAGCTATAATTTTCAGATTTTAAACTTATTATTTATTTTCATTAATTATGCCACTATTGATTAATTTATGTCAGTTTATATTAAAATAAGATGATTTCCTTGAAATAACATTAACAATCCTAAAACAATTCTTCCCCTTACATTACTTCACTTGGTGCTTCTTTTGTGAACGATTCCAATTGTTAACTAGTACCTGTACTTCAGTATTGATTTGCCGTGGAGTCTCAACTAGCTAATATCAGTCACAATGGTTAACTAGTACCTGTACTTCAGTATTGATTTGCCGTGGAGTCTCAACTAGCTAATATCAGTCACAATTGTTAACTAGTACCTGTACTTCAGTATTGATTTGCCGTGGAGTCTCAACTAGCTAATATCAGTCACAATGGTTAACTAGTACCTGTACTTCAGTATTGATTTGCCGTGGAGTCTCAACTAGCTAATATCAGTCACAATGGTTAACTAGTACCTGTACTTCAGTATTGATTTGCCGTGGAGTCTCAACTAGCTAGTATCAGTCACAATTGTTAACTAGTACCTGTACTTCAGTATTGATTTCCGTGGAGTCTCAACTAGCTAATATCAGTCACAATTGTTAACTAGTACCTGTACTTCAGTATTGATTTGCCGTGGAGTCTCAACTAGCTAATATCAGTCACAATGGTTAACTAGTACCTGTACTTCAGTATTGATTTGCCGTGGAGTCTCAACTAGCTAATATCAGTCACAATTGTTAACTAGTACCTGTACTTCAGTATTGATTTGCCGTGGAGTCTCAACTAGCTAATATCAGTCACAATTGTTAACTAGTACCTGTACTTCAGTATTGATTTGCCGTGGAGTCTCAACTAGCTAATATCAGTCACAATTGTTAACTAGTACCTGTACTTCAGTATTGATTTGCCGTGGAGTCTCACCTAGCTAATATCAGTCACAATTGTTAACTAGTACCTGTACTTCAGTATTGATTTGCCGTGGAGTCTCACCTAGCTAATATCAGTCACAATTGTTAACTAGTACCTGTACTTCAGTATTGATTTGCCGTGGAGTCTCAACTAGCTAATATCAGTCACAATTGTTAACTAGTACCTGTACTTCAGTATTGATTTGCCGTGGAGTCTCACCTAGCTAATATCAGTCACAATTGTTAACTAGTACCTGTACTTCAGTATTGATTTGCCGTGGAGTCTCACCTAGCTAATATCAGTCACAATTGTTAACTAGTACCTGTACTTCAGTATTGATTTGCCGTGGAGTCTCAACTAGCTAATATCAGTCACAATTGTTAAATAGTACCTGTACTTCAGTATTGATTTGCCGTGGAGTCTCAACTAGCTAATATCAGTCACAATGGTTAACTAGTACCTGTACTTCAGTATTGATTTGCCGTGGAGTCTCAACTAGCTAATATCAGTCACAATTGTTAACTAGTACCTGTACTTCAATATTGATTTGCCGTGGAGTCTCAACTAGCTAATATCAGTCAACAATTTGGTTAAGCCGTGGAGTCTCAACTAGCTAATATCAGTCACAATTGTTAACTAGTACCTGTACTTCAATATTGATTTGCCGTGGAGTCTCAACTAGCTAATATCAGTCACAATGGTTAACTCATACCTTTATTTCAATATTGCTATGATTCTGAATCCTTCAATGATAAATTTGTTCCAATAGTTAACTAATGCATGTATCTCAGTATTTCTACGACCCTGGATCCTCAAGTAGCCAATCTCAGTGTCAATAACTAATGCACGTATCTCAGTATTTCTACGACCCTGATTCTTCCAGTAACCATTATGTGTCAATAGTTAACTAATGCATGTTGTATCTCAGTATTTATACGACCCTGGATCCTCAAGTAGCCAATCTAAGTGTCAATATTTAACTAATGCATGTATCTCAGTATTTCTACGACCCTAGATCCTCAAGTAGCCAATCTCGGTGTCAATAGTTAACTAATGCATGAATCTAAGTATTTCTATGACCCTGAATCCTCAAGTAGCCAATCTCAGTGTCAATAGTTAACCAATGCATGTATCTCAGTATTTCTACGACCCTGATTCTTCCAGTAACCAATCTAAGTGTCAATAGTTAACTAATGCATGTTGTATCTCAGTATTTCTACAAACCTGGATCCTCCAGTAGCTAATCTCAGTGTCAATTATCTCAGTATTTCTACGACCCTAGATCCTCCAGTAGCTAATCTCAGTGTCAATGTCAATAGTTAACTAATGCATGTATCTCAGTATTTCTACAACCCTGGATCATGCAGTAGCCAATCTCAGTGTCAATAGTTAACCAGTATCTTTATTTCATTACCCTGGATCATTCAGTAGCGAAACTCAATCCCAATAGCTAAGCAAACTTATATTTCCTTATTGCTACGGCCCTGAATCCTCCAGTGGCCGATATCAGTCCCAGTAGTTAACCAATACCTTTATTTCAGTATTGCTATAACAAGCTTCCAATTAGTTGATCAAACAATTGTTGTTTGGTTGAGCTTGGAGAAAGCCTTTATGGAGGAAACCAAGATGGTTGATAACTGTTCTAAAGGCTTTTACTGTAATTGAAGAATCAATTCATTTTCACAATTCATCATTCCACTATTTCTATTTCTTTCCAGAATAACAATGCTTTATGCTCTAGAAAATCAACCTTGCTGTCTTTTGTAGAAATTCGCCTTTTCCAGAGTTGGTGTCAGTATTTATATGTTTATTTGAAGCTTATATTAGTGGCAAATTGTATTGCATTGTGCCTTGCTTCAGTGATCGTTATGACAAAACTGATAGGTCATTTTTTGGCCATCGTATTTTTCAGAAAAAATATGTTAGATATGTCATTTTGTAGGTATTGCAATGATGACTGTCGATTGCTTAGCTTATTTAAAATTTAATATTTGTGATACAGGTACTTGAAATTGCTCTTATTAAAAAAAATTATTTAAAATGAAAATACAGATAAATTTGAATACCGTAACTAAAAGCAATTCAATATAATATATTCTAATACATTTAATTACTAAAGCCAATTAAACATAATATATTCAAGAATTTGTCTAAATTTAAATGGTTAAAATTGGCAAAAATACAAAGGACTACCAGTGAAGCTATGCTTTTGCTGGATTTGAGAAAATTTAGCATCGGTTAGCATTTAACTTAACTTTTATCTTATTAAAAGTGTACATTTTGGAAATTGAGTATACGTCATCAGGACCTACATTACTTAGAAGCGTAATTTTATTTTAGGAAAAACTTTCGTCACCTTGAAATGGCAACAAAATTATTTAGATTGATTCAATTACAGAAGGATTTTCCTCAGATGTGTTGCGCTAAATACGGCTTCTTTTTAATCGGCTGTGCTGCGCCTGTAGAACAATTGTATCAAGTAACATGTATACATAGTGTTTGTAATTAAAGTGTGTGTGTAATTAAAGTGTTTGTAGCCATATCTGTGAATAAGATAAAAATTAATTTCGTTATACTGTATTCTTATTATCATCTAGCTTTGCAATGGTTACTTTTTAATATTTGAGTCTTTCTGGTTTGAATTTAGCACCTTACTGATAATCGAAAATAAATATTAACTTTTTATTCTAAAGTTCGTAATCAAATATACCTTACAATTTTAGAATAGATATTTCTCTCACATTTTCAAAACAGTTCAATTCAAGAGTTCCATAGCATGAGAAGTTGTAGAAAGGTCAGAGGATCTACTTTTTACGCGCATTGATTGTGTAGCTCAGTGGTTCTGGTTGGAACGACGGGTGAGCAGCCTTGTTGGCGGATCGTCGGTCGGCTCGTTTGTCGTCAGTGGTCGCGAGTAAGTCCGGTCTCCATCTTGTGCGTTCAGTGTGTTCGTGTGTTAGTGATAAATTATTAGTGTTAACTTAGGAACTAATTGAACTATTAGTTATTCATCATGACGACCAATATACAACAAGGTACCATTCTGGATGTTCTCAAAAAGAAAATGAGGCAGACGAAAGAAGAAATGGAAAAATACAAGGAGGAATGTGAAGATTACCATAAGAAACTTCAGGTCGAAATAATGCGTCGAGAAGAAGTAAGTTCAAGTATATTTATTGGAAATTTACATACAAATTAATGTTTATTCAATGGTAAATACTGTAAGATGGACTGAAATTTGATTGATAGAACAGATGTTTTTTCCACAAGTCAATTCTGCACCACTTCACCATCATCGAATGTACACGCCCAAAGCATAATATAGTGACGGTGTTGCCAAGTTTGAAAGTCCTCATCTGTTCATTAAACTTATCTATTAATTGTCAAAAATATATACTTTCGAAAACATCGATAATTTGCAATTTATAACATTAAATTACAGAGTCAATCCTAGATTCAGGTCAGTTTTCAAATTGTAACCATACCCGGTTTTAATGATTTTTATATTGTATAGTAGGCATGATATTCTAACAAGTAAATTATTTAACCCCTAGAGAGTGACAGGTAATTTTCCCTGAGTATGAGTATTAGGCTGGTTTTAGGTTTTCCAATAGAGGTTTCTTTGAGAATAAAAATATTTTACAATAAAGTACATCGTTCTGTTTCATATATATAGAGAATTTTATAATTAATTGTAGAATAATAAAAGAATACCTTTATTAAAATATATATATATAAGTTGCCCAATTGTGTCAATACGAGGTAGCATACAAAAAACAAATTTAAGACGGTACGTATTTCTAATTACAACAAACGGAAAAATACTTAACACCTTTGGGGACTGAATGACTATATTCGTCATTTACAATTTTTCTCTTGGGGACCGAATGTCGAAATATGGTCATTATTTTCACGTTAGGACCAAATGACGATATCCTGTCATTCGAAGTTTATTACCGTACATATAACAACCAATTTACCGCTTACGATGACTTGTACGCCTGGGACGATACATAGACGTTCAGGAATTTTTTTGACGTCTGAAGCCAGCTGTGAGAATATAAGGTTAACACGTTGCTGGTTACGCGCGGATATATCCGCGCCTGCGGACCCTCCGCGCATCCTGGTGGTGGGTTTTGCCGCATTTGTAGTTGCATGGTTGATTCGGATCTCGTAGAGGTAGGAGGTTACGTTGTCAGGCCCTTGTATACGAACCTATTGATATTTGTATGCGTCAGTCGCAAGTTTGGAAGTGTTTTCGCTTCCCATAAGTGTTTTCTGTTTATTGGTGTGTTTTTTTTAGGATTACAATGAATTTTGTCATTTCAGGCTTAGCCCTCGTCGTGTTAATGAGTAGAACTGAATAATATACAGAGAGTTAATTTGAACAAACGAATCTGACAATATTAACAAAATATTTCATGTTATAATTATTTTATTTTCAATCCAACTGTTCTAATATTTCTGTGTTTGTAGGTGATTAAGTTTAGACTTCGCGTGATTTTTCGGAAATGACATATTTTAACAAAAATTTGAAAAACCAGTGTCACAACTTTAGAATTTTGGCATTTTTCCATTTATTTAAATGCTATTTTAATCTTTTTTTTTTTAATTTGATGTGTTTTTGCACTGAATACAAATTTGACAACTGTTTAGGTCTATTACAAAATAGCAATTAGCAACCATTTCTTGATCGTTACTAACCACAAAAACCAAATTCACCGATATCTCCACTGGAGTGACGGATGGTGTCATGGAGGTCAGGCACTCGAATTTGTCGCAAACTACGAATTTATAGCATATATGTAACCGAAAAGTTTGAAAAAAACCAATGTCAAAACTTTGAGTATTTTTGACATTTCCGTTAATTTGAATGGTACATTTTTTTTAATTTCGATGTGTTTTTTTAAAATCTAAATACGAATTTGAAAACTATTTAGGTCTATTACAATTATTTCTTGAGATATGTCAGAATACAACTTTCGCGGCAAATTGCGATTGACGGCCATTGCGTGATCATTAAATACAACAACTATTAATCACTAAAACTGAATTTACCTATACAGTACAGTCACGGAGGCCAAACACAACATGCAATGACGACTTAAATCTACAAAGACACCCCTTTGACTAGCTTTGAGATTGTTTGACAGTCGAAATAAGTTTCTGGTATCAGATCCTATGGCCGTTATCAGTTGTATAATCTTATCAGTTGTATAATCTTATCAGTTGTATAATCTTTCCTTGTAATTGAATGGACTTGGTTGTCCTTTTTGCACGGTTTAGGAAAATGCAACTACTGGAAATTTAAGTGGGGAATAGCAAATGATCAGGCATGTGATAGCTGGAGTCAGAAGTTATGGATCAAATAGTTGCCCATTGTATTCTTTTCAGGGGGATTAGCTGGTCTTCATTCAATTGAGATGAACGTGTTACCGGTACATGGTTACGAAACTTGGATTTAGTTCTGGGACAGTGTAGATACATTAAAACACAAGTACTATACAGTAGATTTTTATTTATTATGACATTTTTTAGTCTAATTTTTAATCTCTTTGTTAGTTTGGTAGTTGACCTATGAAAGCCATAGTATATGTAAATTTCAACTTAATATGAAGAATCAATATTATAACAGTTCTATATTTTTATAATATTGGTTTATTATAAATATGAGGAGAACATCTAATAAGCATAACACACGTATCACTGACATTTGAAAGGTCATCAGTCCTCACACAGACCACTAAACTTTGAACTCTGGTGTATACGGAACAAATACTATTAATGGGCATCGGCTCACTGCCACATTGATTTGGATAGAGTTACGAGTCCACAGTAGCCTATGTTTACTTCATTATACAATAATAGCTAACAAAACATATTTTTAGATTATTTCTTTTTTGTACAACTGGTATAGAATAACTTTTTATTCAAAAAATGATTACCAAATTATAGTGGTCATTCACCATGGTTTGATTACTACATCTAAATGCATATATACATTTTCATTAACTAAATTCAGGTGCCTGGCCTCCTTGAGGACAACAGCCTGCCGAGATATGAATTTGATTTTTTTGGTTAATAGTTGGTGTTTATAATGATCGCATAGTTGCCGCTCATCTCTATTTGATGCAAACATAATTTTTCCATTATATCTTGAGAAATAATACAAGGCCTATTGAGTGGTTGGCACTTTTGCTTCATATGCAGAGGGTCACGGGTCCAAACCCCAGGAGGTCCACTGACAAATGTTCTTAATGGGTTTGGACCATTGTCCCATAACGCTGTTGTAGATTAAATAAAAAATGTTACTGTAAAACCCATACTTTCTTCACTGGAAACGTCATCACAAAATTACTCGACTGCATGGCTCCTTCTAAAAGAAAGATATGACAACAAGCGAATCATAGTCAACAAACACACAGGTTCGTTATTAAATATCGATCCAATTGTCACAGAGAATTCTACTGCTTTAAGAAACTTTCTTGACACAACAAACAAACATTTGAGGTGTTTAAAAAGCGTAAGTCAGCCCACAGACAGTTGGAATACCATCCTAATATATTAAGTAAACAAATAGATATATACACACTTAAACACTGAGAGACTCAAAACTCCACTCAAGAGTTGCCCAAAATGCAAACTTTCTTAGAATTTCTCAACAGTAGGTGCCAAATCATTGAAACCATCAATCAATCTAAGACAAATAACCAAAACCCCAGCTAAAAGTAACGAATACAAATCAGGGACAATCCAAGGGTAGCTTTGAGAGTCGTAAAGAACATTACATGTTGAGCCACTTGTCAACAAGTGATAAATGTAGTTTATGCAGTGCCCGAGTGTAGTTTAGTCATAAACTGTTCAGATGCCAGAGATTTCTTGCAAGAACATCTAAAGACAATAAAAAGCCTCAATTTGTGCACCAACTGTCTCAAAAAGGCACACAATAACTCTTCATGTTTGTCTGGAACATGCATAATGACCTGCCTATATAGAGGCAGGTCATTATGCTATACGAGTAGTATAAGTTAAATTCAAGTACTCCTCTATTTAAAATTCAGTTAACTAAGTATGGAAACTGGCTCTTAGACTTGGCGGTAGAATGGCTGATTTGCATAGACATAATAAGTGGTCATGTATTGGTGATGAGATAAAGCAGTCACATATGGCGACAACCGAGGTCACACTGTGACTGCTACAGCCCACTTGAACTGATATTGAGTGATGTAACAAGACCCAGATAAAATTTACGAACAATACCTTATTATTTATAGAAGTTTAGCCATGATCTTATTACTACATTTAACAATAAAAATCACAAGATTCAAACAGGTGTGTGATATTGTTAAATTTTACACTGATTAAGGGAATGACAGAAAATAAATCACAGTTTTTCTATATAGTACAATTTTATGAACCAATCTAAGTTGGAAATAATGTGCTATGTGAAAAATGAGACTCAATCAACCATAGCTAATAAGATTAAAAAGAGGTTTATCATTATTTTTATGATTGAATGTAATCTACTCTCTCCTTGAAGATAGTATGATTTTCTTAGTTCCTGAAAATACATTTACTGTAAAATATATGGCGTGTTGTAAATTCCTTTCTATCAAGACTCATCAGCCTCTGGTACTTCCCTCTCCTGGTGCTAACTCAGCACAGGAATTTGTTATATTATGCCTACTAAATTATCTTTCTATTTCAAACGGCAGTTGGTATTTGATTAAAATTTGTTCTGTCTCATTAATTCACCATCAGATTATTAATCCATAATCAATTATTGAAAAATTGTGTAACGTGCGCTTGCTCAATTTCACATTTTTAATGAAAGTTAGTGTTGACACAGAATATCTATCTTAGTATTTGTTTTACTTCAAATATAGTCGATACTAGTTTAATCACTTCACTTCAACTGTAGTGGAGTAAATTGTCATCACAAGTAAAATGTTTGTTATAGCTATGATCACTTCATCACAAAATTGAAGAGGTAAATAAATACGGTATCTGTACCTTAAACTAAGCTATTGGTGTTTGAAAATATAATTGAAGAGCACATGTTGCTTGGATGTCAACTAGGTTACAACTCAAAGATACACTGAATACATCATAAATGATTTAATGTTGAGTTGCTCAGATGTTACATTATTAATTATCATTAACAATACCTGTAGTGGCTTCAGCCTGGTGTGTGTATCACTCCACAGTTCTATATTCACCGACATAAGTGTAGAGAGTAATAATATCATTCTACTACATAAATATACAACACAAGTTGCATATTATATTACTTTTAATCAATATTGTAAAATTATGATAAAATTTAATTGTAGCTGACAAAAAATGTTCCCGTACTTATGATTACAAAACTGTAAGATTTAAATATTATTTAATTAAATTATTTAAATATAATTTAAATGATAAAATTGATTTACAAAAAATCCTATAGTAAATGTGATTTGAGATAGGCTACAGGATATAGCACATAGGGTGGAGCTTCCTGTCCTTTGATGAGCATTGGGGTACATAACCTCATTCCCACACCTACATCTAATTTACAATGGCAAGAGCTACGCACTAGTGAGTTCTAGTGAAAACACCAATTGAACATTGACACAACACATACCTACATAATACAAAAATTATATCAGCACACATTAATTGGCTGCCCCATTAGCTGTAATTATAGATAAATCATGTAACAATTAGCTAAGTTTGTTTGAAAAATAGGTACTTTTCAGCAATTACTTATTCTACTTAAAAAATGTATTGAAAATTTACTAGGTAGCCTATTTTTTATGGCCTATTGAGAAATCAAAACCGCAAAGATTAAATGAGAAAGTTAATTAGTACACAAGGTGGAAAATATGGATTCGCTTTCACAACTTTTGTATTACCTTAATTGTACATCATCATGATTACAAAGAACATACTTTTTGACAGCATTAG
Source organism: Stictocephala bisonia (assembly GCA_035578905.1). Lineage (NCBI taxonomy): Eukaryota > Metazoa > Arthropoda > Insecta > Hemiptera > Membracidae > Stictocephala > Stictocephala bisonia. The sequence goes on from JAQJVL010000280.1 coordinate 281,313, forward strand.
CGACATTTTGTCTTTTCTGGGGGACGGTCCGCGAGGAGTTGAATGAAAATCTTCTATGTAAGTCTAGGTCGAATTTGGTATCAAATGAAAGTTCTATTCATTAAGGACAGAGAAATTAATTACCACAAGCTGAACTTTATTCTTTCCAAAGTAGCGGTCATTTGAATTTTAAAGTAACCAATTTGAACAATATTATTTCTCTGTTATATAACGGTTTTAAGTAAATTATTCTGATCAAAAATAATACTTTATGAAACATAATTATAAAAAATTAAACTATCAAATTATCTATGGAAAAAAATAACGTAAAAGCGTTTCTATATTTTTTTCCACACTGTATACTGACGTAACGGATTATGTGAAATTTAATGCATAGGTTAATTGTGACGTAATTTGACTTAACAAAACTTCATGTACAAATTTACACATACTTCATTTTTGGCAGAGAGAATGGAAGAAGTTCTGAGGTCTAAAGCTTTAAAACTTATCATTATTGATGCAGGGTAGTAAAACAATGTCCTTCACTTAAAATTGGTACTGTCTGATAAACTGCTACACACTTTCTCCTGTGACCGTAGAATAACATTATTGTAAGTTATTAAAAAAGAAAAAGTATTATTATTCTGTTTATTATGATGTCAAGTATAACATATCCTTCTACAGAAGAGTCCTTATTAATGAATAACTCATTTCTTAATACTTATAATATTTTCAAACTTATTTGAGTTTGATATTTGATACGTAAAAGGAGATATTTTACGATACTTTTTCTTTGTCCAATATTATCCATAGTTCTATCAACTAAATTACACACCCTTGTTTCAGTACTATTTACAAATTTAATTGTATATAGTTAATGGTTTGTTGTCAGCTACCACAGCAAATCTTTATGTTTTGCAAAGTTTTATGTACTCTCTGGGTACTTCTAAATGAGGAACAAATCTGATTACTGGCCTGTCGCGAATGGATGAAATTCTTCTTGGAGTTGTTATACTAAAAAATCAACAATTAATTATATTAATCAAAATTAAGTAACACCATATTTTCACTTGGTTAGGATACAGGTTCCGTTATATAACTATTACAAGTATTATAAATAATGCTAATTTGTTTAACTATATTATAACTATTTATTTTATTTAAAAATTGCAGATTTAAGTTGTTTACCATTACACAACTCGAGGATCGGCTCGCAGCTGCACAAAAGACCCTCTTGTCTCGGCTTTCATCTTACAAATGCTTAGCCCAAAGTGTCTTAGTTTGGACTCTAAATTATATTATTTTTATTAAATTGTATTATCAAGGTTCCGTCCAGAATGTCATTGCAGATACATACTACAGTAGGCCTATCATACAAATTTTCATTTCCACAAATTTTGATTTTATTATGCTTCACTATTTATCAATACAACAACTAATTAATTTTATGATGCGGTCCTAGATTTCACCGGTATAGCATAAAGTCCCCCATATATGCCAATGTAGTACCCGTGATCTATCAGAGTATAACCTGTGATCTGCCAGGCCAGCCAGCATCTGTGATCAACTTGAGTAGCCAAACGTCATCTACCATGGTAACACCCATGAACTACCAAGTTAGCACCCGTGATCTACCAGGGTAGCAACCGTGATCAACTTGAGAAGGGTGCAATATCATCCCGGGTAGCCAACCTCTTAACAAGTTTGTTAGCAACCGTGATCAAAACTTTTATAGCAACCGTGATCAACTCTGGTAGCATACTGTGATTAAATTGGATAGAAACCGTAATCAGTGTTGGTAGCACTCGTGGTTTTTTGGGTAGCTACCATGACCAGCTTGAGTAGAACCACCCATGATTAACTTGGGTAGCAACCGTGATTAGTTTGTATTGCATTCGTGATCAGCTTGGTTAGCCTAGCCACCTGTGATCAGCTTGTGTAGCAAGAGTGATAAACTTGGGTAGGATAGGAAATGTTAAAACCTGCCTTCATGATAATTCCTCAGTGTCTGATCACTTTATTTAGATATTGACAGTCTCTGAGCCTTTAATTAGACACTAAAATCCCCTTACCATATAGATTGGCAATAAGACATTAAAAGTATATTTATAAAATGAACATTTTAAGTGGTTTTCACTGAGAAATGTTAAGGTAATTTTCACTAATCCTGCCACTGTGCTACTTTGCACCCTCCTAAAATAAACCTAGAGGGGTTTCTAGACTATAAAACTTTGTATCTAGAGAACAACAGGATTTCAATCAGAAAATATTAATATTAACTGGAAATTAGCAATAAAATGGTTATAGTGTATGGCCAAGTCTTGTAAAATAAACTTCTTTAAGACGTATTACTCTAGTCTGATCATAACATGTGGAGATAATTGGAAATTACAAACAAAGATACTGGTACCATACAATAATGTTGTCAAGCCCTATTAAGGTGGTGCAATTTGTTTTCTGTGATTTAATTATTTCCTAAGTTTATAGTCAAAATTAGTTAAATGTGTACCTCCCTTGAGACAGGAAAAATACAAGAAAAATTTGTTTTAATCACTTCATTATAACTTGTGGCCTTATGAAGTAGCAAAATTATTTGATTTCAAATCAAATATTTTAAATTGATTAAAAAAAGTCTATTATAAATATTTTTATGATGAAAAAAGTAAATGTAAATATTTTTAAAATGAAAAAAAACATGTTAATCCCTTCAGTTTTGTGTTAAAAACGTAGTTATAAAAATTTAATTTGTACTTTTAACGGGTTGTCTTATAGTTTATTTAAAATCAGCTTAATTCACCACTTCATAAGGCCACAAGTTCCAATGTAGTGTTTTTTCCTGTCTCAAGTCAAGGTATATTAACTAATTTTTATTATAGAATTGGGAAATAATTAACTCACCGAAAACCGATTACACCAACTTAATGTAATGGGTTGGAGCAGGATACTCACTACAAGCTGCGTCCCTTAACACTATTTTTTGCGGCCCTTAAAATTGCTTAGAACTGCAATAATTATTATTTAAAGTGACAACCACTTTGGTATATTTGTAAGCCACAAACATGCACAGGATGCTTTGTCTTTGGTTTATTGCACAAAATACTGAATTAATTATTTGAAATAAGTGTAGTATTATGTAACATATTTGGTTTACTTGATATATACTAGATTTTTGTACCGATAATGTATGTATATAGGTGTATATAAAAACTATACCTCTGTGGCCCTTACATTATTTTGATAAAAGTAAGGTATTTATGCAGCTTCTTTCCACCAAACAAATTTGGAACATTTTGCTTGAAATGGGTCTAGAATTGGCTGTATTTTCACGAGATATGCTTTTTATTCCGCGGAAATAACTTATTTTACCGAAAAATTCGAAAAAACCAGAATCACAACTTTAAGTATTTTTGTCATATTTCCGGTAATTAAATGGTATTAATTCGCGTATATTCCCGCCTGAGTGACGGCTGGCAGGCCGTCACGGAGTCCAAACACTCGAACGCAAATTACGAAAATAGACAATTAGGATAAGTTAGGTTATTTTCGGTTATGTCAGTAAAAATGCATTTTTCGGGCTGAAAAAATAATGTTACTACGAAACCAGTTATATATTTGTGTTCAGCATAAAAAGACACGATAAATGAAAAAAAGTTGTCGAAAAATAACGATTTTAAAAAAAAATCGTTTTTCAGTATCGGATAAAAAACTAGTTTCTCGATTTTTCGGAAAAAAACGAGTTTTCCGCGGATGAAACAAAGCTCCTCAAGACATATAAACTCTATTTCACCGCTTTTTCAACAAGAAATCGTATTTTCAGAGGGGGCAAGAAAGTGCATAATTACCAAAAGTAAAATGGCTCATCATGAAATCCCAGTAGAGAACCCTGGGTTAGAGGGAATAGAACCACCCAGTAGTGAAGCACGCACAGTCAGATGGTTGACTTGTATAAGAAACATTTATGTGTTTATCACAATTAATAAAACTAAATACGGTACGTAAAGTGGTTTTAAAGACAAATAAATAACATCTAATTTTTATTTTAAATTGTTTATATACAGGGTGTCCCGTAAGTAACCAGCCAAACTTCTGGAGGTCATTTCTTGGGTTAAAACAAACAAAAAATTTCATGTGTACAAATCGTCTATCTCGCTCCATTATCCGGCTATCTGTCTGTATGTGTCTTTTACTAAAAACTTAATATTTAAATGGTTATTTAAGATAAAACCATGAAAATTGGTATGAATGTTGATCTTTACAGTACCCATGTACTATTTAAATTTTATTTTTTTACAACAATCTTTATAAAAATGGCGGCCATTTTAAATGTTTAGAGCCAAATATCTTAATAACATTAAATTTTATTAAAAACTTGTAAGTTACAAAAAAGTTTAAAAATTTATTTCTATAAATAATTATATAAAAAATTTTAAGATTGAACAACTATTAACTGAGAAATTACAATTTTTATCAAATAAAAATATGCTTGATATTAATAAAATTGAAAACTTTATTTTTAATTTTGATAAAAATTGTAATTTCTCAGTTAATAGTTGTTCAATCTTAAAACTTTTTATATAATTATTTATAGAAATAAATTCTTAAACATTTTTGTAACTTAAAATTTTTTAGTAAAATTTAAGGTTATTAAGATATGTGGCTTTAAAAATTTAAAATGGCCGCCATTTTGAAAAAGATTGTTGTAAAAAAATTAAATTTAAATAGTACATGGATACTGTAAAGATCAAAATTCATACCAATTTTCATGGTTTTATATTAAATAACCTTTGAGATATTAAGTTTTTAGTAAAAAACACATACAGACAGATAACCGGATAATGGAGCGAGATAGACGATTTGTACATATGAAATTTTTTGTTTGTTTTAACCCAAGGAATGACCTCCAGAAGTTTGGCTGGTTACTTACGGGACACCCTGTATAACACAGAAAAAAATCGTTTTATATCAGATAATAACTGATATCATACATACAGTAATAGTTTTTAAAACTGAACTGTTTAAGGAAGTCAAATTAAATTAGAATGTTTTGTCACCAGACCGTCTTGTGAAAGTAACGCCATAACTAAACAGCTGAGTATCAATAGCTCCATACATTTTGTCTTATAACTGGCATGAAATAACGAAAAGCCTGTTTGAATTTCAATACTGCATTGAACTTTAAATAGAGCAATGATTCAACAACTGTTGGTGGGAGCGATACAAGTGTTTGTTACATGCCGTTATCAACCAGGTGATTGCTATTCCGTGGGTTTGGCCTTGACGTGTTCGGCCTTCTTATGTGTGACAGGGTTCTGATAAAAACTCCTCTATGAAGATAAAAATATGGTTGATGGGTGGTACCTGCCACAGTACATTACTCTACTTCTCCCAAACAGTCAAAATTCCGATCTTCAACTCTATTTCAACCCACTGCGTGTAAGGTGTTAATTTAGGTTTATATAATATAGTAATAGTCTTGTTATTAGTAATTAATTGAATTAAATGTTCGTATGATTTTTAACATAAAGTTGACCACAATGTCTCATGGTTGTGTTACATTAAACTTGATCTTTCATACAGAGTTTAGGCCCCTACTATTCGCGAATTATACATGTCTAAAATACACCAGAGACACCGCACATGATTTCTTTATTCCAGAGTGTGATTACTTTTGATTTTTCTGTGGTAGTTTCCATAGCTGTGAAATCACAAAGCGTGATTGTTCAGCTACCAGATTTGTATCATTTGTGTTGTAGCAGTGCACACTTCCTAGCTGCTGAATACAGTGCTCATGTATGGGTAAATAGCGTACAAACTAAAGCGATTGATGTCCAACTTAATAGAGCCATGAGAGCTACTAGTGGCACTCTCATGGCAACTTCACTACCTTGGCTCCCGGTGCTGTGCAATATAGCTCCTCTATAGATAAGACATCAGGATTCAACAAGATCTTGAATGCCCGGACCTCTCCATTACACAAGATCTCCCCTGTCAGGCCGGTCGTATATATTACTTTTGATCATCTTTATTCGGAATGGATTAATTAATTACTCGTTTAGAGGACACACACGTATTATAACTAAGAATTTTCCAAATAAATAAATAATATTCATTAGTTTTTAATTGTATGTAAATATTATATGATAATAAGCAAACCTATAATTATTTATATTTAGTGGAGCCCATAATAAATACCGTATTTCATTAATTGCTTTGTCATTATTCAAACAATCACATGACAGAGGAAACAAAGGAGGGTAATTTTGTACCCAAGATGTATCTAGCTACAGTATCGATATCGAGACAGTGTTTAAATATCGCACAGTGTCGGTGCGCGGTGGGTTAATTACACTACTGTATTCCATTACACTACTGTATTCCGAGTTCCAGTAAAGTGCTCTCATGGACGACGACTGTAGACATGTTGTGAATGTATGATACATGTTCGACGAGTGTTAATTAATCAGTAAACTGTTACAAAAATTGTACTTTCATTTAATTTTTGTACAATACTTGTCTATAATTAAAGTAAACGTCATTTTCTATGCCTATCCAACACTCTTGATTACTCAGTCTATTTTAGACATCCAATTGTTACGTCTCAATATATTTATTATATTTTGCCAGATAATAATAATAATAATAATAATAATAATAAATCTTTCATTGCATAGGCAATATCATAAATATTGTATCGCAAACGTCAATATTCATATAGAAAAACCCAAGGCTCTAACTAATTCGTTACAACAATTGCACACAAACATACATAAAAATACGGATAAACACCACTGCACTGTTATAAAGGTCTACCAGCTTTGTGTTGGGTGCCACGAAGACATTTTCATGACTAGTCACAACTGATTGGTGTCATTGCTCTCTCGGATTATGTCATTTACTAAACGAACAACAGGAATATGCCTTGAGGAGCTACCATATAAGTCCGCGCAAGCTTACTTTCAAATTCGCCTTATTATCTGTAACTAGGTGGTCAAGTACCGTAGACAGCCAGGAGAAAGCCAACTAACTAGTCGCCAACAATGGAAGTCACATCCAGCCGTCGAGTAAACCTGTATTAATGATGTTCAATATCATTTCTCCATCGAAGAAATTCTATACGTCCCCATGTCTAAATACGCCCCATGTATAACTAACGTCCATGCCGTTCACTGCACTCCTTGTGCACCAAAGTCGCAACTGTACACTGATCGCCGACGTTGCGATCCATATAGATAGACCATGATCAACCGTCGGCGTTGTGATCCATATAGATAGACCATGATCAACCGCTAAAGTTACGATTCACTCGCCTATATGTATCCTATATATTAAAACAATGAGTCATTTAGTTTTCTCACTCTTTGAACTTATTTTCTTGACCGATTTCGATAAATATTTTTTAATTCAAATGACAATTTTGATTTCTAAGTCGTAACGGAGCTAGATTTTTTAATTCCCATAGGTTTTTTTCCTACATGGCGTCAAAGTTGTAATATTATTCTTATGGAGATTAATTTTAATTGACCAGCTGGTGGCGTAAACAAATGTTAAATGGTCCAAATAATTTGTTAGGTTAAACTTAGAGAGCAGCACAGTAAAATATCAAGTTAATTATAAAATAGCGAATACATGTCCGTCTGTGTGTATGTTTTCAGCCATAAAATAAAATGAAAAAATTTGACGGAAAGCATAATGTGACGGAAAGATCATTACATTTGTTGTAAATGTATTTGTAATTGTAATGTAATTGTAAATGTAAAGATCTACTGTAAATGAATTTAAATAATATGATTTGACAGTTTAATTACTAATATTTGAAGTCAAAAGTTACATGCCGAAGGCCGAGACCGTCACTCGCTGTGCTCGGACGGAATTGGTATGCGAAGCGTATAGGGGTATCCTCTAGTTATATTAATTTACAACAAATTATTTTTACTAAATTTTAGATAATTATATCTCAACTATCATGACTAATAGTATGCCATTTGCATTGATTTTATTTTAAATTATATTTTTGTGTTGTTCGGGAATTCGTACTCTTGCCTTTTTGGTAAATTATTCACTACGACCGACTTAGTTTCCAAGTAAGGTCACACGTTACGTGACCATACCATTATTTTTAAGACAAAATGTTTTTCTCTGAAAATAATGTTGCAAATAAAACATAAACATCTATCACGTATTGACAGCACCACTTAAAATTAAATGGTACTGTATTTGGATGATAAACTTTTCATAAAAACATCCTAGTTTCCTTAAAAAATCTTAAAATGGAGTTTCCCGAAAATTGAACAGCCCTGTTTAGTTGTGATTGTACCATTATTTTCATAGAGAAAAGGACAATATTAAATGAAGAATCGTAAGGGAAGCTATAGAAATATATAAAATAAGAAATAATTTTAATAAGGATGATAGTTTACGGCTTCCAAAGACATGGAAATCCATTTTAAGTAAATTGAAATAAAATGGAAGAGTCAACCATACTGATTTTCTTCGGCCAATGACCCTAGGTCACGTGGGTCGTGCCTCTCCAGCATATACAGTGGTATTTGACCCACCCACCCTCTCATACACGTACAGTGGTATTTACTGTACATGTATTAGTGTAATAAACAAATAGTGGTATTGACCCACCCGGCCACCCATACACGTACTGTGTTGTTTATAAAATGCCAAAACATTCCCCACCTCACCACCTGTTATAAAAGCTGCAAGGTCATTCGCCGATCTCAGTCTCAGAGAAACCACTGAGAATGCCACATCACAGTATGGGCGAAACGTCTGGTTACTTTGTAAATATTGTAGGTAGTACCTTGACGCGGTTGTAACCAGAAAATGTAGATTCTAGTTATAATGTTCAAGTTTGTTTGTCGCAATTTGAGCATTTTGGTGGAGTAGATTCAGTATGTTCTGATTTTGAATAGTCGAGTTTGTTAGTTTCTTGGTTTTGTGTTTTGCAATTAGTAATTTAGTGCGGTTCTGGAGAGTGGAGTCTCTAAAAAAACAGTTTTATTGGCATCTGTTGTCTGTGGAAGTCTGTAGTTTCTCAGCCAATGTGTTCACTTTTGTGACAGATGTAGATCTGATCTAGTACCACAGAATATAGACAGATACAGAAGCCCCACGGTATAGGAAATAATGAAACGGGCAGTTCGTGGTATTTCTCAAAATGAAGGCGTTGAGACGGTCGCTAACTGGCGCGGCGTTGCCAGATCATAGTGCGGGATTCCCGTTTTCCCACAGTGGAGGGAGGAATACAGAATGGACAGACAAAACTCCAACCGACAGTCAGACAGGGCACTGAGTGCAAGGCCCGGAATAGGCCTACCCCCGCTTACGTTCACTGAGTTGCATTTACTCCGCGTATTTTGACCCTATACATCCTTTTGTTTGAATTTTAGCCAAATTCTTCTAGTACATAAGTTATACGTTGAGCAAATGAAACATATTTTATACACTTCTAAATAAAGGGGATTGTTTAATTGTATTCTTAATAAACAAATTTATGAAACATTTATGATAATTTATCAAATTGAATTATGAAACAATTAATTGTTTAAGGAAGGTAAAATAACGATGGATGATAAGAAAACCAAAATTTTTATTCTGCAGTTAGCTTGGGCATTGTCAGTGATATTACACCACGAGGAACTATAAAATATAACATATAATTTAGACATACATACTATACAGAATTTATTCACCACAATTTCTCAATACATCCCTCTCATAAGCTCATTATTTTTATTAGGGCTTACTATTTTTAAACCTTTCAGTTTGCCAAATTGATTGATTTTTTTACTTATTTTATACCGACTGAATATCATCAATGTTTATAGATTACCTGAGCAGATACAGAGACAAGCAAATTGTATTGATGGCTCATGCTTATAAGGATCCTTGAAACATATAATTAGAAGTTATACTTTTAACTATCGATACCTTTATGAACTATTTACATTAATAAACATTTGATTAAACCCAAAAACAAAACATAAATTGTTACATAAATACGCCCTAAAAGTGTTATACAATACAAAATAAATACTGTAAACACATAGTAAACATATAGACTATTTTTAAAATTATATCTTATCACCAAAATTTCTCATATCTCGATCTTTCATAACCACATTATTTTTATTCATCTAACTCATCTTATTCAACCCTCTATTTTCTACACCCCTTTTCACATTTTGAAACCTTTCAATTTGGCAAATTTAAAAGGCCCTTATTACTGCTTGTAGATACTTTAAAGTGGACTGATTAAGAGACAAAAAAGGAATATTGGTGACACAGTTAAAAGACTGATTTATATCCAAGTCTTTAGAACAGATAAAAGTCTTAAACACAATTACTAAGAGAAATTAAATTATCAAATTATGTATGGAAAAATAACCATATAAATTAGTTACTTCACAAGACAATTTGTTTGTCATGACATTCAAATGGCCGCTACTCTGTAAAGGATAATCCTTTCCAAGTCCAGTTTGCGACAATTAATTCTCTTAAATAGACCTTTCATTGAATACCAAACTTGGCTTAGATTTAAGATGTTCGTTCAACTCCTCACGGGCCGTACCAGTGAAAGGACGAAAAGTCACTAATGGTATGAAAAAGTAGGTTTTTGTGACCAAGATGATGTGCAAGATTTCACTTTTATACGTTAAGTCATATAAAAGCTGTGACAGCATTTCTATATTTTTTTCACCTTGTATGACGCTATGTACATGTTGCCGACGTTTCAAGTGCATTGCAGTTTCATCTTCAGGGCAACACACTCTGTTACTAGATCCACAGAGTATACTTAATGTACCTGGTGATGAGTATGTCGCCCTGAAGATGAGAGCTGCAATGCACTCGAAACGTCGGCAACATCTAATTAGTGTACATAGAAATCAGACACGGTCCTACCCGGATTATGATAATGTAAATAGTTTGGTCTAACGTGGAGTTTATATCAAACTGGTTTCACTTATTCATTTTAACGATTAGTCACCAAATACGAATGTGGGTATACTTTTGCTGCAGGAAATGTATCGCATAGGTTAGTGAAGTAAGGTGTGTGAATGGTGTGCGACTGCAGCATTCGTCACATTCACTCCGTGAACGCTGATAGCGCTACCATAAGGTTGAAGACGGGCTTTGCTAAACACTTTCACATTTTAATTTAGTATTTTTCAGTTTAATCATGGCATTGTTACAGTTTTAGACAATAGAAGATAATTGACAATGCGGGGACAAGACGCAGAAGACGTTTGATTAATGTATATTAACACATGGCACAAATGGCTCGAGGAAAATAATCTAGGCCTAAATGATGTGTATTATTTAAAAAATTTCTTTCACTTACCACAGTTCTCCACGTACACTTGTGATAGGTGTTTTGGGAACCTTAACATCCGCAGTGATTCTATTTGTATAAATTTGTATACTTCCTGTAACACAAACTGTCGTGGTCTTTCTTTCTCTCCATTAAAACACTAAGTTATAACAAGACACAATGATAAAATAACCGAAACCAAACCAATTTTATTCAGAAACTAGGGGACACCCCTGCCCGCTTCGCATGCCAACCCCGTCGTCACTAGCTGTGCTCGTGAGATATGGGTCACCTGCGGCCTCGTGGGGGAGCTCGGCCTTCGGCCACGCCAAGACGCTCTGCTACAGGCCTCGCGGGGGAAGGTTCGGCTTGCGGTCTCACCAAGACACTCTGCTACAGTCCCATTTGAGGAACTCGGCCTGCGGCCTCGTGGAGGAGCTCGGCCTACGGCCTCGCCAAGACGCTCTTCTACAGGCAGGTATGGAACTCGGCCTACGGCCTCGCGGGGGAAGTTCGGCTTGCGGCCTCACCAAGATACTGCTACAGTCCATTTGTGGATCTCGGCATGTCGCCTCGTGAGAAAGATCGGCCCTCTGCCTCGTCAGGATTTTTAACCAGTACGACCATTAATTTTGGTTTTTGGGGCAGTGGAACCCCTAAACATAGACTTTTCTCAAATCTGATGGTAAATTAGTATTTAAGAAAAAAATACTTTTATTTTGATACCCCACTTGAGTGTATTAGTTTGACATTAGTACTCAATTTTGGGTTTTGGAGCTTCTTTTTATTTGGGGGGGGGGGGGGCAGAACCCTTAAACGTTATCTCTTCCAAGATGTAAAGGTAAAATGTAATGTTTGAGATAAATACATATAGTTTGATGCTCCACTTGTAAGTTTTATTTTTGTACTACCCTTTTACTGGTTTTAGGAGTTTGTTGTTTTGTTTTAGGAGCATTTATCCCTTAATAAACTCCTGGACAAAATTAACGCAGCACTTCCTAATTAAATTAAATTCTTAAATGCTGCGTTAATTTTGTCCAGGAGTTTATTTATCCTGTTCAAAATCTGATATTGTATTTTGTTTCAGGAGAGAAATGGCTTTAAATTGATACCTCACTTGAGTAGATTAGATCAGTTTTTAAAATTTTTACATTTTTAAAATTTTCAGTTTTTGAGCCCCCGATACCACAAATGTTTGAGTTATTAAGCTGAAATTCATATATAATGTGCGCGTTTGTTACACGTGTAGAACTGTGAATGTTTGGACATTTTACTAAATATTTTCTTCAACTTAGGTAATAAAAACTACTTTTTAGTGATTTTTTCCATTGGGGACATTGGGGAAGTTTTGGGGTAAAAAGGCCACCATCTTGTTTATGAGTGAAAAAAGTAAACTTTTGTGAATGTTCCTGGAGGTTTAAGACAGAGAGCTTCAATTCAAGTATACCCGGGTAAGACGCCGGGAAATGCCTCAACATTTAGTGTCAGTGAGTCAGTCAGTCACTACATTGAGCTTTATAGTATATAGATTGACTGAGTTTTAATCCGGATTTTTTTTTACAGACGGAAAGGATGCAGGAAGTAGATAAACACGTGATGGGCGCGCGTTCTTTGAACTTTGCCTCAAATATTATTTTCCATCTGGTTTGAAGGAAACAGTATTCGTTCTAACATATGAGACGCCGACACAACGTTGTGCGTATTTTAAGGCGAATATGAACGATGATATGAGTGTAGTCTGGTTACTAACTGAGTTTAACTGATCCTCAGAAAGTGCAATTTATTAATAGTCCAACAGCCAGGGCAACTATCGGACCTGCAGCTTTCCGTAAAATCCGAACCACGTAGTGTTGGTCTGATTTTCAGCTAACAGACAAGTCTGACACTCAGTTCTCTTCCCTATACAACATCCGAACCTTGACTACCATCCAACATGAACACCCCATACGTCTCTAGTAGTGTCCACGTCGATGGCAACCATTGTGCGGACGCCGTATCGGTATTAAGAGAACCGAGCATGGAACCTATCGCCTTCAATCTCCCAAAAACTTTGTACCCGTTCGAGATTTATGTTCCTTTAAACATTTTTTACCCATTTAAAACTAGAAAATAATAGTAATAATCCAAAACCTATTTTTTTCTTAAACTAGGGGATACCACAGCACGCTAAGTGTGCAAAACCCCGTTACTGGCTACGCTCATTTCACTCACTCGTGTAATATTGTTATTTTTCTTCGTATTACATGCTTAACATTGTTTCAGTACACAGTTAAAAAAATAACCTCTTATATCAAATGTGCAACAGTGTCAACCCTGCGTCATAAGCGTTCTCATTGTTAGGGTAACAATGATTTGCTAATATTGGGATATTACTTATCTGCCTTAATTTAGATTTTTGAGAAAAACTGTTGACAAATCCCCTCTTAGTATATGTCTATAGCCTATAATGAATGTTTATAGCAAATTTCTTGGTCTTATGATTTTTGAGAATTTGTGTATAGTCAGTGTTGTTTGGCTTTAATAATACTTAAAGAAATCATCTCCCTAGCCACGATAAAATTGGAAAACATTTGTTCTTTGTAATAGGATTATTTATGTTTTATATTTTATCTAATTTTCAGTTAGTCAAGTTTTGAGCGAAAATAGCACCCTACTGATGAATACCTGAAGAAAAGTTTAAAATAATGTATTTTTTAAATAGTTGATTAAGCTACGTGTATGGAATTTTAGTCTGACAACGCCAATAAAATAATAAAGTATACAAAATAATTTTACTAACATTTATGTAGACTATTATTTACAAATTTGCAAGTATTTATTTTAATTATTATTATTATTATTACTATCTTAAATACATTACATTAAATACATACATACGCTTTTACACTTACTTTATTCATTTACATGGGCCTTTACACAGGCAAAATATTTTTCCATATGTTTTATTTACTTATTTTTACTCGTGTGTGCAAAATCTAGGTCTCACCAAGTTATGCAAAACTTGTCGGTGAAGACCTATAGTAAACAAGAGAAACAAAAACGTATTATAGGAAAGAATACCTGATTATTTTAATTTTTTTCTAATAATTACTAAGATTGGGCGGTTTAGCGCAGGCACCGAATTAAACAAACAATAATTGTCAATAAAAAATGTTAATATGAATATTACGTTATAACAGTAAAAGATGTTCAGTAATATTAAACTCCGCATATGCATCATTGTTGGACTGCTCGTGCCATACACGCGGGACTGTTGCAGTTGACTAGCCTGAGAGACCAAAGACGATGCGTAGCGAGGGATTTCTCCCTGGCCGGCTGGGCCGGCCGGCCAGCACAGTTTGGCAACCGCGCTTGGCCGGTTTTTACCACTAGCGCCGCGTATGATCTGGCCGGTGAGTTAAGCGATCTCGCGTTTCAAAATTTAGCATTGCGTGGGGCTTCTGTATCTGTCTATATTCTGTGCTAGTACGCTTCTGGCCAGGATGAAGAGGCGTGGGTGTTCGTAAGACAGCAGCTGCGTAGGATTCTTATTGCTCGATGATTGGTTGTTGGAGCTCGGACTGAGAGAAGGCGACGGACGCAGGTTGCGCAGTGGGTGGTCGAAGCCGTGGTGTCATCAGAGCTAACTTCTCCACTATGAGTCCGAGTTCGGCCAGGAGTTTTGTCCCCCGAGGCACACAGGTTAGAGATAAACATGCTGTCTACCGATGCCGTTTATCTATAATATGTCTACCTTCGTGCCGTTTGCAAAGCTCTGTCATGAAATGGTTGACAAGAGCGACGGTGTGATGTAGGGGGCTGTTGAGAGGGAGATCATGCCTTGATAGTATAGGCAGCAGAAGGACTCTGGAGGTCGACTTACACTGTTTTATTACACTCTAGGCCCCTGAATATTACATCTTCTCTTCTTGCGGCGATGTCGTTTGTCCCTGCTATCAATACGTAGCAATTTCCAGGTTAAGGGAATGGAAGCTAATAATGCGTTATTTTTTTATCAGTCATGTAACAAATATATTTCAGGATATATGCTTGCTAAATGAGACACATAGGTAACGTGTTCACGTGCTAAAAATTCAACACACTCCAACGTATCTATCAGTTATGCAACCCACCCTCGCACAATTAAAACTCTAGGCCCACGAAGGTGGATGCGATGGCACCGGACTCAGGAGGACACAGAACACAAAACACAAGTTACGTCCAAATTGCAGTTTTATTATAAAAAGATATATTTATATTTTAACAAAAAAGAAAGACTAACAATTGAAAATAATTAAAAGTTAAAGAAAATAGCTTGTTGCCCGTTTCAGTGTTAAATAAATGTTAGGCTTGATCAAAATGTGAATTTTTAAACAAATTACAAATAAACTCTTATAATGTATAACAACAATAAATTAGCCCTAACAAAAATATAAAGATCACCCTGACAAATATATAACAATAACATATAAATAAATAACAAAGTACATTTACGAATAAACAAGAAAACAGTAAAAAAGAACATAATACTTAACAACTACAAATAACTAAACATCCACAATAATTAATTAATGCAACATAGTAGAGGTTAGAAATAATGGAAGAGGTAAAAAACAAATAAAACAAAAGGGAGGAGGTAATAATTTCACCGAAAACTTGTGGGCCAATCAGGGCAGCTCTTAATTGAGAAAAGAAAATTTGATAACAAGCCTCCGAGAACCCCGCAAACAAAGAAACCTAAAACCCACAACGAAAATAATATAAAAGTAAGCAAATTAAAAATAAAATCCATACAAACTCCTCTCAAAACAAATCCCCCCCACACTGAAAGTCCCAGAGCCCCCAAAACAAGTACCCCCCCCCACTAAACTGTTCACACTACTCCAAAAAGTATATCTTCTTTAAGTTCTTTCTTTTTACATACATAAAAGGCGGCCGAGAAGGGTGAAGAAAAATAAAGGATTGATTTCGCCTGCATGCTGAAGTCATCTGCCTGGAGAAACAGTCAACAGCGCAGCGAGGAAGGGATGAAAAGATGGCTGCTCCCTCTGGGCCGCAAAGAAGGCCAAAAGGACGGCCCAGCCCGTAAGTCCTCCACTACGACTCCAGGCGACAGCAAGTTGGAAGGCAATGCAGGTGACGATCCATCTCCCCTCCCGGACGACCCTGGAGCTAAAAGACTCAGCCAACCATTACAGACGACGACAGGCAGCAGTATAATGACGGTGAACAAGACAGAACCAACACGAAAAAGAAACAAGGAAGAACGAAAAGAAACACAGACACACAAAGAGTTAGGGTAAAAACACAAAGCAGCCTGAATGGTCGCTTACTATAAGCTGTGCCACCTTAACTTGAGTCCGCTACCTGGGGGTAATGAAGGGACGGAAGGGTCGAAGCGCTCGACACTTCACGCGGACTTTACCAAATCCGATTAGCTACGGCTCAGAGCTCTCCCCAGTACATGTTGACAAAAAGTTGCATGTTGTATTTAAGTAACAGCGAATTTTTTTAAATAATCTGCTTTTAAAAAGAAAAAACAGTTTTTGTCCCGTTAAAATTGGTTCACTACAACTTTTTACATAACCACGGCTCAGTTCACTCTCAAGTACACGCAGACACTTTAACATTATAGTTAAGATAATAATAGGCCTTTTTCAGTACAATTTGAATTTCGGATAGTAAATTATAGAAACTTCATCCGATAAAACTTAGTCCAATATTGTAGACATAGCTTTTAGTTTATCAAATAAAAACAGTAATTATATTTCTCACCCGCAAGTGAGTCACTGCATTGGGTAGTTCATGAGTCACGAACTCACCCCTGGACTTAAAAACACTACTCAACTATTCAGAAATAATATGGTATCCTTAAGGGTAGATCAATTATTAATAGATAATTCAATAAAAAAAACTTCCTCTCTGCGTTTCGGAGTAAAAACTCGTTTTGCAGGCTGGAGACTGCCAGAGGCCGCATTAAAAGTTTTTTTTAAATTATTTTGTATTTTTAATTTTTTGTGTTTTCTACTTTTTATAATTTTTTTTATTGTTTTTATGTACATACATTTTTACGCTATTAACATTTCTACAAAGCTGTTTATTTCTTTAAAAAATACCAATCAGCGTTATTCAGCGGGCAGTTGTTCAGCCAAAATATCTTCATTTTCGTCTGATGTTTCACTGTCAGTGTCATTGTTAACTGATATTATTAAATCGCCGTGATTTTCAAGGAAAAAGTCAACTATGTCGTCTGTCTGCCACAGATGGTCTTCAATTTTCTTCACGTGCTCTATGAATTTCCTCCAGTCGTCTGCAGTCACGCTGTTGACGTTTTCATTTAGCAGAGCTTCCACATCTCGAATATTGTATGACACGTTGTGACTGGCTACGTTGTTTTTTATCTGGGCCCACACCAACTCAATTGGATTGAGATCGCAATGGTATGGCGGCAGTCTCAAAACATTGTGTCCAGCGTTGGCAGCCATTTCATCCACAACGTACTTTGCAGCATGTGGTCGGAAAGGTTCTGCTTTTTGAATCAACTCAGCTTTTATTTCGGTAAGATCCCAGTGAACATTCTTTTCCGTAAGGTAACTTTGAATGTCTAATTTCTTCCACTTCATCGTAGGAAACTTTTCTTTCTTTCGAGAGTGATAAGACGCATTATCCATGACTATAATGCTACGAGGAGGAAGCATTGGGAGGATAGTTCGGAACCAATCCTCGAAGCAAGCACCTGTCATCTCCTCGTGGTAATCAGAGTCACCAATCTGAGTTTTCTTCTTAGCCTGAAAAATAAGGCGTGCATCTTCTTGTTGATTGGCATCCGCAGGGGGCTTCAAGAACCCTTCTTCGTTTCCGATGTGGGCGATTATAAGTCTTCCACATCGACCTGGCAAACTCTTTAAACCTGTGGTTTCACCATTTTGGAATGCTTGTTTGGCAGATTTTATGTAGTTCGGATGCCAAGCTTTACTAACGGTGTGTCCAGCATTCAAATAGCTCTCGTCAAGGTAAAATATTGGTCTCCCTTCGGTGCGAAATAGACGAATATTTCGCAAGTACTTCCTTCCCCAAGATATCAAATCATCCCTCTCGATGAGAACAGATTGCCGATTTCGGCGCTCGTAATTAAAACGAAGGTCTTTCAAATACCTGTGGATGGTCCTTTTGCTAAATGTTAGTAAGCTATCGTCTTCTTTAATTTGTTCGGTAACCGCTTCTACTGTTGGAGGTTTGTTCGCCCGAAACATGTTATGAACTATTATTCTCCTTATTCCTATTTTAGTGAAATCATCACATTTAAACATCCTAGTTCTTGTCCCTACGGCTCGTGGTCGCTTCTTCCCTGGAGTTGAAAGAGGTTCTCCTTTGTCAAATGCTTGTTTGATCCGTTCAACTGTCGCTCTACTGGTACCAGTCAAAATTGCCGTACGTTTGTACAGGTCTTTTATAGGTACGTCAGGGCATTCCACTAAAAGATTTCCAAAAACAGTTAAAACAATCTCCCTCTGTACGGTGTTGAGTGGCTTACCTCGCGGGTGGATCTTGATGTATTTCCCTGCCAGGATGATCCTATCTGGAGTCCTCAGTGACATGTTTACTGGCCCTATGGTGATACAGAAATAAGAAAATTGAATAGCGGCTTGAAGATGGCTCATTATTGACACTTGAAAGTTTCTTGGAATGTGAACAGTCCAGGGGTGAGTTCGTGACTCACGAACTACCCAATGCAGTGACTCACTTGCGGGTGAGAAATATAATTACTGTCTTTATTTGATAAACTAAAAGTTATGTCTAAACTATCTATTGGACTAAGTTTTATCGGATGAAGTTTCTATAATTTACTATCCGAAATTCAAATTGTACTGAAAAAGGCCTATTATTATCATCTTAACTATAATGTTAAAGTATCTTTGCGTGTACTTGAGAGTGAACTGAGCCGTGGTTATGTAAAAAGTTGTAGTGAACCGATTTCAACGGGACAAAAACTGTTTTCTTTTTAAAAGTAGATTATAACAAAAATTTCTGTTTTTACTTAAATATAACATGCAACTTTTTTCAACATGTACTAGGGAGAGCTCTGATCCGTAGCTATATAATCGGATTGAGGAAAGGGCCGAGCGGTAGCGGACACTTCCTGGACTTTCCGCCCAGGTAGCGGACTCAAGTTAAGATGGCACGACTAATAGCATATTAGCTTACTCGCATACCCGCTGGTAGCCTAGCGGGTTACCTGCTGGGAAGTTGGACATACACAGCAACGCTCAGTCAGTCACCAGTCACCCTTTGATGTCGTGTTCCATTGATGAAGATTATTTTCTTTTAGAAACTGCTGTCAGGGTTTTTCATTATGTCAGATTGTATGAAAATACATTAAAGAACTAGTTTCTCCTAGATTGCAAAATAACTGGTTAAATTGGCACAAATATCCGATAACGCAAGAACAGAGGTTAGTGCTTACGCTCCGATATTTAGTACTGTAACTGGTGCATCACTTATCCTTTGTTTTCAGATCGGGAGCGTCGACGGTAGGAAACAGTTGAAATTTTATGGGATGTTTTACAACCACTCCACATGCCAGTTCCTACTGAAAAGGACTTTGAAAAAATTTCTAAAGATTTCAATGATCTATTTCAATACCTTTCCTGTTAAAGAAATCTATAATAAACGTCAGTCAAGAGCGAGACAGTCGATTGAATGTGCTTTCGGCATTATGTATTCCAAATTTAGTACATCAGTATGTATGAATCAATATGTTTTCTAAATTTACTATGTGTATTTGAATACATTAAAAATGGTGTTTGGCTTAGCTCACTGCTAAAGGGTGTCTCAACCTAAGTTGAGGCAACCTACCTGACCGGAGGGGTAGACCAGGATAATGGCCGGCCCGGCCCGGCGAGTAAATCCCATTAGTCACGCGTCGCCGAATGCACCACCTAAACACGGAAATGTAAGGGATAAATTTGAAAATGTAATAAATGCGTTATCTTATAAAAAGCGTTATACTGTATTTTTAGTCATCAAAAAAACAAACAATTGTGTGTTTGTCCCATGTTAATCGGCCGACTTTCAGTGTTAAAGCTAATGATATATTTTTTCAATATATCATCTTTAAAAATTACATGCTTTATTTTTAAAATGTATCTATGTGGCTTTATTCAATGATGGTAGGCCTAATAGATAGTGTATTGAATTTGCCATTTAATGTGTGACAAACTTTCTCTCTGCGTTTCGGAACTTAAGTAATCAAGATCGTTTTGAGACTGCCAGAGGCCGCATTAAAAGTTTTGGTCAATAAGAGCTTCGTCACATTTTTATTTTATTTTTAACTTTTATTATTTTTTTGTATTTTATAGCTTTTGTTTATTTTTATTTATTTTTTATTTTGTTTACTGTACACTGCTGTCTTCATTATGTTACTCTGGAGGAAGGCATTCGGCCAGTATTTTCTCTTCCAGTTCACTGTTGTTCTCTGTTTCGGAATCACTAGAGTTGCCGAGGTTCACAACAATGTGGTTTTCATCTGTAAAACTACAAGGTTGTCCACTTGCCACAGTGCATCTTCCAGTTTCCTCACATGCTCCACAAACTTCTTCCATGTTTCGGGTGACAGGTTTGATATGTTATTGTTCAACATTTCTTCAACATCATGAATGTTATAAGGAACATTATGCAGTGCGACGTTGTTCTTCACTTGTGCCCATGCCAGTTCAATTGGACTCAAATCACAGTGGTAAGGAGGCAACCTTAACACTGTGTGTCCAGCTTCAGCAGTCATCTGGTCAACAACATATCTTTTAGTTGACATTCGAAAAGGTTCCGCCAACTGTAAAAGTTCAGCTTTTACAAGTGTATTAGACCATCGGACTCCTTTATTTGTCAGATATTTCTGGATATCATCTTTTCTCCAGCTTATGTTTGGAAATTTCTCCACGGTCCTGGAATGATAGGAGGCGTGTCCATTACAACGACGCTTCTGGGTGGTAAATTTGGCAGGAGTTTCTCCTCAAATCAATTTTCGAAACAAGCAGAATTCATTTCTTCGTGACAGTCCATCCCTCCAAGCCGCTTTTTGTTTTTATTCCCTTGAAAAATTAGCCTCACGTCATTGTGAACTGTTTCATCACTTCGTTCCTTGAGAAATCCATTTTCATTTCCAATGTGGACAACGATCAGGCGTCCTCCTCGCCCTGGAACGTTCTTTAGTCCAGTCGTTTCGTCTTCCAACGCAGCGTGTCGTGCGGATTTGATATAAGACGGTCTCCAAGCGTGCTTCACTGTGTGTCCTGCATTCAAAAATGTATCATCCAGGTAAAAAATTGGTTTATTTTCAAGTCTGTATTTCCGGATCTCCGTTAAATATTTCCTTCTCCAAATGACAAGATCGTCTCTTTCAATAAACACCGACCGTCGTGTCCGGCGTTCGTACACAAATCCCAGATCAGTGATATACCGATTAACTGTAGCTCTGCTCATTGCTGGTAAACTGTCGTCTTCATTAATTTTCTCTGTAATAGATGTCAACGTCGGAGGTCTATTCTGTCTAAACATGTCATGTACTATGCGTCGGATTCCAATCTTTGTGAAGTCTGATGTTTTTTTCATTCTTGATGTGGCACCTGTCGCTCTAGGTCGTTTTTTACCAGGCGTTGTGAGTGTTCCTTCATTAGCTTCCTTCCTTATACGCTCCACAGTCGCTCTGCTTGTCCCTGTTAAAACCGCTGTCCGCTCTGCTACTTCTCGAAGTGAAGATGTCGACTCAGCTAACAGATTTCCAAACACTGTTAATATAATCTTCCTCTCGCCACTACTAAGTATACTCCCTCGTCCATGTATGGTGATATACTTCTGCGCTAGTAGAATCCTCTCGGGTGTCTTCTCAGCTGCATGACTAGCAATGATACAGAAAATAACTTGACGTGGTATTTAAAGCCTCGATACATTGTACATTGTTCTTCCTGTTTACTTGGACGGAAGCTGGAAATCTCCAGCAAATTCGCTTCTGCAAAAATATGAATCATTGAATACCCTGCGACAACGCCGTTTCCTAAATTATCAGCGTTTCCGCTGGAAGAAGAGGAAATCATGGTGGAAGATTCAGACAACTTATGTAGCGTTATAAATATTTAATACAACTGCATTCATCAATTACATATTAACTGTTATAAATATAACCATTGTACATGTGTAAAACTATAATGGAAAACTAAATATTTGAGAAGAAACAATGGGATTAAAAATAGGTGATGAAGATATAATATACCAAAAATTAAACTATAGCTTACAGTTAAATATACACTTTAATTTCTACAGTTTATTTATATACATTATTATACATTTATATTTATTATATTATAATATATATTTGTTGTATTTATTATATTTTATTGATATACAGTACATTTATATACATTTTAAATTAGCCAAATTTAAATTTTAAAAATAAAACATGTAATTTTTAACGACGATATATTGAAAAAATTTATCATTAGCTTTAACACTGAAAGTCGGCCGATTAACATGGGACAAACACACAATTGTTTGTTTTTTGATGACTAAAAATACAGTATAACGCTTTTTATAAGATAACGCATTTATTACATTTTCAGATTTATCCCTTACATTTCCGTGTTTAGGTGGTGCATTCGGCGACGCGTGACTAATGGGATTTACTCGCCGGGCCGGGCCGGACATTATCCTGGTCTAACCCTCCGGTCAGGTAGCTTGCCTCAACTTAGATTGAGACACCGTTTACCATCTCTGTCGTGCGCGCGCCCACTAGAACGTATGCTCCAATTAATTCTAAATTCTAAATGCAGTAAGCGACCAGCTAGGCTACCATCGACTTGCCCGGCTCCGTTGTGTCTTTACCCTAAGGGCTATTAGAGAAGACTCGACTATGTGGTACGGCACAGTTATGAGTTGGCCTACATTAAAGTAGATGATTCACTGTGATGTTTCAGAAGGAGATTACGTTCGAATGGGATTACTGATAACAGGCCGTATCGTTCTACTGTACAAAGAAGGTATATTCCCGGCGAATACCATACACGATTGACACAAACACCAAGAACAACGTTGGTGTAGTAGAAAAAAATCATGGTTGTTTAAATAAGGTGATGATATTTGACAATCGCTCGTGACTAGTATACAAGACATGCGTTTGTTGCAAACTAAAGAGAACCAGGACATAATGTTTATTACGTTACGTTGAGGTAAAAATATTTGACAATCGCTCGTGACCAGTATACAAGACATGCGTTTGTTGCAAACTAAAGTGAAACAGGACATAATGTTTATTACGTTACGTTGAGGTAAAAATATTTGACAATCGCTCGTGACCAGTATACAAGACATGCGTTTGTTGCAAACTAAAGAAAACCAGGACATAGTGTTCTGTGTTCATTGCGTTACGTCGAGGTAAATATGTTTTACAATTGCTTGTGACCAGGATACTAAGTTTGTTGGCAACTGAAGAAAGCCAGGACTGTTCATTGCCTACAAGACCCACCCAATCGTACAATACGTTTGTAGTTTTTAGGATGGCCTTGTTTTTGTAATAGAATCAGATTTGTGGGTAATTATTTAACTGCCGTCCATAGCTGGAACAGCCGAAATTTATTTGAACGAACAATAGTTTGGCGGGAAAGAGAATTTTAATTTTCTCTGTCTGGCGTGCAAGGGCGTGCCGGCTGGGCGGGTCACGCACTTCCTCGCGCATACGCTCGTCGCCTTGTTTCACACTGCTCTCTTAAGCCAACCCATCAAATTGAGTCTGTATTTCAGTTTTTGTTCAGATTAGTTTTTATGAAACTTAACAATTTTACAAATGTATGGCTACTTAAATAAATCTTTCGACATAGGACACAGGACTCAAACTAGATCCCTGTTCTGGTTGTGATTTGTTAGCAGCTTAACAATTGCTGGTCAATCGGTTTCATTAAACAAACTACATTTAATGTAAATGTAACAAACAATACTTTAAAATAATTATTTTATTTAGTAGTAAATTCAGATTACTAATTATTTTTAATCAATAAAACAAATTATATCAAATAATTTGGTTTTCTCATAACTGTCAATAATACAAACATTTTTCCTTTTAATGGAGAAAAAACTGTTGATATACTTTTTTGGAACCGTTTTGAAAACCTGGGATGTAAGTTGGTCAGATTGATATTGATCATTCAAAAACTGCTTTTGTGTAATTTTTCTTAACTTTTCAAAGATATACCAGTGTACTCGTTTGATGAAAATTTTCCTTGATATTTTGTCATGGTCCAACAGAGTCCGTTATTTAGATGATCCCACTGTGGCTACCATCTCTTGATTTACATTTACACTCCACTTACTAATTAACTATATTACATAAAATAATATATTTAAAAATATAAATTACATCCCGAAACAATTTTAGAACTTTTAAATTAAACAACTAAAATATTATTTACCGAACTTGATGTCAATTAATAACACATATAAGTTCAATATCTGGCACTGTTGGTGAACTGGTACTTATCACTTGACTTTTGACTGTCATTTTTACTCCTGGTTGAACAGTGGCGGATGTAGAAAATTATTTTGGGGGGGGGGAGGTTAATCAAGAGATATGGGGGTTATGGGTACATTATTGGGGGGAACTCATCACAGGGCTTGTGAAGTTAAATTTATGAATTAATTTTAGCCCAGCCATGCTCTGCAGAAAACACATTTTTACATGACTAAACACTATTTAACATTACATTCATGTTTCATTATAAAAACATGTCATTCCTGCTTAGCCATTTACTTATATATTTTTGTATTTAAGTCTATACTAGGGATATGCTTGCCACAATATTTTCGCTCAATTACACTCATCACACTCATTCCAAATCCATACTCGCCCATATCTTGACGATCAGCGTCTTAAGAATAAATAAAATCTTTTAGTTTTATCTTGATTTTGATAGTATATATTTATTTTTTAATTTTCGTGAGTGGCAAATATCAGAGGTTTTAAAAGACAGTTTGAAATATAGTAGTTTTTATTTATAACGAAGGAAAACACCTAAATCTATATATATATATATAAATGTTAAATCTCACTGATTACTGTTTTTAAAAAAACCGCTAAACCTCCGAGACTGAAATTTTGTAAGATGATTGGTCCTATATTGTAGGCGTGCAATAAGAAAGGATTTTGAAAAATTCTCCGTAATTCCGAAATGGCAGCCTTTTTTTACCCCAAAAGTGCCCCAATGTATTTCTTATGGGAAAATCACAAAAAGTAGTATTTCTGACCTAACGAGGAAAATCTCGAGTAAAAGTTTAAACCTTCACAGTTCTATACACGTAACCAACATGCACCTTATACATATATACCTAAAAACTTAAAAAGTTGGGGTATTTGGGGCCCAAAACTGGTGTCCGAGCCTAATAATAAAGTGGAATTTCAAAGGTTGTTACAATATTCAGAAATTTTAGAACATACAAATTTTTATTATTCATATTAGTTTACTATTCTATCTTAATAATATTAATTTATTTTATTTTAAATGTAAACGGATGACTATTTTGAAATAATAGTAAAGAAGTATGAAGTATGGCGTGAGATAACTGCATTATTGGTTGTCAAATGTGCTGTGCAGCGGATTGGTTTATGTCTGGCGTCCCTCGGTGGATGGACTTTGAGGCCTGATGGTATTATTATTACAATACATAGTGCAATTATTTATTATACGGTTAGAGTATCAACTGATTGACATTTTGGCAATAGTTACGCCAGAATCAGGACGTCTATTAAATACAATCTCGGATGTCAAAGAAGCACACTCGATCAGACTAATTCACTAGCCTACAGCCTCAGAGGACATACTTTGCGGTCTTATATTAATATTATTATCATACAGAAAACTACTATATTTTGTATATTTCCAGTATCGTACACTATTAATGCTTTGGTACGGTTAGGCCTAATTCAGGATGATTTCTGCTGTAAAATCGGTCGTCAAAGACATGCAAAACTTCTGATAGGTTAATGAATGGCCGATTCGATGGACGGACTCCGAGGCCTCGTAAAATTATTATTACAGTACGCAATACAATAATTTTTATTCGCTTATAGGCAATCAATTGATCGACATTTTGATGAATCAGCTTGAATCGGAATTTCATTTTGATGAATCAGAATTATGCTTGAATCGGGCGTGAGATAACTGAATCCGCTGGTCGACAAAAACGTCCCGAGTAGCGGATTGGTTAGGCTACATCTGGCTTCCTTCGGTGGACGGTATTTGATGCCTGATAGTACTATTATTACAATATGTTAAGCAAATAGTTTTTATACGCTTAGGCATAGCGCACACGGGCGATTTTTCAGTTGGTATGATGATTTAGTTGTGCAATGAAACAGTTGTCAAAAGTTACAGGCGCACATGGTCGACTGATGTATCGTAGTTGAATGATGGATTTTGTGGTATTTGTGCATTTGCAGTAGAGCCTCCGAATTGCAAGAAGAAAAAGAAATCACTGGTTACATCCCATTGTGAGTAAAATGTTACTAAATGGTCAAATGTATAAACTGTTTCAACAACTGAGGGACTATGAGTCAAAATGTTTCAACTATTTTAGAATTAACGTGCGAGCTTTGTTGAAGTATTGACGTTGGGCCACGAATAATGAATATAAATACGTGTTGCTTAATTAATTGTAGTTGATCAAAACTTTTCTAAAATTAGTAGATTATATGACAGGGTGTTACAAAAAGTACGGGCTGGCTAAGCATTTTTATATTCCCATTCTCTGTGTGATTCTAAGCTAAAAATTACAAATAATATTTTTTAAATTGCCGCTTTGTTTGTCAGCTAGACACCATTTTGCTTTTTCCATAAATCAATTTATATCTTTGTTGATATCTTTAAGATTATTATAAAACTCAGTAAATAGGTTCATGTTAAAAGGGTCATGTTTATTAAAAAATATTTTAAAATATTTCTGTCTGAATACTTCTTTATCTTTGTTTTATACAGTGCAGGCCTCTTTTCAATTTCATTTATAAATAGATCAACTTCAAAATCAGTCATAATTAGAGATGTGCCAAATTGCTGTTCGAAAGAAGCAACTTAGCTGAGAGCAGTTGGCATCACTAAGTTACTTAATTAAGCTGCTTATTAAAAGTAGTTTAGCTCATCTACAGCGCACATATTAGCACTTTGTTTCTGTATACCGTTGTTGACTGAAAATTGCTTAGCCAGCTTTAAACTTGCTTTTAATTAAATTATAAGATCAAATAAAATAGTTACACATACATACAAAACAGTTACAGCAAAACTACAAAGACAAGGCTATACAATTTCTTGCAGATGGGTTAGTAAAAATTGTGTATATCTTTACATTAATAGAACATTTAATTCAAAGTATATTGTACATAATGACAGTGTATCGCAACAGTACAAGAGAGTTGCAGACAGTAACCAATATAGGAAAGTGCTTACTGTTCACTGATCTTGGCGTAGTCCTACTTGGTTTCTGTAACTGTTGGATGGAAATGGCTACTGCCGAGAAATTCAACTGTTTATTAGCTGAGCTGCTTACTTCAATAAACTGCTGTTTCTAAACTGCTTCAGCTTATTTAGCACATCCCTAGTTCACATTTGCCGCATCGCAACTGTGAAAGAGAGCTGCAGACAGCAACTAATATAGAAAAACGCTTACTATGGATTGCTATTGACCAACCTGTTTTCTGTAACTGTTAAAAGAGGATAACTGCTGCCAAAAAGCAGATATTATCACTCAACTGTTTAGTAGCTGAGCTGCTTACTTTAACAAGCTGCTGTTTAAGCTTATTTAGCACATCCCTAGTCATAATGGAAACCTAGTCATAATGGAAATAAATGAAATCACAATGTGCAAACAAAACACAACAAACCAAGACAAGAAATAAACTGCAACTATACAGTCGGCCATGAGCGCAGACAGGTTGAATCCTGTTTGGTACAAATGAGTGATGCAACTGTTGCATTGAATGGAATCTGTGTCCGTGAACAGATTTTTCCATCATGCAATCGTTAAGTTGCAAGTGAGCGCACTCTCATATAACAACTGTTTATTTGCTTAATCATCAAACTAAATAATCGCCTGTGTGCGCTAGGCCCTATATTCTATTAACTTATTGACATTTTTGCACTGGTTACGACAGATTCGGACGTCTATTAAATAAAATCTTGGTCGTCAAAGACCATCTTGATCAGATTTATTAACTAGCCGGAACAGACTTTGTGGTCACGTTTGTATTATTACCGTCCTGAAAACGACTATATATTTACTGTCCCATACATGACGAACACTTTAGTTCGGACTGGTTTCTGCTTTAAGATTATTGTTTGTTAACTTTGTATTTTATTTTTTTTCTTTTAAATTGAATGCAATTGTATAACTTATATATAATTATTTTATATTTTAATGTTTAGCAACGAACTAAACGTTGTTGAACATTTCATTTCAAAGCAATAATAAAATTTAAATCTAGGCCCATAGTTTAAAATTATTAAATGGTATTACAGCCATAAGGTTTATGTGTGAATGTGACAGAAATAATAGTGCCTTCTGGTTATTTAATGCATTTAAGAATTTTGTCCCGTAAAAACAGTTATATATTTACTGAAACAACTTTATCTAGACGGAATGGATCGTCTTGTCTTAAAATATCGTTGTGGGGTTTGTTTTAATGGTCTGATAATGATAATTAGTGATTTTGGATTTTTAAAGTGTTGGTTTGGTACAGGTTTGTAATCATGGGAGTTCAACGCTGCTTTATGTATCGGCCAATCCCCCCGTGCCTACTGGGTGACATTACCGCATCAGAATCCTTCAGTTCTCATGCATTTTAAGGTTGAGTGGTAGAGAGGACGTAATAGTCCTAACTCTGCTTAATAAAGTCAATTTTCATTTCATTTATTTTTCCTCCTGCTTCTCATATGAGAGGCTTGCTCACATATCTCACTTTTTAATCATCGCTCATATCGTTACGTCAGTTTTTAGAAGTTAGTTATGAGTTACTGATTGTGATAGTAATAATTCATGATAAAAAATATGGGTTAAGTGAGTGTGAAAAAACAAATGTTTTTCACATCGTCAATAGTTGTTCGATATCATTAAACATCTGTTGGTATTGTTTTATTTACAGTAGGAATTTAAACTTTTCTTTGGTTTTGGGGAGGGGGGGCTTGAGCTCGGAAGCCACTGACACTGACATATATACACACTTCCAGGGGTGTTTATATATAAGGCGCCGCTTTAATCTAGAAGTTTCGTGAAGTGTGATCCAGGTCTGTCTCGTTACCATATTACCATTCCAGAAGGTTTGCATTGTAATGCCTGGAAATTATCGCACGATTTGGGTCTTCAAGAATAATTTTTTTGTGACTCGCAAACTGAGAAGGGGGAGTGGACGCTCTGGTTAATTAGAGTGCCCGCAACATTATTTATGTCTTCGATAATTACCTTACAGCTTAGGTTCCACATATCTAAAGATTCAATGTAATGTAATTTTATTTTTTTTATTCTAAAAATCATCAATAAAAATTTCTCTTGTGGACCCCTCTGTTCTGAGGAAGGTTAACGTGGTTTGCCGAAATCAATCACTATAGTATTTGTGCATGTTGTACTTATAGAATATTTATCGAGTTATAGTCTAGGTAGATATCCCAATTCTGTATGTGGTTTGAAACATGATAAACAAGTAATTAAACTTATACATAAATGATAATGGTTCTTTACTTATCTATGATATCATAGGTAATTTTTCTTTTAAATTGAATTAAAGAAAAAAAATAAGGTTGATTTTGTTTGAATGACTCGCATGTAATATGATTCATCATACTAAAAAGTTCTTATGTATTTTGTAAATTTCTTCGTTTATTTTTTAAGATAAGGATTTTTAAAATTTTAATCTTTATATTATGTCTTAGCAAAATCTGCGTTTTGTACACTTGTACTGATAATTAATTAGGAGCCTGTGTTTATAGGAGAAGGGACAGTACACAGCCTAGTTAAGTGTGAATTGCTCTTGTAATGTAGTTGGTAATGTTTGGTTCTGTGTGTGTAGGCGGAGAGTGAGGTGGCTGCCTTGAACCGCCGTATCCAGCTGCTGGAAGAGGATCTGGAGAGGTCTGAGGAGCGTCTGGCCACTGCCACAGCCAAACTGGCTGAGGCAAGTCAGGCTGCTGATGAGTCTGAGCGGTAAGTACAACCATCATTGAGAAGGGATGGAACCCAAACACATATTGCTAAATGTTATTCAAAGTGAAGTTATATGTGAATGTTTTTCTTTTTTTTTCAGTACTCAATCATCAAAGAAGTGTTGTAGTTTAAGTAAAGATTGTTGTTATTTTTACTTTTGTGTTGTTTTTTTAAAGGCATAGGCCTGTTTTTTATTAGAAGGAATTTGTAACTAAAAACTTTACAAAGTTTACAATTATGACAATATTTCATGGATAGAATTAAATTATACGCAATTCGGGGAGAGTTGAATGAAGTTTGCTTGTGTGATGTAACGTTAGGCCGATTTACAGGCATTCACATGTTGTTGTGATGAACTGTCTTTTCTGGACCGAAAGTTCATCTTATTGCACACTTAGTAAAGTCATCTCTTTGGTAAATGATAATTATCTAATTTCTGTTCTGGGAAGACGGTATTCCTTAAACATGGTCTTTTTTAAACACAGGCCCAATTTTATAAACAGTATTTTTCCCAACACCAACCATTTCGGCAACCTTTTGCATCACCATATCAGTTGGTATATCTCGATGTTCAGCCAATACACATTTGTAAACATTAATAACACACTGTTTTTTCTGACAACTTGTTTATATACCATATGGTATCCATATTTAAAAATGAAAGGATTTACTCACTAATTACACTATTTACAGAATAATATTTACACCAATTCTTATATTCAAAACTAAAATAAATACTGTATTAAAAAAATAATTTCATACACACAGCAACAACCCAAAAATATTACGATACAACATAAAACGTATGAGCAAACTGACTGACTGTGTATGCTAACAAATCAGTCTTGTTGTAAATCAAGAGTCTACATGGACACCCTTCTTAGCACCCTTGAGTCAGGGACAGTCTAAGCAGAGCATCACTCTCTCTCTCTCTCTCTGAATAGCATATAAGTCTGATACATACTCCTGTGAGAGTCATCAGTGACAGCACTCGTTTTGATCTATGTATATATATATATATATATATATATATATATATGTATATATGTTAATATTATTTTTCAAAATATGTGTATACTTAGTTGAATAACTACAGGGTGGCGCACTAAATGATCCAACATTTAGTTTTGTTAAAGAAAATGTATTGTAAATGCAATACAGTACAGTTTGATATAAATTGTCTACTGCATAGCTGGACATTAGTTGAAGCCATTACATGTTCAATGTGGCCACCTTCTTGTCTGACAACTGCTTCAACACGAACGCCTATGTTACCGATGACTCGGCGACACATATCCTCGGTTATAAGCCTCAATTATTAGCACTCGCAGATCCATCAGTGAGTTAAGATGTTTAAGGAAAATCTTCTTCAGAAATCCCCCAAAGAAAATAATCACACGAATTTAAATCAGGACTGTTTGGGGCCCAGTTATGGCCACACGCAAAATGATTAGGAAATCAGTTTGAAATGACATTTTGGTTAAAATTTTCATGCAGAAAGTCTAAAACAACACTAGCCGTGTGTGGTCTGGCTCCACCCTGCATGAACTACTGATCCTCTAATTGAAACCCTTTTGCGATAACTTGAGGTACAAAATAACATAGCATGTTTAGATAACGCTCGCTATTCACAGTATGTTAAAAAGAATGACCATGGCTCGAGATGGCTGCCCATACCGTAATTCTTGGAGCATGATGCACAAGTGGATTTTTGAAAGCCCAAAAACGCACATTTTGTTTTTGAAAATCTAAGTGAAAATGTGTCTCATCTGAGAACCAAACATTGTTAATCAATAGGTCTTGATTAACAGCCCATTCTGCGAAAACCATTCGTTGATGTTTTTTGTCAATCGTTAATTTGGGTAACACTGTAATTTTGTATGGATACAAATGCAAATCTTTTTTAAAATTCGTTGCACAGATCAACTAGAAATGTGAAGATCTGCTGCCGCTTTTCTACTCGAACTTGCCTGGACTCCTCACCCATCAACACTGCTCTGACAGCTTCAACATTCTGTGGAAGGCCGTTGACGTTTCCTCTCAAATACTGAGCCATCACTATTACATTTTTCATAAATTGTACGTATAGTTTTAAATGATGGTGACCGGCGAGTTTAAAAATGAGCACGAAACCGTCTTCGTGTAAGCACCGCACTTTTTGTTTCATTAAAAACAACAGTCTTTATGCGTTGATCCACAGAAAACCTTCCTTTGTTGGCCATCTTGCAAAAATAATAACGGAAGTGGAACCAGACGGAACTAATCTCCATGAACAGCTGATAGAATTACCAACTTACAATACAGTAATACTAGGTAACCGGAACAAATACTACCAAAACAAATATTGAATCATTTCGTGCGCCACTCTGTATGTTATTATTGATGCCTTTGTTTAATAGGTTTGTATCAACTTTGGATGTTGATATAGGAACTAATTTATACAATTCAATCAAGATATTCGGAAATGTTCTTATAACTGTTGTCGTCAGAACCAAAACCTCTCAATAATTTTTAAACAATTTGATAATGAGAGTGTCAAATCAGTATCTAAAGGTGATCCAAACAGGATTTAAAATTTTGGATAAATCCTGTAGGAAAATGATAAAAGATCATGTGACATAGGTTTTTTTAAAAAAATTATAAATTAATGGTATGACAGTAATTTAAATTCAAGTTTTAATTTTAATTTAGATCATGATTACAGTACTATCAAATGAATAAGAATTAATTACTAATAGATTTTTGCTATCTCAAGAATTAGTTCAACAAAATGCAGGAAATAAATAGAATAATTATGTATCCATGTGTACTTTTTATCACACAGTGAAAAACTTTAAAAGAAAACTACAAATCCTCAGTAGTTTTGAGTCTAGTGGGATATAACATTCCTGTAATAGCTATTGAGAATCAGAATATTATTTTGAATAGACTATGATTGAGCATACAATTATTGTTTTTTTTCTTTTGCTTTGTTGTGTTTGTAATTTTCAATGTAGTATAAGAAAAATGGTCATCGCAGTTATGTTGTTATCCTGAAGTGGCACTCCTCCCAAGAGAAGGTAACTTGTTGTGTGTTGTGCTTTTGGTCCAATAACTGAGTGGATGCTATACATACAATCAGTCAATGCTATGCCAGCCTCTTAACATTCCTCCTTTGTGGTGCAAGATCTTGATTAGGTTTTAGCCTCTTGTCTTTTCCAGAATAAAAGTTAATAGATTTATTGATACTATTTCAAGTAAACCATATCTTTTCTCAGTAAATCTCAGTTTATCAGGTTGAAAATGTTGAATAAATTCAAGATATATTGCACTTATTACATTTTAGTCCTCCAAGTGCTGAATCATCTTTACTTTCTGCCCCAACTGCTAAACCAGTTTTGTGTCTTTCTCACAAATTAATATGACCTTTTGACTTCATATTTTTATCTCTAAGCAAGGACTTATTATACAGTAGTTAATTTAGAATGTGTTTAATAATATAAAACAAAACAATTTATTTATCAATAACTATGAAAACGGTGTCTGGACACTTTGTTATAGAGGATATTTTGTTACACTTTTGGGGTATTTGTATATTCTGCGAATGACCCCACTCCCGTGACCACCAACCACTACCTAAGTTAGGAATTCCAGTCTATTACGATGATTGGCTAATTATAATTTTTTTACAATAATTTGCCCTGTAGGTCTACCTACTGTTTACATCATTATAATCTATATAATAATACTAATATTTATTCCCAAAATTAACCTGTAAGAGGTATTAAACCCGTACCATAGAAACAATGTATTAACCCCTCGTTTGATGACTATCACATGGTGCGATACTTGGGTTAATTATAGGTAATGGTATCGCACTGTGCGATACATTCGTTTTTCGTAATTTACTTATAGGGTGCTCACGATAATCACGTATTTGATATAGTATTAAAGAGAAAATAATAGGGTTTCCACGGATATATTGGATTTCAACTTTTTGACGTCTTTGAGGATATTGGTAATATAATTCATAAAGTATATTTTTACAATAAAAATGACATATAATAAGTCATTTTATAACACTTCTAAGGATGAGTAAAAAAGTATTTAAATATACTATATAAATTGCCAAAAAACCGCTTATCATTTATAAGTGATATAGTCATCAAATGGACCCGTTGAAACATTGTTATTTATATAAAAATAAATAAATAAAAAGTATACAATTAAAATAAGTAAAATAACAATTCTTAAATATTTATTTTGCTCTATTAACTTCTCTTTGCTGACTTACGATAAATAAATTTTGTTTGTAGTATATTTAAAAATGTTATAGAATGATATTTTTTTTGTCCAATTTTTTATGGTAAGTGTAAACTTGTATAAAGTACATTCTTTGAGTTTTGTACTTTTGATACATAAACACATTTACATAAACAAGTAAAAGCATATATTTACTTATCAATTATAATGGGTCATCGAATAAATACTTTACGGATCCATTTGACTGTATTTAAGGTTACTTATGACTGTTTAAAATTCCTCCTCCTATTAAAAATGCTGCCGACTTTGAATTATGGAGTGTGTAAGTTTTTATAACGCTAAGGATATGAAAGCAGCTGAATCTCATCATGAGTGTCACCGTGACAATTTGGTTTTAAAATTCATAACCATCACGATTAAAATGCTCTATGAATGTGAGAGAACTGGTTAAACATTTTGTTCTTGTGATTCTCGCCAAACATTTGTTTTTGTGATTATTCGTCAGCATTTTGGGAACCTAGCGTAAGCATAACTCTCAGTACTTCAAACGTCCTGTTAAAATTTCGTAAATTGCACTTCTTGACACTTGGAAGACATACTAAATAACAGTGCAGTTGTAAAGCATCTGGCTTTTGAGTAATAACAGTGTACATTTGATGTACAGTGAAAACTACTTAAAATTCCGATACCTTTTTGTTCCAACTAGGATAAAAATTATTAAAACTTAAATAAAATTTAAAAAAGCAAATGTCATAACGCAAAATTAAAGAGGAAAACACTTGTTTGATGAAATGAAATGAAAATTGACTTTATTATGCAGAGTTAGGACTTTTAAGTCCTCTCTTCCGTTCAACCTTAAAATGATTGGAGTTTTAATAGGCCTCTTAGTTTTTTAGTATACAACCTTCAAACTCAGGTGCACATAATTTCTGCGCCGACAGTGGTAGATCCATTATTCCAGTTCCAGAGTGACTCCTGCTGTGTCGCCGTCAGCTAATTTATACTTTGTAGTGACAGGGACGGGGGTGAGTGTCATTGTCTATATTTATATTTATTTTGATAAAAAGCCATTTCTTTTCTTAATCATAAAAAAATAAAAATATCGAAAAATCATGAATTTAATAAAGATTTCTTTAAAAAATTAAGTTTTCAATTATGAAGTGTAAAAGTTAATTCAAAACCCTTCTATTTAATACCTTGTTTTTCAAATATTTTCCTGAGGTGGGGGTACTCCCGCATCCTCCTGGTTTGAACCCCCCCGAATGATATTCTTGGCTATGTCACTGGGTCTCAGAATTATAATAGTGAGGATAGGTTCAGACCCAACTCAGATTCCTGGCCCCAAAAGTGTAACAAAGTGTCCGCATATTAGACTGTAAAGAAATGTCCGTGTAACCAACTGTCTAGTATTCATTATAATTTATCATTGAAATCAATACCATTTAATGAATATAATTAAGAGATGGTGAAAACAGTTGTTGGTTAACGTTAAATGTAAATGATTTGGCAGAGTTCTTGTAGTTTTTCCAATTCAGTGTCATTCTTAGCCACCTTCTATTCAGCTAAATATAATTATGTTAGAAATTTTAAATCACATCCTCCTGAATGAAATGATTTATTATTAATTTTTTGTTTATTATTTCATGGATTATCACATTCTCACGAGCAGCATTTGATGAATGGACAGAACTCAGAAATTCTTTATTAAGAACAGAATAACACTGCAAAATAGATTCAACAATAATATGTGATTAATTATATTAGGTGATTAAAAATAACCTAAATCAATTAAATATGGTAACATAGTCAGAATAATTAAAATAAGACTAAACTTTGTGTTACTTCTAAAATAAACTAAAGCTTATACAGGCGGCCATTCACCTTAGATTAAACCAGTCTGATCAGCGCTCTCAACAAAATTCCTGACACTGTAATAAGTTATTTTTACTTTCATGCAGACTGTGAGAGCATTGACAGTAAGTTATTCAGTTTTTTCACGAACAAGAATACTCTCATCATCAAGTCCGATTGCTTGTGACAGTAAACAAATTTGCTGTGACAAAGTGGCAATACAAATTTCTGGTGCTGTACCATATGTACGCCAACTCTTGTTTCATCAGCTAGGTGGTTCTTCAATACTTATTGCTCATAGCAGTAATTCTTACAATGTCTTAAATTGGTCAACTTACAAAGTCACGTATAATTGCATCTGGGAGAAAGTTTTTTCCAATACTCAACTGTGGTTTGGTATTAATCTTTTTACCAAACGCAATTTTATAAAATTATTTTAGGACACCTGTTGTAATGGCTGGATAAGACATATTTCATAACATGTCCCTTTTTCCCAATTTAAATTTGGAGGGACAGGTACAAACATCATGATTCTTCTTGGATCGATGTACAATCATGCACAACCCCTTTATCACACACACCACACTGGCACAACCAGGAGCATTTTCCTTAAAAGTAGAAGAAGGTTCTTTGGAAATTAGAAGCCCACAAATAAGGGCCAAGCTATATCATTGGAAATTCTAACATCATCACTGAATATTTATTTACATTATATGAAGTAAGTCTAGCAGTGGCGTAACTACGGGAGGGGGGATGAGAGGGATAGAAACGTCCCAGAACCGTGAAAAATGATAAAAAAACATCAAGCCAGAAGATTTGAAATACAGTATTGCAGATTGTTGTAGGCCCAAATATTTTAGTTTTATTTACCTAACCTATTCAAATTAATTCTCGTACCTAATCAATGAAACATTAATACTTAAAGCCTGCTACACCCTACTGAACCGAGCACTGTCACATTTTAACATGTTACAGTGGTGTGCAGTGGATGCAAGCGTTGTGGTGGCATGCATTTGGGCGAACAGAGCCCTGAACCAACAGTTGTCGGTTTCCCCCCGACGTATCATAGGAAAGTTATGGCTCAGAGCTCGGCTCGGGGTTGGTAATGTGTAGCATGTTTGTAACATCGTACCGTAACCTCCTCCCCTAAACCCAAAAAATCAGAGCCTCAAGTGGAGTTCTGGCAAAAGAGTCACGTTACATCTGTCTAAGATTATTGTTATTCCATTTTTATTTGTAGTTCGCTAATAATTTAGTGTTGTTGTAATAGGTTTATTGTAATTGTAGCAAGTTTAGCAATGGAGTGGAATGAAAAAAGTACAAAGATGTATATTGAAGGCTACAAAATCCACCCTCTTATGAAGTTTAGGTCTATCTTCTTGTGATATGCGGGTGAAAATTGTTGTAGGCTTATATACTGCTTATTTGCAGAATCTTCAAATCTGCCAACATCTTAATTCCAACATTTCTTTACAGACAATTTTCTAACCACCAACGTCACTCCCCTTTCCCTAACTGTTGCTAAATGAAGGTATGCGTATATGTAAGCAGCCGCTGCTATTGTCTTTGAACCAGCCATATAGAAATTCTAAAACTGTAAACAACTAAACACAACACAATACTACAACACAGCACTTGAAAGTTAAAAGCAGCACTTGTGGTTCAGCCAAAATGTTATGATTTGATGCTCGGTTCCCGCTCAGCTTGGGTAATTAAGTAGTGAAAAAGTTGTCCCCTAACTCTGAACAGAGCAGATGAGCTTGGCTCGGTTTTGTGTGTTGCCGGTTTTTACAGGTTACTTTCACCAACAACCAACCAATATTTCTCGATGTGCAAGCCGTATCGAGATTGTTTTGAATGAGTACTATGTGCAACACTGCATGGACGCGCATGTGCTGCAAGTGATGAAACTTTTTGCAGACTGCTGTTTTGTTACTGTTACTTGGTCGGTACTCAGCACTCGTAGCTTTAATGTAAAAATTACGATTTAAAATGTCAAAGTGGAAAATTTCTTCTTTAAATTTGTTGGCTGATTTGTTTGCAAAGCATGTGGCACCTGCTGTTAGTTTGAGTTCAAGTGTAAATATTTTTATGACCACTATGGACACAGAGTCTTCGCCACTAGGTGAAAAACAACATGGTGTCACGCATTTGACAGAAGTGGCTTTACTGTTTGATATTAAAAAAATAAAGGTTTGTCTTTTTTGTACATTTGATTAAACATGTACGCTAATGAAAGTTTATCTTTTCAATAGAAAGAACATAGTTTGAAAAACAAATTAATACCTATAAAAATATGGTTTTAAAATATGTAAATATACGTTTTAAATGCAATTTACAGTGTTTTATGTTCAACATTTTTCTGGGGGAGAATCCCAGGCCCCTCTTTCTTCAGGGGTATTCCATACCCCCCCAAAACCCCCGTTATGTGACCTCCGCAATGGCTATCCCCCCAAAACTAAGTCCTAGTTAAGCCACTGAAGTCTAGATATTAGCTCTATACAGTCACTTCCTCGAATTTCACTAGGAATTTCAAATTGTAGGGTCAGCTCTAAAGGTTCAGTTTGAGGCATGGGTGGTACATACTGTTCGACAAAAATGTTTTTGTCAAAATCCATTGAACTATAATTAGATTGTTGGGTACATGTATCGCCCTTACCTGGTATTTCAACTCCTTAAAGTGATTGTTTAGAGTTCTGGTATTCATCAACATGCTCACAGAATATCAGTCTTCGGTATCACTGTCATGCTCTGAGCTTCCCGACTTTCACTAGTCACTAAATTAATATTAAATCACTAAACTAAAACAATATACCTAAACTATCATAAAATCACCAAACTATTTGAAAATTACAAAGTACTAGTTTGAAAAAACAGAAACTAAAGACAACTCGCGATTGTGGTTTGTCGCGTGTAGAGAAAATTTCTTTTAGTGAAGTCCTCTCATTTTTGTATACTCAAGTCTATATTTAAGGTGGTCTCAATATTTATTATCCTTCATCACGGTTCAGTTAAGGAACGTCAAATTGTTACAGTATCGTCATCATCAATGTCAGAGACAACAGAGAACTGGAACTGCCAATCCATTTACCTATCTACTTACCGGTTACATTACAAAACAAAAATACTTTACACTAATAAATATACAAACTAATGTCATTCATAATGAACTGTTTTCAATAACATAACATACTTTTCAAATAATCGTTAAGCAATGCAACAGTATTATAAAGCATTGTAGTAATCGTTGGAAACAGCTTATATGAGACATCTTCTTGATTTCATTTTGTGGCCAAATAATACTACAAAATACAAAATAAAACGTTGAATTCTTGGTGAATGACAATCTGTGAAGTTTAAAAATTACTGAACTTAATGTAATTCATATTCACTTGTGAAAATGATATTCAAGTCCTTTAGTCACATATCTTAAGTTTGAGTTCATTGAATTTTTTGCCTCCCTTGTTATTATAAACATGAAATAGTGGAGTGACTGCGCTTTGTGTGATTCTCATTGAAACTGTTGTAACTCCATCAATCTACCGAACATGTCTTTAGTGTGAATGTGCTATATAACATTAGTTTTTGTGATGATACATCTGTGCAAGATTTGTGTATTAATCAAACTAAACAAATTTGTTTTTAACAACATCAGTGTTTTCTGTTATTCAAAAGTATTCCTAACAACTGATTCCTGAAGTAAAAATGTCAAATCTATCTTTGTTAATTGTTATGAAGAAACAAACCTTGTTAACACTGAGAGTTATTTTTACTTAGAAATGGAATATTTCTTTTTGATCAAAAATATCACTAACTTGTAACTATTTTTATAGATTAAAATGTTGTCAGTATATCATTTTTATTGTTGGTTGCTATTTTCTACATCATGTTAATGCAGGAATAGTATTAACATTTTTTCTATATCACTGGAAAATAACAACTACTGGAAAGGAATTGATTGATAATACACATCAGTTTACTTTCAAATATTTATTTTGTTTTTATATTTCATTCATGCATCAATTAATGTGTTATCCATGTTTAGTTTTAATTCTGTGTGATTTTTATAAAAATGGAAACAAAATTTAACATTTAAAACTGTGTGATTAAAGAGTGTCACTCACTAATCTATAGATTAATTGTTTATGTTGTTTCAATTAATGTAGCATGGATTTTTTAAAGTCATTATTTGGCCATACGTCTCCTTTGCTTTGTGTAGATTTAATGGAACTTTAATTCGATTAGATTAAAATTTCAATAATTGTTATCTTAATGTACAATTCTT
This sequence comes from Stictocephala bisonia, assembly GCA_035578905.1. Taxonomy (NCBI): domain Eukaryota; kingdom Metazoa; phylum Arthropoda; class Insecta; order Hemiptera; family Membracidae; genus Stictocephala; species Stictocephala bisonia. The sequence continues at coordinate 322,193 of JAQJVL010000280.1, forward strand.
TGACAATATTAAGAATAAATTTCTTCTATTCATTTTTCTACCATCAATCAAAAACACTTCCTATAATAAGAAGACACCTCCCATAGCTGGAAAGTTTGTAAATAAATTAACATGTAGTATTAAAAAAATTATTTTTTTGTCATTTTTCAGATTTACATTCCTCCTGTTTTCAATGCTATAAAATTAACCATTGAGAACCATTTCACCCCATGTATTTGACAAGAGTTCCTAATCTATAAAGTAAAATTGTTAATGGAATTTTCCTTTATGAATTGAGGTAGCCTATGAAAAATTTGAACTGAGCAACTTGTGCATTTAATAATTAATTAAACAAATCTTAAAAGTATAATTTGAGAATTGGCAAGGGAGACTAAGGTCAGTCTGATGTGTGCATGTGTGTGTGAAGGATACGCAAGGCTCTGGAGAACAGGACCAATATGGAGGATGACAGAGTATCTATTCTGGAGGCACAGCTAGCCCAGGCCAAGATGATTGCTGAAGATTCTGACAAGAAATATGAAGAGGTGGGTTTGTTCTCTGCGACGCTAGGTTGCGATCTGGTTGCCCTCTCATTTCACAGTTCATCCATTGTTTTTTTATCTTATTTTTGTTTGTTGGAAAAATAATAAAAGACAACATCTAATGTTTCTTGTTTTAAGTTTGCTTTTAAAAGTATGACTGCAGCCTTACCTTTAATTAAATTTGTGAAATGAAGATAAATAACATTATACAAATTTATTAATCTCTAGTATCTTCTTTTATAACTTGAAGTGAGCAGGGACCAGATCACAAACCTTGGTTCCTATAGTCTTTTAAGATTTTAACAATTTTCAGATGCAGTAAACAAGCCAAATGATTTAATTTCCAGCTCTTGTACCGTAAGGTGATTTAAGCCGACATTGGGTTTTAATCACTTAAGGTCTGAACATGGAGGGTGTTAGGACAAATATGTTTTTGTTAATATGACCTTGTATTCTTGTCAGAGCGCGTAAGGTGCTTGAAAACCGCAGCTTGGCAGATGAAGAGCGAATGGACGCTTTGGAGAATCAGCTGAAGGAGGCGCGTTTCTTGGCTGAAGAGGCAGATAAGAAATATGATGAGGTGAACAGTGATACAGACCCGCCTGCGTAGAGCTGAGCTGTGTGGTGTGTTGTCGCCGCTGGCTAGTGATTTATTGTGATTCACTAACACCAAATATATCCCCTCCACCGCCCTCCTGTTATGGTAATGGTGTCTAGGTCCCAGTACTTAGCACATGTGGTGGTCACGGATTTAGCCTAGACTCTTAAGGATAGATCTTATAGATTTTGTAAAGCTTTTGTTAATTCCATCATAGAATGATGTGGGATTTAGAAGTTAAATAATTAAAATAGTAGATGTTAAGTTTACAGTTTCGGTATATTAATACTAATGACTAATAGAGAGTGTTTTTTTATTGTGAAACAACATATAATTGATATGTGAATTCTTACTAGTAGTCATTATAACTATATGCCAGACAGGTATCATCTAATTTGCACACAGCCTTACAAGATGTGATAAAAATGTAGATATGGTAAACAAAGTTGTCATCTATGATGGCATTTCAAAGGATCTGATATCTATATATTGATATTTGACTTACTTTGCAAAAATATCAATAATTTTAGAATTTAAATATTATTAATCCTTAAAAAATAAATCATTGCTTGATTTATCCTACTAGAGAATGGTCACTTGTTTGGTTTCTTTTAGATTATGTATATTTATATAATTTGTTTTATTCTCGATAACACACAATTGTAGATTGGTAATAACCGGCAATAATTAGGCTGTTTGCCTTTGACAATAACTTCTATATGGTATTTATTACAAATTTGTTGGTTTTTGTTCAGGTTTCGTTCAAAATATTATTAGTTTTAAAACTGCCAAACACTGGTAAGAGATGTTTTTGTATGCATTACTAGAGAAACTAATTTCCTACTAATAAATGTTAATATCTCCTATAGTTCTTTGATAAACTGCAAGTATATTCGTCCTAAGGTGCCTTTTTAAATATAAATTAACTGATGATAGATTTATATATATATTTTAATCAAACCAAAAAGTTTTATTCTAGTGTTAGTAAATTTTGACATGGTTGCTTTAATTATTTTCATTAGTATATTTATGTTATTTGTGATTTCATTGTATTGTATGTCTACATTCCCTATCATTGTTTTATTTAAACACCTTATGAAATGTAACATTTATAATGGTCAGGAAATATGACTGATTCTTGCGATTACATTACGCTTAAAGAAACATTGTTATCCAGTAGGCATATATTGTGTTTGTATTTGGATTTGAACCAATAAAATTTGTATCAGTAACTAGATCTGATTTTTATTCTACACTGTACCTAGTATGTTTGTTATTTAAGTAAAACTTTGCTAAGAATATAGTCTCCTCGTGTATGTAGTAGCGTCTTAGGTATGTAAAGAAGGCACGTAATGTATAATCAACTGTAAGATAGGTTTCTTTTGACAGAACACATTTTTGACTAGTTAAAAAAATAACTAAAGTACATATTTTTCCAGTGGGTCAAATTTAATGTAATAGATTTCACTTTTCCATATTATGTCAAACAACATTTTTACAAGTAATTCACATCTTACGTTTTTGTACGGTTTGTGTTAGTTACTTCTTTAACGCCCATTATAAAATATAGTATTATTTTGTAATAGTAGTTTTAAATATATAAGAATTATAAGCATTTATTGTTACAAACATAGCCTTAAATTGGAACTTACTATGTTCACAAACTAATATATGTATAAATATGGAGTGGCATCTGATTACACTGTAATGACCATTAAAGTCAATGAGACTGAATTTAGTTGAAATGAATTATAATATGATGGTTGTACGTAAATCGAGGTTCAGCATTTGCCCCAAAGCAGGATAACGTGCGATAGGGCGATATTTTCACAGAATGAAAGAGACGGCTGCAGAAAGAAATCATCCTAAAAATTGTGAAACTATTTTCCATAGCTCGAAATTGCAACATTAATTTCTGCAGAACGATATCTGATTTTGTGTTTAAACAATTAATTAGAATCGTACTTGTAGTGCAGCTTAATAACAAGCTATGTATTGACTGATTTAGAATGACAGTTGGCCTTTGCGATTTTACGAAATGAAGAACAGATAACTGCAGTGAGCCGAAAGTCAGGCGCCGGTCACCTTCAACACATGTGCAAGTTTGCATAAACCCTAACCACATTAAGTCACTCTATAGATGGGTAATTTGCAAGACAAGTATTTATCTCTGTAAATTTCTTCAACCAACCTTCTTCAAAATTTCAGCTTTAATTACTAACATGCATATTGTTACAAAAATTGCATCTAATGATTTTGGCAATGTTCCTTCCCAGCTCTGATGTTCATTTTGAACTGAACTAGTTCAAATCATAATGCATAAATAGTTCATTTGTTTACTAAGCTTACTACTTTGGCTTGATCGTTCGTGAACTACCCATATCTCCCTCCACTCCTGCTCTCTAATTACGATTGGATCATTATATCGTGTTTGAGTAATGATAACTTCAATTCAGTTACGTTATCATTGATTGATAATGGCTGCCTCTGAAGAGTATATTATTTGTAGTAACGGATCAGAGAAAATAGTTATTAAAAGTCTTAAAACACATTATTTATGAGATAATCCAGAACGTTCTGTAATGAACTGTATATGTCTGCAACCAATGGAAATATTGGTTAATTTTTCAATCCAGTTAATCTGGTACAGTCCGACAGCTTCTGCTAGTAAATCAGACAGGTTATCGAAATTTGGTCAGGTTAGGTACTGTAATAAAGAACTAAAAAGTATAAGTGCATACTAAAATTTACATTTGCATCTGTCGTTAATGAACTAGTGGTCATCATTACAATCTTGGCCAAATAAATTTGAATAAAACATAAAAAAACATAGTTTGAATCCCTTGATTTAGTATTTTACTTTTATATAAAAAATTTAGGAATATAGTGCAGAAGAAAAGTCCTGGAACTTTGAGCGCCACCATTTTGTTTAGGATTAACCTTTTGAGATCTAATTCGCAGCATGATGTTCTACTAGTTAAGACCTTTTAAATGGTATGCACATTTACCTATTCTTACATTTACAATTTTCTTCCAACTCATAGTGGGACGTCCCCCTACGAAGGTAGTGGATCACTGTATGCATGGTAAAATAGCTTTTCATGTCCAGGAGCAATGTGCAAAGTTATGTACCTTCATCTGTAACGGTCCAAACAATATTCAACCGATCCGAAACTTTTCTTCCTCACTGTATAATTTATATAACTGTGCATACAAATAGTAGGTTCATGTGATTATTTAGCTGACTAGAAAACGCAGCTAATTCTTGGAACAAATGGTGAAATGAAATATCTTGATAACAAATTTTACGCTCTTTTCTTTGGCATTGGTAGTAATAAACAAAATATAATCTTATATTTATATTATCTAATAATTTAATCATAATACTGTGAATGAAGGATATTTATCAAACAAAATATTTATTTCTCGACAAAGAACAAGATCAATACTTCAGTGAATAAATAAAAACTCCAAACAAAATTAATAATTCAATTATATAGAATCGCTCATTGGTAATGAGTTAATATCAAATATTGTTTTCAGTTTTTTGCTCATAACGACCTTGACTTAATTAAATAAGGAATGGGACCGGCATCACTCTCAATTTAGGAACATGTTTTTAAACAATCATTATTTTACTAATTATTATTACCAAAGAAAATTTATTTGTTTAAGTTAATAAATAATCATAATTATTACTATGCTTAAAATTTGACCATCATTTTAGGGGTGTCGGGAGCTGAATTATGGTAAAAAATGACTTTTTGTGTTTTTTATATCAAATTATTCGGCATTTAATTGCCATTAATTAGAAACCAACTATATAAAAATCGGTTCATTGGTTGTTAAAAAAAAAAGTTATACGTTAGTGTACGCTGATTTTTCTAGGATACTTCAAGATCAGCTGCAACATTTTGTGTAGTACTCAATTTATTTTTCAAAAGAGAGGTGTTGTGATATTATATTTCCTACAGTTGGTGCACCTGTTCTTTAGGTTCGTCTTCTGTTGTTATTTCAGTCATATTTTTCTTGTTTACTAGTTGGTTGTTGTTGATGTTTGATGTTTATAACCTTCAACATTGTTTTCAAATGTGAATGATATTTAGTGTAGCATTTGACTGTGAAATATATTACAATTAAATAGTAAAAATGCCTAGATTTTCAAATAAAGTGTTTAAAAGACGTAAGAATGTAGGGAAACCTAGACAATCCTTCCTATGGGGCAGGAATGCACTAAAGTAAGTTTTATTTTCATGGTTACTGCATGTTTCCAATAAAAAGGAGTTTTCCGAAAAACAGTGTTTTTTTTCGAATAAAGTACATTTTTTCAAAAACTATGCGTGATAGCTCAATATTTTTTTTTTTTTTAATTGTAGATCCAATCAACCTCTACAAATTAACACAAGGTTTTAATAAAATGTTAATGATTTTTTTTTTATTGACACTTTTGTATAAAAATTCAGTAAAAGTTTTAGTATATTTTTTAAAAATTCTGAAAAACCACAAAAAAATTTAAAACTAAAACCCTTGTGTTAAAATGTCCAAGAAAGTATACACAATCAAATAAAAAAAAATCATTATGGTATCATGAATAGTTTTTTTTTTTTAATGTTCCTTGAATTTATAGAATTTAACATTGGTTTATATGGAGCTCCCGACTCCCCTTTAGGAAACTAAGCCATAAGTAAAAAATCACATGGTACAAATAATTTTTATAAAATTCTAATAACTAAATTGCATAACATTTTAACTATTCCGTGTGTAATATTTTTTTAAAAGAAACTTAGTTAAAGGGTTTAACCTTGGTAATTTTTAACATTACCGAGATTATTATCATGATGTTCTAATAAAGTATGAAATAGCAAAAAATGAACCTCCCTTGATGTTTTGAACTCTGGTGAAAATATATTGGGGAAAACTTAAATGTGTATGACAAAACATTAATATATGTTCAAATTAATAGTAATCTTAAAATGAATGATTTCAGAATTGAAAAATTTATATTCCTAGGCTAAATTTAAGGCGAAATTGTCTGTATAGAATGTAACTACCTGACTGAAAGATTTAACGATCTTAATATTACAGTAACTTGAAGCCCGTGTTAAGTAAGAGAGCCATGATGAACATTTCAAAGCACAAGATACCATTTCATTCATTGAAATTTTAATTTCTTTATTATTTTTTTTCTTTAGGCACGTTTTTAATAAATAGTATTAGAATTAATTGTTTTCATAAGGACAATTAATTTATATCGCATGTTGTTCAGAACAAAAGTAATAAAATTCCTTATTTTTATTATTTTATGTTTCTTGATAAGAAGTAATTTGCAAATTTTCTTTCTCTTAATTTTAAAAGAGTAAAATCATTTAAAATATTTACTACTACCCAGTAATTTAGTACCGGAATTAATTTTCATGGCCATTAAAATAATTATTGGCAGAATATCTTGAGCTTACAAGATTAGAAAAAGTCCTGATAAATCTGAAAAAGAAACAAAAATTATAGAGATCTTACACCTGTATTTTGAGTGTAAGTTTTCAAATTTAAATATAAATGTACCATTATAATGTATTAAATCGCACCAGGATCAAATCACTCACTGATACGGTTTAGTTTCAGCTGATCTTCTAGTGTACTTTTTACTATCGTTTGAAGATTATTTTTTTCAGAATTTACTTTATATGTAAATGTACTATCTATATTTATAGTGCAGTCTTTTATCAGAATGCATTTGTGTAAGTACCAGGTATTATTTATTTTCAAAGAATACTACCATTGGTAAAAATTAAGTGGACATTTAAATTTTCTGCCAATATAATATTAATAGAATCATTGCCTTACCAATCCACAACTACAGCTGCCTTAAGGCTATACGAGATAACATTTAAAATTCATCAAGAATTGGTACTAAAGCAAGCAGTAAGACATAAAAATAACATAATAATGTATTGTAAAGAAAAGGAGTGGATAAATTGAAATGATTGGCTATATTGCATTATGACATATGTCATGTATAACTATGTACAGTATCGCAACATTCGATAATAGCATAATAACGTATTGTGAAGAGAAGGACAGGTTAAGTTGAAATGATTGGCTATATTGCATTATGACATATGTCATGTATAACTATGTACAGTATCGCAACATTCAATAATAGCTTAATAACGTATTGTGAAGAGAAGGACAGGTTAAGTTGAAATGATTGGCTATATTGCATTATGACATATGTCATGTATAACTATGTACAGTATCGCAACATTCAATAATAGCTTAATAACGTATTGTGAAGAGAAGGACAGGTTAAGTTGAAATGATTGGCTATATTGCATTATGACATATGTCATGTATAACTATGTACAGTATCGCAACATTCAATAATAGCTTAATAACGTATTGTGAAGAGAAGGACAGGTTAAGTTGAAATGATTGCCTATATTGCATTATGACATATGTCATGTATAACTATGTACAGTATCGCAACATTCAATAATAGCTTAATAACGTATTGTGAAGAGAAGGACAGGTTAAGTTGAAATGATTGGCTATATTGCATTATGACATATGCCATGTATAACTATGTACAGTATCGCACCATTCAATAATAGTATAATAAAGTATTGTGAAGAGATGGACAGGTTAAGTTGAAATGATTGGCTATATTGCATTATGACATATGTCATGTATAACTATGTACAGTATCGCAACATTCGATAATAGCTTAATAACGTATTGTGAAGAGAAGGACAGGTTAAGTTGAAATGATTGGCTATATTGCATTATGACATATGTCATGTATAACTATGTACAGTATCGCAACATTCAATAATAGCTTAATAACGTATCGTGAAGAGAAGGACAGGTTAAGTTGAAATGATTGGCTATATTGCATTATGACATATGTCATGTATAACTATGTACAGTATCGCAACATTCAATAATAGCTTAATAACGTATTGTGAAGAGAAGGACAGGTTAAGTTGAAATGATTGGCTATATTGCATTATGACATATGTCATGTATAACTATGTACAGTATCGCAACATTCAATAATAGCTTAATAACGTATTGTGAAGAGAAGGACAGGTTAAGTTGAAATGATTGCCTATATTGCATTATGACATATGTCATGTATAACTATGTACAGTATCGCAACATTCAATAATAGCTTAATAACGTATTGTGAAGAGAAGGACAGGTTAAGTTGAAATGATTGGCTATATTGCATTATGACATATGCCATGTATAACTATGTACAGTATCGCACCATTCAATAATAGTATAATAAAGTATTGTGAAGAGATGGACAGGTTAAGTTGAAATGATTGGCTATATTGCATTATGACATATGTCATGTATAACTATGTAGAGTATCGCAACATTCAATAATAGCTTAATAACGTATTGTGAAGAGAAGGACAGGTTAAGTTGAAATTATTGGCTATATTGTATTATGACATATGCCATGTATAACTATGTACAGTATCGCACCATTCAATAATAGTATAATAAAGTATTGTGAAGAGATGGACAGGTTAAGTTGAAATGATTGGCTATATTGCATTATGACATATATCATGTATAACTATGTACAGTATTGCAACATTCAATAATAGCATAATAACATATTGTGAAGAGAAGGACAGGTTAACTTGAAATGATTGGCTATATTGCATTATGCCATGCCATATATAACTATGTACAGTATCGCAACAATCTATAGTAGCATAATAACGTATTGTGAAGAGAAGGACAGGTTAAGTTGAAATGATTGGCTATATTGCATTATGCCATGCCATATATAACTATGTACAGTATCGCAACATTCGATAATAGCATAATAACGTATTGTGAAGAGAAGGACCGGTTAAGTTGAAATGATTGCCTATATTGCATTATGACATATGTCATGTATAACTATGTACAGTATTGCAACATTCAATAATAGCATAATAACATATTGTGAAGAGAAGGACAGGTTAACTTGAAATGATTGGCTATATTGCATTATGCCATGCCATATATAACTATGTACAGTATCGCAACATTCAATAATAGCATAATAACGTATTGTGAAGAGAAGGACCGGTTAAGTTGAAATGATTGGCTATATTGCATTATGACATGCCATGTATAACTATGTACAGTATTGCAACATTCAATAATAGCATAATAACGTATTGTGAAGAGAAGGACCGGTTAAGTTGAAATGATTGGCTATATTGCATTATGACATATGTCATATATAACTATGTACAGTATCGCAACATTCAATAATAGCATAATAACGTATTGTGAAGAGAAGGACAGGTTAAGTTGAAATGATTGGCTATATTGCATTATGACATATGTCATATATAACTATGTACAGTATCGCAACATTCAATAATAGCATAATAACGTATTGTGAAGAGAAGGACCGGTTAAGTTGAAATGATTGGCTATATTGCATTATGACATGCCATGTATAACTATGTACAGTATTGCAACATTCAATAATAGCATAATAACGTATTGTGAAGAGAAGGACCGGTTAAGTTGAAATGATTGGCTATATTGCATTATGACATGCTATGTATAACTATGTACAGTATTGCAACCTTCAATAATAGCATAATAACGTATTGGGAAGAGAAGGACAGGTTAAGTTGAAATGATTGGCTATATTGCATTATGACATATATCATGTATAACTATGTACAGTATCGCAACATTCAATAATAGCATAATAACGTATTGTGAAGAGAAGGACAGGTTAAGTTGAAATGATTGGCTATATTGCATTATGACATATATCATGTATAACTATGTACAGTATCGCAACATTCAATAATAGCATAATAACGTATTGTGAAGAGAAGGACCGGTTAAGTTGAAATGATTGGCTATATTGCATTATGACATATGCCATGTATACCTATGTACAGTATCGCAACATTCGATAATAGCATAATAACGTATTGTGAAGAGAAGGACAGGTTAAGTTGAAATGATTGGCTATATTGCATTATGCCATGCCATATATAACTATGTACAGTATTGCAACATTCGATAATAGCATAATAACGTATTGTGAAGAGAAGGACCGGTTAAGTTGAAATGATTGGCTATATTGCATTATGACATATGCCATGTATAACTATGTACAGTATCGCAACATTCAATAATAGCATAATAACGTATTGTGAAGAGAAGGACCGGTTAAGTTGAAATGATTGGCTATATTGCATTATGACATATGCCATGTATAACTATGTACAGTATCGCAACATTCGATAATAGCATAATAACGTATTGTGAAGAGAAGGACAGGTTAAGTTGAAATGATTGGCTATATTGCATTATGACATATGCCATGTATAACTATGTACAGTATCGCAACATTCGATAATAGCATAATAACGTATTGTGAAGAGAAGGACAGGTTAAGTTGAAATGATTGGCTATATTGCATTATGACATATGTCATGTATAACTATGAACAGTATTACAACATTCAATAATAGCATAATAACGTATTGTGAAGAGAAGGACAGGTTAAGTTGAAATGATTGGCTATATTGCATTATGCCATGCCATATATAACTATGTACAGTATCGCAACATTCGATAATAGCATAATAACGTATTGTGAAGAGAAGGACAGGTTAAGTTGAAATGATTGGCTATATTGCATTATGCCATGCCATATATAACTATGTACAGTATCGCAACATTCGATAATAGCATAATAACGTATTGTGAAGAGAAGGACAGGTTAAGTTGAAATGATTGGCTATATTGCATTATGACATATATCATGTATAACTATGTACAGTATCGCAACATTCAATAATAGCATAATAACGTATTGTGAAGAGAAGGACCGGTTAAGTTGAAATGATTGGCTATATTGCATTATGACATATGTCATGTATAACTATGTACAGTATCGCAACATTCGATAATAGCATAATAACGTATTGTGAAGAGAAGGACAGGTTAAGTTGAAATGATTGGCTATATTGCATTATGCCATGCCATATATAACTATGTACAGTATCGCAACATTCGATAATAGCATAATAACGTATTGTGAAGAGAAGGACAGGTTAAGTTGAAATGATTGGCTATATTGCATTATGACATATGCCATGTATAACTATGTACAGTATCGCAACATTCGATAATAGCATAATAACGTATTGTGAAGAGAAGGACCGGTTAAGTTGAAATGATTGGCTATATTGCATTATGACATATGTCATGTATAACTATGTACAGTATTGCAACATTCAATAATAGCATAATAACGTATTGTGAAGAGAAGGACCGGTTAAGTTGAAATGATTGGCTATATTGCATTATGACATATGCCATGTATAACTATGTACAGTATCGCAACATTCGATAATAGCATAATAACGTATTGTGAAGAGAAGGACCGGTTAAGTTGAAATGATTGGCTATATTGCATTATGACATATGTCATGTATAACTATGTACAGTATTGCAACCTTCAATAATAGCATAATAACGTATTGTGAAGAGAAGGACCGGTTAAGTTGAAATGATTGGCTATATTGCATTATGACATGCTATGTATAACTATGTACAGTATCGCAACATTCGATAATAGCATAATAACGTATTGTGAAGAGAAGGACCGGTTAAGTTGAAATGATTGGCTATATTGCATTATGACATATGTCATGTATAACTATGTACAGTATTGCAACCTTCAATAATAGCATAATAACGTATTGTGAAGAGAAGGACCGGTTAAGTTGAAATGATTGGCTATATTGCATTATGACATGCTATGTATAACTATGTACAGTATTGCAACCTTCAATAATAGCATAATAACGTATTGTGAAGAGAAGGACAGGTTAAGTTGAAATGATTGGCTATATTGCATTATGACATGCTATGTATAACTATGTACAGTATTGCAACCTTCAATAATAGCATAATAACGTATTTTGAAGAGAAGGACAGGTTAAGTTGAAATGATTGGCTATATTGCATTATGACATGCTATGTATAACTATGTACAGTATTGCAACCTTCAATAATAGCATAATAACGTATTGGGAAGAGAAGGACAGGTTAAGTTGAAATGATTGGCTATATTGCATTATGACATGCTATGTATAACTATGTACAGTATTGCAACCTTCAATAATAGCATAATAACGTATTGGGAAGAGAAGGACAGGTTAAGTTGAAATGATTGGCTATATTGCATTATGACATGCTATGTATAACTATGTACAGTATTGCAACATTCAATAATAGCATAATAACGTATTGTGAAGAGAAGGACAGGTTAAGTTGAAATGATTGGCTATATTGCATTATGACATATGTCATGTATAACTATGTACAGTATCGCACCATTCAATAATAGTATAATAACGTATTGTGAAGAGAAGGACAGGTTAAGTTGAAATGATTGGCTATATTGCATTATGACATATGTCATGTATAACTATGAACAGTATTACAACATTCAATAATAGCATAATAACGTATTGTGAAGAGAAGGACAGGTTAAGTTGAAATGATTGGCTATATTGCATTATGACATATGTCATGTATAACTATGTACAGTATCGCACCATTCGATAATAGCATAATAACGTATTGTGAAGAGAAGAACAGGTTAAGTTGAAATGATTGGCTATATTGCATTATGACATATGTCATGTATAACTATGTACAGTATCGCAACATTCGATAATAGCATAATAACGTATTGTGAAGAGAAGGACAGGTTAACTTGAAATGATTGGCTATATTGCATTATGACAAATGTCATGTATAACTATGTACAGTATTACAACATTCAATAATAGCATAATAACGTATTGTGAAGAGAAGGACAGGTTAAGTTGAAATGATTGGCTATATTGCATTATGACATATGTCATGTATAACTATGTACAGTATCGCACCATTCGATAATAGCATAATAACGTATTGTGAAGAGAAGAACAGGTTAAGTTGAAATGATTGGCTATATTGCATTATGACATATGCCATGTATAACTACGTACAGTTTTGCAATAGCATAATAACGTATTGTGAAGAGAAGAACAGGTTAAGTTGAAATGATTGGCTATATTGCATTATGACAAATGTCATGTATAACTATGTACAGTATTACAACATTCAATAATAGCATAATAACGTATTGTGAAGAGAAGGACAGGTTAAGTTGAAATGATTGGCTATATTGCATTATGACATATGTCATGTATAACTATGTACAGTATCGCACCATTCGATAATAGCATAATAACGTATTGTGAAGAGAAGAACAGGTTAAGTTGAAATGATTGGCTATATTGCATTATGACATATGCCATGTATAACTATGAACAGTATTGCAATAATCAATAATAGCATAATAAAGTATTGTGCAGAGAAAGACCGGTTATGTTGAAATGATTGGCTATATTGCATTATGACATATGCCATTTATAACTACGTACAGTTTTGCAATAGCATAATAACGTATTGTGAAGAGAAGAACAGGTTAAGTTGAAATGATTGGCTATATTGCATTATGACATATGCCATGTATAACTATGAACAGTATTGCAATAATCAATAATAGCATAATAAAGTATTGTGCAGAGAAAGACCGGTTATATTGAAATGATTGGCTATATTGCATTATGACATATGCCATTTATAACTACGTACAGTTTTGCAATAGCATAATAACGTATTGTGAAGAGAAGGACAGGTTAAGTTGAAATGATTGCCTATATTGCATTATGACATATGTCATGTATAACTATGTACAGTATCGCAACCTTCAATAATAGCATAATAAAGTATTGTGCAGAGAAAGACCGGTTATGTTGAAATGATTGGCTATATTGCATTATGACATATGCCATTTATAACTACGTACAGTTTTGCAATAGCATAATAACGTATTGTGAAGAGAAGGACAGGTTAAGTTGAAATGATTGCCTATATTGCATTATGACATATGTCATGTATAACTATGTACAGTATCGCAACCTTCAATAATAGCATAATAACGTATTGTGAAGAGAAGGACAGGCAGGTTAGGTTAAAATGATTGGCTATATTGCGTTATGACATATGCCATATATAACTATGAATAGTATTGCAATAATCAATAATAGCATAATAAAGTACTGTGCAGAGAAAGACCGGTTATGTTGAAATGATTGGCTATATTGCATTATGACATATGCTATTTATAACTACGTACATTTTTGCAATAATCGATAATAGCATAATAAAGTATTGGGAAGAGAAAGACAGGTTAAGTTGAAATAATTGGCTATATTGCATTATGACATATGCCATATATAACTATGTACAGTATCGCAACAATCTATAACCATCCCCTGAAACATCTTCGTCATCACTATCTCAGTCGCTTAGCATAGCATTTTCTGGAGGCTCAAAGTAAATGTTTGTATCAAGAATGTTGTCATCTCTCTTAAATGAGCGTAGAGATCTGCTCTAGTGTCAATCTATAAAAAATCTTATTTTTAAAATCACACCCCCAACATCTGTGTATACTGTCGAAAAATGTTGACACTGATTCAAGTCTTAATATGATTTTTATATATGGTACTAAAGTATAATTATATGAATGTTGATTTAGTGTATATTAGGGTTAATTAACTGATATTAGTTAATTAACTTTTTGTAAGAAAATGAGGTTGAATTACATTATAAAAGAATCAAATATGCTTGTCTAAGTAATACATCACACATGGAACAGTTCTACATAACCCCAAACACTACACATGGCTTTACTACAGCCACTGAAGGTCACCACTGCAGACAGGTGCATAAGGTGACAACCAAACAGAAAAAAATATCCCTTGCCAAAAACGTCAACTATGCTTTGATGGAGGAACTGTTACAGTTGACGTCAAGGTTTGTTGACAGTGGGTTGAACTGGGTTAATTAGAAGAACTGTAAAGTAAAATAATATACATAGTTTTAAATTGAGTGAAACATTATTGGCAGACAGTCAACAGACTTCCTGGAGTGTTGTCTCAGACAATTAGATTATCTTACTACAATTTTCATCAGAGTTAAAATTTCATGTACATATTTAAAATCAGTAGAAAACATAACATCAATTACTTTTGATTAAGTTCAGTGTATTTGTTAATTCCCTGTCATTCTTGTGCACCACTGTCAAAGCATCAAAATTTGAGGGTTGTCTTCTTAGTAGCAATGATTATGAATTTAAAATAAAATTGTAAGTTGAATTTTTTAATGACGTATGAGGCAAGTAATTCAGAGTTGCTATGGAACAAATACAATGTGTGTATGAGATGTAAGTTAGCCATATGCTGTAACCACATAATCTTTTTAACTCTTATAAACCAGAGGTAGTATATATAGTACAGTACTTAGACCTGAGCCGAAAGATGCCATTGACCACATAATGACCTGTGTTAACCACGCTTGCTATCTGTACAAGTCTTCACTGTCATCTTATGTTGTATCGGTGGATATTAAATGTATGTGTATAGTCTAAAAGCTATCTTATACTCATGAAAAATGACTAAGATAAAGGTATTTAACACTAATAAAGAAAAATATGATTAGGGACAATACCAGTCTGAAAACTGTAGTAAAGAGACCTGCTAATTATAGGCTTAATTAAACACTATATATACTAGAGCGCACCCCTGCATGTGTTCCGTACCAAACCAACTCTTGTGTCAGCATGGTCTTTGACCTCGTTTGTGTGGTTGGTAGTAATTCTTACTCTATTCCTCACCTTCGCCCTTTGTAGGGGAAAATAGTTTTTTTAAAGGGTTGTTTCTACCTTAGAAATGGAATTTCTCAAAATTATTTCTTGGTATGTCTATATGATACAAATTCTTAATTCCATCGGGGGTTACATAGTTTTGGGTATCTTGTGTCAGTCAGCCAGTCAGTAATATTTCGCTTACATCTACGAGTATTTAAGATATCATAATAGAATTAATTCAACTGTTTTATATTGCCATAATGTTTTAAAAAACTACGATTAACTTTATTCATTTACCAGTTATTTTAAATCCCATAGCAAATGAATGAAGTTAATAGCTTTTATTAAAGCTATTAGAAGAATTAGAAGAATTTTCAGTTGAGTCGATAAAATTAAACATCATTATGGTAAATCTGTTACATTTCAAAAATACACTTACAATTTGGTATATTAATTATAACATAAAGAAGTGTTTGGACAATTGATGAAATAATTTTGTTTTGAACTTCCAGTTGTCTTCAGCAAACCAGCTGTGTTTATGCTATGATAAATATAGTTCTATTACTAACATAAATTAGTGTATCGTCTTAATAATGTAACGGACATTTTCAAATAAGAAGAAACCCAAGAAACTATGAAAAATAGTTGGAATCATCACAAAAAATACTTCAAACTAAAAGGTTTTCATTTTTACTTTCTTCCATATGCGTTAGCAAAAAGCAGTGGTTCTCAACCTGTGGGGCGCGCCCCCCTGGGGGGGGGGCGTGAGAGAATTTCAGGGGAGGCGTGAGGGTACAAAGAATAAAAATTAAAAAATATATATTTTGTTAAAAAACAAAACTTTCAAAACCATTTAATAAACTTTCGTATTTAAATATATCTGGATTTTTATTTTGCATCCTAGCTTTTGCTAACGTAGAGTTAGCATCGTCAGTTTCATAATTTCACTGTTCTAACTTGAACCAACCAATTATTGACTGGAGGGGAGGCGTGAGCTATCTTCAGTGTTCAAAGGGGGGGGTGCCAGTGCTAAAAGGTTGAGAACCGCTGGCATAAAGTATTATGATTGTCCAAAAAAATGTTCTTACAATTTGTTTTAAAAATCCAATGTAGTTCAAAATCCAATGTCCAAATCCAAAATCCAATGTTGTTCAAAAAATCCAATGAACCTAAAAAATGGGTTTTTAAAAAAAATTATTTTGGTGTTTGTACTTTTTGCTGGAAACCAAACAGACTAATATATTTTTATGAAATTTGGTATGGAGGTGTATATAGCCAATATCTGCACAGTTTTTTTTTTCATTTTTAAAATTTTAGTTTTATGGGCAAAACACATACAAAAATATAATTTTCTCAAAAACGGCTGAAGATGTGAATTACAATTTAAAATATTTTATAAAAGACTGCATGTCCCTAACTTTAATAGTTTTTGAGTTATAAAATTTCTTGTGTACAAAAATATTTAAAAATGCATATTTTTAAGCTGTATTCTAACGATTTTGATTAAATTTTCAGTAAAGATGCAAATCACAGTTCAAAATATTTTTATATATTTTATTTATTAGTTACCATTCCACTAAGTTAGGGCTGGAGGCCGAAGGCCGGAAAACAACTAATGTTGTTGAAGGTTGTTTACATAAAATCTGGCTATGTGATTGATTGAACAGCTCTCTCTGAAGATAGGTTTTTTCTATACTTTTACTTAAATAAAATAAGTGTTTCATCTGTACATACCTTAGAAATGTAATTAATTGAACATCTGTTTTTATTAAACAATCTGACATACAAAGAGAAATGGAGAAAATTTGTGCCAGTTACCTGGCACCATTTAATTATATCGTATTGCACAAAAAGAATACTAATGTAGTATATGCATAATGTCTGCCTTACTAGCCATAAAATAAAGTCCTAAAATTTAGATAGTTGTTTATTAAACCTTTTATATTGTACATATGAAGTATTATTAAGATATTACAAATAAGTAAGTGTAAGTAAGATTTTGACTTAATAAACACATTTTGATCGCCCTTAAAACCCAGATAAAAACTTCTGCATGCAACTCGGCCTTAATAAAATGTTCGTTTCACTTCAAATTAGCTGGAGTGTGTACCAAAAGTACCACTTCAATAGAAGTCAGTGACAGCCTGCCTAATACTCGGCATACACAAGACTGCATGACTCACTCACCTAACTGCGTGTTTAAAGTTGGATGTACCTGCAACGTGACTGGATAGATGCAGTACCTGCTAAAGAGATTACAGTGAGAAAAACTTATCTTGATTGGGCAATTAAATCATCAAAAATAGTGTACTATGATGATGTATTTCTCCAAAAAGCTTTTCGTAGCTAGCATTTACTATTTACTGGTTTTGAGGATGAGATAAACTAGTCAAAAGACAGGCTACAAGAAGTCTGTCTGGCCTAAGGTCTAAAAATACAATGTGAACCCAAAGATTCAGAAGTTAAGTAACAATTACTTAAAGCAAGATCAAGAAAAGATGCAATATAACTTGTTGTTTTAGTGTTTAGAAATTTCCAATTTAAAAAAATCACTTAACAAAATTAATACACCTTTTTTAGTTAATTTTTCTACCTGTAAATAAAACTTCCAAACTAGTGTTTTCAAAATACTCAAATATTTATTTAAAAATAGTTATCCAATCATTCAAAATAGTCTGTAAATACTTTTTATAGAAAACTGAAAAGTATATTTTATACAATAATTAAGATATGGTTCCATGCGAAATTTATGATCATTTATCATTATGTGAAATTTTTAATTGATATGAAAACAAGCTAGCAACCTATAATTATTTTTATTCACTTATTATATTATTTAATTCTACTTTTTAAATAGAGAGTCACCATTTTTCTGAAAATGAGTAATCATGAAAAAGTGTAATTTAGTAGTATTTAAAAACGACCATTGGTATTATACCAACCCTGCTGTTTTATTAAATAAAGAATTAAAATATCTTTGTTAGGACTCTATTACACTTGTGTCTGGCAATATGTGTCTAGGTTGGTATAAAAAAGCATTATTAAATGGGAGCATACTACACTGCACCCAGGTTGATACTAGACATCGGGCATTTTTGCTTATGAGACATACAATACCACTGTACACATTTATCTCCCTCACTGTACATGTGTGGGTGGGTGGGAGGGCGTTACCACTGAATTTAAAATAACTATGTATTTTAATGTATGTAACTCTGTTATATATTAAATAAATACAGAATACCACTGTACTTATATATATATATATATATATATATATATATATATATATATATATATATATATATATATATATATAGATGGGAATATATATATATATTATAAGTACAGAATATATACAGAATACCACTGTACTGTATATAGGTGGGAGTTGGTAATATGCCCTGACCTTAGTTATTCTTTCACATTAACAAAGTGACATAACGGTAAATTAAAAAAATAATTATATGATTTTAAATCTTGAAACTGAATTTACTTTACATGAAAATAAATTTAGGCTCACAGGGTCCTGTATCTTTGAAAATTGTCATGAAATCTTAGTCAATTAATAACGTAATTGTCGGCACTGGTGACGCAGTGCTATAACCCTGCTACTTGGGGACAAAGTGTTTTGGAGAGTAGGTAATAGCCTTGATTATATACACCTACAATAGATAAACCATCTAATAGGAATATTTGTGGCAGTAATTTTGTTAGTTTGTGTGGCCCGCAACCACAGCTGTTTTAAACTGCATTACATTTACATGGAGCTACACTAGCGCTCCACAATGAACCACAAAAACAGCTGATATTTTGGGACTCAAAATTTAACATTGGATGAGAAATCTATTTGTGTATAAAATCAATGGTAATAGGTTCCATGCTTGTTCCTTTTAATACCGAGACAAAACGTCCACTCAGTGGTTGCCATCGACGTGGACACTACTAGAGAAGTCTGGGGTGTCCATGTTGGATGTTAGTCAATGTTCAGATTTTGTTTAGGGAAAAGAACTGAGTATTAGACTTGTCAGTTAGCTGAAAATCAGACTAACACTACATGGTTCGGATTCCACGTAAAGCTGTAGGTCCAATAGATGCCCTGCCTAATGGGCTATTAATAAGTAGTCCTTTCTGAGCTAAGTCAAACTCAGATGGTAACAATGACTACACTCGTTCATCTAAACTCATTTGCCCCTCACATTCGCATATATCTCTACGATCAGTGTCTTAGAAATGAATGAATCTTGTCATTTTTTACCTTTTCCTAATATTTGCCATTTATAATATTGTAAACAGTTAGACAAAATTCAGACAACTGCTGTAAAACACTTTCTTTTAAGTTAGATTAATAACCTTTGTACTTCACCATCCAAAAGTATGAAAGAATATGACATTTTATTTTTATTTCAATTATTAAAGAACATTTTCTGAAAACTTCCATGTAAAAATGGTGGAAAAGTGTTTATAAATATTTTTATAAATTTATTACGAAAAGCTACATACCTACATATTTTCCCAGTTTTGACTTAGTTGCACCTATATAATATCACTATAGTAACATATTATGATAAACTGCACATGTGTTATTTTGTTGCCTGGCATTGGCAACAATGCATTATTACAAATAATTTTATTATTACAACAAGTTATAATATTTGATAATAGCTACTTGCATAATACAGTTGTATTTTATAATTAAAACAAAATGTTTTATTTTTTCAAGTACGGGGACAGTCGTAGCTTCTCTTATATACCATATAAAACCTTCAAATTTGTAGGGAATGAGATGCTCTACAACCTGTAGTATGGGTTTATGAAAATATGACATACAAAAACTTAAATATTAAGGAACTAAAAATTACAAATATTTATGAATAGAACATTTTTTTAAATTCATAATTTCAAAATATTAATGCTTATATGAAATTCTTTCCTACAAGTTGTAAATATATGTGTTACCTTCAAAATATAAAAACACAAACTTGATATCTAGTTTAGTATTTAAGTTGCAGTTGTCCGAAGAAAATGCAGTTATGAATGAAAATCAACCACTGTTAAGGGGATGAAAACAATAAGGAGTGGAAATACCCAACAAATTGTTTTATTACCTTCCTAAATACATATGATAAAGGAATATATACATATATATATTTTTTAATATAGTAATTTATTTTAGAGTTCCCTCTTAAAGGTTATGACTACTTTTTGTCCGGTGTAATGCTTCTTCTCATTTTTGTTTTGCTTCAAATTATTTATGTTTTGAATTGTTCCCAAAACTCATCAAATTATGTTTTAGACATGCGGAAATTATTTTAAAAGCTTTTTGCACTCACACTGAGTACGTTAAATAGTGTTTAATCTTTTTGTCTTCTTTCTTAAGATTGAATGTTGTAGGAATATTTACTTTTTTACTTTTTTTATCTACTAGCAAAACAAACAGAAGAAGCGTTTCACTTTTCGACAGCATTTTCTCACCTGGAATTTTCTCCTTACCTAATTTAGTTGTATATCCGAAGGTCTGAACCCATACAGCTTACAACGGGGCATATGTTGCCTTCCATAAGTGTAATTTAAATAATTTATGGTCAAAAACATATATAAAGAACAGATGACAGTGTAAGACTTTTAATATAAAAATATAGATAAATTAAATATTACTTAAGCTATTTCGTACATTAAATGGGTATATGCAGCATACTCAATTTTATATTGTCTAATCACTTAAATAATCACCAATGTCATAATACATTTTTTCCAATAAAAACTGTTTTATTTTTTATTTATAAGACAATGAACAATTGTTTTTAAGCCATTGAACAAACTGTTAAAAATCTTTTTGCATGTAAGATCCTTAAGATTAACAGTGAAACTTTGAAAGCCTTAGGGTTTGGTTTCTGAAAGTGAATGTTTTACAATATTCAAAAACATCTCTCTCAATCAGTTTTAAACTATATTTTAATGCTCATCAGAAAATTACTGTAAAATTAATTGCAAAATGTGTAATTTTGTATGTAAGATACTTAAGATTAACAGTGGAACTTTGAACGCCGTTTGGTTTGGTTTCTGAAAGTGAATGTTTTACAATATCCAAAAACATTGCTCTGTCAATCAGTTTAAAACTATATTTTAATGCTCATCAGAAAATTACTGTAAAATTAATTGCAAAAGGAGTAAGGACAGACAACCACAAAACTGTCTAAAAATATAAATATTATATAATTATTTGTTTTCCACATTGTGCCATTGCATTATCTGTGATATAACAGTATAGTGTATATATATTATTAAACGATATAACAACAAAAATTATTATATTTTCTACTTTAAAGTGACTTTCACACATTTAATAAAAGGAATAGAAATAATATACATGTATAATACAGAAGAATTGCTATGATAGGAAGTACTGTCCTGCATCATGGTGTGCATTTTTGTAATTCTCTTCAAGCAACTACAAAATTAGAATAAATTTAAACCAAGGTGAAAAAATTTTAAAAGAATTTTTTGCTCTGCTCAATCGATTTATTCTGTTGCAGAGTATGTACACTATCAATTCTAGTTAAATATTATTGTAATGAATTTATATGTAATATTAATTACAGTAAAACCTCACTATCTCACCTCCCAATAACTCAACAGATTGGGTAACTTGACAGTCAACAGATGATAAGGTGCAAGTCTAGCTGGCTTTAGTTACGTGTATTTTGACTTTAGGATAGCCAAACAAGCCTAAACCCGGGTATTTCAGATTTCTTTGTAGATACAGTACAGTGAAAACCCGATTGTCCGTCACCCTATTTTCCGCCAGGTTCTGTTATCCGTCAGTGTTTGGGTGCGTTGCGCCACGATATGACAGTTGCCGAATTACTTATCCGTCTGGAAGACAACAATTTCCCGCTCCAGCCGTCTAGCCCTCGTAAGCCTAATTCCAACGGCCTGTCATCCGTAAGGCCTCGTCTGCTGTCTACCAGATAACAGGTCGTTGGAACAGCTCGCCTGTGTATGCGTGACGTACGGACAGGTCGTCCGGGGCTGCCTGAACAGATCCCGTACAACATGGAGAAAGAGGCGGCACTACAAAGTCCTGTGGTTGGAGATGAAGTTTTAAGCCGCAAAGCCTACACAGATCACGGCCCGTTGGAACGGTCATGTCTGATGATACACAGGCGACACGCTATGCGTGCACCGACATCCACGGACCTGTTGCAGATGTCTGCAAAAACACTGGCTGTGGGAACTGGGCTTTAATATATTACACTGTACTGCAGTTTAATTTTAAGAATATTGATAGTTGTTTTTTGTGCTCATTACATAATGTACAATCTTATGTTTTACATTAAAACCAGGCCTACTGTAATAAAAGCGTAATTGTGACCTGCAGTATATAGATTCTGTAACACGTCTTTTTTTCTAACTTTTCATTCTCATTTTGTTATTCAATATGTACTATACAGCATTAAAATTTAATGTGCTTAAGCACTAATAATAATTTTCCAGCCAATATAAGTGTGAGTGGGTGAATTCTCTATAATCTGTCTATTCTCTAATCTGTCACGGCTGCGGTCCCGACCCCTAACGGAAAATAAGGTTTCTATTGTACTGAATACATGTAAGTTATAAATATATGTTGTAATTCAAATCCAGCGAGCACTGAATAGAAATAGAGGGGCTACGTCTATCTACCTAGCATTACCGGCAGTGAAGCCAAATCCACCATCGAATGGTGGGTTAGACGCAAAATCTGCAGCTAAAAACGGTAGAACTTTTTCATGCGGCCTAATTTAGAAGGTGATATTATTATATAAATGGTTTTGTAAGATGAATTTAGAACATTTTAGAGTTGTTATGATGATTTCTTGCAATTTAGGTTTTGGTCAATGTTTTAAAGAAATCAGAAATACATTTTGATATTTTTTATTAAATTATTTAAATTAATTTCCAAACATATGAGTCGGTACATACCTTGAAACAAACCTTGAAGGAATAGCACTTTCTTATT
The DNA here is from genome assembly GCA_035578905.1 of Stictocephala bisonia. Lineage (NCBI taxonomy): Eukaryota > Metazoa > Arthropoda > Insecta > Hemiptera > Membracidae > Stictocephala > Stictocephala bisonia. The sequence continues at coordinate 346,060 of JAQJVL010000280.1, forward strand.
TTGTGACAATAATATATTTAAAGAATTATTTAATAATTAAGTAAGTCATTTATTTACGTTTAAATGTTTGTATGATGTAACTACATTATTAGTGCAAGAATATTTTTAGTTACGTTTGGAAAATATCCTGACCACCACATTTGTCTTAAGTGCTTGCTTATGTTTACAAAAGCTTGGCTTCCTGTTTTCTTTCAGCCTTCAGGACTTCTGAAATAGGTTTTTGTATACTTGTGTCAGCTACTTGCTCAGTATTGTTTCCTTCCATCTTAAGATAGAATTTCATATAGATGTAAAAATCACTTTTACACTAAAGCTTATGATAGTTGGAGAGAAACCAGCCTTTACACCATCTGACAAATGTTCAACAGCTTGTTTTGCGAGTCAATTAACTCTAGTTCTAGTTTATGTAGACTGACTGCATGATATCTAACAAAACAATTGTTTTAAAATTAAAAATATTTGTTAGCTTTTGAAATGTCATTGTTAAAAGTTGTAGTGTTTTCTTAATTTGTAATGAGATTAAAATTTAAGAAAATTATACGTTGTTTTAGTAAACAAATATATTTAAAAATTTATATTTTATTAAATTTCATGAGATTAAAAACTACTGCTAATTTTATATTTATTAATATACATTTAAAAATAAAATGTAAAAATATATCAAAAATAATAAACCATCATCTATATAAATTTTTTTTGTATTTCTACAAGTTGAAGTGTTATTGTATGGTGTTGTCTGTGGTTAGGTTGCTCGTAAGTTGGCTATGGTGGAGGCTGACTTGGAACGTGCAGAGGAGAGAGCAGAGGCGGGAGAATCGTAAGCTTAGTTGTTTACCATCTGTGTTCAGTTTGCAGCGATTGTCACCACTTAACTGCTGTGTACTTAGTCTGCTTGTCACTGTCTTGTTTAGTGTTATAGAAACAATTTCAGCTAAGAGACTGAAAGTTGTTGGTTTTTGACTTAGGAGCGTGGTTATGTTGCATGTTATATTTTGTTTTATGTTGTTTCAGTATGAACATTTATTGTAAGGTCCAAATTATTACTTCACCAAGATTCTGCTGTACTGTTGCACTCATTCGGGAGTCTTGATCGAGAGTAGCAGGCCTCACTAACCTGTTGTTAGAATTTTGTATTTAAATACACTTCTGAACAGCCAATTTTTAAGTATACAGAAATGTTGTGTATTGTAATTGTCAAAACTGTTGACTTTTGGAAATTGCCTTTAATAATTGAATACTGTCTTATTATTCACACAAAAATGTATTGTATAACTTATTTCAGAAGAATACTATAACACTGTTAATTTATGTAATTTCAAGTTATTTTATTTGCATGGATTTAGTATGGATTTTGGGAATGTTTAAAATTATTGAACAATTTTACTATGCACTCAAATTAATATTATTTCTTTCAGCATAACATTTACAAATTTACTTCAAATATGTTTGTTTTATTAGTGTTTGGCTTGTTATTTCTGTGTTAATCTTTCCTCACAAAGCACACAATTGTACTCTAGATTAGTGTTGCGTGATTGTGCACTTAATGCATGGCTTTTGGTGTAACACAGGTGGCTCGCAAGTTGGTGTTGATGGAACAGGACTTGGAGCGAGCAGAAGAGCGAGCTGAACACAGTGACTCGTAAGTTTGTGCTTTGCATGATCTGATTCAGGAACTGTACTCATGATTTATTTTATATATATATATAAAATGTTCGTGTTGAAACTACTTTACCCAACACAAATTTGGAAGTGTATATATATATATAATTCTAATAAATCTTCAGACAACAGAAATTTTGAAAGGTTTTTAACAATAAGATTGAATTTTGATTTGGGGTAAAATGAATCGTATACAGTTAACTCCCGACTATCCCCGGAATAGGGTGGCTGAACAGCCACGGATAATGTGATTCGCGGATAATCTGTAAATCGTAAAGAGCGGGAAAGAAAAATTCAGAATAAGCAAAATAGCACAGATTTTAGTATCAAATAAATATTACGCACTCAGTATTATGTAATATTTGTGACAAGAGATGTTGTAGAGCAATGCAATAACATTAACGCGAAAGTAAACGGTGCAGCAAACAGTGACAGACTGATGAGTAGTGTTGGAACAGAAATCACGGTTGTAGAATCACAGGTTGACCTGTGATCACCACCTTTGTTTTCTATGAGGATTTGTAGTATGCATATTTTAACTAGGTTTGATATCAATAAAATATTTCATAGGAAATAAACATTTGAAGTATTTCACTCTCAATTTAAATCTTGTTTAATTTATCATGTGCAATAAATCTACATAATACATCACTTAAAATATATAACCTCGAAGCGCTACAATTGGTGACTTGGTATAGTAGGCCTATATAAGTAATCAAATCACAATTGGAGCAGAAAGAGCGGAATTACGTTGAATCACTGTTTGAAATCACAGGTCTTACAAGTTAGCAGGAATGGGTCACAATTCAGGCCATCTGCAACTTGTTGCTACTCTGTCACTAGTAGGTGTACAGTAAGTGCTACGCAGCACATACCCTAGCATAAACATTGATTATATGGTTGATTGTAGATTTGTACAGTGTACATACTGTCGTGAGTTTGTTAAACTATGTAAAAATATTTTAGTTTGACATTTATTATCGAGAGCCGTACATATTTTAATCAAAAACTCCGAAAACGTAAAAACAAAAATCGTACAGGTCTTCTCGCGGATAATCCGCAAAGTGGATATCTCGCTCATGGATAATTGAGAGTTAACTGTTTCTCATAAAGACCAGGAAACTATTTTTTTCTCATTCTAATGGCTTCATTTTAATTAAAAAAATTTATTTTGAACTTGAATTCAGTTTAACAATTTTTTATTCATCATCATGTGCTTTTAACTACAGGGTTAAGGGTTATGACATTTTTGTTTAACATAAATCAGGTGCAATAGTATAGAAAATTATGATTAAATTTCAATTTTATATTATATAATGCTAATTAAATATGCAAATTTAACTATATGATGTATTGTTGGTAAAAAGATTCATCATTTATCAATGATTTTCCAAAATAATGAAAATTGTTTGAAGTATATTTAGTTACAGTAGGTATTAAGCGAGCACATTTCTTAAAATGGTTGTTATCCTTGTAAACCATGTTCTTATGTTACCAGTAGTCAGCCCAGATATTGCCTTCGTGTGAACACCGCTGGCCATATTTTAAACATAAATATCCCACTTTACCTGCAATCAGTTAAAAGTTCCTTGGCCAACACAAACGGATGGTCCATAGTGACTATTGTTTTTTTAAAGCATAAATTTGTTTATCTCGCTGTATTGTAACATTTAATATTGTACAAATAAATGCATTCTTTATTTCTTCTTTCTTCAGTTAACTGTTCCCATGAGGAGACTCAGGCCAGTTATTATTGTCAGTGAAAATTAGATGAATGGAAGAACATGACTTAATTCAAATGCTATTAAAGATTGCCTTACATAGCTTTTTCTTTCATGTGAGTTGTCAAGAATGTAACCAAAATTTTGAACCAGAACAATCCAAAGACCTGTAATGTTTGGCTAACAACAAAGTCTCGCCTACCTGGAAACAAACCAACGACCAAACAGTCAATGATTCCTCATCCATTTGGAACTAATCAGTGTTCCAGTATAAATTGGTCACAGCTACAAAGCTGTGCAGAATCCTGGCCAGATATACTGTATAGATATACTGCATTGAACGTTATTGTGCAATTTGATGAATATACTGGGATTTATAGATATTGCACAAGCAAAAATTGTTTCATTATTGCTCATGAAAACTTCTACACTATTTTAGTGTTTATTTTTTAAGATTAATAATTAGTAGAATAAATGAGACCTAGTCACAAACACAATTTCTTCCTTGATTAATCAAATAATCATGAATATATTACTTAATAATAATGTATAAATAATAATGTATATTTGTCTTTCATTTTGTAATTTCAAGTCTTTAATCTATCTTTTGTCATGGACATTTACAGAAAGATTGTGGAGTTGGAAGAAGAGCTCAGAGTTGTAGGCAACAACCTCAAGTCCCTGGAAGTGTCAGAAGAAAAGGTATTTTACTATTATGAATATTGTAGGCCTAGTATATTTTTATCTTGAAAAAGAAGAATATAGGAAGCGCACAGACTTCTACATTCTAATTTATGAATGTTATTAATAAATAGGCTTACTCTTATTAATAAAAAGAAACAATAATAAAAAGAATAAAGAAACAAACCGTATTCCTTTTTCTTTTATTGAAAAGGTTAAATTGTTAGTTAAGATTAATGTGTTCTATACCAAAATTAATTTATGAACTTTGTACCATACTAGATTTCTTTCCCAAACCTACTAACACACTGTATTATACTTTTTTCTTGGCACTCTGCATGAACATTATTTTAAAAATTCAGTTCTTTTTCCAAAATATTTGTCCATTTTGCTTTTTGGGCAGTTTAGTCCAATCATTATGGCTTTCAAAGCATATATACATAAATATTTAAACAGAATTAAAAAACTTTCATTTTATATTGTATTGTAAATAATAATAGTTAACAAATTTAAAAACTCCTTTAACATTTTCATATTTTAGTTTGTCGATCTTCTATTCATAAATTTGTTATGTTTTGAAAAGAAAATCTTATATGAGATGAATGTTATGATGGTTTTAAAAATGTATCTCAGAAAATTTTTCTTGTAAAACAAAAATGTAGGCAATGTTTCATTTTCCTGCTCTTTAAACATTGACCCAATTTTAAGTTGATATAGCTTTTCGAGGTGTGCTTGGAATTTATGGTAAAAAATAAATAATTTATCAAGTTTTATTATTGATCTTTAATAATGTTTTAAATTATATGAAAAAGAAAATATTTAAACATAAGATGTCCAAAATTATATAGTAGTATTTTTATTTTTGAATTGTTTTCTTAAATTGCTGTAGCAGTTTATGTTTGTAGAGTTTGTGTTGTTTTTGTTCTAATGTCATTAAAGAGTCTTACTTCTTTGCTTTATAAAGAAATGTATATAAAGTTTCAAAGTGAGGCATCTCAATAAATCAAAGTTCAGCTGCGCTTGTAAACGAGCCAACAATTGCCATGCAAACTTAAATGTTGTGATAAGAACCTCGTCCAGTAGCTCCTGGACCTCATATACCTCAAAAATTTCACCCTGGTTAAGTGAAGCCTATTTACTAAGTTAATATATTTGATAAATTACTGTTTTTCCTGTACTTTCAGGTTTGATTTATCAAGATTCTACTAGAATATTTTTCATTATAATTAATAATAATGTGCCAGCAAGTAATAGAAATACTTCCAAGTAAATGTTTGGATTGTATTTTGTTATAGTCCTACGGTAAAAAATATTATAGAGTATGAAATAAACAGGAAGTTAGTTGTCTTAACCTTTTTGGACTCTATTATCAAGAATATACAATATATATATATATATATATATATATATATATATATATATATATTTTTTTTTTTTTCTTTTTCAGATTTACTTAAACAGAGATAAAGTTGTCTAACAGTGTTAACTTTGTTCTTGCTTTTTTTACTTTTATTTTAAATAAAAAAAGGCTATCGCAGTTATTTTACCAACAAGAAAATGTTATACCTGTTATTTTGTAAACTTTGAGCTGAGAAACGTTTGTTATATAGGCCAACCAGCGAGAAGAAGAATACAAGAACCAAATCAAGACTCTGACCACCCGTCTGAAGGAGGTACCTTGTCCGCATGTCCCAATCCTTTCCTCTCCAGTGTGTTGTATTTTTGCTTAATTTTGTTACTAACAATATTGTGTATGTAATCTGAAGGCCACACTACGAGAGGAGACATTCGAAGAGAAGGTCAAAGCGTTGAGCAACCAACTCAAAGAGGTATGCTCATAGTTGGCAGATTTATCAAGCTTTGGGCAGAGAGTTTGTTTTTATCTCAGTCTCTTTCTGTACAGCTTCTTTATAATGTTTCCCTTAGTTTACTTATTTGCTCAAAGAAGCCACAATAATAATGGTATAGAAAACTTTACAATGTTGCTAATTAAAACTCTTTGTTTTTTATATAGCTTGGATATTAAAGGGAAGTATGTTTTTTACTAATAAGGTAATAAAACACCTATAAACATTTACATTCATTTATAGGTGTTTACTCTCATATTTCACCTCAGAAGGATTAAAGTACTTTAGAAATACAGTTTATGATAATTAAAATACAGTGCTATAAATGGGAGATAAGTGTTCTCTTTTGAATTCAGGAAAACTGATTATATAATGTTGTTAAAAGAGATTCCCCGAGTTTTATTAGTATGCGAGATTGAATGTCTTTTTAACCCAAAATGTTTACAGCCCTTCTTTAACCCTCTCACTCTTCACTATTAATTTCTATAATGTTAGGCCATTTTTGCCACTTGTATAAGGATAAATTATATTGAAAATATTAAAAGTATAGCATAATTTATATAATTTTATTTGTAAAGTTACACAGAAATTTAGAATGATAAGTGGATTCATTTATTTTGAAATGTTGGTCAAGAGAAGATTAAAAAATCTTTTTTTCAAAAAATATTTTCAAGTCTACGCTACTTTGAGAAATGTCTATACTTACAATGCAAACATTCTGAAATAGCCAATCTGTTCTAAATGTTATTCACATTTATAAAATATAACTTATATAAACAATATTTACGTAAACAAAACATTACAATGAGAAAATCGAACTATGTACACACCATTTACAGCTGTTCTAGCACCATCTGTTCCAATGTTGTTGATTATCATATGGTAATCTGTGTTCCACATACAAACAATAACAGACTACACTCATATATTGGGAGATGCGTGGAGAAATGACGATTAAAATGATATCAAATATGTATGACAAAATTATTGTTAGTAACGTCATTCCAGTAGTTTAACCAAACCGTTAATGTAGTTATCGTTTTTACGACAACTAACATCCATAATACGCATAATGCTGTCAACTAACATGACATCTGACAACTAACATCTGGAGGGTTAATGTTAGGGGTTTATTTGATTGAGTATTTTACTACTTGGCTCGAAGCTTCCGAAACTACTCGAAGTTCGATTAAGTAGTTGTATTTCACGAGATATCATATTCACATCTTAATTTAGTTTTAAGAGTAAACAGTTTTATAAGTTATGAATAAAAATGTGCGCTTCCTTGTGTTTTATTTTACGTTTAATCATACGTTATGAATTTGGAACTAAACAATACGCTTAAGAATGGGTAGTACACGACGACAGTCAAGTGAACTAGTCGAATTAGTGAACGAATTCGTAATTAGTTCATATGGTAATTACGTTCTAGCAGCGTGTGACACAACATAATTGATTTATTTTCCATCAAATAAAAAATAGAGATATATATCCGTGGCAAACGTCTATTAATTATTATTCCGAAAACGCCTTGGATCGTCAAAACTGTATGTAATATACGATATTTTTTATATGCATACGATATTTTTTCCTGTCAAATTGTTGAACGGTTTTCTGACTAGGTTAGACAATAACACAGTTGGAGTGTAAAAGGTGGTAAAGTACGATAATTTTGATTCCTAAACTCACTGAATGGTCCCCTGTTCAATTTGATGTCGATGTCAACTGTAAAACAATCACGAATCAACCCAAGTGAGGGAGAAACATGTTTGAAGACCTTTTCAACCCAAGTGAGGGAGAAACATGTTGGAAGACCTTTTATAAACAAAATATGATGGATTTAGAGATTCAGAAAATAATTTGTATTGAACCGAAGTCTTATCAAATGTCTCGTCTTTTATTCACAAGTTTATAATTTAGCTGCCCAAAATCTTCACTGTATCACTAGATGGCACTTAGTTGATATTTCAGACTGCATCTCGTCGCTAATATTGGCTAAACCTATTATATTAGCCGACTACGTCTATGGTTTTCATTTGATTACACCAGGTTTTCATGAATTTCTCGTCATGACATAAATATTTATTTGTTGTTCAGTGTAGCCTCATGTATCGAAGTAGTTTCAAGTTGCACATATTTCATTACCGATCATAATTAAAAAACTAATTCATCCTAAGCGACTTTAAAATTTATTTTTAATAAACCTGCTTAGTTATTAACAATCGATTGAACTACAGTCTTAGTCATCCAGATTTTGAAATTTGATTATATAATTCAGAGCTTATTTCCGGTTAGTTGTAACCTTGTTATTACTGAATTAAATACCCACAGAATACAGATCCACTCTTCTTGGCGTGTACACAATCAATTTTTTTTTTTTTTTTTTTTGAGGAGGTAATTCTGAAAGCAAATGACTGCATTTGGCGATGACGCCTGAATTTTAGCCTCAGTTTGGTTGGATGCAGCTTTTGCCAACAACCTTCACTACGTTTTCGCGGTACCCTATGAACTGAACCACCAGATAAAGAATGCCACATAAAAATGTAGGAAGGCAGGAAGTAAAAAGAGTTATTTATCAAATGTTACAGTTAAAAACAACAAATCAAAATTATTGTGTTCAGTTTAGATGTATATATACATTTACGAATCTGGCAAAACTTGACATAGGCTTAGGATGGTGTCTGCCTTTTACAGTTGTCTTGAGTGAACACTAAATCCTTCTGTAAATACTCTATACTCAAAAAAATGCCAACTACTCGACTCGAACTCAAAAATCACTACTCGCACACCCCTAGTTAATGTTAAACTTATGTTCAGCAAAATAAGTGGCTTTATGTGATCTTAGGCTTAAACGGCCGGTGTTATAACTGAAATCTATTTCTTCGTTGCTTATCATACCGAATAATAGTGGTATTTTAAATAGTCTAGTGCGCCTTAACGTTGTTGTCATCTGAAAATATATATTTTTGACATAATGTGATGGTCACCACCAAGCATTAAACTAAAGTTAATAATAGCGGTAGGTGATAAGGTGACATAATAGCGGCTAATTTGAGCAGGAGATTAACACGATCTCTCATGTTTGAACACCGCCCCATATAACCTGAAGTTGCTGAGTGTTCTGTAAGGATTGCAAATATTATACTTCTGCTGGTTAGGTGGTAGTAGTGGGAGTTGTACCTCTATATTATACTTCGTAATATCCCTGAATGCACTTTAAGTTAAGTGAATGTACTCGGGGGGGTTAAGTGGAAGAGAGGACTTTATAGTCCAAGCATTACCCTTAGTAAAGACGATTTTTATTTCATTTAAATGCACTGGCACAAACTCCGGTGAGAAGAAATATGACCATGCACTAATTACGTGTATATTTAGTGCCATCTATTTTGAACCACAGCGTTTTTCTTTCTATCATCTTGGCCGCTCGTCTCCTCGATCAATTCGACCAATAAAAGTTATTCTTCAAAATCCTAAATCTGTCAGGAACTTCTTGAAGAGATTCTTGAAAGATCTCTTTTCCGAACAATCTTCTATTGCAATTATATCTGATTATGATTAAAAATAAAAAAGCATTTACAATTTCGATGTATTTTTATAGAATGAGTTTTTGAAGAGCTATGAAGTTATAAACTAACAAAGACCTCTTATCCTTCTTGTTTTTGATTTTTTGTCATCAGATCATTCATTGACCTAAGACTGAAGGTACTGTAAGTTAGGAGTTTAGATTACCATTAGTTGTATAGAAACTTCTCAGCATAATTTGAAGCGTTTCATTGGTTTCTCACCAGAACAACTCTTATCGTTACGTCATACATTTTTTTAGATCCAAGCAGAAAGTGGAAAACAACATTTGGCATCAAGTATAGTTTCCTGGACATATTTCTGATCATTTTATATCTTTAATTAGACAGGTGTCTGTTACAAGAAATAATGGTATTTGTTGCCTGGTTCAGTTGATATAATATTTTGAATAAAATGCTGTTTGTAGTACTCTTGGATCAAGTTGAGCTCTCAAGAGTGCTTTTAAAAGGTTTTCATGGTTATTAAAGTACTTTGGTTCATTTTTAAATTTACATATTTTAATTTACAAAATTAAAGTACATATTTAAATTTGTTACTTAAAAAACTATTAAATCAAACGATAATTAGCAACATTGTGTTCGAAAGATATTATCTTTAATCTATTTGAAAGAAATTTAGTTGCCTCTTGAAAATAGTTGGAAAACTAAAAGAAAATTATACAGAAAAATAAATTATTAAAAAGCATTATAAGAATGTTGTGGAGAAGGAGAGATAAACAACGAACACTGCTCAAGCAGTTTTCAGGAATCTGTTCTTGCGGAGCTTGGAGCTTTTTGGAATGGTCATTGGTGTCTTGTGTATTTCTTGTTTAGCCAACTGTCTTAAACATTTATTTGTTTCAAAGGCCACAGCTTCCCAAGAGCAAATTGAAGAAAATATTCGTATTCTTTCTGATAAACTCTCTACAGTAAGTATTTATCAGTTTTATTTTCTTCAATAGTCCTAATCTCGCCATATGAAAACGTTGTTTTTCTTGTCGATAAATTGTTTCCGTTTCATTTACTTTTGTTTAGTAAGTTTTTACATTTGTACAAAAATTTAACTTAACAATTAAGGACCAATGTGTCAATTTAAGTAATTCAATGAAACAATTTTAGTTTTTTGTGGCACCTCAAAAAATAAACTATACTATGAAAATAATTAAAAGATATTGGTTTATTTTTTTTCTTAATTTGTGAAATATGTTGGTAAAAAAGTACTTTGTAAATTTATTGAAGCTTATCCCTCTTGCAACGTGGGACTGTTAATTTATTTAATATCCAATGTTTCATGTAAAAAAAATAAAAATATGCAACGTTTCAGAGGTATGCATTTTCTGTCATCTCAGGGTGTTATTAACTACCAACTAAAACTACATTTCAGTGAAAATTAGACATCAAATAGTGAATAAAAAATCAGTTTAAAAATCTAAATCAACTTACTACATACTTATAAAGTAAGTTTGACTCTACCTGAAAATGTTTTCAGTCAGTAGTTAACACAAAATAATGCAAATCTTTTAGTTCAACTTATCTAAGACAGTATTCTGCCCAATCTACAAAGAAGGGGGTTAGTATTACTAACTAATGAAATTTGGGTTTGACAACAGCGTTCGTGAGATGAGTTCCATCTTTGAGTTTTGTGGTTTGTAGTTCTTGGTTCCTCCATATCTTGTCGAATCAGCAGAGTTCTCTCTTATACAAGTTGAATTTATCTATTTTAGTAATTTTATATGAACTATTGACTGATGTTTTGTTGTGTTAGTCAATCACTATGTTTATAATTATAATCATTTGTAGCCAAGTATGACTTTGAAAGAGTCAATAATAATGTAAGTATGTATTTGTTTTTCAATTTGTCTGGCACGCTAAAATTTTATATAGGCAGGTAATGTTCAACCATTTGTGGATTCAGATTTTACAATTATGTAAGAGATAAAACTTAGATGTGTATAATCTTAGAACTTTAGCTTAAGCGGCCGGTGTCATAACTAGAATCTACATTTTCTGGTGACAACCGCTTACAAGATAACCAGACATTTCGCCCACACTGTGATGTGGCATCCTCAGTAGTTTCTCTGAGACTCATAAGAAAAATTTGACAACACTTCTTTTATTAAATATAAACAAAAATTTCCAACATTTAAAAATAATATTCTTCCAGTCTACACGTTTCACTCTTTTTAATGCACACAGTGGATATAAATATATATATATATATATATATATACTTGAAAATTATGTATTATGTCCAAGGAAACTTGTATTGTATAATATTTCTGTCATTTCCAGTTATACAACATTTTTGTTCAAATTAATAATCTTAGGAAGATAACTAAATGTCCATTGTAGTGATTTAGGTTACTTCTTTCACAAAATTCACAAAACAGCTTGACAAAACTTGACGAGCTTAGTAAGTAAATGTGACATTAAAAGCTCATTGAATCTCAAATTTGTTTTTTTGCAAAACATTAATAATGTTTAGGCTAAATTTATAGCTCTCGGTACATCAATATATGGTACAGTCTGGTTTTCTTTACTCTTTGTAGGACTAAGTGTAGGAAAAAACAGGCATGTACCAGACAATATTTTTAATTTATGACATTGTTAAGTGTTTTTATATACTGGTGTGATTTGACTTATTCTTGGATTTATAGTTATTATTTGAACGTATATTAAGTAAGTAGTAAATAACATCTGAACATGACAGTAGGGTACCTGTTGAGACGTTGCATTGTTTTTTGAATACTCGAAGCCTTGGAAATCTCCAATAAATTAAGAAAAAAGAAAAAAAACAATCCAACCCCAACAATTAAGAAATTTAATTGATCAGTTGTCTAAATTCAGATGAAAATAAGCTGTGAATGGGTCATGTCATGATGTTTGATTGTAATCTATAAATTTAATTGCAATACTAAAAAATTAAAGATGGATTCTGAATCATAGTTTAACCATAAATGCTCCAAATGTAATATAAACTTACAGCCTTAGAATTGTAGAATTGACCAATAACGATGACATATTTTAGTACTCTTTTTGATGTTATTGTATAAAGTATGAGACAAGTTTAATTGGATAAGCTGTTAACCAAAACAATTCCAAGAAACTTTTTTTTTCAAACTGTAGTAATATTTGTTAATTAAATTCTAGTACTAAGATTTGCTCATAAAGCCACCTGATAAATAGATGAATTGTGGATTGTTGGGTAAGTTTTACTTAAAAAGAAGCTAAGGCGAGTGTATTGCAGATACATCCATCGTAAGTGTTGCTTTGTGTTAGGCGTGATTTTAAATGGTTGTCATATTTTTGTGCTGTCTTGTTTGGTGAATTATTGATATAGTATTTTAGTATCTCATGTTAATAATTTACCCTTGTCTATAAATTTGACACTTGTGTTATTGAAGGTTGCATGCAAAGTTTTATCCTAACTTGTACATTATATCCCATTTTAATTCCATTAATATGATTGTGATTGCAAATAGCAGCTCTTTATAATTTGTTTTTTTTTCTTTTTTTTTCTGTAATTGTTGTGATTGTTTTATAATTAATCTGCTTATAGAAGCACTTGCTTGTGGTTGTTGTGCTATATATTTTTTAATTGTGTTTTATTTTATTTATATAGTCTTGCATTGCAAACTCAAATATGCTTTGGCATACATTAGTATTTTAGAAAAAAATAATATTTATTATATGATATCCAACTGGTACAAAGTAAGTTATTTGTTGTTAGCATCATATTAAATTGATATAATCTTAATTATTGGCTTTTTAGCAGTTCACACTGTACTTAAAATTGTAGCCTCTATCTAATTCTATTTCATTTTTACAGTTCATTTATGTGTGATACTAGAGTCTTCTTATTTACTCTAATATTCAGATACACTTCATAAGCATTTAAAATGTGCAATTGACACTAAACCAATTTTTTAAAATTCTGTGGTGATTGAAATTATATCCTATGGATTGTTTTCAAATTTAATAATGAAAATTTTTGTAGTTTTTGCTCTTTGTGTGGAGATGTACATTGTTTTTCTACTGTGCAGGCTGAGGCTCGTGCTGAATTTGCAGAGAGATCTGTCCAGAAGTTGCAAAAGGAGGTCGACAGGCTCGAGGGTATGTTTTCATACTATTTAAATCTCAAATGGTTCTTGATAAATGTTCATTCAAAATACATTTTATTATCAATGTAAATTAAATGTTTCTATTATAACATGATTATATATTACTTAAATATTTTGTAATATGGTTAGTTAAACCAAAGTCTATATTTTGCATTTAAACATTAAAAATGAGTCTTTGTTTTAACTTTTTATTTGTAACTTATTGCTCTTAATATTTAAATAAAACTACTTAAGCTTAAATACTATTTAATTTTAATTGTTGGCCAAGTAAGTATGGTCAATTGTAATAGTATTTGTGTTGTTAACTAACTTGTTGATGACAGTTTGACTAATATTTTTGTATATAACAAGACATTTTTGTAATGTGTGGTTTTTGACTACTTGGAAACACAACAGTAATTTTAATTTATTCTCTTTCAGTTATGTTTTATTTTTGTTTGTTGTGCTGTTTTTTGTTTTGCTTGAGCATGAGTTTGTTTCTGTTGTGTAGACGACTTGGTCACCGAAAAGGAGAAGAACAAACTACTGCAAGAGGAGATGGAAGCGACGCTCCATGACATTCAGAACATGTAACAGACCACTTCCCATCATCCTCGCTCTCCTTTCCACCTCACGCTATCGGTGCAGCTAACCACTCACGCTCGCACACTCCGACAATCCCCTTACGACTCGTTAAAAATATATATTAAGATCTGCTAAATCTGTTAAACTCCTTTGTTGAAAATTGAGAAGATATATTATGCTTAGAATTAGATAGCATTGCACAATTTATTTGAATTAATAATTATTTTTGTATAAATCATTTTTTTCTACCATTAAATGTAGTTATTCAACAACATTTGCAATTATCTTTTTGTAATCTTGTTTAGTTTACTTAATTGAAAGTGGATTCAAATTTACCTGATTGATATCTTCTGTTTTGTTATTAAACCTATATTCTAAGTGAATATAGAAAATATTCTAAGTAGAAGGTTATGAAATTCATTCTTTCCAGCATTCAACTATACTATCTTTATTTCTGTCAAAGATTTGTCAGAAACAAATCTTTTGGCAATATAACATTTAAAAATATTTGTTATCTCAGCAAATTAAAGAGAAGGGAGGGTAAAGCAGCTAACTGGTGGAGAGTTGCTATAGAGTTAAGGGGGGATTGTCGGAACCATCCCTCTTAGTGGGTTAACTCAAGGACTCTATTCCTTACATTCCATGTATATAATAAACTAGCGAATATTATTGTTTAAAAGAATACGATAATTGTTGATTTTGCTCATTGTTGAACGACAGAGATATAAAATCGTGCCTTCTTGATTATTTGTATTGTTAGTTGGCTTACTTAATTATGTTGTATACACTTTATTGTATGGTTGCTTATTAACGAAGGAAGTTTGTACTAAATTAATTTATTTAATAATAAATTATATCAAAGAGTAAATTGCTTGTTTTAATCATAACGCTTAATCGCTTTTATTCTTAAAAGCTTTGCTAAGAATTTAAAACTTCTAAACTATTTTAAATAATTTTTGCTGCAATTAATGTGCAATACCCATAGCAGAAGAGTGAGGTTTTAGTCTTAATAAACCATAAATTATGAACTTGTCATATTTAACTATATTGTTTTGTTGTTATATAAACAATTGTGGTAATTTACTACACATATCACTTTTTTATTTAATATAATAAGTTCAATTACTCTTTTGAAATTCTACTAAATGTGGCTCCAATTGATCATACTCCGTTCATTCATTCATTGATATCATTGTTCAATAAGATAAAATTAAAGAGCCCTGTGATTCCCTTCACTAAAGCACACTCACACACACGCAGCTTGCTAAGGCCTGTTCATACGTGCGTGCAAACTGGTGACAAGTCTCGCACGTACGTGTGGATCTCCGCATGCATTGCATGGTAATATTTATGTATATATATATTAGTTTTATGTCAGATGAGATTGATTTTTTAGCTTAAAGATTGTTTTTTTTTTTTTTTTTATTGCGTTGTAGTTAGCAATAATTTAAATTGTGCTTCTTTATTATTATTTGCTCTTCTGGCTGAGCTATTTTGTTCTAATTCTGAAGTTTTAAGTAAAATTATTACTTTTAACTTGAGAGCATACAAATAGAAAATTTTAAGTTTTTATTTCATCACAGTACGATGTATTTGACATTTGTACTTTATAGCAATTTATTGTTTCTAATCAGCGAATATATATTCAGTCTGTTATTTATTTAATCCTCGTTTGTCAATTACTTAAAGAGTAAAATACATTTATTAGGTTCATCTGCTACATTTTCCAAGTTTATCAAGTTATTTTTTTTATGCTCTGAAACAATAAATTTTTAAACTAAACTGATGATTTGGTCCCATATTTCTTCTTCATTTATTGATTACTGATTTCAATCCATCTTAAATTAATCTGTTCTATTTTATTAACTAAACAATTTCTTTGTTGACTTGTGCAGTATTTTTATTGTTCTAAAAAACAATAATTGTAGTATTCATAGTTAAATATTAGGCTTCAGTCACATTTTTTAACAGTAAACATTTTTTTATTGTAATATTATTACTATTTAAAACTATAAAATGTATACATAGAACACTAAAGTTTACTACTAGCTAGGGATTTTAGTTAACTACAAAGCTAAAGGGGAAAGCCATAGTATAAAACTCTCAAATATGCAGAAACCCCTTTGAAATGAATAAATCAATTTAATTAAAAAAATTGTATTTTAATTACTGAAAATTGTTTCACATGAATCTTGTTTAACTGATATCACATTATTGAAATATGGTATAAATATTTTCATTTTTTATGATTGGGAGGGTCAGGCTTTCAGTACCTGGTAACGGCCCCTCAGCCAAAAGGCTTATTGTGCTTTACAGGACTTAAACCTCATCCAATCCAAGATCCCTAGAGAACCTTGAAATTGCCTTGATGAGGTTTTCCTGTGCTACATCTTGGCCACGTTCTGATATGCCGCCCAAAGTGAGAGCCCACTTCCTAGCTTGGGCCAGGCAGTGGAGGAGGATGTGCCCTCCAGACTCTTCTTCCTCTCCACATTTCCTGCACAAGAGAATGGGTGTTGTAAACCCCATCTTTTTCATGTGTGCCCTAAACGTCCAATGTCCAGTTATGAAACCAACCTCCCTTCAGAGTTTTGATCTTGCAAGATAAAGAGCTTCAACCGTGAACGATGGCCCTAACAGGACCTTCTTTACTTGCCTGTTACCTGGCGTTAGGTCTCCTTGTGCTTTCCAGCGACCCATGTAGAGGCAACCCTCTTGGCGAGGCTGTAAGCAACCCCACATGTCAACACTGAGCCAATGAGAGGTTATTCAGCGCCTTTCTTGGCACAGTGGTCTGCGCTCTCGTTTCCCAGTACCCCAGTGTACAATAAAATATCTTAATTAAACATCTAGTATAATTTACAGCTAACATCCTTTGTTTAGTTGCATAGCCCATTAAAATTGTTTAATATGCTCTCTGGTTAAAAGATGATTAAAAAAAAATCATTTTTCCCTTTCATTTAACTTTCCACAGTTAATTAAATTAACATTATAAGAAAGAGTGCTGATCGTCCGTTTAAAAAGTTGTCTGAAAAGTTTTGGTGATTAGATTTTAATATAGTGTGTTGGTTGACAAAAAAAGATTAAATATTAATTTGTGTGAAATTAAAAGATAAATTTTACTTTAATACAAGTTTGTTAATTGACCATAAATTAACATTTTTTGTCCAAAACAAAATTGTATACAAGGTGTCCCATAAGTAGGCAGCCAAACTTCTGGAGATTATTTCAAACGTCAAAACAAATAAAAATTGTCATATAAACATGTGGTCTATCTCGCTCCGTTTTCCATCTCTCTGCGTGTATGTAATTTTTACAAAAAGTATAATATCTCAAAAGTCAACTAAACTCTACAACTGATACAGCATAGGTATCTCGATCGAGATCCATTTACACCTCACGCAACTGCTAGCACCTTGGTCGACACGCATTATGTCGACCATTATTTATAGCATTATAACTACATAGATGATATTTATGAATACTATTATACAGGGTGATCAACTCAAGGTGGCCACCATTGGGATTTCAAAAAGTACTAATTTTACAGCAAACTTCAAATGGGGAACTTAATCTTATTTTTTATGTTCTTTACAATTACGTAGTTCAAACTTTAAATAAAATTTGGCGCCATTTTCCAATATGGTGGTCAACTTTGAAATTTCTTATGGTTTTGACTGTAAGAATTTGAGAAACTGCAAGAACTTTTCACCATTCAATTAAATAAAAATAATAATAAATAATCATAATGAGTCAAGCTTTTTATTTGTATTAGCAGAACACGCCTCTTTAATAAATTGTTGAAATAAGGATTTCTGAAACTTTCAGCGCTCCTAGTGGTGAAACGGTTAAGTATATTAAAATAATACCAAGAGTAAAAGATTCTAAGAATTACTAGTTCAACCTAAATCCATCATTAAAAAAAATAGGGATTCCCATAAAAAATTTCAAAGTATTAAATTTTGAACTATGTTATTGTAATGAACATAAAATATAAGGTTAAGTTCCCCATTTAACACGTTGATTGCGGGCGACGTTGATCAACGATGTGCCGCAGTAGCGCGTGTGGCGGGCAGCGTTGTACAATGATCCTACAGTCCTTGAAATGTATTGACTCCGTGTGAGGTTAGCCATTGCCCGGGAACGTTGTGTCGCTCGTCGCTTGTTGTGCCGGTCTTTGTGAACATTTCGATGTACTTCGTTTTTGGATACCATTATTTTTGTGTTTGTGGTACCAGTTCTACGTTTTAGTGTTTTTTAGGATTGTTATAAGTAATTTTTGTGCAATGGATGATAGTTTTCGACAAGTTCCACAAGGTTATTCATGAGTGAAATATAGTGTAACAATGGCGGTGGGAAGTGTTGTACAGTTTTTTTATTTTTAGTATTACCCATTTTTATATTACCATACATTATTAGGACTAACTGTACATTCTCATGCCATTCGATAACATTGTGCGCGAACTTATTATTATCGTGACTAAACATTATTTTTTCGACAGAAGATGTTTTTTTTGTTGTTGTAAAACTGTTTATTTATTCTGTTATGCAATTATCAATAATGGGACTGTACAAAATTGTCAACAATCACCAGCTGAGTAACGCTTACCGGCACCTCAGGCGGACAACGTTGATCAATGCACCGGAAATGACGTCAATGGAATTGGCCTAATTCCATACCTGGACACCTTCTGACACTACTCTGGCTACAATGGGACTATTTATAAAGTAAATAAAAATTTATTATATTTCAGCCTGGGGCATGCACAATGTTGGGCGATTTCAGCAATGAACGTGTTAAAGTTTGCTGTAAAATTAGTACTTTTTGAAATCCCAATGGTGGCCACCTTGAATTGTTCTACGAAAATCATAGAATAATAATCTCTTGGTTGTGGGGCTATTTTCGTTCCGCAGATATACATATTAGCCTATTGAAAACCACCAATATTCTCTACCAGCTGCTTAGTAGTCTATGTTTACACTTGAGAAAAATAAGGTCTAATAAATTATAAGTTTTATTAGACAAAACGTGATCATTCAGTATAGTCCTGGTAATCCGAAATAATTGTGACCAAACCCATTTCGGATTACCGAATTTTACAGATTAAACAGATTCTTAAAACCCTCTTTTGATAAAACATAACACATGTAATATTCCTAACAGTACTTAAGTTTTGAAAGCAATAAATAGGCTATGATTATAAAAAGGAGAGTGAACCCTTTAATAAAAAAATACATTCAACTAAGACATAAGATCAAACACCGTTTTTAAGACAAAAAGTTGGAGTAACTAGCGGAAATCGATCCCGGCCCCAACTCTATCTGATTCCATTCCATTCACCATTTGGCCACTTAATCAGCTGACGGAAGTCGTGTGCATATTTCTGGCGTTCTCACATTACCTCAGACAGCACTGTTCCTAATTTCCAATGTCAGTATCTTATCAACAGTTCGAACTCATGTGTTTTATGAATCTTAGTTTTGTTGTAACCCATACAGAAGCTCCAGCGGCGTTTGATGTCAGACTACGCTATGTACAGCAACACCCCGATTCGACCCCAGTGGCTACCATGTTTCGACTTGCTGGCGTAGTTTAGTTTCGAGAGATAGGAATTCTTTAAAGTAAAGAAATTTAACTGATACTTCCAGACCAAAGTAATATTTGAAAAGTTTATTTAACCCTAGATCATGAGGAACGACATAATTTATGCTGTTCACAAAACCCCTTCTATGAACTGAGTGAGGAACTGCATAATTTATGCTGTTGCATTCAAATCAATAAAACATATGTTTATTATCAAGCAATCACTACAAAGTTGGTACCAATCGAAACAGAATGTTCTGTTCTATACATATCAGATTTTAAATAATTTTGCTATGCCATTTTATAAACGTAGGAAATAAAATTAGAACGTGAAACTCGAAATTTCTGCCCGGCAGAGGTCTGGAGGGAGTAAAATTGCCGATGTTTGAGATCACTGAAGAATAACCAGAAGAATAAGGCGTGCCAAATGTTAGTCTGTAGAAAATGAAATACTCTATCCAACAAAACAAATTTCATTCTCTTAGCTGCATTGGGTATTTTACAAAAAATATTTTTGTACATCCTTGTTTACACGATTTCCCAAAAGCGAGGTACGGCATAATTTATGCTGTTGATAAAAGTTTAGCTAATAATTTATTTATTGAGATGAAAACTTGTGCTGCTTTGAGCGAATTTCGTGAAGTAGGTTGGCAATGGTCACGTGACAAGTTTTCACTTTACTGGAAGAAGCAGAGCCCGTCAACGCCACGGCCAGAGTAGACACAGCCATTTTTTCTTTTTTAGTGTCCCATTTTCTTTGCAAGTGTTTTATTTGCTGTATGTTTTATAAATTACTATTTGAATGGATAAAATGTTGTGTTGTGTTTAGTGTAGTCATGGTACAATGTGCTATAGTGGTTTTTAGTGTCTAAAATAATCAGAAATAGCGAAATTGATACTTATGTAGGTACTAGCCTAAACATTTATTTTTTATCCGATTTTAACAAACAACGTGTGTACGGATAGGGTGTTAGTCTAGCCTACTTATAGTAATCTTAGAAAAAAATAAAAAATAGTATGTATTATTTCTGTTCAATCTAAATAGATTGTATATTTTATTTACGTGAAAAAAATAAGCAGTAGGGAGCACACATTGGTCACCTGATGCTCACGATCTAGGGTTAAACAGTTAAATACTTGAAATAATATTTTTTTGCAAAATCTACTGTCAATTTCGTTTTCGGATTTGCGGGACTACTGTATTCTGATTCTAAATAACATTTTCAAGACTATGGCTATTTTGAAATTGCAATTGTACTGAAATATAAGTTTTTAATTCATTTTTTTTTTTTTTATTTATTGGATGTTTTTGAATTTTTGGAAAACAAGACGAACATGAAATGTATGGTAAGATTAATTCTTACATATTATTATTCTTCATACTAATATGTAAAAATTAACTTAAAACAAATATATGACATTTAGGATATTGAATTATATATGATTTTTTTACTATCTTTCAAAAAAGCCCTTTCGAATGCGCCAGTTAGCACTTAGCGGTTGAGATAAAGACTCACTGCTTCTAGGGTTAACCCTTAAGTGCCAACGTCCGACTAGGATGACGCGGCAAAATGGTGTGAGAAAACCCAATGTCCGACTAGGATGACACGGCAAAATGGTGCGAGAAAACCCAATGCCCGACAAGGAGGAAGCGACAAAAAATTCTAATAAATTATTAATTATGAGGCTATCCATTGTTAAACTAGTTATAAATGTAATCACGAAAGACCAAAGACCAATATTTTTATAGTTAAATTGTTATTGTTCATGGTCAAAATAATATAGTACATTATATAATTCATATCGTCATGGCAACGTGTGTTATATTGTTTGTGACTTACACTTCGATATAGTTTATTTTGGTGTTTTAGTGTTTTTACCATTAGGTTTGTGACTGGTAGGAGGGAAAATAAAACAAAACAAAAAACAATTTATTTGCAAAATGTTAATAGGGGCTTCATTCCTACTGTCTCTACCATTCCATATTCATTAAAAAAAAATGTTTGTTACCTAAATAACATAGTTATTTAGTAATAAGTATTTATTACTTATTACTAAATACTTATTAACATAGCAATAGTTAATAAGTATTTGTAAATATTGTTTTATTTTTGTAAAACTAAGAACAGAGTTATTTTAAATAGGCCTTATACAACAAATTAAAAAATGTAAAATTGTAATAATTTGAAAAGAGTGGAAGAAAATCTTTATTTTTGAAAATAGAAGATTTTATTTTTGTGTCTATATAAAAAACATGTCTTGTTTTGACAAATAAATCAGTTACTAGTATGAGGATTTTTTTCTAGACTAAATGTTAGTAAAACTTAAAAAATTATAGCCTTTTTTGTAAATGAAAGTTTTCTGAATTTAAAAATACTAATTTTATCGGCATGATAAATAAATATTATGTTTAGTTATAATATAGTTTCATAAATAAAACAAAACAAAAAATATTAATTTCTACAAAAAAAATAACAAAGTTATATTGGTTTTTCCAAACAGCTGTAAAACTGGGCTTTCTCGCATTACTATATAGCGCTCAGGCCGGGATTTCTCGCATGCATACTAGGCAAAACTCCTGGCACTCAAAGGGTTAAGATAAAATCATCAACCTTAGTATGAATACTGGCCTTAATAGTTTGCATATTCTTTACAAATTTCATTTCTGTACACCAGTCTTTTTTAAATGGCGGCCATATAAAGTGTTTAAAGCCAAATATGTCAAAAACTTTAAATTTTAGTAAAAACTTCTATGATAACCAAAATATCAAAGATTTTGTTCAACTTATGATGTTATAAATATCGTTAAGAACTAACAAATATTAACTGAGAAATTTAAATCGTTATCAAATAAAGAAAATTTCCTTGCTGAAGAATCCATTATAAGACAAAAATTTATTTTACTTAGTTAATATCTATTCAGTTTTAAATATATACCATAATGTGCGGGAAATAGTTTAGTTTGAAGGTTGTTTACATTAAATCTGAATTTGTGATTTGAACAGCTTTTTTTTTAAATTTATTTTTTCCATTCTTTTATTTTAAAAGATAAATGCATGTCTGTACATTCCTTAGAAATGTAATCAATTGAACATCTGTTTTTATTTAGGTGTGTTTTTACATCCTTTAATTTAAATTCAATTCAACATTAACATGTGACTTAAAGCAAACTTTCTTATTCAGACCTAAATAAAAACGATGTTCAATTAACTACATTTCTAAGGAATATACAGACGAAACACTAATTTTATTTAAATACAAGTATGAAAAAAATCCTCTAAATCAACTTTTCAATTGATCACAGCCAGATTTTATGTAAACAACTTTCAACAACTTGAGTTGTGGCTTAGTCCAGTACCTGGACATAAAACAGGACATTACTCTGAAATTCTTTAAAATAGCAATGATTCGACTGAAAATTTGTTGTTCAACTTTTCCAACCTTTTAGTTCAAACTTGATATCAAGCTGATAGACGTTGTTTATTTTTTAGGGGTGAAAACCACCCTATTCATAAAAAATTAAAAGTGAGTAAGTCGTATTATATTTTAAAATCACGTTTTTATACTCGGAACATATTTTATTTCCTGTTGTAGAGCATAATTCATCTAAATATCATAGGCTTCAACCCCTAAAAAAACCATCCCTGCCGATAGAAATTAAAAAAGGCAGTTTATATGTTGAATTAATGTTTCTATATTAAAATTGACAATTTGTTTCTTGTTCTAGAACATAATTTATTGTACCTCATTATATTGGACCCTAAAAACCACCCCTACTGAGAAAATTTGTTTGCTAGAGACATGTTTACACACGCTGCTAGAGCAGGTGCAGTTTGGAGGTCAAAGCCGCTTGGTTCTGCCTCTTCATATTCATAACTTTGCGCACAAAAATATGAATACCTGAAAAAAGTTCGGCACGGCATCAGAATAGCATCGGCACAGCTCGGATTAACAAGAAACATATCTATTCCAGTAATGAATTTTTAAAATTTTTTATTTTCAATTAATTTATTAGTAATAAATAAATATGCATCTTAGTGCGCTTGATACGAGAATGAACTCGTACACATGATTTTAACAGTTGTGTCCAACATTTTAGAAAATTAAATTTATATACCAATAGTACAAAAACTAATTATTTACAATTAATTCTGCTTGAAACCCGAGGCCTTAGTAAATAGTCCAATGGTAATGACAGACAACACCGTCTTACGGGAGGTTGAGTCAGCAAAGTTCCTTGGGATATAATTTGATCGAAGTTTGACCTGGACTAGCCATGTGGACCATGTCTGTGCCAGAGTTTCATCAGGCGTTTACGCCCTGAGAAAACTGTCAATGTTTTGTCCAATTTAAGTTCTTCTCATGGCCTACTTTGGTCTAATTCATTCCCACCTTACCTATGGAATCCCAGTACTGGGTGGATGCTCAAGCACTCAATTCCTCTTAATTTTCAGACTGCAAAAAAAGCAGTACGTATTATATCAAAACTGAATTCTAGAGTCGTGTAAACAGCCTTTATTGAGCTGATATTACTAACACTGCCCTGTCTCTACATCCTTGAAACTACTCTCCTCTGTATGACCAAGTGTTTCCTTATGCGAGGTAGTGACATACATACGTATGGAACCTAAGGCAGGGACAGTTACAGAATTGGACAGCACAGAACGTCGATATATGAGCACTTACCGTCGCAGGCGGTTGTTACGTTTATCAACAGCCTACCTGACTCAATGAGAAATGTTCCAGTGCCCCACACCTTTGGCGAACTTTATCAGAACTGCGTCCACAAAAAAAAAAAAAACAAAAAATGAATCTTTAATATTTTATAAGCTTTCTTTCTAATTAACACTTACCTTGCTAAAATCCAAACTTTTTAAGTTAATCGTGAAAAACCATTATAAAACATGCATTTTTTTAGAGCCTTAAATCGACTCTTTCAATAAGGAACAACTCCGAAAATATTAACTTCTCAAAAAAATTTTCAAGAATATTTTAAGCTTAAAACAAGACGATGTATTGATTTCTGCAGCTGTTTTGCATGTCAAAATTTACACCCCTAATTTTTA
Organism: Stictocephala bisonia; assembly: GCA_035578905.1. NCBI lineage: Eukaryota > Metazoa > Arthropoda > Insecta > Hemiptera > Membracidae > Stictocephala > Stictocephala bisonia. The sequence continues at coordinate 370,863 of JAQJVL010000280.1, forward strand.
CCCCCAAGATGAGAACATCTATTGGCAACGTATCTCATTTGTTTTTTGGATCTTTCTCTAGTTACTACCAAATTTTTAAGTGAATTAGTGTTATCCTAAAGAATTTCTTCCCCAAAACGTACAGGTACTGAACTACTTCAGGCCTTCGGCCTCTAGCCCCAATTTAGTGGGATGGTAACTAAAATACTTTTAATTGTAATTTGCATCTTTACTGAAAATTTAATTAGAATCGTTAAAATAAAGCTTGAAAAAATGTATTTCATAAAGTTTTTATAAAAACATGTATACAAAAATGTTATAACTCAAAAACTATTACAGTTAGGTATATTTGTTTTTACTAAAATGTTTTAAATTGTAATTCACATCTTTACTGAAAATTTAATCATAATCGCAATTTTTGAGAAAATTCCATTTGTATGTTTTTTGCCAATAAAAAGAACTAAAATTTCAAAAAAGTGAAAAACTGTTTTGAGATATTGTTTATATATACTTGCATACAAAATTTTATAAAAATCGATATATCCGTTTGGTCTCCAGCGAAGTGCACATACGGACAGACACCAAAAAAAAAAAAAAAAAAAAAAAAAAAAAAACGGGTTCAGGGGGCCCTAAAATAGATTTTTAGACCAACTTGTTAAAAAACTTTTTGAACCATCACAATATTTATTTATGGTAACGCACATGGGAGAAAGTAAAAAGACTGGTGTACAGAAATGAAATTTCTAAGATATATGTGAACCAATAAGACCAATATTCATACCAAGTTTCATGATTTTACCTTAATTTCTCATGAGAAGCTTTTTGTAAAAATTACATAAAGATAGGTGGAAAACTGAGTAAGATAGACCGTGTGTTCAAATGACATTTTTTGTTTGTTTTGACCTTTGGAATAACCTCTTGAAGTTTGGCTGCCTACTTACTGAACACCCTGTATATTTCTTCCTGATAGTGCTGTGGCTGAGTATTTTTTTATTTTATTCTTGAATAAATTTTGCAAAATGTTTTTATTATATCCTATTAATATCTTTTTGTCGTAAAATAAGCAACAGATTAATTTTTCTTTTAAAATTGAGTGGCAGTTGTGATGATCGGCTCTCTGTGAGAAGTGGAATGTAGTAGTCTGTGTTGTGTGCAGTAATTTACTCTTACTTTGCAGATGAGTTGGTGGTTGAGAAGGAGAGATACCGTGTCATCGGCGATGGATTGGACTTGGCCTTTGTAGAGTTATACGGATACTAATCAACTTTAGCAAGCGTGTGCCATCACTCTCACATTCACCTTTAGATTAACTGTCGCCGCTTACTTTTCTGCTTATTTTTATTTTGCTGTAAAGATTCATGCAGAATTTTATCCGTTAATTCCCAAACCCTTTTCTTTGCATTAAGTTAAACTTTGTATTCATAGTTTTTGAAAGGTTGTAGTAATTATGTTGGATTCATTGTTTTAATACTCATACTATAAAACATACAATAAAAGTATATTTTCTGATTCTAAAGAGTAATTGCTGTAAATATATATATCTTGATTACTCCATATTTTTTATATTCTGCAAAGCCTAGCCAATCAACGCTTGACAAGAATTGACTCTGGAAAATATTTACAAAGGTGAATCGCACAGAGTGGTTGGGAATTAACATTGAGATTTAAGAGTAAAACATTTGTTGCAATTTATTAAAGATATTTATTATGTTTAAAAATAATTCGTATATTTATTTATTTGTATATTTTTTGATTTGTTAGTTTAGTATTACTTTGTTTACTTTCATTGCAAACTGTATATAAATTAGCTAATTCTCATCTCTTGCCTAATCGTGTTTTTATTTATTCTGTTATTAACGTTAACAACTTTCCGCTTTGAAGTATTGTGTTTAAATTCGGAACAAATTGTACTAAACTAACAACGTAACATCGGTGAGCGTAGGGTCACTACACTAGCATGAACGTCACTTAATAATTTTATTTCAATTGTTAGTTTATCTAAGATTATTTTTAGTTTTAGAATGTGATGTTTGTTTTATTTTTTATTTGAATGTTTATGTAGTCGCCTTGTCGGCCATTGTAATCTCGCTTACTCTAATGTATCTGGGGACTATTAATGTGCAAAGACCATCGGAAGCAATCACCTGTACAGGTTCCTTTAAGTATATTATTATATAATAATTTTAAAATTTATACTTAATATAAAGGTGAATAAAACTGCCACCAACGTATTTGTTTTGTTTTTTTTTTACCATTTTCTCATTTAGTAAGTAGCATTAGTTTTTATTTTGAATGAGTTCAAACAGATTTTATTTTAAAACACTAAGATTAAAAATGATCAATTTCATTGATTTGCTTGTAAATGATGAATGTTAATATTAGATGAGAAGCAGGCATTGATTGATGTTGTGAATTATTTTGGCTGCTGACTTTGCCTTAGTTGTTGTACAAAGTAGTGCTTTTGGCTTGGAATTGGCTTCAGCAAAGTATCAGTGCACATTAATGGATTAAACAACTAAAAGCCCAAGTTTTGTAAACACTAAATAAAATTGCCAAAATATTGTCAGTTTATTCTTTCTATTTACTTTTTTCTCAGTTAACATTTAATCTTGCATTATTACATCTAATTTCAGTAATTTTTTCTTTAAATAACCAGTTATAATTACTGGAATGAATATCTTGTACTCTCAAATCAATGGCTACAGAGTAATGAATATCTTGTATTCTCAAATCAATGGCTAAAGAGTAATAGATTTTCCATGTTTTATGTTTTAATTTTATGAATTCCAGTTAACTTGAAACAGATATGTTCATTGGTATTTTAATTTAATTTAACAGAGAAGTTAATGTTGCAAAGCATTGTATGATCTATCAACTTTGCTAATGTGTGAATTAATTATGTAAAAAGCTTTTTTCTGTTATTAGCACCACACATAAAAATTATTTTTATAATTTTGAGTGCTTAAACTGGGCATACAATGTTCATTGTTGAATTCATGTAGTTCAACATTTAAGTCTTGTTTCAAGTACAACAATTGATTGAAGTTAAATAAATATATTACCAATGTTAAAGCACAAGATAGACATGTGCAAAATGAAATATATTAATTTAAATGAGAAAAGAATTCTGATTTTTCACATTTAGTTTTATTTTATCACAAAGTGATTTATTATCATTTGGAAGTTCGTCAATTGTAAAAGGAAAGAGAGCAAAGAATTATTGGATGTACCCAAATGGAGTATCTTGTTTATTAAATGTTTGTACAATTGATTTTAAAATGAGCGTATTTCATAAACAATGATTTACTTAGTACACTGTCCTTGATAATGTAATGGGTGAGCCAAAATAAGACGGTTTTCAAATGAAGTTGAGAGCCAAACAGTATAACATTGCAAAAACAAATACAATAATAAAATGATTTATGCCATTTTATCTATGCTAGATAATGCCTCTCGAGTGACGTCCATTTACTTCTACACAGGCTTGCATATTTTCAACAAACTTGCAGTTACTTTTCGTTTCATTGGTAGAGGAATAGCAGCTCAGTTCTTTTGCACTGCTTAAGATCAGCAATATCGCAGGGCATCAACACTAAAACTTTACTTTTCAGATAGCTCCTTAGCCATAATCAAATCAAATTCTCTTTATTGCCATTAGGTACTAATTGTACAATAGGCCATGTCACAGTTAAGTGTAAAATAACGTACACTATGTCAATAATTTAATATATTACAGTTTCTATAAGTTTCCAAAATTACAGGTAAATTTATATATGATATGTTAGGCTATATTAGGGTTGGTAATTGTGGCGATAATCTAATAAACACAAACAGTAGTAATAAATAAATGCACAAACAATAACAAATAAATAAATAATATGACAGGTACATAAAGCAGTTTATTATGGCCCACCCGTTACAAATATGTTTCAAAACTGCATTAATTATAACTGAAAAGTTTTAAATATATCATCTTGTAATCTCAAAATTAAAAAATGGTATAACGTAATGACCAACCTATTTTCAAATAAAAATGTACTAACCACTATGGCTTAGGAAACTTAATAATAAATACAAGCCCATTATTTTATTTATCAATTCTAAAAATGTATGGTAATTTTACTTAATGAAATATAAAATGATAGTTTCCTTCTTAATTTAAGTTTTAGTATTCCAAGCTAATGGTTTTGATTTTTTAGCCAGTATGCTCATTTCTCAAAAGGAAATATGAAATTTGTTATAAGAATAGGCTTAAGTAATCTTTTACTTTAAATCATTCAGCAGAAATTCTGACTTTACATTCTATTGTTGAAGCTCTTGCATTTCATAAGAAAAAAGAATGGAATGTGAATTAAAATAAACAGATATTATTCTCAAGATGGTAGAAGGAAAGCTAAATCAGAGTCAAGAATGATTTAAAATTAGCTGTCATTGACTATGTGACCAGGAGGGACATATTAAAATTAGCTGTCATTGACTATGTGACCAGGAGGGACATATTAAAATTAGCTGTCATTGACTATGTGACCAGGAGGGACATATTAAAATTAGCTGTCATTGACTATGTGACCAGGAGGGACATATTAAAATTAGCTGTCATTGACTATGTGACCAGGAGGGACATATTAAAATTAGCTGTCATTGACTATGTGACCAGGAGGGACATATTAAAATTAGCTGTCATTGACTATGTGACCAGGAGGGCCAGGAGGGACATTTTAAAACTAGCTGTCATTGACTATGTGACCAGGAGGGACATATTAAAACTAGCTGTCATTGACTATGTGACCAGGAGGGACATATTAAAACTAGCTGTCATTGACTATGTGACCAGGAGGGACATATTAAAACTAGCTGTCATTGACTATGTGACCAGGAGGGACATATTAAAACTCAACAAACACAAAAAACTTTCTATTACCTTTATTAAGATTATAGAAAACATTGATTAATTATTTATCTGGTTAAATATAGAGTTTCTCCTTTTTCAATAACAATATTTTAGTTTTTTTATGTAATCTTTTTACTTTTGAAATCCTTTGATATTTGAGGAAATCAGTTCTTCACTCAATTCCCTAAGGTAAGAAGAGAGTTTATATATTTATCAGTATTTCTTATATTATTGCCCTACTTTTTTGGCTATATCTATTTCTGACATTAAACATTAGTTTACAACTAACTTATAAGATCTAATGGTTCTTTAAAGATTTTTATAAATAATGAAAAAACATATTGCTTTTAATATAAAACTTCCTCTATTGTCCAATCAAAATATGAAGGTTTGCTCAATTTGAGTGAAATAAATTTTTTGCTGGTTTTTGTTATTGTTAAAATGAAAAATTTGATATTCTTAAGGTTTAATGTAAGGAATTAAACGTTTTTGTAATAGTAAACACAGCTAAAGAAGGATTTACTTCTTGAATTTTGACATTGAATTAACTTCAAACATACCTGTGGAAGATTAAAATAGTCAAAATTTATTTTGTAGGTTAAAATCTAATTATTGTATTTTTATAACAATTCTAAAACTCATCTTGTAACATTTACATTAATATGATATATTTTTTATAATCTTGTCTTTCAAGATTAAACCGTTCAATAAATAATTTTTGAATTAAAGAATTATTCTAGAACTTCACTCAAACTAAACTTGCATTTGCCGTTGCTGTGACTTAAAACTTAGTTCTAACCTAAATGTTATAACACTTTTTCGCTTCTCTAATAAAAAATTAGCATATATATAGATTTTAATTGTATTTAAATTTTCAATGACTCGATTGATAATATTTATTTTGGCACAGATGAATTGGTCCATGAGAAGGAGAAATACAAATACATCTGCGACGATTTGGATCAAACCTTCTGCGAGCTCATTGGTTAAAACAGTTGCCGCTGTTGTTCAGTTGCCACTGGCTGAGAGGGGGAGACTCAATATTCCAAATCAACATCTAGTTTAACAAGCACTATCATCTTAAATAACCTCACACATACAATATATATGTACAAATATTTTATTTTTACAAAATCAAGAACGAGATCCATTTTTATTGTTTAATGGTTATATAAATATAAAGATTATTATTTACTTGAGTTTATTTTTCCCTTTTTGTTGTTTTTTTAGATTTTATTACTTTTACATTTTAATTTTACATCATATATGTTTGTACTAAATTACAATATTGGTGTTTTTCAAGCTTAAAAGAGTTTTTACAAGTTTCTTAACTACACTAAACAAATTTAGGACTTAAATATTATTTTATAACTTTTGTCATAAATTTACCATATGGAATGAGGACAATGTAACTTGGGAAATAAGTCAATTATATAGTTATTGAATTTGGGTTTCTGGTGCGTTTGATATGAGCTGTTCCTCCAGTTGATAATACCTCAGGATTATATTTTTAAAGAAGTTATACCTCATAGAGTAAACAGATAGTTTCAATGTTTGCTAATGATATCCTCATTAACGTAACCAAACTTAAAAAAGGTTTTATTTGCACAAAATAAATACTGCAAAGAAGTAAGAAGCTGTTCTGGAGAATAATAAAGAAATGGCAATAAGAAATGTTAAGGATAGATTCCAATATCACTCACTTATCATATTAGGGAGAGCAATAGAATCTTTATTCCGTGAAAACACAAATAACAATTATATTTTAATTATATTACGGTAAAATTAAAATCAAGTCTTATGACATGTTTTTCTTTAAGAGTAGTTTAAACTTACTCATTACAAATTCTAATAAATGCAAAAAACCTTTCTTTAATTGAGAAATTGCTTTGTTGATTTCATGCTGTGAATAATTAATTATTAATTTCTTATTTAAATTATAAGAACACTTTCTTGCAATGTACATTTTTTGTTCTCATACAATTTTAAATTGAGTCTATCAACTCTAATTTTGCTGCTTGTGTTGTAATTACATACAGATTTACCAGGTTTTTAAACTAAATAACTTATAGACTTAAGTAGGATTTTGAGTTCCTTAATATAATGATATACCGAATAAGACTATTAAGTGTAACTTAATGCTTATTGCCCTATTTGTTTAAGTTGTATTTTGTTTTGGTTTTGCATAAATAGTAATACTATACGAAAAATGAGGAATCAATTAACCCAATGTGAATCCATTTCAAAGCTTTTCAATCAGTAATTTTGATGCACCACAGTAGTTAAATATTTCGAAAAGTTTGTATACTACTTTGTTACCATGTCTGTTCCAAGACAATCTTCTATGGATGGTAGGGTTTAAATTATTATGTTTTAAACTATCCTATTTGTTAAATTTTTTTAGTTTGAAAGAAAGTTATGATTGTTAAGGAATTTTTTCAATGTTTCCAGATTAATATATGATCTGGAAGTGATGCTTCAATTTATGAGTATTAAAATATCCACAAATTTTTATCCTGGAAGATGTAAATGATTAGCATGTGTTTCTTCACATTTATGTTCATTAATAAGAAATATTGAATCGAGAATTTCATTGTTATATTAGAATCTGCAGGACAAAATGGGTGATGGGATGGCTGTTTTAAACCACTCTAGATTTTCTCTGACTTTCATTAAATACCCTTTTAAATTCTACACCGGTATTTATGTACAGAAACAATTTTTACGTACATAAAAATTTATGTACATAAAGTTTATGTACATAAAAATAATTAAATTTTAAGACAAATTTATAAATATAAAAAATGATCATTTTTTTTTGTTTATTTATAACAACACTTACAAATATAACTGGAAAACTTTCCTTTCTGTTACCAATGTATATTTTTTATTAAAGTAACAATTTACATGAAGTATGACGTAATACTTAAGAAATAAATGTACAAATTTTGTATTTCAAGATATTAACTGTACATACATATAAAACAGTTAGATGAGAGTGCTTAATAGTTTTAAAAGAACTAATTAAAAATATTAAAGAAATACTATCATGAGAACCAAAACACAGACATAAACAAACTATACAATACTTTGGCGCTGGGCATGAAAACAGGTCATGTCTTGTTTTGTTGTCTATGTCAGTTGCAGCCAACTGATAATGCATATTAGGAAATCTATTGTAGGTTATGTTTTATATAAAATTAACTCCATGTTATTTAATTTGTGTAATGTGTACATAATGTACATAAGATTGACACAAATTTGTGTGTGCGATGATGAATGAAAAAACTTTGATCAAGTCTTTTTCGCTCAATTCATGCAAGCGATAAACTGCCTGCTCTGTCCTAAAATGGTTAATATTCATACAAGATATATCAGACACTTATAACATAACCCATTATCACCTATCTGCACCTCTGTGCTTACTGGAATACCTTGTGAGATTTGTTCAATCCTTATTTACACCACCTAGAACAAATACTGTTAAGTGTTTTCTGTAAGATATGTTATTTTCCTAATTTAGATCACTAAATTATCTGTCCATGCAAACTATATTCTCTTGTTGTTTATAAGCATGCATATTTTTTCAATCTTTCTAGATGTGGCACAAATAGCACTTGCATGTATGTTACTCTACACTTTCTTATTTACAATTTGGTTCGGTTTTGTGTTTCCAAGTAAAATTTCAATGACAGAAAATTGTATGATAAAATTGGTTATGTAAAAATGAAAGATTGCTACCCTGAAAGCACAGGGATTTATAAAAGAAGTTCAGTCTTGTTACTTGAGGGATTAATATCTTCTGTAAGTTGATTGGGTACTGCATAGGATATTGATTGCCTCTTCTTACTTTAAATTATTGTTAATATGAATATACAGGGTGAAAGAAATGTGGAAACGCTTTCACAACTTTTCTATGAAGTGAAATCTTGTATTTCAATATAGTTACAAAGAACACACTTTTTGATGGCATTAGCGACATTTCATCTTTTCAGGGCCTACATGGAGTTGAACAAAAATCTTTAATGTAAGCCTAGGTCGAGTTTGGTATCAAATGAAATGGAATTAATTGCCATATACCAGACTTCAAAAGGTCTATCCTTTCCAGAGTAGTGATCATTTGAATTTCAAATTTACTAATTTCAAATTTTTTTTCTTCACTATTTAACGATTTAAATAGTGTAAAAATTAAACTATCTTGAAAAAAATAAAGTTGTAGTGAAAGTGTTTCTATATTTTCTACGCTTTCACAACAACTTTATTTTTTCCATAGATAATTTGACAATTAATTTTTTTTTAGTTATTGTGTTCCATAAAGTATAATTGTTGATCAGAATAATTTAGGCTACTTAAAATCGTTGTAGCGGAGAACAAAAATGTCAAATTAGTAAATTTGAAATTCAAATGATCGCTACTCTGGAAAGGATACACCTTTCGAAGTCCGGTTTGTGTCAATTAACTTCTATTGCATAAACCTTTAATTTGATATCAAACTCAACCTAGGCTTACATTAAAGATTTTCGTTCAACTCCACGTGGACCATCCCCCTGAAAAGATGAAATGTCGCTAATGGTGTCAAAAAGTATGTTCTTTGTAACCATGATGATGTACAAGATGTCACTTTTACCAGTTAAATTATAGAAAAGTTGTGAAAGCGTTTCCATATTTTTGTTCTACCCTGTATATTCACTCTTATATATTTGTATTATGTGCAGGATAAAGAGGGAATAATATTTTCTTTAATATTACAACTGTACAACAAACCATCTCAACTGAATTAGTAAAAACCCTTGTAACATCACTCCAGGAAGGTAGAAGAGGACAGAAGAAATAAGTATAAGAACATGTAAAAATCAAGGTGTTTTCTGCTGGTTTTCAAATTATTTGTTTATATATTTATGTTATTCAATAGTTTTTCCTTGGTATAGCAGTTATATACAGGGTGTTTGGACACTCTTTAGCCAAACTTTAGGATTTAGCTCTGGACATGGAAACAAATAAAAAGTTTCATATAACAGTAAGGTCTATGTCACTTCGTTAATTGTCTGTCTATGTTTGTGATTTTTATAAAAAAATTAATATCTCAGGATCCATCAATGATACAGATTTTAAGTTTTACATATGTAGTAAGGCAGATAGCAACTAAAGGTACAATTATTTTCGGTATTTTTTTGTTCTTTGGAACGGTAACCGTTTGGAAATAGCTTAAGATAGAAAAATTAATGGTTTTTTTTCTTTGTCAGTTTTAAAAATGTACAGATGGAAGGTTAACGAAGCGAGATCGACAATACTGTTACATGACATTTTTTTTTTGTTTTATGTCCAGAACTAAATCCCATAGTGTGGCCAAAGAGTTCCCAAACACCCTGTATTGTAGATAGTTTGTCTAACAAGATTAAATTACAGGAACCATTGCATTCCCCATTGATCTCTTATTGATCAATCAGTATATTGGAGAGATAGGACATCAGCAAACTTACCTTAGAAGACAAGTTCACTAACACCAGAGTAGTAGTAACAAAAGAAACACATAATCACACGAATTTTCAGTGCCACTGGCACTTTTTCAGGTGAGTAGAGAGAGAGAGAGAGACCAAGTGGCACTGAAAATTCATGTGATTATGTGTTTCTTTTGTGTATGTTACCACTACTCTGGTGTTAGTGAACTTGTCTTCTAAGGTAAGTTTGTTGATGTCCTATCTCTCCAATATACTAATTCCTGGCCTAGTGCCCTTTAACCTAACCTAAAATAATTGATCAATCAATAAACTGTCCATAATCATAAGATTGAGATATTGTCAGATAGGATTTTATCTGCTGAAGTAAGACTATTTCCATGTATGTTCTTGCTCTGTCACACCCAGGGGCGGTCTAAGGTGAAAATTGCAAATGTGCAAGACTTACATTTTATGCCTTTACGGGGGGGGGGGGGGGTCTGGAATATTTTTTTAAATTTAAGGTCTAAAAACTCAGACTTTGTGGAATTTTGCGCCTTTTAAAACATTACATTTGTCTCTAAATATGATTTATTATTGATTGACTTGCTAGGTTTAATGCTCTTTCTTCTACCTTAAATCACTATCATGTTAAATAAACTAATGAAAACTTCTGGGTCACGTTATAATCATTTTTAAACTTATATTTGAAGTACTCTCAGAATAAATAGCTAATGCGGGAATTACTGTCTGCCATACCTAAGGTTAATTTTCACATCTAATGGGTAAAAGAAAATAAAACAACAGAACATAGTGAGTCAATAATTATTGAGTTTACTAATGGTGCACACACAACAAAAGTTTATTAACTATTAAGGTAGCTACATAGTCTCTTTTATTATACATCCATACAAGGGCTTTTTTGCTTTCATTTCGGAGAGTGAATTAACTAAGTCCAAATAATCAATTGACTGAGTTTTCAATTGATAAAATTGAACGGCTGCTTAGTCTTTCTTGAGACATACTAAATAAGAAAAAGGAGCTGAAATGTAAACCTAATTGGCAGACTTGAACTGCAAGAGCAGATGACACAACTCTCCACATTGTATCACCAGTTCAAAAATGTAAAGCACTTCACCAACTGTCTTTAGTGTGAGATGCTGGTCTCAATAAATTAAAGAAAATTTAAGAAATTGTCTATATGCAACATTTGTCTATTTTCAAATGTTGTTTATTAGCAAGCATATTAATAGAATGAAATGTAGGGAAGTTGTGGGGAATAAACCAATTCTTATGCCATTTTAGTAGCCATGGTGGAATGGTTTACGATAGATTGTTTGTTGTTGAGGTATTTATTAACATTTATGATTCTTGTGTTTGTACTCAGCGTCATATACATTTCAATCTGGTTGGATATAATGTAATCCACTGTGTAACACAATTATAATATAGATTCCTAACTCCAAAGCAACAGGTTTATCATGAATATGCAAGTCTACAGACCATCTAAGGTCAGCCAGAAGCCAAGTAGCTTCCATTGCAAATAAGATTTTAGAAAAAGTGTTCAACACCTTCAATGCAAGACTAGAAGAACGTATGGTAAACTGTCATCATTTAGCGGTGTAAAAATGTCTCATGAAAGTTATTCACTTTGCAACGAAGGATAAAATTGCAGTAGAAATGTTTATGAATATAGATAGTATTTTATTTCAAAACCAACAGGTATAATTCCCTGTCCTTGTATATTCAGGTCACGTATAATAAGCCCAAATTGGTGAGGGATTCTCAGAAGGGTCGTTTTGGTTGACTTATCTCCCACCCCTGTTGTTTCAAAATTGTAATTAGAAATTTAGTATTATTACTACACAAGAAATTATATTCTATTATTTTTGTTTTTATAAAAAATCTTGTTGCAAACCTGTGAGCAGTTCCTAACACAGTGAAATTTAAACAGGTTTTATACATAAAGTTTTAATCATATTTGATCTTAAAATGTGAATGTGTACGTTTGATTAGACCTTTTGCATTGATGGGCAGCGCACATGGTTTTCCTCCAGGTTATGAAATAAATCACTCTTTTAAAAATATTATATATTTCTAAAAAAATTATGCAAAACTTAAATTTTATGGCTTAAATACGAACAAAATTAAATCATTATAATTATCTTAAAATGTTGAATAGTTTTAAACTCATCAAAGAAATCATTCTTCTATTCAGTATCACCCTTGATTATATACACCTACAATAGATATTCCATCTAATAGGAATATTTGTGCCCGTAGTTTTGTCAGCACTGGTGGCGCAGTGCTGTAACTCAGCTACTTGGGGACAAAGTGTTTGAGATTGTTGGCGATAGGTTCCATGCTCGGTTCTCTTAATACCGACACGGCGTCCGCTCAATGGTTGTCATTAACGTAGACACTACTAGAGAAATCTGGAGTGTCCGTGTTGAATGGTAGTCAAAGTTCGGATGTTGTGTAGGGGAGAGAACTGAGTGTCAGACTTGTGAGTTAGCTGAAAATCAGACCAACACTACGTGGGTCGGATTCCACGTAAAGCTGTAGGTCCCATAGTTGCCCTGGCTATTGGGCTATTAATAAATAGTCCTTTCTGAGCTAAGCCGAACTCAGATAGTAACAATGACTACACTCGTTCATCTACACTCATTCACTCCTCATATTCGCTCATATCTCTACGATCGGCGTCTTAGAGATGAATAATGAATAGTTAGTGAGGCCCGCAACCACAGCTGGTTTAAACTGCATTATATTTACATGGGACTACACTAGCGCTCCATAATGGACCACAAAAACATCTGATATTTTGAGACTCAAAATTTAACATTGGATGAGAAATCTATTTGTGTACAAAATTAATGGTATCACTCAGCTTATCAGGCCCAGTAGTTAAAAAAAAATATATATATATATTAGAGAAATATATATTTACTAGTATTAATATAACTTATGTCTATACATATAAATATTATACTACTAGATAAATGGGATGAAATTAATTAATTCAATAATTATGGTTTTTCATAATTTTATTGTATTTCACATGAAAGTCTTTGAATCTCTGTGGTGATGCAGGGTGTTTGTGCCAACATTGGGATCTTGTAAACTGTAGTTAATGAAGATACCTTTCTGGGTATGGGGTACTTGTTGTTGCACTACAGTTTCTGTTAGGCTGCGGCCACATGGGCTACAATTCTCGCTGACAGTAAGCGGTAAAATGAAGCATAATTTTAAGTTTTATTGATTTTATTGATGATATATATGTGGAGACGCTAGAGTTACAGTTTACCGCTCTATGTGGCCAACTCCATATAAATCAATGCAACCTAAAATTGAGCTACATTTTAATACTTACTGCCAAAGCCAGTGACAGATTGTTGCCCTGTGATCGCAACCTTACTTTGAAATTACACATCAACCATGTCAAGTGTTTCATCGTTTGTAAACTCCATAACAAAAACTCGCAAAAACAATAACCCCAAAAACATTTATTATATTAGGTAATGAAGAATACTTGGCACAGTGAACAGCAATTATTGTTAGCAGACTGAAAATTTATAGCTTGTAATTTTTTATGTTTTAATAATGGCAGGATTCTAATTAAAAGCAGGCAATGGCATTAGTGGTCTACTAGCCCACTTTAACAGATAGACCTTGGCATACCTTTATTAAATTAAATTTTGAGTTCTCAAAATATCAATTGTTTGTGGTCCATTGTAAAGCGCTTATTTAGTCCCATATAAATGTAATGCAGTTTAAACCAGCGATGGTTGCGGCACAGAATATAGACAGATATCTGCTGTCTATATTCTGGGGTTGCAGGCCTCACTAACTAACAAAATTACAGGCACAAATGTTCATATTAGATGGAATATCTATTGTAGGTGTATATAATCAAGGGTTCTATTTAATTTGTATACAGTTAGTTGTATAAAATATTACTCAAGTGTAAAAAGTCTTAAAATTATATTTACTATCTGAAACCATTATAAAATATGTTCCAATAGAAAAATTAAGTTGGCCGCCATATTGGGGAATGGACGGTTTTGAAGAATGTTATATACATGATTTTAATCTTTTTTTTTTTTAATTTTAATCCAATAATAATAATTTATTGTTGGATAATAATCCAATAATTAATAATTTTAATCCAAAATCAACGGAATACTCCCTATTTAAAGTTTGTTGTCAGATTTATATATTTTAAGATACAAATGGTTGTACCTGCTTCATATATAAAGTGGCCAAGAAAAAACCCTGAAATAGCTTGTATCTGCTATATTCTAATTTTTAATCCACAATTTTTTCATTGTTACCAAACTTATATTTCTAATTATATGTAGAATATATCAAATCATCTAAGTATTGTTTGATTAAACTTTGCAGATGACTTGGTCAATGAAAAGGAGCGCTATAAACAGATCTCTGATGAGATGGTGGAAACCTTTGCCGACCTGTCAAGTTATTAATTTTATAGAAAAACTTTTATATTTTTCACGCCTTTCTGTGATTGCAGTCATATTTAATCTGTTTTAAGTAATTAATGCAACTGAATTTAATTTTTGTTTATTTAAAAATTAATCTAGCAATGTTGTGATAAATATTTGTTTTATAGAATAAGTGATTTTATACGATACTTGGAAAAAGATGTTTCTGATAGATTTTAGTTGAGTAAAACATTTAAAAAAATTTGTTAATTTGATTGTTTTACATAATTTTTAACATTTAGCAACTACAGAATGAAGTAGAACCTATTGACACAAACTATTAATTTAATTAAACCTATTAATTTAAATCTTTTTCTTCTTAGCTTTGTACTATAGATTATCAGATTTATTCTTTGGTAGTCATTTCTTTTGTAAGATAAAAATATGAATTATTGTATATACAATAATTATTATTATTATATTTATATTATATTATGATTATTATTCTAATAATTATTATTAAAGAAATATTTCTTTAAAAAATAAAAACATGTAGTTTATACAGTAAATTTAGTCAAACCACATGCTCTTTACAGTGCCTGTGGTACTGTCAACATACAATTTTAATATAAATTTGTACTTAACACACTAACAAAATATTATCAAACAGTGAGATAAATTGAAACATTATTAATATTTCGTACCATTACAATTAATTATTGTTAAAATAAATGATAATAATAATAATTTGTAATGCTCCTTGGTTAGTAGGTGAGCGCCACTAACTAAGGACTAAGTTTTGTAAACTATGTTCTATATAATGTTTAAATAGTAAATGTTAATGCAAATTGACATTATCAAACTGTTCAATTTCATTTTATCTGAATAAGGTCAGCCTACCAAATTTATACGGTTGAAAATTAGAGGTGTTATTCATTATACAAAATCTTGGATAACAGTTTGGGATAGTGAGCCAATGAGAGTAGTAAAACATTAAGAAAATATTAGACAACAAAAGTTTTGATCAAATACGAAGAAATTGGGAAAATTGATCGGGTTATTTATTTATGGTTCTAAGGTTTTATGGCTTACATAAAAACCTTAGAACTTCCTTATGAAAGGTTACACAGCTAATTAATTTATTCCAAGATATTGTGTACTGAAAAAAAAATTAACTAATTAAATTAAGTGATTTGTTTATTTACTATTGGCTGCTTAGTTTATTCTTATTTCCTTTATATAATGTTCCTTTTTACATTGTGTTGAAGATTTATGTTTAATCATCTTAATTTTTTACACATGTACATGGAGTGTGTCCATTTTCTTCTACGGTTTTTGCATTTAACTTGAGATAACACTGCCTTGAAACTTGTGACAAAATAAATTTTAAAATGTTGGTTATGTTTAAAATTAATTGCTTTGTAAGAAAAAAACTGTCTTGAAATACATGCCAAAGTAAGTAATTATATTATTAAAAGCTTGTTAATTGTCTGTTATTTTATCATTCCTTCTGATTAATGTTAACTGATTTATCAGTAAGTGTTTTTTTTTTCTTGATGCCAGATCTTTAACTATGCAAACTACCTAGGGATTAGGCATGGCCTAATTATTAGATGTTTCACAATATTAGTATTAGTTATGGAAAAATATTAGTTGAAAATATCTAATATTAAATATTACTAATATTTTTCCCTACACGATACCGATTTAATAAGTTGAGCAACAGTAATATTTATAGTCATGATATACTTGTAATTTAGTAATATGTTAATGTTAGTGATTTCTCCTAAATATATAATAGCAGATTATAGCATAAACTAAGATAAAAATTTTGGTCAAATGAGGGAAAATAACATTTGTGCAAAACTATAACATTTGAAAATATTTCATCCATAATTAGTTTAATTAATATAAAACTCAATAAAATTTCTGTAATACTACACAAAAAATCATAAAACAACAAATAATTACACTTAATTTAATCTAAATATTAGAATTATTTAAATGACTAACAGTCGTGTCATCAATCAGAAAAAGTGTTTGGATATTACCTGATATATCTGTAAAAAAGAATCTCTGTTTGCAATCACACTAATATTGATATATCAGGAATAGCAAGGGATAATATTCTTGTGCCAAGATTATGCTATAAGACCAGCCAGCAGTCAGCATATCATATCAGGAATAGCAAGGGATAATATTCTTGTGCCAAGATTATGCTATAAGACCAGCCAGCAGTCAGCATATCATATCAGGAATAGCAAGGGATAATATTCTTGTGCCAAGATTATGCTATAAGACCAGCCAGCAGTCAGCATATCATATCAGGAATAGCAAGGGATAATATTCTTGTGCCAAGATTATGCTATAAGACCAGCCAGCAGTCAGCATATCATATCAGGAATAGCAAGGGATAATATTCTTGTGCCAAGATTATGCTATAAGACCAGCCAGCAGTCAGCATATCATATCAGGAATAGCAAGGGATAATATTCTTGTGCCAAGATTATGCTATAAGACCAGCCAGCAGTCAGCATATCATATCAGGAATAGCAAGGGATAATATTCTTGTGCCAAGATTATGCTATAAGACCAGCCAGCAGGCAGCATATCATATCAGGAATAGCAAGGGATAATATTCTTGTGCCAAGATTATGCTATAAGACCAGCCAGCAGGCAGCATATCATATCAGGAATAAAAAAAATATTAATATTGTATTAGTCTGGATAAGATATTAGTTACTTTGCTGCATCTAATACGAAAAGACTAATACTAATATATTCAGCCATCCCTACTAGGACATAGAACTCAAGAAATTACAAAATTCTTTTTCTATTTATTATCTCGTATTATTACTATCTAATTTACTTATCAACATAATAAAAAACTCTGTATAAAAGACATAACATTATTGAATAATAAACAGTTGTTTAATTAAAACAATCAAAGATGGCACTTTCCAACAGCAATAAAAAATGAAAAGAAAGGAAAGTAGGATCATATCTGTTATAGTTTGTCCAAACAGCCGTGCGCCCTGAAGGATTAGAGTGACCCTCGCTCCCCCACTCGCAGGCACACTCACACGCGCAGCCTGGCCACCTGCCGCTAATGGTTCTTCTACGAATCACCAACTAGTCCTTGTACTTCAAAATCAATTTTTTTAAACTGTTAACTTTACTTAATTTGTACTCTAATAACTGAATTCTAAATGTTATTCCTCGCAAAATGAGTCCAAACACGGTACAATTGTGACAACTTTGAGCGGTTTTAGTGGGTTTATAAACCGTAAGATTTATAAACCCACTAAAACCATGTTTGGACTCATTTTGCGAGTGGGGCTCAACGATCTGAGTGTTCGTGAATTCATCATAAACTTGTGTCCTGGTGATACAGACTCAGAAAGTGAGAGTGATAGTAACACTGAAGATGACGACGACTTTGGATGCGAAATTTTAAAATAAGTAAGTAACCTTTCATTAACCTCTGCTGTTCATCTGTATGTAAATTTTCCAGCTTCAGCTTTCTAAATTAACTTCCATATTGGCATAGTAAGTTACATTTTTATAAAAATTGTTTTTTGGCTTAACATTGGATGTCTGTGGAAATACGCTTGTAATAATTTTACTCTTAGTAAACGTTCCTTGTTACATTGACTTTGAATTTATTTATTTATTGTTTGGCATACATTGAATTCTATGAAGACACATTTAAGAAACCTCATTGACTATGTTGCTATGTAAATATGCTCGTGTTAGTTTAATAATATTATTTTCTTGATTTTACAGTTATTGTAAGGTAACATAACGAATTAATAATTATTTTTATTTTGTTTTACTTCAGTTTACGTTCCCTGTTATCTTGATTCTGATTTAGTTTATTGTTTTTGCACACGTCAGAAATGTTAGAAGACACTCGTAAGAAGCCTTCTTAACATGGGATGGTTATGTAAATATGTTTGTGTTAGTTTTATGATTTAAAATGTTATTTTATTGATTTTTATGAAGTTATTATACAGTAACGTTGCAAAATGAATTTGAAATAATTATTATTTTACTCTTGGTATATGTTCTATGTTATATTATTTATGATGTAGTTTATTTTTTCATAAATTTGAAATCTCTACTAGAATTACTGTAATTATGTATATTATTCTGATCGTGCGAATTCAAATAAAATTTCTATAACCATTTTTAAGTAGTCAAATTTATAATTTTGTAACCTACTGACCATAAAACCCCTTAGAGTTGTCACAATTGTACCGTGTTTGGACTCATTTTGCGAGGAATAATATTTAGAATTCAGTTATTAGAGTACAAATTAAGTTAAGTTAACAGTTAAAAAATTTGATTTTGTAGTACAAGGACTAGTTGGTGATTCATAGAAGAACCATTAGCGGCAGGTGGCCGGGCTGCGCGTGTGAGGGTGCCTGCGAGTGGGGGAGCGAGGGTCGCTCTAATCCTTCAGGGCGCACGGCTGTTTGGACAAACTATATAACATATGATAAACTGGAGTGAGAGGGAGAAAGAATCAGTTGCCTGTGACAGTGTACATAGTAATAGCAAAGATTGTAGTTCTATAGTCTTTGGTAATAGCCAGGTGTACACACTCAACAGTTGAACCTCTTGAAACCAATCGCAGAGATATTGGTCTATAATTTCATTAATTTGAGCAATCAGTAGTGCTACCATTCTTGTGAATAGGTCTTTAGCAATTGTAGCAAGACACCAATGTGCATACAGATATTGTAAAGATATTCTAAAAATGGAACAAAAATTGGATTAGGTGTTTTTAAAGTCTACCTTTATTTGGTTAAGTCCTCCTCCTTTATTTTTCATTCCATTCATTTTTCTAAGTAATTCTTGTTGATTGGTCAGGTAGAGAAAGAAGCCATCAGAAATGTTCTAATTTAATATGTATTCATTGTCAACATTATCAAGTATATTACCAACTAATTTAACTCCAATATTTGTAAAGAATTGGTTGAAGTTATTCACAATTTGTAACGGTTTAGTTTTGCTATAGATGTTATAGTTTTGTTATTGTATCAGGTATTGTAATAGTACAGTAATGCTAGGTTTTAGAAAATTTTAATGCCTTTGTTGTTTTTTTTTTGTTTATTTTCAAACTGGTGACATTATTCATAAAAGTGTCCAGTATACTTTAACAGAATAAGTGGTATTTTCATTTGATATTACTATTTCTTAAAACCGTACTTTTTGTATATGAATTAATGTTCTAACATAAAACTCAATAAAAGAGACCAAGAAAATATGACAGAACTATATTTAACAGTTTAAAAAAAACTTAAATGTTATAAAAAGACAAGTTTAAATTTTCTCAGCAACAGGATAAAACAACAAAAAGAAGGGATTTTTCATATACGAAGCGAGAGGAAAGATCAAAAAAATAACCGTGTTTTAAAAAATAAACAAAAAGGAAAAACCGAAGTGACTACAGCAGACCAATTATGTCAGCAAAAGAAAAAAAAGCGATTTCATTGACCTGCTATTCTTTCTCTCATCAACATGGTAGATGTTCTAGGTTAATCATTTTTGCCAAAATATGTGATAGCATAATGAATAATTTTAATATGTTCGCTCCCACAGTACAAAATACTTTTAGTTAAAACAGGCTAGCCAGCACACAATGCTGCCACTTGGTATTTCACCATATTGAGCAGCGGCACATATATGTACCGGTTGATACAATTAAAATAGACCAAAGGCACAAATTTGTGCCACTGTCACTATTAAAGTAAATGTACATTTATTTTGCTCTTGTGTATTCAAAGCTCTGAAACTTAATGTGTGGTCAGTAGAGGTATCTGGCACAACTGTGTGCCGCTTGGTTTCTGCCTATGCATATGATGGCTGGTCAGTACATTATTTAATGTGTAGTGTTGGTAATAATCCAATAGATATTATCCACGTGGCACGTATACGTGCCGTTTGGGAGTCAACGTGTTATACAGGCAAATGCCAAAAACAAACACAATACATGATAATAACATAGTAATGTGTGATCGTCATTGTAACAAAAACGGCGCTTATATTGTGTATCATGGAACCTGGGATATCCTCCGCAGGTACGGCCGAGAGGGGTGTGTGATACAGCGGGCCTCGTGTGATCATCATTGTACCAAGAACGGCGCTTATATTATGTATCATGGAACCTGGGATACCTCTGCAGGGTCGGTCAAGAGGGGAGAGTGAGACAGCGGGCTTCGTGTGATCGCCATTGTACCAAGAACGTCTCCTCGGTTTTTGAACTCTGTCAGTGCATTATTGTGGAGGGGGCATCGACGCCTCTTTACAGAGACTCGTCTCACTCAACTCTCGCTAGCTGACCGCTCGACATGAGGTTAGTACAGTAGCTGCTTCAGAGTCTATAATTAATTATTGAAATAGTAACTAATATTTAAAATAATCACCACCTACAAACATAGCACTGTTTTATTCCTAAAATAAAAATTGTTTCAAATTGGTAGGATAACATTTACAGGCTACGTTTTTGGAACTTTTCAAAATAACGCTGCTTATTTTTTTCCCTTTAAGTGCTGTCTTATGTTATGTTTTATAAAACAAAAATAAACTCGTGCGAAGTGTTATTTGCGATTACTTAAGCAACCTTTTACTTTGTGATCTCTTCAGGGGTTGAGACATTTAATATTTTTCCTGTACTCCACCTTTGTGTTTGGACAACCTCCACGGAATATTAAATTTGATCTCTTGAAATTACCGCTTTAATATTCATGGCCATTATGTACTAAGCTCGTTCAATTTTACAATAATTTGTCATTTTTTGTTTGTTTTGCCACTCTGATTAATTTTATTTTTTATCACTTTTAGTTTAATATTATCAGAAAAACTGTATATGAAGTTTATATTAAATATTGTATTTAAACAGTAATTAGTTATTACTAAAAATATTTCTGTAATATTTGCAAACCAAATTTTCTGTCGGTTACACAAATAATAATTACACTTATAATAAATCCTTTGTCTATAATGGCTCATTTCAGCAACAGTTTGTGTTACTGTATATTCAGCTGCTGAGCTGACGGTATTCTTCATATTAAACCACTCTAGCTGTTTACTATCAATGGATTTTATTCGTTTGTGTCTAGGTTCTCTCTCAACCTCTCAAAAGTCGATTCTCTCAAAAGTATTTAGGGTGTCTCTGTCATGCACCAAACATAATACACTTACTTGATCTCTGATTATGCTAAAGCAATTTAAAATTAACGTGCTTTCATTACTGTACATTGTCCTGATTGTACATAATTAAGTATTGGTGACAGCCACATAACAAATAACAAAACTATTATCTTTCGTATAGTGGGCTGTTTTTTTATTTTTTATTAATTACTAAACATGCACGTTTTCACTATGAACTAAGTAAATCTAATTGAGGTTAAAGTAAGAAATATACTACACAACTCCAGGGATATTCTATCATTCAGTTCGTATGAAATTCTTAAAATGGACTAAGTTCATAGATAGACTCAGAATACACAATTTATAGTTTTTAGCTTAATGAGCTTTGTGTGGCTAGCTATATGACTAAGATATGGCTTATTACAATTTTTTTATGATTTGAAGTATCTGTAAATAAATATAAATAATAGCTATGCTATTTTATGATTGTACATCAATTATTCAGAAGTCTGTAAAAAGTTAATATAATTTAATGCTCTTAAATTTTTTTAGCTTCACAGATCTAAATAATTTTACAATTAATGAGAAAATGGCGAAATTCCGACAAACTAATAAAACTTGTAATAGCGCTATTGTTTCAAAACGAATTGTTTTCCCACGCATTGCCAACACTGATGGCCGTGAACCGGCTGCTAGTATTGTTGATATGGTAATTTCGGCACTAACTGTGAATTGGGAGGTCTGCGGCTAACAACCTTCTCCTGAAGCACAGATTGCCAACACTAATGACCGTGACACCGGCTCCTATTCGGCACTAACTGTGAATCGGGAGGTCTGCGTCTAACAGCCTTCTCTTGGAGCACAGATTGCCAACACTAATGACCGTGACACCGGCTCCTAGTATTGTTGATGTTCGATGCTGTAATTTCGGCACTAACTGTGAATCGGGAGGTCTGCGTCTAACAGCCTTCTCCTGGAGCACAGATTGCCAACACTAATGACCGTGACACCGGCTGCTAGTATTGTTGATATGGTAATTTCGGCACTAACTGTGAATTGGGAGGTCTGCGGCTATCAACCGTCTCCTGAAGCACAGATTGCCAACACTAATGATCGTGACACCGGCTGCTAGTATTGTTGATATGGTAATTTCGGCACTAACTGTGAATTGGGAGGTCTGCGGCTTTAGGCCTTCTCCTGAAGCACAGATTACCAACACTGATGGCCGTGAACCGGCTCCTAGTATTGTTGATATGGTAATTTCGGCACTAACTGTGAATTGGGAGGTCTGCGTCTAACAGCTTTCTCCTGGAGCACAACACTGATGACCGTGGAACTGGCTCCAGGAATTTGGTGATATGGAATTTTTGGCACTAACTGTAAATCGGGAGGTCTTCAGCTAACAGAATTTTTCAAGCACTCGAATGCAGCACGGGAATACTGGTGGCCGTGACATTGGTTTCTCTAATTAATTGGGCCCGACAATAAGCAACCTAAGTGTTGTGTTTAGCGATGTAGGGTTTTCAGCGGCAGAGGGGAATCTTTCCACTACTGAGCTGCTTTGCTTCACGGGCGTGACTAACTTCCGCTTTCAAGTGTTCAACTTCCGCAACAGTGTTTAGTTTAAAAAGCTGTAATGAACTGTACAAGTTTGTTTAATTGATATTTCTTGTTTACATTATTATGCATTGTGTTATTGCTACTATTAATTATTGTCATTTAAATACTAAATAATGATTTAATTTAATCTTTCTAAACCTGATTCGTTGGTATAAATCAAACCTACCAATGGTCACTGCTGCTAATGAGGTAATGGGTGGGGCTTGCTATTACGCAGCCAGCACTTAGCCTTCCGTCACTTGGTTGCCATGACGATTTTTAAATAAGATTGCACAGTAGTGGAAGAGTAGTTCTCTATCTCACTCGCACCAGTGTGTTCAAAATGTCGTTTTCTAGGTGGTCTGTGAATAATGTCATTCTCCTGAGAGCACACTGTTGTCTGTTGAAAGGTTCAAAACAAGAAAATTTAATTTACGGAGTAAAAAATTAATTCATTGTGTAAGTTACTTCAGAATCATTAAAACAGATATCCTTAATCCATTTAGCAAAAAAGACTATGACAAATGATAGATCCTCATATTTACACGTTCTTATTCTCCGTGGAGGTTTTTCTACTGATTTTAGTTATTTATTTGTGTTACTTTAGTATTTTAAGTCTGGGACAGCTTAGTTTCTGTACATTTTGGTATATTCTCATTTACTTTTTTTAACCCTATATACGCCGTGTATATTACCTTAAAACGCTACGCGATTTTGATGGTTTCGTATGGGTTTTTTTTAAAAAATCATAAAAATTTATTCCCATCCCCTAAATATAGAGTGCTGTATATCATTTTGTTCACAAAGACACAAATAATTAGAAGGAATATAAATTAGCACTTAGAATATAAGATAGAATATAGAATATAAATCCACAGCACGTCGATTGTGGAAGATATGGGTGTTTATGAATTGAAATAAGTATAATGAGTTTTCCCCTTTTTCTAAGATGAAGTATTTGTTATAAACTAAGGCCGACTGTTGCCTAGAAAATGTCATTAATTAATGGCCCAGATGACAAACGAACAGACATTGTTGAACTGAGAACCTTCAACCAACTACGCTCACAATATCACGTTTATCTATATCGATAATTCAATGAGAAACAGTTTTGAGGCATGTTAGATTATTCAGAATGTCCTCGACAGTAAACGAGGTTGTATTTAACAACAATTTATTCTTTCAGTGGGTATTTAATTTAAAGATCAGCGTTCGATGGTAATAAAATCGTGAAAACTGTTACAGCAGAAGATGTTACGGTAAATCATTATTACAACAAACGAATCAAACGATCGATTTCAACTAACTATATCGAGTATAAAAAGAGGTTAATGGATTTATTCTTGAAAAGACAGAATAAATACTCGTATAACGGAAATGTAAACAACAATTAAAACAATTTGAGATAAGGAAGCTACGGACACATGCTGAGCATCGTTATGCCGGGTCCACACCAAACCAACAAAAGAAAAACAAAACAGCAACTCAATGTTTCCCAACATTTTTGAAACAAAAGCGAAACATTTCGGCAACAATTTTGTTTTGTTCGTGTTTTCAACAACTTTTTGTTTTCCCGTCGCCTGGCGGTAAAGATCAAAATGTTGCTGTTTTGTTTGTGTTTCTGGCAACTTTGTTGGTCTAGTGTGTACGCTCTCCACAGGAAGAAAACAAAACTTAAAATTTGTGGTTCAGTTTGTCTCGTGCTGTGTGCAAAATGACTTCATCGGGAAAAGCAATAAAATGGAGTGTTGAAAATACATGTAAATTAATCGAACTTTATAGAGAAAGTAAATTGTTATGGGATGCCCGACACCCTGATTATAAAAATCGTTATAAAAAGGCAGACGCCTTAAAGGAAATAGGAATATTGTGTAATGTTTCTTCAGAGGAAGTAGACAGAAAGATAAAAAACATCAATACCCAGTACCAAAGAGAATACAGAAATTATCAGTTATTGAAAAAATCCGGAGCTGGTAAAACTTTCGTTTCGAAGTGGTTTGGTTATTCACTATTAAGTTTCTTAAAAGATAAAAACAAGCCAAGACCAAGTGGGAATATAGGCGGATTATCGAATACACAGGTAGATATTTATTTATTTATTTTTATTTATTAGATATAAAATTTACATATATTTATGCATTATTTATTTACTTATATTTATTCATTATACATTCTATCATGTTATCCTTAAAAATCAGTACTTTTGCTCAATAGATTAACAAAATTTTAACTGCCATGGAACTTGTTATTAGTTATTAATAATTAGAATAATAAATCATTAAATCAATTAAAAAATCATTTTCCCCTAAAAAATCAGTACTTTTGCTCAATAGATTAACAAAATTTTAACTGCCATGGAACTTGACCTTGCTCAGACATAAAATATTCAGCAAATTCTTTTCTTATTTCCATAGCTTCTACAGATGATTTTCTTGCAGTCTGTTGTAGATTAAAAAACGACTGTAAAGTTTGTTGATCTTTTCTCCATGCGCCATTTTCTAGTGTACCACTATCAATATGTTCTACATCAAAGCTGTTTGGTGGATTATATTTATTTTTCGACAAGACACACCTTAGATAATTATGCAAACAAATGCATGCCAAAGTCACTTTTTCTACCTTTTCTGGTTGTAACAGCATTGGTTTGCGAAACACTCGAAACACAGACGCTAAAATGCCAAACACATTTTCAACTATTCTTCGAGCACGTGAAATTCGGTAATTGAAGACACGTTCTATTGACCCCTTATCTTGATGGCCGCTATATGGTTTCATAATGCATGGTTTAAGGGGGAAAGCATCATCTGCGACTAAAACATAAGGACTTTCTTTGTCCCTTCCAAGAAGAACACGTTTTTGTGGCAAATTTAGTTTTCCTTCAACCAATAGTTTGTAAAATGGCGTATTTTTAAAAACACCTCCGTCAGAGATTCGTCCTTGACAACCAACGTTTGCATACAGAAAATTATAATTTGCGTCAACAACAGCAAAAAGAACTACACTGAATGTTCCTTTATAGTTAAAAAATTCACTGCCACTGAATGTAGGTGCCTCGATTACAATGTGCTTTCCGTCCATTGCGCCTATGCAATGTGGAAAGTGCCAAATCTTGTTGAAATCATCGCTAACTTTTTCCCATTCCTCTTCACTTTTAGGAGTCTGAAATAAAATACAAATTAAATTTAATTGAAAGTTCTTATTATATATTTTTTTAATATACATTTTTTTAATATATTTTTATGCAGTTTTTAATAACATACATTCTTTACTTTACAGGAAAGTGATGATTCAGACAGTGATGAAGAGGCAAAAGAATCCGAAACAAATGACGATGATACCGCTAGCGTCAGCCAGAGTACAAGTAATATGGGAGAATTACAAGAAAACTACGAAGATTTGCAGGCTCAAAAGGAAATTACTGATAAAAACACCAAAAGCTTAAAAGCAAAATCTACCACACCAAAGAAAAGAGTTCTAACCACTAGTGAGAAGCAAAATGCAGAAGTTTATGGAATGCTACAAGAAGTATATAAAAAAAATCAGCAAGGAACATCTGTACAACCCGATGATTTTGATATATTTGGTGAGCTAGTTGCTAGAAAAGTGCGAAAACTTCGTACTCCTTATGCGCAAGCTACTGTGCAGCATTTGATCAATGATCTTCTCTACAAAGCAGAAATAGGAGAATATGACCAACCAAAAAACACAGAAACTCAAGAGCAATTGACACCGTTCCTTCATTTTCGATCTCCAATTGCAGTTCACACTAGTTCTACAGATACAAACAACCACAATTATATGAGTCCAGATTATTCAAACCCACCCAGCGTTCAAACCTCAAATCCATCCAGCGTTCCAACCTACGAGATACTGACTAGTCCGTCTTGCTCATCGAATCAACATACCACCCAGATTGATGAATCCTGGCCAGCTACGCGGATAACAACAAATGAATCAGCTCAGTCATACATGTAATTTTCAGATACATTCCAAATAAAAGTTATTTTAAAAAAATCAGTTTATTTTTTAACAGCTACCTATTAATAATGTTAAATTTTACCTTGACATATGTATTTAGGGCACTTATGAGAGCATCGCAGGTTTCTGGAATTATTACTGATATTGCCTGTTTGGATACTTTGAAAAGATACATCAGACTCTGGTAATACTCCCCAGTTGCCAAAAATCTTAAAGTAATCACTAAACGTTCTGTTACACTAATGGCATTTCGAAAATTTGTATTTTTCTTCTGTATCGAGGGTCCAATGATTTCTATTAGATTTTCAAGATCAGTACTGGTCATTCTTAAAAAGTTTTTGAAGCTGCATCGCATTTCTCCACTAATACCTCTATCGTCTTTTCTTAAATCTTCCAATAGTTCCTCAACATAGTTTTTTTGTCGGTTCTTCAAGCTCGGCCTAACCCAAAAACGTTTTTTCTTTTTTTGGTTTTGGAATAGAAAACCAGCTGCCATAATAAATAATTCATTGTTCCTTTGTAATTCCAAATTTCGAGCTCGCCACATTTTCTATCGGGATCACAAAGTTGACTGATTTTTGTTTTCATATGTGGACAGCAGTTGACAATTAGTTCCTGTTTTCGAAAACTTGCAGTTTTGTTGTGTTGCTGATTTGTTGGAGTTTTTGTTTTGTTGGTTTGGTGTGGACCCGGCATTAGGTCAACTCGTGCATGCACAGGTAGCGGAAAGGTGGAACCTAGCAATTAACCTAGAAAAGCGGTGCAGAAGACAACTGGAGTAGAGTGGGGGGGATGCATCACTGGAGGGGAAAATGACGGGAGAAAAACCCAAAATATACACCACAATTACACCTCGTGCGAGTTCAAGGCAAACCTGAAACATCTTTAAGCGTAGGCATACCTCTCCACAATTATTTATTTAGTTAAAAGAACGTTCGTCCACGCGATCCGTTTCCGAACAGTCTCCAAGTTCTCTCTATAAACTGTGCGATAGGAAGGTTCTTAGTTTACAGCAAGTCACGCAACAGTTTCCATGTTCTCTCTATAAACTGTGCGATAGGATGGTCCTTAGTTTACAGCAAATCACGAAACAGTTTCTATGTTCTCTCTATAAACTGTGCGATAGGATGGTCCTTAGTTTACAGCAAATCACGCAACAGTTTCCATGTTCTCTCTATAAACTGTGCGATAGGATGGTCCTTAGTTTACAGCAAGTCACGCAACAGTTTCCATGTTCTCTCTATAAACTGTGCGATAGGATGGTCCTTAGTTTACAGCAAATCACGAAACAGTTTCTATGTTCTCTCTATAAACTGTGCGATAGGATGGTCCTTAGTTTACAGCAAATCACGAAACAGTTTCTATGTTCTCTCTATAAACTGTGCGATAGGATGGTCCTTAGTTTACAGCAAGTCACGCAACAGTTTCCATGTTCTCTCTATAAACTGTGCGATAGGATGGTCCTTAGTTTACAGCAAATCACGCAACAGTTTCCATGTTCTCTCTGCAAACTGTGAGATAGGATGGTCCTTAGTTTACAGCAAATCACGCAATAGTTTCCATGTTCTCTCTATAAACTGTGCGATAGGGTAGTCCTTAGTTTACAGCAAATCACGCAACAGTTTCCATGTTCTCTCTGCAAACTGTGAGATAGGATGGTCCTTAGTTTACAGCAAATCACGCAACAGTCTCCAAGTTCTCTCTGCAAACTGTGAGATAGGATGGTCCTTAGTTTACAGCAAATCACGCAATAGTTTCCATGTTCTCTCTATAAACTGTGCGATAGGGTAGTCCTTAGTTTACAGCAAATCACGCAACAGTTTCCATGTTCTCTCTGCAAACTGTGAGATAGGATGGTCCTTAGTTTACAGCAAATCACGCAATAGTTTCCATGTTCTCTCTATAAACTGTGCGAGAGGAAGTCCTTAGTTTACAGCAAATCACGCAACAGTTTCCATGTTCTCTCTGCAAACTGTGAGATAGGATGGTCCTTAGTTTACAGCAAATCACGCAACAGCTTCTATGTTCTCTCTATAAACTGTGCGATAGGATGGTCCTTAGTTTACAGCAAATCACGCAACAGTTTCCATGTTCTCTCTGCAAACTGTGAGATAGGATGGTCCTTAGTTTACAGCAAATCACGCAACAGTCTCCAAGTTCTCTCTATAAACTGTGCGAGAGGAAGTCCTTAGTTTACAGCAAATCACGCAACAGTTTCCATGTTCTCTCTATAAACTGTGCGAGAGGAAGTCCTTAGTTTACAGCAAATCACGCAACAGCTTCTATGTTCTCTCTATAAACTGTGAGATAGGATGGTCCTTAGTTTACAGCAAATCACGCAACAGTTTCCATGTTCTCTCTATAAACTGTGAGATAGGGTAGTCCTTAGTTTACAGCAAATCACGCAACAGCTTCTATGTTCTCTCTATAAACTGTGCAATAGGGTAGTCCTTAGTTTACAGCAAATCACGCAACAGCTTCTATGTTCTCTCTATAAACTGTGCAATAGGGTAGTCCTTAGTTTACAGCAAATCACGCAACAGCTTCTATGTTCTCTCTATAAACTGTGCGATAGGGTAGGTCCTTAGTTTACAGCAAATCACGCAACAGCTTCTATGTTCTCTCTATAAACTGTGCGATAGGGTAGGTCCTTAGTTTACAGCAAATCACGCAACAGTTTCCATGTTCTCTCTATAAACTGTGCGATAGGATGGTCCTTAGTTTACAGCAAATCACGCAACAGTTTCCATGTTCTCTCAATAAACTGTGCGATAGGATGGTCCTTAGTTTACAGCAAATCACGCAACAGCTTCTATGTTCTCTCTATAAACTGTGCGATAGGATGGTCCTTAGTTTACAGCAAATCACGCAACAGTTTCCATGTTCTCTCTATAAACTGTGCGATAGGATGGTCCTTAGTTTACAGCAAATCACGCAACAGTTTCCATGTTCTCTCAATAAACTGTGCGATAGGGTAGTCCTTAGTTTACAGCAAATCACGCAACAGTTTCCATGTTCTCTCTATAAACTGTGCGATAGGGATGTCCTTAGTTTACAGCAAATCACGCAACAGTTTCCATGTTCTCTCTGCTAAACTGTGAGATAGGATGGTCCTTAGTTTACAGCAAATCACGCAAAAGTTTCATGTTCTCTCTATAAACTGTGCGATAGGGTAGTCCTTAGTTTACAGCAAATCACGCAACAGTTTCCATGTTCTCTCAATAAACTGTGCGATAGGTTGGTCCTTAGTTTTACAGCAAATCACGCAACAGTTTCCATGTTCTCTCAATAAACTGTGCGATAGGGTAGGTCCTTAGTTTACAGCAAATCACGCGACAGTTTCCATGTTCTCTCTATAAACTGTGCGATAGGGTAGTCCTTAGTTTACAGCAAATCACGCAATCAGCTTTCTATGTTCTCTCTATAAACTGTGCGATAGGGTAGTCCTTAGTTTACAGCAAATCACGCAACAGCTTCTATGTTCTCTTAATAAACTGTGCGATAGGATGGTCCTTAGTTTACAGCAAATCACGCAACAGCTTCTATGTTCTCTCTATAAACTGTGCGATAGGTAGGTCCTTAGTTTACAGCAAATCACGCAACAGTTTCCATGTTCTCTCTATAAACTGTGAGATAGGGTAGTCCTTAGTTTACAGCAAATCACGCAACAGTTTCCATGTTCTCTCTATAAACTGTGAGATAGGATGGTCCTTAGTTTACAGCAAATCACGCAACAGTTTCTATGTTCTCTCTATAAACTGTGAGATAGGATGGTCCTTAGTTTACAGCAAATCACGCAACAGTTTCTATGTTCTCTCTATAAACTGTGCAATAGGGTAGTCCTTAGTTTACAGCAAATCACGCAACAGTTTCTATGTTCTCTCTATAAACTGTGAGATAGGATGGTCCTTAGTTTACAGCAAATCACGCAACAGTTTCTATGTTCTCTCTATAAACTGTGAGATAGGATGGTCCTTAGTTTACAGCAAATCACGCAACAGTTTCCATGTTCTCTCTATAAACTGTGAGATAGGATGGTCCTTAGTTTACAGCAAATCACGCAACAGCTTCTATGTTCTCTCTATAAACTGTGAGATAGGATGGTCCTTAGTTTACAGCAAATCACGCAACAGTTTCTATGTTCTCTCTATAAACTGTGAGATAGGATGGTCCTTAGTTTACAGCAAATCACGCAACAGTTTCCATGTTCTCTCTATAAACTGTGCGATAGGGTAGTCCTTAGTTTACAGCAAATCACGCAACAGCTTCTATGTTCTCTCTGCAAACTGTGAGATAGGATGGTCCTTAGTTTACAGCAAATCACGCAACAGTTTCCATGTTCTCTCTATAAACTGTGCGATAGGATGGTCCTTAGTTTACAGCAAGTCACGCAACAGTTTCCATGTTCTCTCTATAAACTGTGCGATAGGGTAGTCCTTAGTTTACAGCAAATCACGCAACAGCTTCTATGTTCTCTCAATAAACTGTGCGATAGGATGGTCCTTAGTTTACAGCAAGTCACGCAACAGTTTCCATGTTCTCTCTATAAACTGTGCGATAGGGTAGTCCTTAGTTTACAGCAAATCACGCAACAGTTTCCATGTTCTCTCAATAAACTGTGCGATAGGATGGTCCTTAGTTTACAGCAAATCACGCAATAGTTTCCATGTTCTCTCAATAAACTGTGAGATAGGATGGTCCTTAGTTTACAGCAAATCACGCAACAGTTTCCATGTTCTTTCTATAAACTGTGCGATAGGATGGTCCTTAGTTTACAACAAGTCATGCAAGTTTTCGATTCCTGTTGTGAAATCTGTTTTCATTTCCATTCTTGAAATAAGCAATTACCCAAAATAACGTAGTTTCTAAATTATTTGTAATTTGTTATTTGAACGTTATTTGTCCTGATAAAAACGACAGGCACAACATTATTGTAAGATTTACAATTTGATAACTTTTACACATTTGATAACAGGATCAACGATAAGACTTGACTCACATTTGTACTGTGGGATTTATGATATTGATATTCAGAACGCTTTCCAGAAACCAAGAAACCGCAGAAGTTCAGAAGTCGTTCATGTAGCTTCTATTTAATAATACCAACCAATTTATCCAAATTTCATTATAGTGCAAGAAACCAGGTAAACAATTGTAGGAAAGTTCCCATTAAAAAGAAAGGTGATATATGGATTTGGAACCTCCTGAAACTTGTTAAGGAAGTTTCAGAAATATACCAGATACCAGTTGTAAAGTCCGGAAATAGCCCATTTACATAGTAAACAAAAATAGTACATGATTGGGATAAATCGAAAAATGCAATGCATATTTTAATGAAAATTAGTACCTAGGGGTTTTTAAGGTGGAATTTCAACGTAGAAAATATTGTAAAACAAAATGGTGGATGGTGTATTGTGCTTTCCGCCATTATCACGATTGTTGCGAATAAAAGTTATAACAAATATATATATATATATATATATATATATATATATATATATATATATATATATATATATATAAGGTAGACAACAATTATCCAATATATATATATATATATATATATATTGGATATATATATATATCCAATTTATTCAAAATCATATTTACGTACTTATGAAAGCTGCTAATTACTAATGAAAAATTCGTAAAAATAAAGATAGTGGATCAGAAATGTATAAAAAACGTAATACTATAGATTTGTATTCAAAATAATTAACTAGGGGTTTCATAGGTCGCTTATTGTGATTTCAACAACAAAATAATGACACGCTGAAGTAGTGGATGAAAAATTCAAGTTTTCACCATTTTCACAAATTTGACGTAATAAAAAAGAAATATATAAAAATCATACTTTTTGTTTATAGGTTATATTTATGGATTAATAATAGTTGTAAATAAATTGCGGAAGTTGCGGAAAATGTTGAAAAATCGATCGTGGTTGGAAAATTAAAGAAATCATATATGAATATTTTATGAAAAATAGTTGATAAAGGGTTTTGGGCCCTTGATCACAATTTTATCTTACATAAAATTATAAAACAAAGTCGCGAATAGAAAATCTTGGATTTCCAACATGTTTCACTACTGGTACGAAAAGTTTTACAAAAAACACGTAAACTTCAAAACATCCATATTATGCTTGTTGACAGCTGTCAATTGTCAAAATTGATAATATGATATAACTTTTTTATCTACCGACTTTAAAAACAATACATTTTATACGGAAAATATAAAATTAACTTTTAAAACATTATTAGTTTTGAAGGTATTACTAAAGTTTAGTGTTTAGTACAAAAATCACCTTTCATCAATAACTTTTTTCTGTTAAAGATATTTTGATGTCTAACTGTGTTGATGGGAGGTGTTGTTCGCGTCCACAGACATACCCCCTGGGTAGTTATAAACAAGCAACAAATCTGGGGTAGCCTGAAGAGTAGCCCCTGTAAAAGTACCCCCTCCCCTCCCAGTGGAGTCATGCGTCACTTGGACGTCACAGCTGGGGGGGGGGGTACTTTTCCAGTCGCGAACACTCCTCACAGTGATATTTCAGCTGTTTGTTCATTTTGAAACTATTAAATGGTATATTTATTATAATTGAATGATATTACGTAATGAATTAAGATGATAATGCAATAATTAGGGCCGTACTGGGTGGATTTGTTATGACTGGAAAAGTACCCTTCCCGCCCGTGGTTTACGGCCTGGAAAAGTACCCCCCCCCCCCCCCAAGACTTGTTGAGCGGAATGTATCAGGAATATTGAAGACGTTTTCGTTTTGTATTTGATGCCTCGGTACAGGGAATAGACATAATATATATTATATTCTGTGTGCATTGGTGTATTATGAATTATAAATAACGTGGACATTCGTTACTATATAGGAAATATAACATTTTCTGTTTTTTTAACGTAATCCTGATCAACTAAGTAATCAATTTCGACTAAGTAATTCAATAACGATAATTGTTGTCTACCTTATGAAAATTAGTTAAGCATTATTAGTTTTGTAGTAATTTAGCAAATTAGCCTAATGCTGAGTTGTTTAAATAATTTAAATAAAAATCGATTAATGCTAATACAATAGGCTAAATTACTACAATTAAGGACAGAATTTCAAAAATATATGAAATCCATACTATCAAGATAATTATACTTTGGTAATAGTCAATAGTCATTTATTAGGCCACAAATAACAAAAATACATTGCATTGGCTAAGTCAAATGTGCTATTATTAGTTATGTAATATTATGTTGATGCTGTGACTTTTGGGATGCCTAGCATGATATTAAATGATAAGTGAAATTCGGCGTGATAAACCGGTCTCTTCATTTGGTCTCTAGCTATTTAGCCTATACATACATAAACACATCACATACATAAAAATTATCTATAGCCAAAACCACATTTCTTACATTCAGGGGGATTTAAAACAGATTTCTAGACGAGACTGTAAAGTTTTGTACACTACCACAATAAATCCATCCTCTATGCACTTGGGAAAAGTTTTATGTCCATCCAATACAAAAAGTGATTTTAAAAATTCCGAAAATATTAATACGGTTTTATATAAATTGTTATTTATTTTTTACATAGGACTTCAATTTCTTATTCGAGTTTAACTGGCTTTAACATAAAGATATTAATTGTAATTTTACCACCCAGTATAATTATTCAAAAAAATGGGCTGATATTCCGAAATGCAAGTAGAAAAAAATAAATTAAGGTTCTTTGATTATATTCCATTATATTATTGCTAAACATTATTACAAAACTTAAAAAAAAAAAAAAAAAAACATGCCATATATTTAGACATTTTTCAAGTTGTAGTGATTATGGTATCCTACTTAAAAAGTACAATAAAATAAGCGCAATCGAGTTTGATACTGTATTATATAAGTAGATAAATATTCAACGCGCAGAATTATTTGTGTTGAATTGTTTCGTATTTATGTTGTCTGGAGATTGTTTTTTCTTACCAAGACAGTCATTGGTAAAACCTACTAAAAATAACAAGGTATCCATTTGAATTTAAACCGGGATACAATATCAAAAGTAAAACAATATTCGACGTTTACTGAATGTTATGTTTGTAAGAAATTCGGTAGCCATGCTGATTCGGTGTTTGACGTGAACGGTCCCTTTTGCAAGTTGTAATAAAAATATAAACTGATATGTATGTAACTGCATTTTTCCATAGTAATGTCGTGTTTACAATAGCCTATACATTTCGAGAGTTACAACTAAGAACGCAGTTTACCGACTATCTTGAATAAAATAAACGGTTCCTTAAAAAACCAACAGGTATACTTGTCATAAATATAACATTCTGAAAGTGGAAAATATGTAATAGAATGTATTTGACTCTGTATAAAAATTGTGTCGTTATCGGATTGATAGTTAAATGGTGAATACATAAAGATGACGGAATGATAAAAAAATGAAAAACTCGGTACGACGATACCGGTTCTTTCTGTCTCACTGTGTAAAATATTAATCCGTATGATTAACATTTAATAGTGAAATTAATTTATGTAGATTTTCCCACATTGTTTATGTGTCTAGCTAGGTAAATAAATTATAGACTTCAAAACTACAGTCCACAACCAGTAGCTTTAAAACGCCTGCAACTTGGCTGCGGCAATCTCAATGCCGAACCAGCCTGGGGTACTTTATAGGGGCTACTTTTCCACCTCGTACACAGCCGGCCAGGGGGGGGTGTACATTTCTAAAGGCTAGAAATCCGATAAAAACTCGCCGTTATGATTACAAATTTATATTAGACTATATCATTACATTCAACGGGTTTACTAGATTGGTCGCAGGGGAGGACTTTTTCAGTCGCGGACACCAGTTTCGTCAGCTGTCCAAATAACGTTTTCGTGACGTCAAAGTGACGTAGGTAGTTGCTGGGGGTGGGGTACTTTTCCAGGGGCTACTTTTCCGCTACCCCCAAGTCTGGTAGCTGGACTGTTAGGAATTTGTGATTTCCCAGGTGTATCTACCATACATAAAACCAACTTTGATGAAACACGTCCAGACCTCCCTCAATCCCTGTATGGCTTATGTATGTTATTTCATTAATATTTCCTCATTAGAATTTGTTGCATTTTCAATTTGTTGTGTTATTAAACAGATGTCGTGTGTGTTTTAGTGATGAGAGGTTCCATAATCAAGACGAAGTTCCTCTTGCCTGCTAGGACGCACTATTTTGTATTGTAGACTCATTCGAACTATAGACATTGCACAGGGATCAATGTGAATGTGTAAAGTCAGTTCGTTGTATGGCCATTCACTGACTTAGCTACGGCTGCACCGGTTCTCGTCCCCTTCACATTGATAATCACTTTTTTGTGCAGTTATATAACTAGCTTGATATTTCTATGTGAAAGATGTCTTTAATTCTAAAAATATAACAATTTTTATGCCATTATACAATGAATATTAATGTCAACAATTATTATAGCATATTAAATATTTTGTAACTTTTTATAGTGGGTCTATATCTGATAATCTATAAAAATATGCAGATTTAAAAAAATAAAGACAGCTGTTAACATTACCTATCTTTTTCTATAGTAGTCTGTTGTTCTATTGAGCCGTTTAGCATAACTCCCAACGGACTGTGACGTCATGGAGTTGCCACTTCCTCGCGGGAAAGCGGTCACTTCCGACAGAAACGTTGCGTCATTTGACCAAACACCCAGATGTAAGGAGGATACGGGAACTTCGACCATCACTTTCCTGAAGTTAGTTATTCATGAGCGTAACGATACAGATCATTATGTATAGATAATAAAACGATCTGTATCGTAATAACAACAGTATAAAGTGCACGTAGACTTTGTTCGAAAAGATGTTGTCGACAAATGAATGTATGCATTGCAGGGCTAATCATTTTATTCTCCTTCCTTAACAGTATATAGTTTTGAAATGTAGTCTGTGGAGATAGCATTGTTTGTTTAGAATACTCCTCGCTTCCTTCTCTTCTTTCTATAGTATTGAGGCATTCCTGACGTGCCAGTCAGTTTCATAATGTTTTAGTTCATTTGATGATAAGATTAAAGTATAAGTTATCTTCGGTAATTTTAATTTTATTATTGATATTTTTGTTACCGTGTATACTTGTTTTAATGACGCAATTAAGCAGTAATGTACTGTCACAATAAAAGATATTTGATTTGATTTCTGCCAGTGGATAAATTTCCTGCTATGCAAT
Organism: Stictocephala bisonia; assembly: GCA_035578905.1. Taxonomy (NCBI): domain Eukaryota; kingdom Metazoa; phylum Arthropoda; class Insecta; order Hemiptera; family Membracidae; genus Stictocephala; species Stictocephala bisonia. Next base: position 408,568 of record JAQJVL010000280.1, read on the forward strand.
GGCTCTCTGCTCCCGGTTATGTTCATCTTAGTCCTGCACAGTTGGTTTCTGGTTACTAGGCCTGTCCAGCATATGGTGACTTTCCACACTAGCGTGTTCAAGTAGTCTGTCCAGTCCATGGTGACTTCAAAGACTAGCGTGCTCTAGTAATCTGTCCAGCCCATGGTGACTTCAAAGACTAGCGTGCTCTAGTAGTCTGTCCAGCCCATGGTGATTACCCAGACTAGCGTGCTCTAGTAGTCTGTCCATCCTCTGGTGTCTTCAAAGACTAGCGTGCTCTAGTAGTCTGTTCAGCCCATGGTGATTACCCAGACTAGCGTGCTCTAGTAGTTTGACCAGCCCATGGTGACTTCCCAGACTATTGTGTTCTAGTAGTCTGTCCAGCCCATGGTGACTTCCCAGACTAGCGTGCTCTAGTAATCTGTCCAGCCCATGGTGATTACCCAGACTAGCGTGTTCTAGTAGTATGTCCAGCCCATGGTGACTTCCCAGACTAGCTTATTCTAGTAGTCTGTCCAGCCTATGGTGACTTCAAAGACTAGCGTGTTCTAGTAGTCTGTCCAGCCCATGGTGTCTTCAAAGACTAGAGTGCTCTAGTAGTCTGTCCAGCCCATGGTGACTTCAAAGACTAGCGTGCTCTAGTAATCTGTCCAGCCCATGGTGACTTCCCAGACTAGAGTGCTCTAGTAGTCTGTTCAGCCCATGGTGATTACCCAGACTAGCGTGCTCTAGTAGTTTGACCAGCCCATGGTGACTTCCCAGACTATTGTGTTCTAGTAGTCTGTCCAGCCCATGGTGACTTCCCAGACTAGCGTGCTCTAGTAATCTGTCCAGCCCATGGTGATTACCCAGACTAGCGTGCTCTAGTAGTATGTCCAGCCCATGGTGACTTCCCAGACTAGCTTATTCTAGTAGTCTGTCCAGCCTATGGTGACTTCAAAGACTAGCGTGTTCTAGTAGTCTGTCCAGCCCATGGTGTCTTCAAAGACTAGCGTGCTCTAGTAGTCTGTTCATCCCATGGTGACTTCCCAGACTAGAGTGCTCTAGTAGTCTGTCCAGCCCATGGTGACTTCAAAGACTAGCGTGCTCTAGTAATCTGTCCAGCCCATGGTGACTTCAAAGACTAGTGTGTTCTAGTAATCTGTACAGCCCATGGTGTCTTCAAAGACTAGCGTGCTCTAGTAGTCTGTTCAGCCCATGGTGACTTCCCAGACTAGCGTGCTCTAGTAGTCTGTCCAGCCCATGGTGACTTCCCAGACTAGAGTGCTCTAGTAGTCTGTCCAGCGCATGGTGACTTCAAAGACTAGCGTGTTCTAGTAGTCTGTCCAGCCCATGGTGATTACCCAGACTAGTGTGCTCTAGTAGTCTGTCCAGCCCATGGTGAATTCCCAGACTAGCGTGTTCTAGCGGTCTGAACTTGGAAATCACCATGTGCTGGACAGCCCATGATGATTTCCTAGACTAGCGTGTTCTAGTAGTCTGTCCAGCCCATGATGATTACTCAGACTAGCGTGTTCTAGTAGTCTGTCCAGCCCATGATGATTTCCTAGACTAGCGTGTTATAGTAGTCTGTCCAGTCCATGGTGATTTCCTAGTCTAATGTGCTCTAAAAGTATCTCCGAACCAGTTTGGGTATGACTTCTGTTTTCCTACACGTTTTAACCCAGAGCTAAATCATAGTCCACTCTTGGAAACAATACAAGGTTTCTTGTTTCTTCGTTATGTCTACAGTTTAAAATTGTTTTTCAACTATTTCGAGGCAACTTAGGAACATCAAGTCAAATCTTTTTACTGCCAGAACATAACAATGTATAGCAATCGTCAGATTAGTTCTAAAATTTTAACAATCACGCCACATCAAAACCCTATTCGAACATACAGAATCTCCACTCACACCACATCTCCACTCACCAAATTAATGACATAGTTTTTATCATTAATTTGTGTTCACACTATTTGGGTAGTGCTCCCCGAGAAGTGTAATGAAGATGTTCTTTAACTTGAGCTAGGTTGTAGAATCGTAGATTTTTTTCACGAATGTACTCAATCAAAACCTAAGAGTGACGTAAGGCGTGAAGATTGATCATGTTTCATGAACTTTACCAACATTGATTCGAGATTCTATTGGACCTTAAAGGTCATAAAATGAATAGAAATTTGCAATATACACAACCTTTATTTCAGATACAATTTGACTCTATATCACTTTCTTTAACAAGCGGTGATTAATTTACGAGATTACAATATACATTACAAATTCTTAATTTTAAGAACTAATATCACTAGATGACTCATTATACCCAACAATCCCGTTCTCACTATCGTCTTCAAGACGGAAACATGTTTTCTATTTGGTTTTGAATCCAGAAAACTGTTACTTGTTTCCGAAAACTTTTGTTTATTAACTGTCTGAAAAATATTCGAGAAACATCACAAAAACACAGGAAACTGTTCGCTAACAGTGTATCTGGAAACACAAGAAAGAGTTCGCTAACAGTGTATCTGTAAACACAGGAGTCAGTTCGCTAACAATGTATCTGGAAACACAGGAAACAGTTCGCTTACGGTGTATATGGAAACACAGGAGTCAGTTCGTTAACAGTGTATCTGGAAACACAGGAAAACGTTCGCTAACAGTGTATCTGTAAACACAGGAGTCAGTTCACTAACAGTGTATCTGGAAAAACAGGAAACAGTTCGCTTACAGTGTATATGGAAACACAGGAAACAGTTCGCTAACCATGTATCTGGAAACACAGGAAACAGTTCGCTAACAGTGTATCTGGAAAAACAGGAAACAGTTCGCTTACAGTGTATATGGAAAAACAGGAAACAGTTTGCTTACAGTGTATATGGAAACATTTTTATAAGTGTGGACTAGGCTTTGAGCATCACTGAAAATGTCTATATGGAAACACAGGAAACAGTTCGCTAAAAATGTATCTGGAAACACAGGAAACAGTTCGCTAACAGTGTATCTGGAAACACAGGAAAGAGTTTTCTTACAGTGTATCTGGAAACACAGGAAACAGTTCGTTTACAGTGTATATGGAATCATTTTTATAAGTGTGGATTAGGCTTTGAGTATTTACTGTAAATGTCTATTAATGCTTATCTGCGTATTGAATGTTTAAGTTTTCCTCGAAACTCACGCTCGTTAAATGTTCATATGCTCCTCTTACGTAGTTGTTCAATGCTATTGAGTGTGTTCTCCAGCAAGTAAGTGTCAAACCGTTTAGAGGGCATGCGGTCACCTCCACAGATCACAGCACATCCAGTGTTCCGTTGCTGCCACCGCATTACCAATCTCTGAAGAAACATCCGCGTTTCTACACAACAACACTCAAACTACTCCGTCATTTTACGTCTGTGGTGGCGCTTCTGTAACAATGTTGATGACAAGGGGTGTCTTTGCTCTAAATTTACTGATTTAATATAATTTTGGCTTATACATCTGAATCGTTTGCATATTATTTGGTTTAGCTACAAGAAATCGTCACCAGCTCGATGGATAATCACTGGTAACATTATAACTAACGTCTTATGATCAAGGCAAAGGACATCTATAAGCTAGCATTAGAAGTGAGGAACTTGTCAAATGTGCAGCCTAAATTGGCCATTAATTGTTTGTTTAATCTTAATGAGTAATCCGAGGAAGTCCGAATCCTTGACTCAAAAGCAAGATTTAACCTTTTGGACTGCTCATTGTTAGGGAAATCACTATGTTTAAAGTTGAGACGATAAATGACTTTAGTCTGTGTTGAGGTGCTACTCATTTCATTCCAACCGTTGAAGTCTCTTTTCTTCATTATCGATTTCATACTGTAGGCAACATACTCGATAATAATTCACAATCGACATTCTCTATGGCCCAAATCTCGCCTCATCATTGTTTGATCACATGCTACAAGAAGTAATTACTGACATAATTTGTTACAGTACTATAAAAACTGGTAATTAAGCACTTCCTAGCTACTTCTGAAAATACGATTCTTGTTGAAAAGTAATGAAGTATTAGTGTAGATTTCTTAAGGAGGATGACTTCAACCGCAGAAACCCCGGGTTTTTTACCGAAAAATCTAAAAAAACTAGTTTTTATCTGATAGTGAAAAAACAACTTTTAAAAATATATATTTTCAGATTAATTAAAATTTACGTTTACATGTATTTTTATGCTGAATACGAATATATAAAATTGGGTTTTCAAGAAAATTATTTTTGTCGGCCTGCAAAATACACTTACCTAACCAAACTAAACCTAAATTATCCTAACTGTCTATTTACTCAACAAAAATTCATAATTTGCGTTAAATTCGGGTGCTTGGCCTCCGGGGTGGTCTGCAGGGACGTGATTTTGATTTTTGTGGTTAATAACTGGTGTTCATAATGATCGTGGTTATGTTTAGGGGAGAGTAGGGTAATCGTGCGCGGCGGCTAATGGTGCGCATTGTGGTTTTTAATGAATGAAACAAGTTGGAAGACTCCAGTAGGTGCTGCAGCCAAGCGGAAGACTCGACAACTAATACGCAAACCTCGTGGTTTTCGCCACCGCAACTTTTGAGGTTATGTGAGACCAAACGTCAAAAGTAGTGTGTGTAATGTTATTTTTGTTCCTAAGGAAATAGCAAGTTAAGGGCAGATCTTTAGTTTAAATAATACTCACTTGGTATTACAATTAATGGTAGTCTTTGCTTTATCGTTTGATGCTATTCATTTATGGTTTAAGCCCTTCATAAGGTAGTAAGGAACTAAAATACTTTTCAATGCAAGATCGGGTAATGGTGCGCGGTGGTGCGCACGATTCCCCCCCAAGTATAGTTATATGGTAAGAGCTAAAATTAATTCCCCTTTTTACATTCTTTTTTACAGATGCCAAAGACATACACAAGGAAAACCGAAAAAGCATCTTATAGTAAAGAAACATTATCGGAAGCTCTTAAGGCAATTAAAAATGGAAGGAAGATCAGGGAGGTGGGGAGGTCATTTGGTATTCCAGAGTCTACTTTAAGGAAACAGATGCTATCAAATCAGCCGAAATTTCCACGCATTGGCCGAAAGGCAGTATTTTCACCAGAGATTGAGCAAGATCTAGCAGAATATATTTTAAAGTTGTGCAAATTATTTTATGGTATAACCCAAAAGCAGTTGCGTCGGCTGGCGTTTAAATATGCAGAGGAACATAAAATTCCTCATTCTTTCAATCGTGAAATAGGACTAGCTGGTAAGGACTGGCTTTATGGTTTTTTGAAAAGACATTCGAATATAAGTCTTCGCCAACCTCAGGCCACTAGCCTTAATAGGATTGCTGGGTTCAACAAAGAAGAGGTCCAGTTATTTTATACAAATTTGGAAACATTGATGAAGACGCATAAATTTACAGCCCACAGAATTTACAACCAAGACGAGACTGGGGTTTCTACTGTCCAGAAAAGATGCCCAAAGGTGTATGGGCCGAAAGGGGTAAAACAAATCGGTGCTGCAACTTCTGCGGAGCGTGGAAGAACGATCACAGCAATTTTTGCAATGAGCGCTTCTGGACATTTCCTTCCACCCATGCTGATTTATCCTCGCACCAGAATGACACCACTCCTTGAAAGAAATGGGCCACCCGGCGCTCTTTACGCATGTTCTCCAAACGGATGGAGCAATAATGACATTTTTATAAAGTGGCTGTTTCACTTCAAGGATCACGTTCACCCGACTGAACATTCTCCAGTTTTGCTTATCCTGGATAACCATAATAGTCATGTGTCGATTGATGTGTATAAGTTCTGCAAAAGCAACTTCATTCATATTGTGTCACTCCCACCGCATACTTCTCATAGGCTTCAACCCTTAGACCTTACATTTTTCAGCCCACTCAAAAATGCCTTTTATAGAGCATGTGATTTCTACTTGACATCCACCGGTCACATAAAAATAACAGAACATGATGTAGCAGGGCTTTTAAATAAAGCTTTTGAACAGGTGGCAAAAATAAGTAATGCCGTTTCGGGTTTCAAGGCAGCAGGAATTTTTCCCTTTGACGCTGACAAATTTGGTGAGGATGATTTTGCTGCTGCACATCATGATGCCAATGATCAGAACATTGCTGTTGAGATGGTAGACATTTCTGCAGCTGCTGCGAGCCCAAACCAAAGTCCCGAAAACTCAAACAATGTAAACGAGACGGGTGTTGCCCCATCTGGAAATGGTGTAGTAAAAACATCCAACCAGAGCAACTTGGCTGACCTATATGTTAACCCCATCCCATCTACTTCCAAAGACAGTTCCTTTTTGTCGTTTGCCCCGATTCCAAAGAAAGTGGTTAAGCCAGGAAAAAACAAGGGACGTGCAAAGCAACACTCGGAGATAATAACAAGCACGCCTAAGAAAGTGAAATTAGAAGTGGCAGAGGAAAAAAGAAAGGCTAATGAAATTAAGAAAAAAGAAAGGGAGATGAAAAAAGCTGCACGTTGTTTGGGATTCGACAATAAGAAGGATAAAATAAAGAAACTAGCAAAGCCTAAAAGAAAGATAAAACATGAACATGACTCATCTGAAGAATCAGACATAGACGACCCAAAAATGTTGTGTCAAGATGACGAGTTTGACGACTTTGATAATAACCTATTGCCTTCATCAGTAGAAAAAAATTCAAGTGATATCTGCAATATTTGTGGGGACATTGGAAAAGACCGTGAACTGTGGTACAGGTGCGTAAACTGTTCGTCCTGGAGTCATGCAGACTGCTCAGGAGCAGACACAGCAGAAAATTATGTGTGCTACTTTTGCCTTAACCCTTAAACAATGTTGCAATTTTAAATAAAAGACTTTAGAAAAGTCTAAAGCTCATATAACGTATTGTTTAGCTATAAGATTTTCCAACATGTAAAATAAATATTGAGATTCGATTAAACAAATTCGTTCTAATTATTTAAATCCATAAATCCCTGCGCACCATTATCCAACCACATGCGCACAATTACCCTATGGGTAGGGGAATCGTGCGCAAGTGCATATTGTTATATAATGCTATATATTTAGTTTATCTTAATATATATGATAATGGCAATTTTTATTATTCATCATCATTAAATACCAAAGAGTTTGACATGTATATTGGTAATTTTTGTCTAAGGAATTTGCGGGAAAAACTTTTTCCCCTTAGGTGCGCACCATTACCCGACTTTCCCCTATTATGATCGTGTTTATAAAGGCCGCTGATCGCGATTCGCCGCAAAAATAGTGTTTCCATTACATCTCGACTAATAACTCTTATTGATCAATAGTTTTTAAAATTCGTATTGAGTGCAAAAAAACACGTCAAACTAAAAAAGACGATTAAAATATCATTTAAGTCAACGGTAATATGTCAAACATAGGCCTACTAAAAGTTGTAACATTCGTGATACTTTTAAGAATTTTTCGGCAAAATTCGTGATTACCGAAGAATAAAAAGCATACATCGTGAAAATATAGCCAATTTTGGACCCATTCCAGACAGTTTTCAAAATTTGCTAGGCAGCAAGAAACTGCATAATTACCATTAATATGCCACCAATCCCATTTAATAATGTTCACCCATTTCTCCTAGAATATATACAGTATTGCTACTGTTCCATTATAATTGAATAAGTAATAAATATAATGAGAGAAAGCGTTGATTTATTTCGAATATATTTTAACAACAATAGACCTAGAAATAAAATATTAGTTTCCTTTATTATTTGGTCGTAATTAAGTGTAGGATGAAAAATGCCAAGCCCTCAAGTATGTATTCGTTTTGAAGTTTGTCTAGAGTTAGAAATTGAGACGTTACAAAATATTGTTTACGTTTTAAACAAATAAATATAAAAAGTTTAAGCACCGGCCACTTCGATCAGGCCTGTTGGTGTTGTCAGGATCAGGCGGGTGTCCTTGTAGCGGGCGGTCGTCACGGCCGCTGGACTCACCACAGACAAAACACGAACAAAATGGACAATTGCCCGTAAAATCGGTCTAGAATAGAAGTCGAGCAGGAGAGAAGAAGGATGCACCTGAACGCTCTGTACAGCCCGCTATAACCATTACTCTGTCCATCATCGGGCGACGTTTACCAAGAAGACCGCAAGCTAACTGACAACGATTTATGAACGACCATTCGTTAAGTACTAACTGAATACCATACTAGTGCTTCGCCATTGAAAGACTTTAGTACGTACGAATTTCAAACAATTACTAAATGTATTAATTCTACTCTCCTTGTGCAATATTTTGTTAGTCATTCGACGCAGACGAGTAAAACGTTTATATTTAATTTGACCGATAGTACTATCAAAAGTGTTATTAAAAAACATTAAATATATCTTATTATAAACAAGTCAACTAAAAATGTTTATGATATTTTCTAGAAACGTTTTGAGTGATATCATTTATGAAAATTAGCCCAATCTTAAAATGGGGGGACAACGTTAAACGTACCCCCCCCCCAAAATGGGGCCAACATTATTTCATTGCTCTTAGCAGTGTCAACATTTTTAGCATCCTATTTACATTGTTGCTACACATCCCATCACGGTATAGCTGCTACACTTGGTCAGGTCGGTAGGCCGGTTACATTGTAGCTACACATCCCATCACGCTATAGCTGCTACACTTTGTCAGGTCGGTAGGCCGGTTTCACCTTTCTCTAGCACGCTGGGAGAGATTAAGACAATGTGATTAAGAGATTAGCACAATGTGATTAAGACAATTTGCAGTTGAGTGCGCCATTGTCGAAGCACTAAAGAAGTAGAGACATTTTTTAAGCTGAATTCATTTTTCACTCATAACAATTCGTTCGTCACCACATGACTTGACTTGCTTATTAATTCACTACATACTTTTGATGTAGTTGAAAAAACTCTAATAATTGGAAACAAAAGAAGTATTCCTCAAAATAAAAAGGATTTATTCCACTTTAACAATAATATGCTGTGAATTAATTGACAGGTTAAGTAAAAACAAATATTAAAAGATTATCGAGTATTCAAATACAATCACCACAATCAACTTACCAATTATCTCTAAAAATTAATCTACTTGGTTCAAATCAAAGCACAATTTTATATTTGTTGAAGCAATAATTGAACCAATTAATTGTTAAAGATAGAGGTAAAAGACCTGTTGTTACATATCTGGATCGTAGTTGTGTGTTCTGTTGGTTCATAACATTGTACACAACCTATGGAAAGGGGGATGTCATGATTTCTTACGTCATTTGACATGAGAAAGAAAAAAAAAAGGTAAAAAGTAAAACATTTCATTAATTAAAAAACAACACATAAACAAGTACAACAGTTGAACTTTATTTAGTGTAATATACAAGTGATTTAATGAACAAATAATTGGTTTGGCCTTACTTTACACACCTTTTTATAACAAACGTTCAAAAATGAGGCCATCATTATTAATGCATTTTAAAACACGTTTGTGCACTGCATCGCGTGTGTCGGTACTCTACAATATATCAGGACGTTCCTTTATGTAGAGTGTAGCCGAATCCATAATACGTCCCGAGAATCAACACTACTTGTCTTTCACCCAACCCCAGACACAATAATACAAGGATGGATCTGGTGATCGTGGTCAAGATTGCAGCTCTCCACGGTCAATCAATTTGTTAAGGAAATTGATTTTTTAAGTGAGCGGTAAAGGCTCGAGAAAGGTGGAGTGGTGTTCCATCATGCTGGAAGTACAAGTTTCGTATGATATGCAAAAAGGAAGGAAGTGCAAATAAAATTCAGCACTTGGGCGGCCAGGTAATATGAATGGATCAATTAGCTGATTGTGTAAAACTCACTCCAAACATTGGTGCTGAATCGGTGTTGAAACTTGAAAGTTGTGTTTTCTACCTCGTGAGGATTTTATATTGCTCATAAATACAAGTTTTTGATACCATCTCTAGTAAATCACACCTCATTCGTAAATAAAACACAGTTATAGAGCTGTTGATTAGTACAGTATTAAAACAGTTACAACGCTCCATCCCCTGGTTGTAGATGTTGAACCTATTGTTTATGAAATGAGTAAAATTAATTTCGATTCAGTTACCTCCACACTGTTGACTGCGAAACTCATATTCGTATAGAAAGGCGTCGAGTAGCTTTTTGTAGCTTGCAATTACTACCAAAACAATAGTCTATTAGAAAAGCTGTTGATCAGTTGTTGTTTAAGTTACCAACTTAAGAAGTAAAAAAATATATAATGCATTGAATAGTGGACAGTAAAGTAACATGTATTATTTATTTGTTAAAATGTTATTTATTTCTTTACACCTTTTTACGTTATAATAATAATTAATAAAAAAAACAATTTATTTATTAGACACAAACCTGACGATTTTATTTTCTACTTCTAATTCCTTTCCTGCAATTGCTTATGAATTAAACTAAATAAAGTTGAATTTTTGTACTTATTTATGTGTGTTTTTTTTTTTACTTAGTTTACATAAATCTTCTCAGAATCAAATTCTCTACAAATTAGGTATGACATTTTAATGACTTTATTACCGATTTAACAGTTATTGTAGACTAAACGTAAAAACGGAGTTTCTCGCCCCAATTCCGTGCATGTAATCCCAAATTACTTTAAAAAACACGTGGGGGGAGAACGTCATGAATGACCCTGTATATACACGACAAATTGTGTACTGAAGCATATTGCCTTCTCACTTACGAATAGAATAAAGAACAATTTATTTAAAATGGTACTCTTTTTTTATATGAAAAAATCTTCTAGTGTTTTCGTGAAACGCCAAACAAGCGTTTTAACGGGAGAAATAATTAAGATAACGCTCTTTCGAATTCTTTGGTGTACAACACTTGAACGTTTGCAACATTTACAATACAATATTCTAAACAATTTACACAGGCAAACATTTATTTAGTTTTTACAATAGTTTTTTATTGTGAAGACATGCTTTATATGCATCTAAACGAGTAAAACATTTTTTTATTCCACGCCATATTGAGATCACAATCAAACGTGCAATTTAGAATTCATGTATTGTTCATAATTCTTGTCCCATTCCCAGTTAACAAAATTACTGTATCCATAGCGTGGATCTTAGTTTTTGATGTATAGATTAATTTTATAACATTTATTTAGTTTGGTCACAAAACTAAACTGTAAACGCCCTAGATGATAAACAAATTTTAGTTTACGGGACCGTTTTAAATCTCAGCAACTCAAAGTTGTAGGTTAAAAACTAAATTCAAGTTCGTGCTTTGAAATAAATCTACATACATAAAAGCCATTTAGTTTACCTTGACCCCTAGAGGCTCACTAAAAAACGATTTTCCTCTCTGACCTCAAGAATCTGTCCCACTGGCCTCCAAAATTCCCATGGTATTCTAATGGAGCTATCGTATTAATTATTGATTGATTATTTGTTTAACAGATGTTAATAATTGAATAACATTTTGGTAGGTAAAACACAACTTTAAAATTAAAAATAATTGAGTACAGTAGTAAATTATACATAACATCAGCTGTTATAAGTATAATAACATTTCGATTTTATAATCAAACTCAATACAGTATTATGACCGGCGAAGTGGGCGAATAAGCCTTGTTCGCAGGAGGCTAGTAATTTAGTCAAGTAGAGAATACTCTAGTAATTAAAATGCTTGCTACTGTCCAAAAATCGTTCGCACTAGCAGCGGGTATAGTACACAAGTAGTGAGTTGTGCATTACACAAGATGAACGCTCTCCGACTCAGCAAAATAAACAAACTGATAACGCTTACATCACTTGCTATTTTAGAATAGTTAGAAGAAGACATTTGTATGATAAATAGAAAGAAACAGATTGTTTTTTATTTATTTTTTAAATGTTATTTTATATTTGTTTATATTGATATATTTTTATTTTATAAAAATAAAAACACATTGCTTTATTTGTTTGTTTTTGTAAGTTGGTGACTTAATATTCCACATACATTCATGTTGGATATATTTATTAAGAAACTTTAAAGTTGTTTCCTCGCTTCAGCGAACCGCCATTCTTGTGGTAACTAATGAACTCGACTAAAATCAGCTGTTCGGATGAACCAATAGTTAGTGGCGCGTGGTGGTGGAAGCTATTCGACCGTCGGGAATAGAATAAAATGGATTGACTCGACTAAATAATTCACTAAACAACTCTACTAAATTTGTTGTGTTCGAACATGTTTAGTCACTAAACTACTCGCCACTCAACTAAATTACTAGCATAGTGCGAACGAGGCTATAAAGCTAGTCTATATATGATAACGAATGTGTGTGTGTGAATTACTAAACCACTCATCGGATCGCCATGAAACTTTGGGAATTTGTAGAGTTCACTCTTAAGAGGGTTTCTGGCGTAGTTTCATTCACTTCCAACTCAAGGGCTCCCCACCTCTGTGGCCTTTATAATGTAATGGAGTTACTTTATTTATTTGACACCATTAGTTGTTAGATAAAAACAAATAAAATGAACACTTTTGAAATAGGTTAAATAATTATGCTTACGGTATTGAAATTTAACATTTAAAATAAACTAAAACATTACTGTTTATGTTAATCCGTAGCAAGGTAAGGGTAAACAGATAGCACTGAATAAACAAAAGACAAACATTAAGAAAATGTTCCTAGTACCATTGATTTTACTATATAAATGCAGCACGGTCGCTCCCATATTCTGTGCCTCAATATTTAACATTGGATGGAACCATCTTCTATGTATAGTAAAATCAATGCTAGTACCTAACAAAACATGGATAGTAAAATTTGCCTTTTAAGATTAATTATGTTGGGTGTATCACATGTTGTAGAAACCACTGCGGCAGGCACAGCTCTGTTTTTATTATGTTGGGTGTACCACATGTTGTAGAAACCACTGCGGCAGGCACAGCTCTGTTTTTATTTAACTACAATACAAATGAAATATTGACGTACTGATTGCGTTGATGATTATACTACAAAAATGTCATCTTGACCATCAAGGCCAGCCACTTGTTATTTCTCTACAGGATCACTGCACTCGGTTGGGCATGAAATGAAATGAAAAATGGCTTTATTGACAATAAAGTGTAAAAATGGCGAGGTTAGGACTAGTAAGACCTCTCTTACACCCACCAATAATAACAACAACAAAAAATCATGTCAAAACATAATAAAACTAATAAACTAACTTTACTTAGCACATTCACTAGTAAAATAAAATGAATACATTTTTTAATTTATTAACAGAAACCTTTTAATAAGTATATAAAAATAAACAAAACTAGTCAGTTCTTCGGCATCCACTCTTGTAACAGAACATTTTATTTCTTTTCCACTTTCTTAGTCTCCTAATACAGCTGAAATCCGGTAAATTTAAAAAGCTAAAACTTGTGTTGCTTATTTTTTATTTGAGTCTGTTATCCGAGGAAGGAGGTCGATTTCAGTGGCTGTATCAGAACTAACTGATGGTTTGACAACCTTTTCTAATATCCAAACACACAACCTGTTAATTAGGTTTAAATAGAAAGCCATTATTAGTAGTCTAAGTTTCACATCACTAAATTAGGAAAACTTGTTTTGATTTATTACCAATAATAATTTGTAATATATCAAATGATTGGTTAGATTAATAATTAAATGATATTAAACACTTAAAAATTGTAATATATTCAAGCGAAGCTTATTTATAATCAATTCATATTTTTTACCATCTAGAAAATGACATAAGCCTACCATAATTAATATTAATTGGGAATGAAATCAAACATTAGGCCATATCCAAATTCAACTCTTTCACCCCCTTATGCAGGTAGATCATTATTATACTTGTTTATTTAGAAAATAGTTCACTCCACATACCTGCATAGACCCTCTGAACTGCAAAGTATTGTCGCTCGGATAATGACTCTCCTATATTATCTTCTTCATCAAAGCAAAAGTTCATATAAGTGATGAAAATCATTCAACATAAATTATCCATTGATTTATATCAATCAGAGAATAAATATTTTTACTCTATGTTTAGAAAATAAATACTTAGGCAAGTAAGAAAAATGGTTGGTTAAATAATTTTAAGCAGCAACAATTCTTTAGATTTTTTGACATTTGTAGCTATTAGATTGCTTAATATATTTATATATATATAAAAAGAATAACACTTAGCAATCTTTTTTCAACTGATGATGGTCTTTCGAGACAGAAATCGATTTTGAACATTAAAAACACAAAAAAAGATTGCTAAGTGTTATTCTTTTTATATATATAAATTCTTTAGAGCATTTTCAATTCAATATCGACCATTGGGGCAGTTTCAATTCCTGGGAGGCTTGGGTTGTCTTCTTAACCATTTGGAATTTGGTATCAGGAGGACAATGAATACACATCCCTATAGATGAATACAGATCTCTATAAATGAATACAATGTCTATTACAGATCCCTATAGATGAATACATATATCTATAGATGAATACAGATCTCTATAAATGAATACAATGTCTATAGATGCATACATATATATATAGATGAATACAGATCTCTATAAATGAATACAAATGTCTATAGATGAATACAAATCTCTATAGATGAATACATATATCTATAGATGAATACAGATATCTATATGTGAATACATATACCTATAGATGAATACAGATCTCTATAGATGAATACATATATCTATAGATGAATACAGATCTCTAAATTTTAATACAAATTTCAATAGATCATCTACACATCTATAGATCTATATAGATCCATAGTAATGGGTTAAATCACACAACCTTGTATCATCATTTCAAATTAACTGAGAAATAAGCTAAATTTTTTAGCACAGTCTACAGCTTTTATTAGTGATGCATCAACTACATTTTGAATATTGTAGATCAACTGTTAAACAAATTTTATTTCAAAATAGTTGTGTCATTTCAACAACTGTACGAAAATCAATACACCTCTCATCAACTTTTTGACATTTAGATAGAGAAATGTTCTAAATTGCTTAAACATCTATTTAAATACTACTCTACCAGAATATCTCACAGAACCACAAAACCTTAAAACCCAGAAACATAGAATAACTTATTTATGGAAGAAAGTTTTTTTTTTTGTTTTATTAGGCAAAAAGTATTGTTTTGGAAGATTCTAACTAACAAAGTACCAGTTCTTCAGGTTTTAAACGCCAATTTTAACTTAATTTGAAAAATAATGGAAAAAAAATGATTTATCTATTGTTAAAAAGCTTAAATATTTTGTTTAAAATCAGGGTAATTAATTGTTCCATCACCAAGAAAAAAGTATATTACTCATAATAATAGATATTAGCTTTAAGCTGCCATTATTTATATTAGCTTATGGTTCTTATGATTAATTACACTTTTTTAGGGGTCTCCAGCAGATATTTGGGCTTTTCCTGATTGGATCATGCATGGGGCAATTCCTAGACCAGAGAAGAGTCCGACGAGGCGCTGAGCAAGATTTCTGGGGACCAAGTGTCAACTATTATTCGGGGAGCAGTTCACCTCCTGAGGGTATCCCCTTTATGGAGATCCCTGTCAATGACGTACATTCAGAGGACGTGGGACTAGACAAGATACAGGTAGTCAGCTCTGCCCTACGCATTCTCCCGAGAAGTAAAGTCCATTCTGAAAGACGACTATCCAACAGCCGCCGCCGCAAGAGAGAGACAGTGGAGTCATGGAGGAGACCGAGGCAACATCAGTTTGTGACCAATGCGCTAGACAGACTCCCCCCACCACCCATTGTCAGAGTTTACCCCCCGGTGGACAGGTCAGAGAGGCTGTATGATAGAGGATTCCGCAAGAGCCAGAGGAGGATTATTTACTATGCCAACCTCCCCGAGATAGTGCGACCACCTTCCCAGTGGTATAATACCAGAGATTATTCTGTATATGACTCCAGGCAGAACTATCCTTCCACTTCTTCTTCTAGCTATTCGCCTGCCACAGTATATCCTCCACTGAATGACAACGACATTACCCGAGTGCAATCGAACATCATTGATGTCTCCAACTCCCGGTATAACTCCTACCGCTCCAGCTCAAGTCCTCCCAAGTTCACTATTATAGATGTCGAACCACCCTACAACTACCGAGGCTACAATCGCCATTCTGCAGTTCCAGCCCACTATGATCCCTATCCTCCCCCCAATAGGTTCTACGACACTCGTACTCCACCCTACCGTGATTACTCTGCCTACCCCACACAAAACTTTAGGCCAGACTCCTCTTTAGAACCGGTCAAATTACAGCTCCCCACCACCGACCGTCCGTCGTCTACCACCAACACGACTGAGTACTCTGTCAACACTACCAGATTCCTTCCAGATAACATTCCTGTTTCTCTGCAGGCACTATCTAAATTTGTCACATAACGATTTAATTATCAACAGGTTATACGAGTTATCACGTTCCTCACGTAAAAGTCACTTTATGTATGAAGGTGTTGAAAATAGAATGACTCGAAAAACTGTGATTGACAACAACGAATTTGATTTCTAATTATGTTAGATTTATTTATTTATTTCATATATCACATAACGCCTTATGAGTACTTCTGCTCGTAGGCAGGTGAATGAATTGTCAAGTGCTTAGTACAACAATCTAACCAAGTTGAAAACAATGAAGTAAACTCAAAAAAATTATGCACAAAACAAGTGAAGTATCCATGAATACAAAACTTAAAATAAACCATTAAATTATTTAGACATTTTACTAAAGTAACAATGTAATGAACTTGTTGACACTGCAAAAACAATAAGCAATTATAAATTAAATAAATTTGCCCTATACTTTTTAAAAGAGGTTTCATTTTTTAATAAAAAGAGGTAATTATTGTACAAATGAAGGCCCATGTAAAAAGTACTTTTTTCATATGATGTAGTATTATGTAAATGATATTGTAATATTAAGCTGCTAGGTCTAAAAGTATAGTGGCTGCTAGACTTGTTTTCCTCAAATATATCTAAATGTTTCTTTACAAATAACAAAATATGAAATATATACATAGAGTTAACTGGAAAAATTTGAAGCTTCTTAAATAATTTCTACAAGCAGTACTTGGACTAAACTTTGAAATTACCCTTATAATTCTTTTTTGAATGAAGAATATTTTTTTACTATTTACAGCATAACCCAAAATGCAATGCCATAAGCAATTTGAATGTGAGTAAGCAAAATAAACAATTTTTTGTGTTTTTTCATCTAAGTTTTTGGACAAAGTAAGTAATATAAAAAGCTTTATTGAGTTTAGATTCAAGCTTTTAATATGGTCATACCATATAAGAGATTGGTAAATTTTTACACCTAACAGATTGCAAGACGGAACTTGTGGGATTATGCCATTGAGTAGATTAAAGCTAATTTTTAGACAGTTAATATTATTTGAATGAAAATTGAAGGAAGAAGTCTTTGTTTGGTTTAACTTTAAATTATTGGCCTTGAACCATTTACACAATATTCCATAGTCTTCCAGTAATTGATTTTTTAGCACTTGTGGATCATTATTTTTTAAGAACTGCAGTAGTATCATCTGCATACATGATCAAATTTGAATTTAAATTTTGTAACATAAGGTCATCTACATAAATAAGAAATAGTAAAGGGTCAAGTATAGATCCCTGTGGTACACCTTCAGTTACAGGTTTAAATTTTGAATAAATATTTGAATTATTTAATAATACCTTTTGTTTTCTGTTGCATAAATATGATACCAGTAAATTTAATACACTTCCCCTTAGTTGTGTAGTAATACATATTCTAATTTGTGTAGTAAAGCTCATAATTAACGCAGTCAAACACCTTTGACAGATCACAGAAGAGGCCAACAACATACTGGGACCTGTCAATAGCATCCACCATCTCATTAGTAACAGAAAAGATAGCATCCGTTGTGTTTGACTCCTTTTTAAATCTAAACTGATTTTTATTAGGAATGTTATTTTCTGATAAATGTAAAACAAGTCTATAAAAAATAGTTCTCTCTATTTTTTTTTTTTTTTTTATATATCACTGGCAACAAAGATATTGGTTGAACATTTCCAATCAACTCCTTATAACCTTTTTTATGAATTGGACGCACTAAATTATATTTAAGAAGATCTGGAAATACTCCTTTAATAAGGACTGAATTGATAATGTAAGAGAGAGATGAACTTATGTTCTCTTTACAGGATTTTATGATAAAACAAGGAATGCCATCCCAACCAGTAGATTTAGAAGTTTTCATATTTTTATAACGAATACAATTTATTTTGAGTTAACCAATTTAAATTTGTTTATTTCTTTGATGTGACCTCTTTTGGCATTATTCAGAAATTCTGTAGCTTTGTCTAGATTTGGCTCTAACTTTGTTTGCTTGCTGGTATAGTATTTAAGAAAAAATCATTAAAAGCCTCTGCAATTTTTGTTGGGTGTTTTAATACATGTTTTGATATTTTAATTGAGTCAATTTCAAAATCTTGTTTTCTAACATTATTTTCCTTCTTTACCACAGACCAAGCATCTTTTGTTTTATTAACAGAATTTTGTATTTGTTCATCATAAAATTTCATTTTGGCAGTTTGTACAACTCTCTTAAAGATACACTTATACTTTTTAAAGTTTATGTCATTGGATGGTTTACTTAATCTATGAAATTTTCTTTTCCTTCTACTTGATATCATAATGCCTGGAGTTATCACTTTTTGTTCTACTTGATATCATAATGCCTGGAGTTATCACTTTTCCTCCTACTTGATATCATAATGCCTGGAGTTATCACTTTTTGTTCCCTGTTTTTAGTCTCTACAGTTTGTCTACACAGAGTGGAAATACTAGCTCAAAGTTATACATAAAAGTGGAAAGAAAATTTTTTTACAATATATTTGGATCGTTATTTATGTTATAGACAGAATTAGATTCACTTGTAAAAGGAATAGTGTTCTGGACAGATGAATGACTCTGATTAGGGCCGCTCTTTGTGCAAATATTATAATTTCTTTTACATCTGTAGATATGTTTTACACTACAGTAACTTGCATTAGAATACAAACAGGATGGGAGTGTTGTCCCATTTACAAATATACCCAATATAACACAACATATCAATTCCAAATAATAGATTATTTTTCTAAAAAAAGTTCTTGTAATTTTTGAATATCTATTTTTTCAAATGTCATTAACTGCCAATGTAATAATTTGTCTTCAAATTCTAAAAGTGTATTAAGAAAGAAAGAACTTGTTTAGATTAATTAATTTTTATAATTATGTAGTTATGGTTTGTAGGATTACTGAGAGACTGCTATAATAAAACATTTTACAGTATTGTTTTTGTTATTCTGAAATCCCTGCATTACAATTCTAACATAAGTAAACCCCTTCATCTAATATGGCTTTTTATGTTCGGTATGGTCTTCTTAGTTAAGGTCATAAGGTGTTGGGAAGCACCTCCGGAGTACGGATGAAAGCATTTAATAAATTGCCGATATTAATACTGTTGATAAACAAATATGTAAAAAGTATCACTGTACAAAACAATCAAATAAAAATGGCAGAGCTTATTCATTCATTGTTAAAAAAACATGCTTGCCTTGGAAAAATAACATAGATACTAAATTAATTGTACTATAGGTTATTAAAAAAATTTATCAGTCACTTCCCAAGTAAAGAACTTTTGTTGAATTAATACAACATTATAAATTAATGTTATTTACAGTAACACAATCATGGAGTGTGATTTCATGTTGAATTCTTAGCACTTCCCAACTGCAGTTAAACACCTAAATTTAGCCTATTAAATGATTTGATCTAAATATTGTTTACTGAAATCTTGATCTAACATTCTTCCCTTTGTGACATTGAAAAAATGACTAACGATATATTTTATTTTTTATGTATAAATGTATAAATTAATTCTTAAGACACGCCAAATTACAATCACAGATAAGAAAATTTTATTTTTTGAGGAATTTTTGTAATGTCCAGTTGTTAAGAACGCTATATTTTGCATTAATAAATTCAAGATTACAATACGCCTTGCCATGTTGGGGAGGAATGTACAAAACATTAATTGACAAGCTGATAACCACTCAAAATTACTTTTTACGTATAGTGTTTAAAAAATCTAAACGAACACATTCCTTTCAATTATACTAAAAGTTAAAAATTCTACCCATCCAGCACCTTTTCATTTTTAAAGTTTTGAGATTGTTTTTTATTAGAAGCGGAAATAGAGAAAACATTATGCCCAATCACCCACATAGTACAAGAAGTTTCGTAAATAATTGTTTTAAATTGCCTAAAGTCAACAAAACTATTTTCCGTCATTCCTTTTTATATTTGGGACCCAAATATTTTAATAAAATACCACTTCAAATCAAGAATATTAATAATCTCAAACATTTTTGTAAGCAAACAATCACTTGGCTTTCTTCTCAGCAGTATGTAGAATATTTCAATAATGTCTTAGTTTAAATACAATTATCTTCTTTACAGTTACTTACTACTCCATATTTTATATAATTGAGGAGCTGGGTGGAAGAAGGGCACTTTTGAAAATCAGTAGTTTTGAGAAAAATGGTTCTGAAAGTTTGACATTGGTTGAAAACATAATTCTAATTGTAAAATCTAATTAAGTAATTGCAAGAAACATTAATTTACTTATCTATAATCATTTTATTGGAGCTGTTCCTTCTTTTTGTATATAGTTATTTTAATAATCATTAAAGTAATAGGAAGTAAAAGTGCCCTTTTTTCATACAATGAGGTTAAAATAATGAAAAACTTTTAAAATTTAAACAAAACATTTTTATTGGAGGTAAAAAACTGTCAAACATCAACCCATTGATAATTATTTTGATTGAAAAATATAATAAATACTGCTAAACGAAATATTTAAATCACTCAAAACTATTTGCGCTGAATCTTTTCAACTCTACAAAATAAAAAAAAACCTAAAATACATTTCTTTCAAACCAGTCTTTTCCAGATTTATCTAAAAATGGCATTAATGCTTTAATGTCTTTCATTTTCATGGAGTTTATTGCCACATCATTACATGTTCCATCCATTTCAGTTGAAAAAAAGGGTAGAGGATTTTTTAATAACACGAAATGGGATTGAAATTCCCTCAAGATAGGCAAGATGAGCAGTCACAACACCTTTTGTGTATGTTATTACACTGTACTGTTGAATCTTCCAAGTTGCTTTCTTTGTTTTAGGTTTCTTGAACATGAAGGGTTCTAAAATTTTTGTCCAGTTTTTCAAAATGTCCTTTGCATGAATAACTTCAAATGCACTGGGTTTATCGCGACACTCTTAAAGTATTTTAACATATTCATCAGCTGTTTATATTATTTCTTTTTTCTTCATTTTTTGTGAGTACACCCCAAAGTTTCTGTCGCATACACAGTACGAATGTCCTCTTACTGGGTATATGTGTTCTATTGTAACTCCTAACATCTTTGACAACCAATCCAAAAATCTTGTAACTTTAACTCTTTTATTTTGGGCTGCAGTGGCATCCGAGAAAAGAAAGATTTTTTTTGTATACTGATTAATCTTTTTACTTATATAATCATACACCAACGAGCAAACACTGTCACAGTTTTTCTCTCCTTCGTTTTCCAAATACCAATAAAAAGCACTTGAGTTGTCATTATGGGTATGAATATTAAATATGTAAAACCAAAGAAGTCTCTTATAAAACTGAGCATTAACTACAAGTTTTGGAAGAGGTCTGTTCTAGGCAAAATCGAATTCAAATACCAATAAGGATTTATCATTTTTACATTGAGTGATGTAGTTTGCTTTTATCTCCTTATACTTTTCAAATTTTTTCAAATGAAGATCATATTTTGTCTTACATGGATCATCTAGATTTTCTAGAAGTAAAGTTTTGCATTTCGAACAAAAGTCACATACATCACTCCTTGGTTGCCTAAAAGCATACTGTGAATTAGTCCTAAAATACCTGTGGTATGTTTCATACTTCATTTGCAAGTCCTCTTTAGTTTTTTCTTTAAAGTATCCCTTAAAAAGCTCGTAAAGTTGTTTTACATTAAGATCAGGATTAACGTAATACATTTTTTTTGTTTTATTTAAGGAATAGTGGCTTTGAGATGATGGGATGGAGGCCCAGTGTTCTTCAACCATTTTCCAAACCATGCCCTTAATTTTATGCAGTCTATTGCTGAGTTTCCCTCTCATGTCTTTTACAGTGATTTGTCCGGCATTCAATTTTTGCTGTATAATACGCACTCGCTTAGCAGAAATTTGCAATAAACTTATGAAAAAGTTCTTACACACATTATAAGAAGTACACCCTACACTTATTTTATATTTCCAGCTAGAGATCCGTTCCTTACAAACACTATTCTCTATTCTTCTCTTAGGTGTTGAAGGTATTAAAGAATTAACCACAACTTGATCTTGAGAATCTTTATCACCAATGTCCCAGAATGATTGAAAAAACTTACTCTGCTCCTGCATTGGGACATTTTGAAAACAGTTTTT
Organism: Stictocephala bisonia; assembly: GCA_035578905.1. Taxonomy (NCBI): domain Eukaryota; kingdom Metazoa; phylum Arthropoda; class Insecta; order Hemiptera; family Membracidae; genus Stictocephala; species Stictocephala bisonia. Next base: position 431,044 of record JAQJVL010000280.1, read on the forward strand.
CTGACAACACTTTGATATGGATTTAAACTTCTTTGCTTCTATTACGATTCCCTTTGTATTTTGATAGGGCTCACCTTTGTCTTTTCTCATCTTAGAGGCATTTCTCTTCCATGAAAACTCATTTTTTAATTTACGATAACCTTTGTTTGTTACCTTTAAAGACGGATCACACACTTCAGTAACACTTAAATCACTCGCACAACTAAAATCACTATCACTTATACTGCTATTACTCATTTTATTAGTTATATATACCTTTTAAATGCAAAATAAACACAATTAATAATGAATTAATTGAATATCCGTTAAGTTTTAAGTGACACCGCACAGCACAGACACGTGCTTTACAGACGTGAAACATGCGATGACTGGAAAAAGGGCACTTTCGTCGCGCCACAAAAAGGTAAACAGACCAGCTGATCTTGATAATATTGAAATGTTTCATGCAGTATCCGATAGATGGCATTCCAAGCTATCAAATGAAGCTATGTCCCGAAAAAGGGCACTTTGTCCAAAGTGCCCTTCTTTCACCCAGCTCCTCAATTGCAGTTATATTTATTTTTATTTGTCTTATTTAAAATCCTCAGATGTTACAGTTGGCTAAATATTAAGTATATTTTTCTTATAATGCTAGACTCCAATTTACTTGTTAATTTAATTATAATTTTCTATTGTACAACTGGCCATGCTACTGGTTAAAGTGGCCAGTATATTTCTCACATTTTTCATGCATGTATTGTGCAATTATCTATGGGAAATAAATTCATTTATTCATTCTTTAAAAATCATTTACTTGACAGTTTATTATTTACATTTGAACACAATGATAGATTATCATCTTGTAGTTTTAAAAAGCAGCATAAAAAGGTTTACTTGTTGTTGTTACATCCGATATTTACTCTACTTCGTTATTGTTCAGCCAAAGTAATATGCCATCTTATTTAAGAAGTGTTTGGCAGTAAATATATATGGTAATAATTTAGGAAAAGTTCCTTCAAAACAATCATAACCTATTATTTTAACTAAAAATTGAAAGCAAGGGTTTAAGTTCAAAGATGCTTCATATTTTCAAATAATTATAGGAATACATATAATTACAATTTAAAACATAGTATCTTAGTGAATAGATAAAAATGTTAAATAGTTGTTACACTTATCCGACTTAAACGGGCTATAATGACGTTGAATAAGTAGAGAATAGTAGACTAATAAAAACTCTAAATAGTAATAATAAATAAATTCTATTAAGGATTTACACTGCCGTAGTGTACAAGCAATAACTCTTGTTCAGTTTTTATGACAAAAAGAATATGGAAAAGAAACTATTCTAAAACATCATCCTATTAAAATTAATTTACGGTATTAAGTACTATCATAGACCTTCTATCAGGATTGTGAAATAGTTTTGAAATATCAAACAAACTATAGATTACATTATCTATTGCATAAAAGCTCAACCACTTTTCAAAATTAGGTATAATAGAAGGTCTATGGTACTATAGCCTGTAGTCGTTCAATACAGTGATAAAAAATGTTTACTATCTACAGCAGTTGCAATACACATTCGTAAGCATTTATTAACATTAAACTGTAAGACACTTGAAATAATATGCTGTCTAACTAGTACAAAACGTAATTATTTAAGAGAAATTTAAGGTTCAACAAAATAATTGTTTACAAAAATGGATGAATTTACAAAAATACAAAACACAACATAATAACTGTAGCAGATAACGTTATTGATTTATTATAACAACATTGTAAGCAATGAAACGTACCAAATAGCCTATTTTAGATTTTTATCAGATCACTGAAAATCTACATTTTAAGAAGGAATCAAACTGCAAGAGTGAAAAACTATCTCACAAAACATAACTGTATATGTTTATTTTGGATTGCTAATTATAATTACTAACATACTTATCATCAGATCACTCTGAATAACTGTAATTTTATGAGAGTTCCACTGTGTGAAGCGTTAATTAACTGTCCCCATTGTTTATTGTACATGTGTGTATATGTGTGTGCTGACCTACGTGGAGTTCTCTGACACTCCACAGTCTTATTTAACAAGGACATTTTCCCTGTATAGCTGGCAAATTGATATATTGTATAAAGTTGTTTTATAACCCTGCTTGCAGCAAATAACCAATCTTCATCCCAAACGTAATAAAAGCATTTGATACTGATTAATTTAGCAATGTTTCAGTTTAATACCAGAAAAACTGTTTTTAGTTTACGAATCTGAGAATATGTGACAGACTGCATCCAGTTTATATTATTTTTCTAATAATAGTTATTGAAATATCAATTAATTAATCAAACCTTGCTGCCTTATGAGAAATGCATGTTTGTATTGGCAAAATTCATATTCTCAACTATTATAAGCTATCTTGAGGATAACTTAAAAACCATAAAAATCCTTATCAACTAACTCAGCATCTGGGGAATTTTCAAATTGTATTTCTTTGTTAATATGTTAAAAACAGTTTATTTAAACTGAAGTATTTAAGATAAAATGCAGTCAAATATCATAATTATCTTAGGGCAGACATTTAGTTGTATGTAAAACAAAAATTATATTGAACTATAAACATTAAGTTAACCTAACAATTGCAATGTACTCGTAGATTCTCTTGTATTGAATGTATGAAGATGTATTATCATCAATATTTCAGCTATATTACGATGTGGTATCTGTCCTCACTGGTACGTCAGAGACTGTCAGTGCAGTATACCACTGAGTATGCTGTGTCATAAGATGGGTGACATGTCTGTTAGTTGACAATATCAGCAATGTAAGTAACATCCTGACATGGTTGATTAAAGAGGATCTAGACTGTAGTTCCGACACTTACATATCATGTGTTCTGATATAACATTAAAAATATTGGTCTATGAACAGTTATTCAAATATAAATCTGCCAGGAGGGGCTAGGATTGATATATTTGTTGGGCGCATGTTAGCCATTTCACTCGAAAATGAAGTGTATGTGCAAAAAGTACTTTCTTTACTGATGACTCTGATACCAACTTCACTCAATCACTTACCATTTTTATAGCTACAATATCAGCTCTTATAATATTTCAGTGAAATGATTGTGGTTTTACCAACCCAAAATGATGTTGCTATTATTGGTAGTTTTTTAATCCACTCTATGATAAATGTTCCAACGTACTCTAAGATCAAACAAATCCTTATTTCAATGCTCCACATGTAGTTTTCCATTTTTTATTGTTGTCTACTCAAAATCTCAACATTTTGTAAGATATCCCATAATGTGCAGGGGGATTTAAATCATGAAAACCACCTCTTCAACTAGCTTATTCTCAAATGAATTTTCGCCAAAAACCAACTGGGCATTAACTTGGGATATGCTTGACGGTCGAAACAAATGTTTGATATCAGACCCTCTGGTCAATGGTGTGAACCTTCCTCGTAAGAAATGGACTATGTTAAGTCGCTTTCGCAAGGATATAGGAAGATGCAACTTCTGGAAATTAAAGTGGGGAATTACAAATGATCAGCCATGTGATTGCTGAGTCGGAAGTTTAAACTATGGATCAAATAATTAATGCTTGCCCATTGTGTTCTTTTCAGGGGGGATTAGCTGGTCTTCAATCAATCGGAGAAGCAGGGGTTGAATGGTTACGAAACATGGATTTAGCTCTATGACAGGAAATCAATATTTAAACTCTAAGACACAAGTACTTTGTACTGTAGATTTTATTTTGATATTGTGTATTAGTATAATTTTTAGTCTTTCATTAGTTTGGTATCTGGTTATGAAAGTCATATGATATTTATTTTTCACCATCTATTAAAAATTATGCTGAGAGTACGTCCAGATAAGCACCAGAGTACTGAATCAATGGTACAGAACTACATAGAACAACAAAAATCAAGAAAATATGTAAAAACCAAGTTTCTGCATTTAAAAACAAGAAACCTGAAAGGTCAAATGTAGAAAAACAACTGAAATGAAATGATTTTTAATTGTTGTTTCCCAAAAAATACAATATAACATTGGACTTAACAAAATATAACTTATTTATAGAAAGCATTCAGAATAATAACTTTAAATTGAAAGATTGTATTGTAAATTGAAACACAGATACAATATTTTGTCCTTAGGGAAAGAGCCTACATGGGCAAACGCCTGTGTGTAGGCTTGAGTTTGTAAAAGATAATATTTCATTGACAGGTGAAAGAGAAATTAACTAAACATATCCGTTATTAATGCAGAAATTCAAAATTAATTGTATATTGTTATTCCAATCAGTACTGTAGCAGCAATGTCTGATACAACATAATGAAGAAAGAACTGAATCCACAGTTTGAATAAAATAGATGAAATGTAGATAGATATTCCAAGTATGTAATAAGATTAGGTTAATGAATGCATGGAAGAATTATTTATTTTTAATGAAAAAAATCAGGATCGCGATTAACTTATGAATGAAAGGGTCAATTTTGATTCTTCAATAGTTTTTAATAATTTATTTTCAGCTAATAAAAGATTAGCAGTACCAGCCAATAACATTTCAGCAGTCACCATTTTGGCGATCCAGTCAATATGGTTAGTAGGTCTATATAGAGTAGTTAAATAGCAGTTTTCATCCTTATGGTCTGAGGAAGGTAACATGATCTGCCGAAATCGAAAACCATAGTATTTGTGCATTTTGTAATTATACTGTAATATATTTGTGCTTATATTGTACTATATTTATACTGTGTGACATTCACTCGTACTGTATATGTACCAACAAGTATCATGCTAATTAAGAAATACATATATTCATGCAAAGCATTGCCAGGATTTCCTTGATTATTCTCAGATATGAGTCACCGACACAATTTTGTACATAGTTTAAGGCAAATATGAGTAATTACATAAGTCTAGTATGAGAGTGGATGACCTGTGTAGTTTGGTTACTGAGTTTAACTGACACTCAAAAGAGGTCATATATTACTATACTATAGCCAAGGCACATTAGGGACTTGAAGCTTTATGTTGAATCTGATCCACGAAGTATTGGTCTGATTGTCAGCTAATTGACAAGCCTGATACTCAGTTCTCTCTACACAACATATGCACACTGACTACCACCCAAAACACACTTCTCCAGTCGTTTCCATGCTGATAGCAACCACTTAATGGATGCCATGTCAGTATTAACCCTGTAGTATTTGCGCCACGCACTTACTGGAACACCGATACTCGCACAGGCTTCCATTGTAGCCATGCAATATTTTGTATTTCTATTAAACAAAACCATTCTGATGTGTTGGAATCATACTGGTGTTTAGAGATACCTGTCTTACATGAAATTCAAAGCTTTCAAAGGAAATATATAATTTCACTTGTACAGGAAAAATGATTATCACAGCCAAGATATAAGCAATATATATTTTGTTCAATTTTGTGGTGTTATATTCATATAAATTTTCCAAATTATTTTTCCTGGACTTACAAGGTGTTGAAGTACAACTTAAGTATTATTAATTTTAAAAAACCTATAAAAACTTTAAAAGCTCTATAAATTAACATTATGAACTCTAATAACGAGAATACCCGCTCGGGCTACAAGTGTAACCCACAACAGTTTGAAAGCAAATATAACAAATAGTTACTCTCAAAAACGTGCCAAAACACCATTAAACCATTAATTAATTGGAAAGTACTGAGGAGCTGACTACTCCTCACCCTCAGTTATCTGGGACAGTTGGAAAATACAACGGCTGGGCTACACCTGTAATCTGCGCGAGTACTGCAGGGTTAAGAGGACCGAGCATAGAACCTATCGCCTACTATCTTCAAAAACTTGTCCGCAAGTAGCTGGGAAACAGCACTGCACTGACATTTCATGCAGTCACTGGTTGTGACCACTATCCTGTCATAATTAGAAAAGACAAAACTGCGTTCCTTCGAAATGCTCATAGAAGAAAACAAGTTTTAGGAGACATTTGCTGAGTTAAAAAATATTCTGAAAATATAAACATTTTTCAAAAATATATTCATTTGTACGTAAATTGTATACATATAATTATATTTAAAAAGTTGCATTTCAAATGTTCATTACAAAGCAATTATAACAAAAATTTCATAAAGAAAAAAGTTTGAAGAACCTGGATGCCTCCAGCTCGGTACATTCTCGCTCAGAGTCTTTCAACTGATGAAAAGGGCACACTACAGTGAACACATTTTGAAAAATGCAAAATTACCAGATTCAATTAAGTTTGATCCCGAAACTACAGGATGGATTGATGGTTACGACTTTGTATGGTTTGCAGGACCACAGTTATCACCCGTAATAAAGGTTATATCTTTGATGATGCAGATTCAGAAGGTAAATTTAGTTATTGATTATATTGTGTAGTTACTACTTTATATACAGGGTGTTACAAAAAGGTGGGGTTGGCTATGTATTTTCAGATTTTATGTGTGATTCTAAGTTAAAAATGAAGAACAATATTTTTTCAATTTCTGCTTTGTTTAGCAGCTAGAATGATGCCATTTTGTTTTTTTCATGAAATAATTTATATTTTTGTTGTATCTTTACTATTGTTACAAAATTAAAAAAACTCCGTAAATGGTTTCATGCTAGAAGGTAGTATTTGATAAAAAAATATTTTAAAAAAATCTTGATTATTTTCAAAATTACAGCCATTTTGTTTTTATTTTAACAAATATCTAAATAACTACTGGTTTTATAAAAATTGTGTAAGACACAGAACAGTTTTTAAATAACTTTACCTTTCCAATTATACCTCATTTGTAAAAATTGGTTAAGAAATAACAATTTTATGAACTAACATTAATTCACATGCAAACTAAATGGCTACTAATTTGATAATATTTGAACTGCATGGGAATGAATGTTAGTTCATAAAATTGTTATTTCTTAACCAATTTTTACAAATGAGGTATCATTGGAAAGGTAAAGTTATTTAAAAACTGTTTTGTGTCTTACACAATTTTTATAAAACCAGTGGGTTTTTAGATATCTGTTAAAATAAAAACAAAATAAACGTAATTTACAAAATAATCAAGATAATTTAAAATTTTTTTTGATCAAATACTTAATCAACCTTCTAACATTAACCTATTTACCATCTAACACCATTGAACCTTAAAGGTGTTAGACAGTAATTTAAGGTTTAACCATTAAACCTTCTAACATTAACCTATTTACCTTCTAACACCATTGAACCTTAAAGGTGTTAGACAGTAATTTAAGGTTTAACCATTAAACCTTCTAACATTAACCTATTTACCTTCTAACACCATTGAACCTTAAAGGTGTTAGACAGTAATTTAAGGTTTAACCATTAAACCTTCTAACATTAACCTATTTACCTTCTAACACCATTGAACCTTAAAGGTGTTAGACAGTAATTTAAGGTTTAACCATTAAACCTTCTAACATTAACCTATTTACCTTCTAACATCATTGTACCTTAAAGGTGTTGGACAGTAATTTAAGGTTTAACCATTAAACCTTCTAACATTAACCTATTTACCATCTAACACCATTGAACCTTAAAGGTGTTAGACAGTAATTTAAGGTTTAACCATTAAACCTTCTAACATTAACCCATTTACTGAGTTTTGTGACAATTGTAAAGATAACAAGATATAAATTGTTTTATGAAAAAAACAAAATGGTGTCTAGATGCTAAAGAAAGTGGAAATTGAAAAAAATATTCTTCATTTTTAGCTTAGAATTACAAATAGAATCTGAAAATGCATAGCCATTCCCACCTTTTTATAACACCTTGTATGTTAGCCTTCATTATATACACCTAAACAGATATCTCATCTAATGGGAATATTTTGCCAGTAATTTGGTTAGTTTGTGTGGCCCGCAATCACAGCTGGTTTAAACTGCATTACATTTTCATGGGACTACACTAGCGTCCCACTACTGCACCCCAAAACAGTTGATAATTTTTTGAGACTCAAAATTTAACATTGGATGAGAAATCTATGTGTGTATAAAATCAAAGATATTAATTATTGATGGCTTGCGTTATTATCTAGGATCTAATCAATTTAACTTACTATTTTTTTCAGTATGATAGTGATGAAGATCTTAAATATTCCCTACATACAAAAATTCCACACCAACAAAATGTCATATTTAGGTGCCAGCTAATAAACTATCGAATAATTCTTTTTTCACTTTTCAAAATTGTGAAATTGAAGCATCATAATTGAGAAAGCAAGTCAGATAATAAATTTGACTTTAGAAATTAACTGTTTGTTAGACAGCAAAATCAAAGTTATGAAATTAGATTGTAACTTTCAGCTTATTAAAAAAAAGCGAATTTGTTGAAGTCTTTATTGGAAACCTAGTTAGGCTTAAAATTAATGGAAGTTAAAATATATTCTAATTGTTTAAAAAATAACTTAATTTTCTTAAACTTATCCGATTGTGGTGTAAAACCGTAGACAATACAGAGATCAGGAGAAAGGTAAAGTGAGTCTGACTCAAATCATCAAAAGAGTATGTTTTCAATTAGGTAATTACAACTTAAAAATAATATTCAAAGAATACATACCTCATTTATTTAGGTAACAATTTTTATTATTATCAATTAAAAATTTCTTTAACACAATGAAGTAGAGTAATAAAATTAACAACTATACATGATTAGAATACAATTAGTAACAATTAGTGCTGGTACTAATGTAGTTTAGTAGAGTATAGGCCATATGACTTTATATACAAGATTAAAAGTAGTTACATTATTATCTATATCATACAGTACCTTATTTATTCAATATACTGTATTGACTGAGTTTTTACAATACATGGGCTAATACTTTGGGGCAAATATTACCGACCATACATCTACGACTAATGTCTGTAGACCTGAGAGAACTCTCATAAACATGCATCTTGTATAGAAGTTCCATATAACAAAAGCATGAATCCTCGGTTTTGTTAATTAATTTACTCATTCAACTAGTTATTTATTTTAAATTAAATTAATGTCATAAACAAAAACTTTATTACTATATTATAAAATTGTTTTTAAATAGTTTCTGAAAAAGATAATGAATGAAATAATGAAAAGATTGACATAACAAGATTGATAAAAAAAATGTATAGCCAAACTGTAAAACTCCTGAAGAACGACTACCACACAATTAATTGTGATAATATTTGTTTTAGAAGTTCTATAGGATTCTAAAAACAGTTAAAGGATGTCTTACTTAAACAGGTGAAATTATGGCTAAGAAGCCATTTTTAACACTTAACCGGAGAACCTCAAGTTAACTGAGGTTTTAACCCTTTACGAGCGTATGCCGATTATATACGCAAACATTTTTTTCCGAGCGAGCGGTGTGCGTATATATACACATGCTGTTTTTAGCTCAATGAGTATTTGCCGGGAATACCCGTCATATAAAAGTTGAGTTTATTTGATCCCCACTTTGCCTGCCAAGGTCACACGCAATTCGTTAGTCATACTACACCCTCCACCCAATACTATTGCTGAATCCCCCCTTCCAATCCCTTCCCTACCCTCTCCAACCCTCCTCTATCCCTAAAACTTGTATCGTTGTTACTTGTTAGTAGTCGTGCAGTGCTTCGTCTGCCACATTCCGCACCGCACACTTTGTTTGCTTGGACACGAGTTACTTCGGCTTATGAATTTGATTCGTTCTGTTTATTTTATTTATGTAGTTAAGTTCTGTTTACTTTTGCAAAACCAGCCAGGAAAAGCCTCACTTGCATCCAGAAATCTGCTTTGAGGCATATCATACTAAAGAGAAATTTGCTTGAATACACTTGTAATTACATGTTTAGTCATTAGATTATACAATCAAATGAAATTAACAACTAATTAGTATTTTATTTCAAACTTACCTAACAACTGATTTTAGTAGAACAAGCTAATGACGGGTAAAAACGTACAAAATAATGTACCTTAGAGCTAATGACGCGTATATACTCAAGTATTAATTTTGAAAATAAAAAAAAGTAAAAAATTATTTCGGCCAAATATTAGTTCATTTTGCATATAATAAATAGTTAATTTTGAAGCATAATATTATATATTGGTAAAAAAATTATTAGTGACCCAACCAAGTTTCATATATGCTTTAGCTCGTGAAGGGTTAAAGTTATCCTAAGGATCAAGAGTAACTTTCAAACAACTATAAGTGACTGGGCAGGCAGCTACGTGCAAGGACGGGATCACTCATATGGAGGAGTATCCACGCAATGTTACTTGACACCCTCCGGTCAAGGCTACTGGTCTGAGAGAATTATCCTATAAACAATAAAAAAACAGTTTTGGGGACAACATAAAAAATAATTTACTAAAAAATTGATACTTTCACTACAAAATTGAAAATAAAATTTCACTGTAAAATATTTCCTATGAGTACATGATATAAATTCAAAACTACTTTAGTGCATTGATATATTAAAAAACGATCCACCACTTGAAAATACCAACTTCTTACAAATAATAGGTTATATTAATTCATAGCTTGTGGGCAGTCCTGAAGGCTCAGATCTTGATTGTAACTTGAATCTTAAAGCATTTAAAACTGCTTTAAAAGCAAATCCAGGCCTCCGGTATTACATGCCTGCCATTCTTAGGAATACTATATGCAAATGTGTATTTGGTGTTAATTGTTTTATTTCGTTATTTGATCATCATAAAATCTGCACACAGTCATGGGTATGAGATGTCAGTTTTCAGAAATAATTAGTATATGTGATAATAGCTTTCAAATTTGTGTTCAGTGTCGAAACTGAATTAAAAAAGTAGAAATAAACAAATATGTAAGAATTATTTTGCTAAGAATTTAGCCAATAATTACCATTTTTATGATTTCTTAGAGAACAAAATTATTTCACTCTTCTTAGAATCACATATAGGGCATATAAAAATACTAAATAAAAATAATGTGATAGTCGTTTCTAGGAGTTTTATTTTGTATTCAGTAGACAAAATATCATAATGTGGTATAATTTGAATGATACTAATTTTACCATAATGCTATACATTATGAAATATGCCAATATCTGTGCAATAGCACTCTTTAATAACACTTCAGAATTACTTTTTTGCCAGTTAAATTTCAGTAACTGAAATCCCCCATGTTAATAAAAACTTAAATACACAATGACTTATGTGCAAGTGTTAAAATGTTACTATAATTATTTATAACATTTTAATTCTTACTAGAAAGAACATATATATTTAACAATGTGATACAGGAACTAAGGAAACATGGTCTGGATTAAGACTATATCTCTATAAAATAAGAGCCACAGTCAGCATTCTAAAAAATTATCTAGCTAAAATTAATTAATCTCACTTTTTTGAAGAGAGAGAAATATCTAACAGAAAATCTTAAATAGGTCTAACTTAATGAGCAGGATATTAACAAAGTTATTGCTCTAATTTCTGAGCCAGGTACTACTCCATATGATCACAATATTAAATTCACAAAAGAATAATAGGACATGATGATCCTAGAATAATAGGATACATTGGTATGAGTCTTGGACAGAACATAAGGTTAATTATTTATGCACACATAACTACTGTAAAAACATATGTTGGTCTATCTGGGAACATCTTACTTCGGCTGGAATGACAATCCATTTTTCAACTGCATTTTGAATTAATCAACATAAATAAAAGTATAGTAAAACATTATTGAAATAGATGGTTACTAAAGACTCAATAAATGTAGAGCTTGAGCACACTCTAATTCTGCAAGCAGCTGCTTAGAGAGAGTTAATGATAAAGCTATAAAATAGAGGAACATACGGTTTTGTGAATACAATTGGATTTCAGGTATTTTAGCAGATTTATGTTATGAAAGAATAAAAAAAAGATAAGTTTCCTGTAAATGGCGAGGTTTTAAGAAATAACAGAAATATAACTAAAATTGAAGTAGAACCCCCATCAATCAGTAATTAATTTAGAAATTGTATTAGTTTTAAACATATTATTGAATTTAATATTTAAGTTAGGGCTGAATAATATATTTTTTACCAAACAAATACAGGTCCTAATAGCTTTAAGATCAAGATTAGCTCATTTTTATACATGTGCAAAAAATTTGTTTTGGGTGGTGGAGTAGGTAGGCAAAGATATTTAATAAAATGAGTTACAAAATATGTTCCTCTTATGATAAATCCAAAATATTTGTAGTGTTGATTGATAAATTATTAACTTCCCTCTTCCTGAATAGTGAGTTGCAGAGGATCCTCAATAGCATTATTTTTTTATGTTCCTTAAACCTTTAATAATATTCGTAGTTAAAAACACATTCATGAAACAAATGTTTAGACCTCAATAAAACCAATTTTATTGAATTGTCAAAACAACAAGAAAAATATAGCACAAACTTTTTATAAAATAAAATCTCAGTAAGACGAATTGATAATACCAAACCATATTGTCAAAACAGGAAGCTTAGTCCCCATTTGCCGGGACTACCGGTACAGCACTTTAATTTAGACAGTTCAGATTTAACTTTAATTTAAAGTTGATTCAGATTTAAAGTTGATTGTTCACTGCAATTGATAAGTACTGCCTAATTCTGTTTAACTATTTTTTGCTCATTACAAATACAGTAATCTAGGCAAACGGCTTTTAGTCAGTTCAATGTAGATACATAGTTCAGTAATTACATTTACAATAAACAACTTGTTCTAAATGAAAACAAAACTCTTCTCTACAAATTTAACCAGTTTTAAACTCACTGGTACATATCTTGGTGTTAAAAATATCTTGATAGCACGAATTTTGCCTTGTCTGCTTCAGATTCATGGTATCGAGGTTCCACTGTATTAATAACAAAACAATGTAATTTATTGAGTGTCAGCATGAACAAAATCGTTTTTATACTGTACTATTAAACATTTTTTCCCAATGCCGATTGCAATTTTACTTTGAATTCATACATGCTTATGGTACAACGATCCAAACCCATTGGACCTCCCAAAACCAACTAATATTTTCTTGGGAAAAATCAGATTCAATTTTTTATAAAGACTAGACTGACTCTTCCTCACTAACACAATTTATTTCATTCATTTTGTTATGACAGACTTTGATAAATAATATTCAATGTAACTTTATTTGCAAATTCTTTTTAGAGATAGAAATAAAATATGTTAATATATATATATATGTAGTTTGCTAATAAATATATTTACAAGTCAGGTTGTAAATATATATGTACTATTTCTACACATGCCAAGTTAATAATGATTTTTCAGATAGTTCAAAGTATAGTGAAACACGGTTAATCCATTGCGGGCGTTGAGAAACCTTAGCTTGCTGTACCTGGCTACAGCAAGTCACCATGCCAATTACATCGTAGACATTTTACAGCATCTTCTAGTATTATCAAAGTTACACAATTGGATCCAAACACTAATTTATATTAGAAAAATTAAAATTATACATACCATAATAATAAATATATGAAGTTTTGATAAAAATAAGTCATCACACAAGCAGAACCTTACGTATGCATCCGTTCAATGTACCAAAAATGTTTATGAAAACACAGTGTGTAAATGCAGAATTATACTGAGAATATTTTGCTGTTTTCTCAAGGAACACAATACTATGTAATATACAACAAAATGTTACACATGCTGTGTCTTTCGTCTGTCATAGGTTCAAATATCAAGAGCATACTAAAATCTCTTACATACTATCAACTCATCCAACCTCCACAGCACTTTTAACATGGCTCAGCCTCGTCTATACCTAAACACAACTATTGAGAATCTGTTATATTACATTAATGTTATTGATAATAATAAAATATTAATAAGATTACTAAGACACAAACACAGGTGACCTTGTTGTACAGCTACAGAAATCACAAACCCACCTAAACTCTACTATCTTTAAACCAAAACCTTTTCAACTTTCTTAACTTCATACAAGCCTATACAGACTTAAAAAGAAAAATATCTCAGCAATATAACAAACAAGATCTTTGTTAATTTGATGTTGAACAGTTTTTAACATAAAAATAAATAAAATACTTTATGCATTTTGTTTAAATAAATTTATTAGCAATTGTTAGCAAATGTTAATTTATTAGCAAATATTAATTTTTGTTCAGAGGAGAATTAACATAGCGAACGTGAAAAATGGCAATAAATTTAAAATTCATAATACTACTAATATACATTTTCAAAATAGTTAATATAACCAAGAGATCACCATGATAAACTATATTTGCTGTGCAATGAACTAAAATCAGTGAAATGTTTCTATATACTAAATTTCTTTTACCGATAAATTATGAAAGAGAAAGATGTATTCAACTTGGATCTATTTACAAGAATATAATATATTTTACATTATTTCCAATAAATATTATAAAAGAGTATTATTTTGGATGGTTAGATAAATTGTTGGATGGGTAGTAAGTCACATTCTCATAACAATGCATTGAACGATAAATCTTAACAACACAGAGTCTTTAAAGTAATAATAATAGAGTCAAAAGGAAAGCACACAATAAATCAAACATTAAATTATACATAGAATGAAAGAAATGATTTAATCTAATTGATAAATTGTGATTTAAATGTATTGATATTTAAATGAATAAAACTAACAATATAATTAAAGATAAACAATATTGTTTCAAGAAAATTTCTTAAACCTTAAGCTATAGTACAAATTGAATATTCCTTTTCAAGTGGATGGCTACATTAATGAAGATTGTACTGTTTTCATCACTAACTTTGAGTAGGTAATTACATCAACGATAACAGTTTTTGAACCAACCAGCTATATCATCGTCTTTTCTCATAATTTTGTTCTTAGAGAGACGAATGATAACTTAAACAATCTTAAAATCTCCTTTGTAAAACACTGGCTAGCTCCGACAGTAGGTCAGACGTAGTGCCAGTTCGTATGTGAAAGCCTTGGTCGGCTAGTCGCTACTCATTGTGGTAGGTCCACAAGGAGACTATGCTCATGGTGACGGAATGGAGTGCTCTGAGGGCGTGCCATCACTGGAGTTGACAGAAAATGCTTTCACAGGAGGTCTGCGTTGTCGCAACACTGTTGGATCAAAGTTGGGATGTCGCCGGGCATGTTTACTGAGAAAACACATCACATTATATAGTATTTTTGAAATTGACAACTGTTTTCTATCCATAGTTGTATTAATGGCTCATGCTGCCATAAAACTATAATATCATAATCACTTCCCGTTTCATTCAGTCACATATGCAGCAAACTGTTCATGCTCACCACCAGACATTTTACTAACAAATTTAGAATAACATTTATGTACATAACAATCAAATACATTAGAGAGTAAACTATCCAAAAGCCAGTCAACCGAAAGCTGAATAACCCCAAAATTGTACGGATTGTCAAACAGAAAATATTAACAAAATCCGCCGACCGCAGCACAGGGCTGTGCATGACAGGGTCCGCCATTCCACCGTATTATTAGATACTGTTCCACGCCCATCTAACCTCACTTTGTATCACTGAAATCAGTGATTTTTTAACAGCGTGCTATTGTTCGTTGTACAGCGTGACTTCTAGCAATGTTTGCAAAACATAAACGTGTTGTTCTCAGTCTATCTGATAAACTTAAAATTCTAGATCAATTAAAAAAAGGCGCAAGTGAATTTGGGAGTCCCTTAGCCTGGGAGTTTGGTGTCGGGAATTCAACGATAACTGACATTAAAAAGAACAGTGAACCCATCATAAAGTTTGCTTGTGTGCTGCTAGACAGTGAAGATGGAAGCTTGCATAGAAAAACTACGAAAATAGCAGAAAATCAGGACTTGGAAGCTGCAGTTTACACATGGTTCGTGCAAGATCGATTATCCGACTCTCTTCTGTAGAACAACACATGTACAAAACTGTAACTAAATAAAAATTAATTAGTATTGAGGATACTGAGACTGTTGGTTGCATGGGGTAGTAAATTACCCAAGTCCAGTGGACAGACCAACAAACAGGAGGTCAAAACAATTGAAACTACATTGATGACTTCTGAACTAGTCACATAAATGGCACTGATGTGCTTAAGGTCAAGAGAGGTACTAATTGTCCAGATCATGAAATAAAGGTGCCTGTGATAACAAATTACCCTGCCCGAACACTGAAAATGTCGTCTGGTTCATTTTTACAAAATACGGGTAAATTTCCCTAGACAAGGGTTTTTAACACATTTAAAAAAATATGCAAAAAGCACAAAACGATTGTTTGGAAAAAATTTGTTTAGAAAAATACAGCTGTGCTTTGAGGGCTCAAAACCAAATTAAACTCACTCTGCACATAGCCACATATACATCAAAGAAGTTTATTGTCATTGATCAATTTACATTGAAATAGACTGTACATTACAATACAATAGCAATACACTTAAATAAATAAAATAAAGTCTAAGTATAATAAAAGTCAATGCTCATGAACTAATAACACCTGGATAGTAATCTGTCTTTACTACGTGTACTCAACACCTGCTGTCCTCTCGGTAAACATATTTTTTTAATTAACCATTGAAAAATTGTCTTTGAAAACAACATCCATTAAACTAACCGATTGGTATTCTTTCTTTTATTCTTAATTCCATAGTATAAAAATATTATCCTGCACCAAAATCCTAATTTTCTTGAACTGTATCATCCAATAGGTAATACCATAGGGGTTTTTTAGCACAAATTCAAAACTCTTTATTTGTATTTTAGGCTCACAAAATAGCATATGACGTCATAATTCAGCAATGTATCTACAACACTAATTTATTCTATTTACACTCATTTCATTTCTGTAACTAAGCATATACATAAAATTACACTAGCCTATAAATAAAATGCAATACATGCAGTCCTATTTAGAAGAATGCAATAAATGCAGATTAAGTGGAAGAAGGAAGATTTTTAGTCATTCAATAGTAACAAAACATGAAAACATCTAATAATTAAAATATAATATTGTATATTTAGACAAATTCGTCTATCTACAGAATAAAATGGATTTTCAAGAAAAAAATATTATAATCACCTCTGTTTGAAAATATGTTGTTGATATACATTAATTACCTGAATTAGCTTACTGTGCAGTTTTAAGGAAACAACTGTTTGACGATTGATTTAGCTCAATCTGCTATACACAATCACAGCTTTGCTTTTATTCAGCGAGTCATAATAATGCACAAAATGATCCAATATTTGTTTTAGTAGTATTTATTCCGGTTACCTATTATTACTGTGTTGTAAGTTGGCAAAACTAGTTTATGGAGATTAGTTCCCTCTGTTTCCGCTTCCGTTATTATTATTGTTGCAAGATGGCTGACTAAGGAAGATTGTCTGTGGATCAACGCATCAAGACAGTGTTGTTTTTTAATGAAACAAAATATGCGGTGCTTACATAAAGATGGTTTCGTGATCATTTTCAAACTCGCTGGTCACCATCATTTAAAACTATTCGTAGACTTTATGAAAAATTTAATAGTGATGGCTCAGTATTTAGAGAGGAAACGTCAACGGCCTTCTACTGTCCGTACTCCACAGAATGTTGAAGCTGTCAGAGTAGCGTTGGTGAGGAGTCCAGGCAAGTCGACTAGAAAAGCGGCAGCAGATCTTCAGATTTCTAGGCGATCTGTGCAGAGAATTTAAAAAAAAGATTTGCATTTGTATCCATACAAAATTACAGTGTTACCTAAATTAACGATTGACAACAAACTTCAACAAACGGTTTTCGCAGAATGGGCTGTTAATCAAGACATATTGATTAACAATGTTTGGTTCTCAGATGAGGCACATTTTCACTTAGACGGTGTTGTAAATAAACAAAATGTGCGTTTTTGGGCTTCCGAAAATCCACTCGTGCTACATGAAAAAGTGCATCATGCTCCAAGCATTACGGTATGGGCAGCCATCTCGAGCCATGGGCTAATAGGGCCATTCTTTTTTGAACATACTCTGAATAGTGAGCGTTATCTAAACATGCTACGTAATTATTTTGTACCTCAACTTATCGTAAAAGGGTTTCAATTGGAGAACCAGTGGTTCATGCAGGATGGAGCCAGACCACACACGGCTAATGTTGTTTTAGATTTTTGAATGAAAATTTCAAACAAAATGTCATTTCAAGTCGATTTCCTAATCGTTTTGCGTGTGGCCATAACTGGCCCCCAAACAGTCCTGATTTGAATCTGTGCGATTATTTTCTTTGGGGATTTCTGAAGGAGAAGATCTTCCCTAAACATCCTAACACACTGATGGATCTGCGAGTGCTAATCATTGAGGCATGTAATGAGATAACCGAGGATATGTGTCGCAGAGTCATCAATAACATAGGTGTTCGTGTTGAAGCAGTTGTCAGACAAGAAGGTGGCCACATTGAATATGTAATGGCCTCAAACTTATGTCCAGGTATGTAGTAGACAATTTATATCAAACTTTACTTGTATTGCATTCACAATAAATTTTCTTTAAAAAAAAATAAATGTTGGATCATTTTGTGCGCCACCCTGTATTTTATTATTTAATTGAATAATTTCAGGATTATCTAAGCTATATAAGGCTAAATAAAAAATATATAAATTAATCACAGTTTGTGAACATTCATTATACAAAGTTTTGCATCGAGCTCTACAATTTGTGTTTACCATTGTTCTGATGGGTTTATTTTGGAGAATCAATATTTCATTAATTTTATAAAAACTGCCAAACAAAATTAACCAAAAGTAATTATGGATTGCAAGTAAGCAAAATATGCAGTTCTTAAATAGTTATATAAGAATAATTTATTTTCTCTTTTTTATACAGATCTAATAAAGAAGTAATCAAAAATAAAACTGTTCTGATCTTAGAAATTAAAAGATAGAAAAGATTAAAAACTACACTTTTTACCAAATTAAATGTAGCTTACTATAAAAACGTCTTTTGAAGCCAAGTCTGACTGCTCAAACTAAAAGTTTAAAGATAAATGAGAAATAAAACACTTAAATATACATGATTAGCAACTAAACAAAAAACATAATAAATTAATAAAAGAAAGACAAAATTTAGGGCCTCAAAGCAATGCTTGATTTCAAACTCCATTAACAATACTTGGAACACATTCTTTAAAGGCTTTAACAGATATATTTAGTTTAAAGGCTTTAACTCTTGATAGTTTAGAAGTTATACAATTACTTTGAGCATGCCACCTTAACTCGTTATCATCACCTTCATTCACACCATCATAAAGTAAACAGCATTTTTTTATGTAGGAGGAATGCATTTACGCACGGTGTGTGGGACTCATCCTGCAGAAAACAAGCAGAGAATACCCACTAAACCCCCTATGGACCACATGGATCAAGGCTGGAACTCCTTTGGATGACTTCATGCCTGTCTTGACTTTCCTTTAGAGTTAAGCTACTTTATTCAGGGTCACTCAGGCATCCCTCTAAACTTTTTTTGCGTAGGACAAAGCAAACTAAGGCAGAAATTATGTTCCACGCGTCCTTGCCAAAGCATTGCCTCAACAATGTTATTTGGTGAAACAGCACCAGAAATGGAGGTAAATTTCTTTCCTTAGTAAAACACACACACACAGAAAGAACATATGATAAATATCATCATAATAATCCTTCAGGCAATAAACACTCTGAGGAGACCTGATTTTATCCATCCTGTGGAGATACTTTTTAAAGTAGCTAAGTCCTATCCAGAGGCATAGGTCAGGTATGAGACAAACCTATGAAACCTTGGTTAGCTACTAGGAAGGACAGACACAAATTGTGGAACTAAGACAAACATACCTCGGAACAACAGAAGAAATAAAGTCCACACCTCTTACAAATAGTCAAGAGGACCTCAAGCTTCAGTAATTTGCCCAGATCTTGACATCTTACTAACCAACTACATGCCTCAGTGTTGAACAACTCAAAGGTCTCCAAATCTTTACAGATGACACAGTTTTGGCTGGCTGACAATCTCAAAAGACACTTTAGCAGTTGACATGCTCTTAACATGCCCTACCAATTTTGCCACGAAAATGCAGGGATAGCTGCAAGGAAATATTTCCAAATCTAAAAATCATGAGTTATTGCACTCTACATCAAATAAATGATAATGCATTTTGACAAAGAAGCTTGCAATGAGCTTGAATGAGGATCAAACATTCATGACTACAAAATTAGGCACACCTCCAGACACCACCTGCCCCTCTATTACAGCTCACTATATGACAAAAAACCTTCATACTGACATACATAGGCTAGAGGCTGCAAGATCTACTTCCAGGGAGGATCAGGGGCAAAACTAGAACAAACCTTAAGACTGCCCTAAGTGAATGGCTTGTCAACCATCATTTCGATTCATTGGACGAGTTCTGCCATTGGAGGTATAATTCTATTTGAAGAAAAAATGTAATAAAAGAGTGTTCTTTTATTACATTTTGTTACTTAAATGTATTGACACAAGTACAGTTCCCTAAGTTTGGTAAATAAAGAACACTTTGACATCCACATAACAAGATTTAAGTTTCTCTTATATTTCGGTACAACATAGTTTATGAATTTAAAAAAAATCAAATTGGACTCAAATATGAGAATGCCAAGATCTTGAACAGAACAACTCTCTTTTCATTCTATAACCTTCAATGCCACAAAAGAAGAATGAGAGATTAGTTTTAAGGCGAATTTGAATGATTAAATGAGTGTGGATCTGGTTACTTAGATTGACTTATCCACAGAAGGGCCTATATTAGCCCCTATTATAGTGGAATCAGAACCACTTAGTATCAGTCTCATTCTTGGCCATGTCAAGATGGAGAGCACGTCAAGCAAGAACTGTTGTAAGAGATCTACTAAAAGGTATTAGTCATAATTTATTAAGATACTTTAAAAGACTAGTGGGGTCCAATTGAAATGATCGAATCGATTTATATTCAAATAATATTGAATGTAAATCAAACAAAAAACTCTCTATTCAGTGTTATATAGCGGTAATACTCATCGGAATAAACCTAAATACAACCCATAAGGTCCGCTGAATTACACGGACTCATGGTACACAAATAATCACCTGAGTCCGCATAATGCCTGAGTAATAACGTAATTTGTCCTGACATTGATGTTCAGAATAGCTCTCTAACTCACCTTTTGAGCTCAAGGCACTAGGTAGCACATTTCCCATAACTAAGCACATTCCTTTTATGATAGGATTTGGGGGGGGGCAGGTGTTTAAGGTGTTATAAAGTCTTAATCCGCCAAAGTCAACATATTAAACTTATGAAACTTCCATATTAACGTACAAGGTCATATTCCATATGTAAGTTGACCTAAGAACTAATTACGTATTGATATGTTTAAAACTATACCATAGATTAAAAGAACTCTTTGTGATAGTGGCTTCTTAAATAAAAATAACGTGTTGTATTAAGGGTAGTGCCAGAAACAGGATATTTAAAACCTCTATAAAATAAATAAAAAAAACTGAAAATATCCAAATAACAACAAGTGAATTGTAGTGAAAATAAAATTAATCCTCCTCACATACATTATCCCGTTCTAGTGGTCAGCTGAGCAGGTTGGTTTTTCACAAATACAATGAATTATCGGCTGAGCAGGTTGGCTTTTCACAAATACAATGAGTTATCTGCTGAGCGGGTTGGCTTGTTACAAATACAATGAGTTATCTTCTGAGCGGGTTGGCTTGTTACAAATACAATGAATTATCTGCTGAGCAGGTTGGCTTGTTACAAATACAATGAGTTATCAGCCGAGCGGGTTGGCTTGTTACAAATACAATGAGTTATCAGCTGAGCGGGTTGGCTTGTTACAAATACAATGAGTTATCTTCTGAGCGGGTTGGCTTGTTACAAATACAATGAATTATCTGCTGAGCAGGTTGGCTTGTTACAAATACAATGAGTTATCAGCTGAGCGGGTTGGCTTGTTACAAATACAATGAGTTATCAGCTGAGCGGGTTGGCTTGTTACAAATACAATGAGTTATCAGCTGAGCGGGTTGGCTTGTTACAAATACAATGAGTTATCAGCTGAGCGGGTTGGCTTGTTACAAATACAATGAGTTATCAGCTGAGCGGGTTGGCTTATTACAAATACAATGAGTTATCTGCTGAGCGGGTTGGTTTGTTACAAATACAATGAATTATCTGCTGAGCAGGTTGGCTTGTTACAAATACAATGAGTTATCAGCTGAGCAGGTTGGCTTGTTACAAATACAATGAGTTATCTGCTGAGCGGGTTGGCTTGTTACAAATACAATGAGTTATCAGCTGAGCGGGTTGGCTTGTTACAAATACAATGAGTTATCTGCTGAGCAGGTTGGCTTGTTACAAATACAATGAGTTATCTGCTGAGAGGGTTGGCTTGTTACAAATACAATGAGTTATCAGCTGAGCGGGTTGGCTTATTACAAATACAATGAGTTATCTGCTGAGCAGGTTGGCTTTTCACAAATACAATGAGATATCTGCTGAGCAGGTTGGCTTGTTACAAATACAATGAGTTATCAGCCGAGCGGGTTGGCTTGTTACAAATACAATGAGTTATCTGCTGAGCGGGTTGGCTTGTTACAAATACAATGAGTTATCTGCTGAGCAGGTTGGCTTGTTACAAATACAATGAGTTATCAGCTGAGCGGGTTGGCTTATTACAAATACAATGAGTTATCTGCTGAGCGGGTTGGCTTGTTACAAATACAATGAATTATCTGCTGAGCAGGTTGGCTTGTTACAAATACAATGAGTTATCAGCTGAGCGGGTTGGCTTGTTACAAATACAATGAGTTATCTGCTGAGCAGGTTGGCTTGTTACAAATACAATGAGCTATCTGCTGAGCAGGTTGGCTTGTTACAAATACAATGAGTTATCTGCTGAGCGGGTTGGCTTGTTACAAATACAATGAGCTATCAGTTGAGCAGGTTGGCTTGTTACAAATACAATGAGTTATCTGCTGAGCGGGTTGGCTTGTTACAAATACAATGAGCTATCTGCTGAGCAGGTTGGCTTGTTACAAATACAATGAGTTATCTGCTGAGCGGGTTGGCTTGTTACAAATACAATGAGCTATCAGTTGAGCAGGTTGGCTTGTTACAAATACAAGCCTGGAGGGGTTGGCAGGCGTGTTCTGCATAGGAAGTTGGAAGAGAGTTTGGCTCTTACTATTTTTAACTAAAATCTGTGGTTTTGTTAATTTATATGTTTTGACGCAGTGTGCTGTTCACTTTGAGACTTGCATTCTTTGATTTTAGTGACATATTTCTTTGCCTCTTGGACTGTAAGTAGCTAAATGTTCAAAACTGTGGCTAACAACATCTCTCACTAAGAAAGGAAGTAGGCTTGTGAGGTTCAGTTTCGTGTCTCTGCGCAGCTCTGTCGCGCAGGTCTGCAGTAGTGCCACTCCACACTAACAACAACTATCGTAGAGCTGGCTAGTCTCCACTCCGCTGTCGCAGAATTCTTTCTTGCGCCTTCAATTTGTCAGCCGAATTCTTCATGGCATATCTGCTTTTGCTTTGCTGATATAATGAAGACGGCGTTTACACCCATTGTAACAGACAATTGAACTGCTTCATTTAATCTCACCTTTATATCTGCTTACTGTATTCATGTAAAGTGTCATTATTCGTTGTGTTTTCATCTATATAGTGTGTCCTTATTAAGATTATATATTTGTGTTATACCAATAGGCTATTTTAAGAACTGACAAGTCATGCTCAATGAAACTGTCTATGAAACTGAAGACTTAGATGACAATATTCAACCCATTATTATAAGGTTGACTAATGAGATAAATAATTTATCAGTTGAAAACCCTAGTTTAAACTCTGACAAATCATTCTCAATGAAACTGTCTATGAAACTGAAGACTTAGATGACAATATTCAACCCATTATTCTAAGGTTGACTAATGAGATAAATAATTTATCAGTTGAAAACCCTAGTTTAAACTTTGAAAATATTACAACTGATGTTGGTAAGCTTCTTAATGAATTTGACCTGCTAAAATTAAGTTATGAAACTCAGCAAAATAACTTAAATTCATCTAAGCAAGAGATCGAGTGTTTACCAACTAAGTTAGATTTAGAAAAGGACCATCGACGAAAGGAGAAGGAAAAGTCCTTCTTAAATCTTGATTCAGCTGAAATGAAAACTTGTTGTCTTGTTTCAAAAATTGAAATTCTTAACAAAGCCGTTAGGGAGCGTGACTTACAAATCAATGGGTTTGTAAGTGAAAGCAAACAGTATTCTCAAAGAATAAAAGATCTTGAGGGCAAAAACAGAATGCTATCAATACAACTAAATAACATCAAGGGACAACTTGATTTTGTAAAAATGAAATTCTTGTACAAAATACAAAGAATTGTGATAAAAATAGATGGCTAGATGATGACCTTATAGCCATTTATTTTGAAGAATTGTCAAAAAGTGTTAGTGAAGGTCAGTGTTTGTTTTTTGGTCCATCTGTATCTCACAATCTTAAGCTAGATTCTATTGATAATGTCACAGTCACCCTACGTGACTCATTGTTCCATAAACATAAGCTTGTATTTTTTTGTATTAACAACAGTAATGATGTACATAAAGGAGACACTGGTTCACATTGGTCTCTATTGGTCCTTGATAACACTAGAAACGAAGCCTATCATTTTGACTCAATAGTAGGTTGTAATAGGTCTGCTGCTAGTAAACTCTTGATGAACATTGGCTTGCGTTCAGCTTCTTTTGTAGAACTTGACTGCTTTCAGCAGAAAAATAACTTCGAATGTGGTTTCAATGTTATTTTAAACGCAAAGTACGTTGTAAGATACTATTGTAAATCCAACATACGAGGGTCGTCTCAAAAGTAAGTTACACTATTTTTTTAAAGCCGTTCTGTTGGCGCCAGAAGTCTGGGAGTCGCGGAGTATTTGCGTCTGGGCGTAGTGGCAGCACTGTAAAATTCCTATGCGCGTGCGTCGATCGATCGGCCAGTCAGACTACAGGCAATATGGAGACACCACTTGTTCCTACCGCCGATTGTGAAATTCGCGCTATTATTCGTTTTTTAACAGCAAAAAATAAAACTGCTACTGAAATTCATCATGAGTTGTGTAGTGTTTATGGTGAAGGTGTGATGTCAAGGCCAATGGTATCTCGTTGGCGTCAATCATTCATTGAAGGACGGACAACACTGCATGATGAACAACGAAGCGGCCGCCCCTCCACTTCTCGTGCGGCAACTGTTGTTGAAGATGTCAGAAAGGTCATTGACACCGATCGGCGCCTGACTCTTGACGAAATCCTTTGTCAACTGCCTTCTAATGTGGAAATAAGCCGTGCATCACTCCACAGGATTATTTCTGATGATCTTCATCTGTCAAAAGTGTGTGCAAGGTGGGTTCCACGCCTTCTCACAGAACAGCACAAAGAGCAGAGAGTTGATGCTGCTTTGCAATTTCAACAATTTTTTGATGATGAAGGAGACAATTTATTCGATCGAATAGTGACTGGGGATGAGACCTGGATCCATCATTGGACGCCTGAATCGAAAAGACAGAGTATGGTATGGAAAGGAAAGGACGAACCAACACCAAAAAAAGCGAAAGTTGTGGAATCCACTGGAAAAATCATGGCGACGGTTTTTTGGGACAACAAAGGTGTGTTATTGATCGACTACCTTCCTCGTGGGACTACAATAACAGCAGCACGGTATTGTGAACTTTTGGAACAACTGAGAAGAGCAATCCAGAACAAAAGAAGAGGAAAGTTGACGAAAAAAGTTTTTTTGTTCCATGACAACGCTCGCCCACATGCTGCTCGTCAGACCCAAGACCTGCTCACAGATTTTTGATGGGATGTTTTTGGACATCCACCTTACTCCCCCGACCTTGCACCAAGTGACTTTCATCTTTTCCCACACCTCAAACAACATCTTGGAGGTCAGCGCTTCGCAAATGACGATGAGCTGAAAGAAGAGGTTGAGAGTTGGCTAAGCAATATGGCGGCAGAATGGTATGATGAGGGACTGAAAAAACTGTTACCACGTTACCAAAAATGTTTAGAAAATCATGGAAATTATGTAGAAAAATAAGGTTAACTTGTACTTTTCAAAATATATCATTTAAAATATTTTCTGATGTTTTTTATACTTTTAATAAAATAGTGTAACTTACTTTTGAGACAACCCTCGTATTTACAATATAGATATAGACGTGCGGTCTATCTATCTCTTGCTGATTGGTACGCAGGTTGCTTTAAAATCCCTAGCGCTTCTCAGGTAGTTGTAAACAGTCCTGAGAAGCCTACAGTTACACCTGACAAATGTTCCAAAGCACCTAAACATACTGTTGTAAAGAGTAATATGGTTCATCCATTAAAACTAAATAAAGAGAGAACAAACTCTTGGCACATTGTAAAAGGTAAGAACAAGTGTCCCCAATCTATTAAAACAAAATCACACTCAGCTATACATCACACTGCCCACCGATCATTTTTAAGTCGAAAGAAGTTTGAAGTCCTTCACAATGTTCCTGATTGCAACAACTTAAAATCACCTAGCAATGAGCCCAATACAATCAGTCTTTCAGTTAAAGGTAATAACTCTCGCTCTGTTAACAAAGTCAAATTAGGTACTAAGAATGAAAATGTATTCCATGGTAGGTTTAAGCGTAATAATAAGATGTATACTTATACTTCTTCCTTCGTCTGATACCAGAAAAACTGGATTGACTGCATCATGATTAAAAGTTAAAATTTTAGAACTTAATCGTTCGTCACACTGTAAAATGGAATAAAACATTTGTCTAACTAGTGGTACATGGCGATGGACGTGGAGATGGATGAAAAGTCCTCGTCATAGTACTCACAGAGTTTATAGAAGGGTTTAGTCCTTAGCCAGTTTTTTACAGTAGCCTTAAATCTTTGACCATCCAAATTTCTGACATTGGTCGGAAGAGCGTTGAACAGTCTGATAGCGACATTGGGAAAACTGTCACGAATTAAGCTTAAGCGTGTAAACGAAATTTCAATATTATCACACTGCCTAGTTTGGTGAAGATGATGTTGACCCCTGGTCTCAAAGTCAGAAAGGTGTTCCTTCACGTAGCACACAGAATCAAGGATAAATTGACCAGTAAAGGTTACTTGGAATGTAAATAATTGTATTGTGACTCCACCAAGCAAAGCCAACCTACAGCCATCCAATGTAAGCCTGGGCCATGAAAATGTACAGTCTCCTAAGGACTCGTCTGTTGCTGTACACAATAAGTGTCAGTTAATTATTACTAAAACTAAAGAAAAGTGTAAAATCAGACTTCTTTCCGATAGTCATGGTAGAGGGCTAAGTGAACTGTTGACCAACAGATATGGTGAACATTATGATACTGTAGGTATAGTAAAGCCTAATGGTAACATTGTAAATGTACTTGACAATGTGGATAACATTATAAAGGATATAAGCATGGATGATTATCTAATTATAGTAGCAGGTACTAGTGACATTGTAAATGGACACTGTACTGACAACATTACCGATCGTTTCCATGATTTACTTACAAAAGTGCATAATACAAGAGTGATTGTTGCAGCTTTGCCATATAGATACGATAGGCCCTCCTTTAACTCCCTAATATACAAACTTAACAAAGAATTGTTTTACTTAACCCAATGTTACAGTCACGCACTGTTCTTGCCTTTGGGACAACTGGGAAACCCTCGCCTCTACACCCATTTTAGTTTGCACTTTAATGCATGCGGTAAGAAAAGGATAGTTCAGTTGCTTAATTTGTTGTTGTTCTTGCCGAATGACGTCACTAATCTATCCTCTATACCTGTAGTTGTACGACAACGAGTACCGCTGCCGCTCACTGCTCCCGACGAAGGTTGTTTTAAGACTCTCAAGGGTGTGCCTCTGTCTTCTAGTGAATCCCATTTTTCAGGAGATCTAATGAACCCGATAGTAATTCCATAGCACATATTAATTCTTCCCTTTCGCCACTGAAATTTAGAAATAAATGCCCCAATAAGGAAAACTTGTTTCGTCTAATTCATCAAAACATTCGTGGTTTGGTTCCTAAAGACTGTGAGTTAGAATTACTAATTGATATAGAACATCCAAACATTGTATGTATATCAGAACATTTTTTAGACAATCAACAGGAAGGTAGTCTGCTTCTTTCAGGATATTCATTGTTATCTTGTTTCTGTAGGCAATCTTATGATAGGGGAGGTACCTGTATATTTATTAATAATAACCTCACAGGACGCCGTATTGATGTCTCTCAATTTTGTAGGGAAGGCATTAGTGAACTTAGTGCGGCGAAAATAGTCAGCACCTTGTGAATCTATTATCATTTTAGTAGTGTATTGCCCACCTGAACCCTCCTGCAGTGATTTTTTTGGCTTAATTTATGACTGTATGTGCAATATTATTAGAAACAGCTCCAAAATAATAGTAGTTGGGGATTTCAACATTGATTTAGAGAAACAAAGTTCTGAAACCTTAAAAATATTGAACTTAATGAACTCATTCGGATTCATTCAATTAATCATAGAAGCTAAGACAATTATAGATCATGTTTGCACAAATATAGATTATTCTCTTGTTGACGCTTTTGTTCTAAAAACGGCATTATCTGATCACCATGCTTCTCAGCCACCTCCACAAATGACTCATATGTTTAAAAGAACATTTAACTCCAGTAAAACAGATATTTTCCGCTTAATGTTAAAATTAGACTCATGGACTGATGTCTTATCAAAATACACAGTTGATGAAACGTATGACACGTTCCTATCACTTATTAAATATTATATGGATTGTGCCTTTCCCATCAGGAAAGTGAAAATTGTTAAGAAATCAACTATCTCAAAAATTTCAATAGACAGTCATTTATTAAAAATGAGGGAAGATATGCTCTCACTTTATGAGAGAAGTAAAGATCTAGAGTACAATCACCCTTTGCGCATTGCTTATAGATTGTCGAAAAAAACTTTTAGATCATCTATTAAAGTTGCTAAGAGTAAAAATGTACAACAGTCTATGGACAGAGCTAAAGTGAAATCGAAAGCTATGTGGCAGATAATAAATGAAAATAAAAATAGTAAATCATTAAGCTCACCCTTTATTGGATCTATCACTGACGAGGAGGGTCGATTGGTGAACGATCCTACTGCAAAGTCAAATATTTTTAATAAGTTTTTCACTGGTGCTGGGCACCGTTCTACAGATGTCACCTCACAAAATACAACGATCCCACCTTTTAGCAAATATTCAGTATCCAACTCTCTCTTTCTAAGCCCAACAAGTAATAGCGAAATGGCAGATATTATTAGATCTCTGAAGAATGGTAAATCTTCAGGTTTTGATGACGTATCATCCAATTTATTGAAGGAGTGTGCAGAACTTTTAACTCCCCCCTTAGTACACATTATAAATATCTCCTTTGAACAAGAAGTCTTTCCCAACTCGCTCAAACTTGCAATTGTTAAACCGGTTCCTAAGAGAGCAACCTTCTTCATTGTGATAGTTACCGCCCTATATCAATTCTGTCGACCTTCTCAAAGGTTGTTGAAAAAATTGTGTTAAGTAGGCTACATTCTTTTTTAGAAGCTGGAAAAATTCTATTTTCGAACCAGTTTGGATTTAGGAAAAATATGGGTACCCTTAATGCAATGTACTTTTTAGTAGATAAGATTGTCAGGACTCTAGATAACAGAGGTCAAGCAGTATTTATATATTTAGATCTCAGTAAAGCTTTTGATGTTGTTAATCACAGAATCCTTCTTGATAAAATGCATTACATAGGTATTAGGGGCAGAGCTTTAGATTGGTTCAAGTCGTATCTTATAGGCCGTAGACAGGTAGTAGAAATCTCTCATTTAGATCAATCAAAAGTCTTGTGTAAACAATATTCTGAAGAACTGTCAGTAACAACTGGAGTCCCTCAGGGCTCGATCTTAGGACCTGTCCTATTTCTTCTATTTATGAATGATGTCAATAACAGTGTAAACAAGGCAGATCTTTGTCTTTTTGCCGACGATACGTTCCTCATTGTAACAGGCGACCATAAAGAGGAGTTGGAAATTGCATCACTTATAGAAGCAAACTCCTTGTTGCAGTGGTTAAGTCATAATGGATTAATTGTAAATTCAGACAAGACAAACGTAATAAACTTTCAAATAGGGAACAATCCTGCCGTGGGTGCCTCTCTTCAACTTGGGGAAACAACTGTATCAAACACAGATGTTGTAAAGTTTTTAGGTATCCATATAAATTCTTAACTAAATTTCACAAATCATATAAGTAATATCAGTGGCAAATTAAATTCATGTCTTTACGTTATAAGAAAGTTAGCATTTTTTTGCAACAAGGATGTGTTACTCAGTGAATATTATGGTGGTTTCTATCCTCATCTTGCATATGCTGTCCCAATTTGGGGTTCAGAATGTCTTAATACTAAGTATTTATTCTGCCTCCAAAAAAAGGTTATCCGCACAATTTTTGGTCTTGGAAAGCTGGAATCTTGTGTGGATACTTTCCTTAACAACAACATTTTAACATTTCCTTCCATCTTCATTTTGGAGTACTTGATGTTTTACATTAAAAA
Source organism: Stictocephala bisonia (assembly GCA_035578905.1). Taxonomy (NCBI): domain Eukaryota; kingdom Metazoa; phylum Arthropoda; class Insecta; order Hemiptera; family Membracidae; genus Stictocephala; species Stictocephala bisonia. The sequence goes on from JAQJVL010000280.1 coordinate 461,639, forward strand.
CAAATGTTGTTTTGAGTGTACAATATCGGCTGCCTATGGTTTTCGTTGTCGTGCAGGTCTCCCTATTCCTAAACACAATACATCATTTTTCCAGAAACACATTCATTACTCCTTTATCAAGTTGTTTAATGCCTTACCTAATCACCTCAAAGAAGTAAAGTCCGAAAGTAAATTTAGGAGGTCTGTAAAAGCATACTTGTCAAGTAAAGCCTACTACAGTGTTCATAGCTACTTGAATGATAAGCAGTAATGTAAATAGTTTAATTGGTTAGTTTTCTAAAACTAGTAAATCGTTTTTAAACTACAAGTTGTAATTATAATTTTATTGTATTGACCCATGCCAATGCTTACTTTAAGTCTAAAGGCAATAAAGGAATTATTGATTGATTGATTGATTGAATGAGTTATCAAATATTAGTTTAACATTGAATTCAGACAGCAGTAAATACCATATTTAAATGTAGGTACAATGAAGATGACATTGCTACATCCTTACAAGCTTACCTGAGATGGTCACTGCGCATGAATTTCTTACTGCAAACAGGACAGGTGAAGTTCTTCTCGCCGGTGTGTGTGCGCAGGTGCCTTGCCAGTTCATCTGAACGTGCAAACCTCTTGCCACAGTCCAGCCACCTGCATGGGAACGGTCTTTCACCTACAACCACATTACTGTTTCAGCTATCAAAAACAAACTAAACAATAACATTTGAGATGTTCCTTTAGTGTTTGCTTAGTTGCATTGTTATAGATCACATTAGAATCTTTCCCCCTTTTAAATATTGGCATGGGAATATAGCAATTAAGTTCCTTTGAGTTGGAGCTTACCCCCAAATACTTCATCACACTCTCCTAATTAGTTATTCTCTCCTTATGTTTAATTTAACTATTAATCTGATAGCCCACTGAGTACCTTAAACAAACATTCAACAATTTCTAAAATATTTGGTAATATTTATTTCTTCTTGGGGCAATGTGTATTTTATCTTTTTATAACTCATAGGAATAATAAGATTTAAGAAAAGCATACCTTTTGTTTTATATCCCGCCTGAATATGTTTCAATACAAAACATTGGTTATTTTTAGCCAGTGGTATCCGTATATTTTTACTTTTGCAAAAATTGAAGAATTGGGTTTAGGATAAAAATGCATTTAGTTTGTACAAGCTCCCCTTACATTTTGATCTGCATATTTGAACAAGTTAATATTAAAACATCTTTAGAATTTAATTTTTTTCCCCTTATACTTGCCAAAAAAGTGGCCTTAAACTAAAAGTGAACAAGATTTGATCATTTTGATAGATTGATTACAAGACAAAAATATAAACAATGTTTCTACCTTATTCTGAAATGTTTTAGTATTTGCATGGAAGAGTAAGTAAATGCGGCTATCAGAAGTAAATTTTAAGTCAATATTAATTATAATAATATTGTTTTATAAATTACAAAAACCCAAGTTGAATGGTTTTCTGATGACAGCAAATAGATTGTTGCTAATTAACAATATGACTTATAAATTGCTTAGTATTTCCAAAAAAAATACGTCTTAAGGTAGCTGGAAAGTTGAGAGCCCCAGACAGCCCTAGCGTAGCAATGTAATTTTACCGTCACCGAGCCAAAATATGCTTTTCTATTTCAATTGTACAGTTTGTGTTTATTATTATAATCAGTTATAGTGAACACTGTATGATTATTAAGGGCCCATTTTAATGATATTATGAATTTTTAAATGTAAAATCACCAAGAACTTTAAAGTTTCACATATTTAACATAAAAAGTATAAAAAAAAGTAAAAAAAAAAAAAACATTTTTCACAAAAACCAAATTATGGTCCACTAAAATAAGTCCTTCGCCTTTCATATGAAACTTCAAGTGTTGTGTCATATGATTGTTATGAACAGAACCGTTGAAATATAAACCCATGTTTTTTGTGTTTTTCACTGATATGTTAGGGAACGGCCACCCGAAGAACAGTTAATCTCACTGCATCGCAAGAAAATTTACTAGTACAGCACTTATATTTGACACCATATTTAATGAAAAATACAGACATTGTTTCTTTACTGTTAAACTTCTGCAGACTACAACAGAGGAAACAAATTTGAACTTTTACCATTAATTGTTAATTAATTATCATAGCAGCTTGTACTTTTTTCTTTCAAAAACTTATATGATCACCTTATGCACAGTCATTACTATAACAGGAGAGATAGGGCATTAGCAAACTTACCTGAGAAGATTTCCACTGAGATATTTTACAAAAAAACAAATACAGACACAACATATAACAAACATTTTTAAAGCCATTACCCTTTCCTACAGGCATTTGTATTATACATGGTGGCTAGTCATCAGAGTTACAAACAATTTTGGGTAAAAGTACAATGTAAATTGAGTTTAATTATGTATATAAGACGTTCCAACTCTCAAAATTGGCTTCGAAAAGAATATTTTTCATTTTTCTTAAAAAGACATGTACTTTGAGACCTAAGAATGTGATTTATTAGCCACCATTCGACATATCTCAACAAATCATACCACTAACATGTGCTACGTTAAATTTCAAAAAATAATAAATCAATGGTTTGTAGGTTTAGAGAAGAAACCGACATTGTAAAATATTCCAAATAAAAAATTGTTACATTTTGTAAAAAGTAAAAAAAAAACTATGGCCTGTTGCAATTTTGTACACCCCAAATACAAGAAGGTGTTAATTTATATAAAAAAACTGTGCCATTTTATAAGCATTCAAACAATATGCTACACTAATAAATTTTCTTTAAACTTGTGCGAGCTTTAATGGTTTGAATGTTGAAAAACAAGTGGTGCTTAAAATCATTAAAAAAACTAAATTAATACAAAAACACACAAATATTTATAAAATTCTTAAAAAAATGCTTAATGCCTTCGATTTTTCTAGTTTGCAGGTGTTGTAATTTCAACTAAGAGCTATATATGTGTTTTAAAAACATTAAAATAAGCTAAACAAATGACATTTATCATTAAAATACCTATAAAATACAAAACAAACATAATTTTAATGGAAAATATTTCAATATTGGCTTAATCGTTTAACATAGGTATTATAGAGAGTAGAACCAACTCCAGCATCCCCCTTACTGTACAGCATTGACAGTTAAATATAAATGGAAGTAAAAAATTAGTTATTAATTGATTCTATTAAACTGACCTATAACTTTCAAAAGCTGAACCATGCAATGGCTGTTGGCGTGAGCAAGGGCACTCAATACAGTTGCTAGGAAACTCCGGCATTAACAATGACAACTTTTACTGTCCCAAATATATCAACAGTCGCTGAACATCTCCCATACATAGTCTGAGAATGTTTGTTTTAACAATACAAAATATTGGCTAATTATTTTATTTATTATGGTATTAACATTTGATTATTTTGTAATTGTTATTTGTAAAAATAAAATCTGTTATATTAAAACTACACAAATAAATAAAATTCAGAACTTGTTAGAAACTGTAGAATACTTAATATTTTCAGTGTAGGTGATACACTACAGACTGATTTCCTTTTTATCATCGGGATGACTACTTATAGTTAATGGGAATTAAATTGAAAAATATTGGGCGTTAATAAAAAAGGGAATTTCTAAATAATGTAAGCTCATCATTTTCTGGAAACAAGTGTTATTTAACACTTTTATTCATGTATTTAACTTGCATTAAAGTGTTTTTGAAAGATCTAGATTTCCAAAACAAATTAGATTGTGAAATATCATGAGATAAGTTATTTTAAAACAAACACCCTCATTTTGAAACAGCTTCCACCAGCAGGTATTAGCTTATTTCCTGATGAATTTTATTTAATCCAGACTTTTGAAAAAAATCACTGTTTTTTTCTGCTAATAATGAAAAAAATTCAATCTTCTCTATGTTAAGGAGAGCTAGACTGGGTTTAATTTTTGGTAAAAATTCTGTTAAATGTATCTTTAAGTCGAGGGACCAAGAGATTAAGTAAGATAGTAAAGACATAAAAATATGAGATTAGCTTCTTGGAGTTGGTCAATAGTCAATTTATGTATAATAGTCAAAGACACCTTATACGCTAAAATATAGCTAGGCAGATGACTTGTAAAGTTACAACAGTGATATAAAACAACAATAAATATATAACAAACATAGATGAGCTAAAAATATATACATCAAATAAGCAGTTTTCGCTACTGGTAAACCACCCGTCCCAATCAGGGTAGGCTGAGACACTGTAAAAACAGTTTGAGATTAGATATTTAAAGAGTCTCTTCTTAAACATCTTATAATCATCCAGGCCTTTTAACTCAATTGGTAGATGATTGTATAGTCTTACACAGTAGTAAAAAGGGGACTATTCGAGAAAAGTTGTTCGATGAATAGGATAATGCAAAATGGAAATGTTTCTAGTATTATAGCAGCGTGTGTAATTCATGTTAGAAAATCTCTCATAATTTGACTTTACAAAAAGCAAAGACTGGAACAAGTAAGCTGATGGTAGAGGAAGAATCTCTAAATTTTGGAAATGTTTCCTGCAAGAGTCATTGTGAAGAGAACCTGTCATAAGTCTAATTATTTTCTTTTGTTTTAAAAAAAACCTTAGATGATTCAGAAGAACTTCCCCAAAATAACAGTCCATATGTAATCAGGGAATGTACATAAAATGCAAAATAAACTTGTTTTAGGGTGTTTAGATCAACAATAGTGGAGAGAGTTAAAATAGCGTAAAAAGCTTTGCTAAGCTTTTGGAGCAATTGATTAATATGCTGACGCCAAATTAGGCTGGAATCCACTTCCAAACCAAGAAATCTCGTGGATGTGACAGTGTTGAAATTTGGTGACAGAAAGAATGCATTATTTAAAGTACAGTTAATACGGTTGATTTGGAATATTCTATTTTGGATAACTGTAATTTGATATTATCATAAAGCAAATATTACTTACGTTCTGTTTATCTTATTTTGACAAAGTTCAAGTCTTACCTTATTGATTATTGAATAAATATAAGTGCATACTGTAAGTATATACAGTATATAATAAAGTAAATATACAGTACATAAAATGCTCTGAAACATTGTAATGTGGTCTTTCACACTTCTCACATGATTTTCTGAGCTAAGAGGACACTATCAGATGATTTAAAAGTAAATTTAAAGAATCAACTTTTGAGAAGAAAGGCTCTATCAGTTTTCAATTACGATTCAATGAACTAGCATCCTCAGAAAATATGTACAGCATAATAAATGTAATTTCAATGTTGAGCAGTATACTTAAAAAATATTTCACAGTATTTTTTTGTTTTTAACCTTAAAAAGTTACACTTCGAAGAACTTAAACAATTGAAAGATTTTCTGAAGTAAAGTAATATTACCTATTTTTCTAATTTTTATATATAACACGCCAACACAACTTTATACATATTTTAAGGCGAATTTGAATAATAACTTAAGTGCAGGATGAGTGTGGATGAACTGTGTAGTCATGTTACTAACTGAGATATACTGTTCCTCAGAAAGGGCCATTTATTGTATCTTATAGCCAGAGAAAAATATTGTATTTTCATATTTCATATCAATACCACTGCATGTGTAAGAGAAAGGTGGGTGGGCCACTCACTGTACGTGCAGGGGCTGGCGGGTAAGGGGGCCAATCCACCAACCCTTACATACCACTGCACATGTAAGGGTTGGTGGGTGGGGCACGTGTAAGAGTTGGTGGGTGGGCCAATACCACTGCACATGTAAGGGCCGTTAGGTAGACACATACCACTGCACGTGAAAGGGTTGATGGGTGAAGCCACTGCAAGTGAAAGGGCTGGTGGGTGGGCCAATACCACTGCACATGTAAGGGCCGTTAGGTAGACACATACCACTGCACGTGTAAGGGTAGGTGAGTGGGCCAATACCAAGTTTCCTATACAACAGGTTGTCTCATTCTCATATGGTCTATTATATAAGCCGAGTTGTTACGTCAGAGAGAGACCTTACTCTGTGCCTCCAACACATCATGCTGAAAAATTAAAACTACACACTAAAAACCATTATTAATATTATACGTCTATTATTACAAACTGCAACAGCACACCTCACTTCAGGCATTTCACAAACATAATCATATGTATTCACAATTATTCAAAAGAAAGCCATACCACAGTATAAAACACCATACTCAAAATTAATCAGCAACAGATATCGTATGTTTTACGTTGTTCCGGTTTGTTTTGTTTACAGCAGTGAAGGTAGAAAAAACACAGCTGAGGCCTCCCTATGATGCAATTCCTACCTGCGCGATATTGATGCGTACTTGTATAAGACTACTACCTCTTGTATAGGAACCTTGGGCCAGTACCACTGCAAGTGGAAGGGCTGGTGGGTGGGCCAGTACATTCACTAACAATTTAAACTGAATGTTAAAATAATTTAAATTGTATGTTATCATTTTAATATGGAGTTCTTAATTATTTCTTTTAACAGCACTCCAAAAATAAACAGCCCAAGCCTTAATCAAAACGTAATGAGTTCCTTAGTATGTGAAAGACCAATGGAATGCTGCATGTGTTGTCTTGCAGCCACCTGTGATCAAGTTTGTCACCAGCTGTTTGCTCTCACTAGATGACACCTGTCTAGTGAGGCAGCTGTTCCTGAGATGCTGGTACCTCCATCTAAGGCCCCCTTCTATATCCCATACAACATCAATTCTAGGACCTCACATGTAGTGATTTGTTCTTCCGGTAAAACTTCTAGCGTGACATATCCTCACTTTCCATCATAAATACTTAAGATTTCAATTACCCTTTGTTTAAAAGTTAAAATTCTTAGTGAATAAAATTGTCACAGTTCTAGCTTTCACATTGATTCTTTGTTGATATTAAAATTATTTACATTGCTATGATTTAATTTATTTATAGCTGTTTTAACACACTTAAATATTTAGTACCGGGAGAGCGAGCTTCACTCAGGGAGAGGCAGCATCCATATCTCTCAGAGGATCCTGAAGATCGTTAGTTGTTGCTCTACCTTGTAGGTTATTAATAAATTTTATTTCGGAGGTATTCTGCGTTTACCTTCAGCCCCTTTGTGGAACTCGGCCTACGGCCCCTGCTAAGACATTCTGTTATATGCCCCTTTGTTGAACTCGGCTTACGGCAATGACTACAGATAGAATAGTTGCCAGTTGATCCATAGCGGCCAGTTGCTTAAACTCAGTTCTTTACCTACTGGTTTGGTCTGAAATTTCAACATGGGTACTTTTCGTCTTATTCTATCTGTAGTCATTGCTTACGGCCTCACGGAAAAAAGTTTGACCTGCGGCCTCAGCAAGGCACTCTCCTACAGTCCCATTTGTGGATTTCGGCATGTCGCCTCGTGAGGAAAACCGGTCTATGCCCTCACCAGGATTCTTAAGCACTATAACCATGAATTTCGGTTATTGGGGCAGTGGAGCCCATAAACGATGTCTTTTCTAAAATCTTATGGTATATTAGTAATTAAGAGATGAATACCTTTAATTTGATACCCCACTTACGTGCATAAAGTAAACATTACCCAATGTTGCGTTTTCAGCATACATATTTTATTGGGGGGGGGGGGGGGCAGAGCCCATAAATGCTGTCTCTTCCTAAATGTAATGGTATAATGTAAATATCTATAGTTTGATATCCCACTTTGGGCTAGAACTTGATAATGGTTCCATATTATTTTTCTGCTAGAAGTCGATAACACAGGACGTCAAAGAGCCTCTGGGGCAGAAATCAGAATCTTTCCAGAGTTAAAACCTGTGTCAATCGATTTTTCGTGGTGGGAAACCCCCCAAAAAATTAAAAATCCTTGGAGCCAAAAAAGATTTCGTCTGGACGTGGCTTGTTTCAGATAATAAGATTTAAACATTTCAATACATATAATACTACTGAACATAAGTTTGCGCTCACAGCCACTGACAGCTGGACATGGTGAGGAATGAGGAGGGCGCTCTTTTATGAAAGCATTAGTATACACAAACATTTGTCTTGATCAAGTATCAAATCTCAGTTATTATTATCACTTAATATATACAAGATTTCTTATTGTAATATTCATTTATAATATGGTTAGTAGCAACACTGCCACACACTCAAACTAACTGTTCAGTCTATACTATACTCTCAAACAAGCTGATGCAATCAAGCTTTTTTCAAATCAAAATAATAACTGGAGGTATTTATCAAAGATGACAAAAGTGGAAATTGAGCTAAATTAGAATGAAACTGTAAATTTAGTGTTCAAATAGGTCTTATAACACCTTACAAAATATTTTAATAGTTTTTGTTTACTACAAAAATTATATTTTTTTTATGTGTATTAAAATGAAAAGTTATCAGTATTTAAAATTTTTCATAAACCAACAACCTACTTTTGGGAAAATCAAAAGATGCCCTTGTGACCGACAATGGTAATTAAGTTAATTTTGATAGGAACAACTGCAGAATCTCTGCAGGAGATTGCTTGATTAGGAATTGAAAAAGATAATTGTTTGGAGACTTTTTGATATGTTTCAATCCTGGCCATATTTTGTATTACTGGTTTTAGAATACTTTTACATCAAAATAATACAAAATTGAAAATAATTTAAGCATTATGGACAAATATTTAGAACATGATTCAGATGGAGATAACAAACCCTACCTCTTGCTTATGACCTTCAAGTAGACTCTTAATGAGTGTGATAAGATCAGGTCATTTATACAAATGGACAGGAATTGACAAGTGTTAATCTTTGGGTTTTAAGACCATGTTGGCCATGTTGGTTTTAATCCCACAAGAACAATGTTACTTGCGAATCCATATTTATTCATTATTTATTGACCAAAAGTTGTTTATGAGATGTCATTTTAAACGTTATCATAGGGTTTGCTTTTCATATTTTGAATACATACGCCTGGTTTTGAAAAATAGGTGAAAATAAAATTACAAACTAAATATTTTTGTAATTTTTTTTATACAACTAATTAGGGATTCGCAAAGCAATTCCAACGGGCAATTTCATTCTTGATCAAATGTATTTTGTTTGGAAAAATCCGTTTTAAAATAAGTGTTTAATTTGGATACGCGTGATCGTGTACCGGGTCGAAAATAACATTGTTCTTATGGGATTAAAACCGACAAGGTCAAAAGCCTCTACAGACTCTTAATATGGTGTGTAAAAACGTGTACTAAAGTAATAACATATGTGGATATGGCAATGTAAATAGCTAACTATTGGTTACAATTAATTTTCAGGTGTTTATAGGATTTCCCAGTGTCATGAAAGATCTTCTTAAACAATAGTAGCATGTGCTGCCCCGAGAGACATCTGACGATGAACATGTACGAGACATGAACTCAATGAATAGATTTCATTAGTAACAAATTAATGTTTTGTTAAATATTACAAATGTAAATGTATATACAAACCTTATGTCTAATTGTAATTCAACTACTACATACACACCTATGTATAATTTATAATGTATATAAATATACATACCTTTGTAGTATTTAATAAAACATTCACTTGTTACTAATAAAATCTATAAAACTTAAAAAAATAATTAATACACATAATAAAACGTAAATATAACATAAAATAAAAACTTTTGTTTCTTCCTAGTACCTTCATTTTAGGTTAGGCAGTTCCAGTACAAACATGTTTCTAAGATTGCAACACTTTGACTGAGGGCGTTTTTTAATCCTATTATTTTTCATTAGACTTATTTCATACACACTCATTCGAAATCCATATTCGGCCATATCTTGACGAATGATGATCGGACACTTAAGAATAAACAAATAATAAATCCAAAGCATTAGCATATATATATATATATATATATATATATATATATATATATATATATATATATATATCTCACATACAATCTTTTCTGTCTCAACTGTACAGTTCATATTTATTATTATAATGAGTTATAAAACCTATTAAACCACCGAAGATTAATTGTTGTCTCCATTTTGTTTCTTCAACATTATAATAATTTTTATTCAAACTAATAAACATAGTTTTATTATTTGTAAAATTAGTCAAGAGGTAAAACGGATTTATTTTTATTGTGCCTACAATATTATTGTAATTAGAACAATACGAATGATGTATTGTTCAACAATAATTATTGTGATCCAATCGTAATTTAATAATTTATCTGAAAAATGAAAGGAAACACACGCAACAGAAGGGTGTCGTAAAATCCGGGGCCTCAATCCGCAGCACGACGCCGGAAATGTCATAATGTGCACGAACGAACCGCGGACTTCAAGGGTGGCGTGAACAGGTTTACTTCACTGCTGTGTCAACAATTCGAGCATAACCAATACTGCTGAAGGTCGACGACATCTGACGAGCGTCTCAGTTACTGTTGTCTAACTAATATTGCCAAGTTTAGTGCATTCTTTAAACCTTTTCTTTTGGCGTTTATTTCCCGTAGCGAAGCATTCAGTTCCGGTACGAGTTTTTAATATTATACAGCACTGTATTGAGCAGATTTGTAAAAATATGGCGAAACACAGTTTTTGTTGCGAATTAACCTTCATAAAGTCATATTTAAGTCTCCATAAAAGCTCATTTCTGTAAGAAAATATAAAATCCTTATATACGAGTATAATACGTGAAGCCGTTTTTTGTCAACGAAACTTATTCCTTGTTTCTTAACCAATTTGGTAATTATGCACTTTCTTGCCACCAAACAAATTTGGAACATTTTGCTTGAAATGGGTCTAGAATTGGCTGTATTTTCACGAGATATGCTTTTTATTCCGCGGAAATAACGTATTTTACCGAAAAATTCGAAAAAACCAATGTCACAACTTTTAGTATTTTTGTCATATTTCCGTTAATTTAAATGGTATTTTAATCATTTTTTTTAATTTTGATGTGTTTTTTGCGCTGAATACAAATTTGAAAACTATTTTGGTCTATTACAAATATTTCTCGAGAAATAACGGAAAAATTACTGTCGCGGCGGATCGCGATTAGCGGCCATTACGCGATCATTATATACAACAACTATTAATCACAAAAACCGAATTCTCATATATTCCCGCCGGAGTGACGGCCGGCAGGCCGTCACGGAGGCCAAACGCCCGAATTTAACGCAAATTACGAATTTTTGTTGAGAAAATAAGACAATTAGGATAAGTTAGGTTATGTTTGGTTATGTCAACAAAAATGCATTTTTCGAGCTGAAAAAATAATTTTACTACAAAACCAGTTATATATTTGTGTTCAGCATAAAAAAACACAAGAAAAGAAAAAAATTTGTCCAAAAATAAAGATTTTTAAAAAAGTTGGTTTTTTCATTATTAAGTTAGATAAAAATCTAGTTTTTCGATTTTTCGGTAAAAAACGAGTTTTTCGCGGATGAAATCAAATCCTCAAGAGATATAAACTCATTTTTCACCACTTTATTAACATGAAATCGTATTTTCAGAGGTGGCAAGAAAGTGCATAATTACCACCAATTTAAACGGTTGAGGTGTCCAAATATGTGCCTAGTTGTGCAGTAAAGTATTTATCTATATATATATATATATATATATATATATATATATATATATATATATATATATATATATATATATATATATATATATATATATATACCGAGTGTCCCACGAAGGGGTTTAAACGTTTGATTTTATATTACGTGCCCATTCATGCACCGAACTTTTTTAAACTTTACACAGTTTACAGAGTAGGTTCTAAAAATATTCTGGAAAAATTTCAGCTCACTAACCTTAGTAGAAACAAAATGGCGGCATATTGAAAAACGATTCTTTAAAAACATTAAAAAAGGTGTTTTTGGTTTTATAAAATATTTTTATTGTTACATTCTGGGGCAATATGACTTTTAAATAAAAACTAGAACATAGCCTAATGGAAAACCTTAAAGTCCAAAATTATTCAAACTGTAACCCATCCACAGCAACACACTGATAACAGCGCGTAACAAATGATTCGTAAGCTCTTACAAAGTAACTCCGCGGTATCCGGAGAAGTTCCTCTTCTATTGATCGTTTTAGTTCCTCATCATTATTGAAGCTATGGGTATAAACTTGTTCCTTCAAGTAACCCCATAAAAAGAAGTCACAAACAGTTAAATCAGGTGATCGGGGTGGCCAATCTAAAAAATCACTTCCACGACCAATCCAACGGCCATGAAGGTTGCCATTTAGTAATTGCTTGACAGGATTTGCGAAATGAGGTGGAGCACCATCTTGTTGAAAGATTGCTTGATTCATTTCTGGTACCGTCAAATGGGGCAAGACCTGTTCATTTAAAACTCGTGCATACCTAATCCCAGTCATTGTATTGTCTGAAATGTCGTAAGATAACACGCCGTTACAACTGACACTCGCCCAAACAGTAATTCCTTTTGATTTAATTGGAGTCTCCTCAAGAATGTGGGGATTGACGGTATTATAATAATTACAATTATGCCTATTTACAACACCATTGCGGTAGAAAGTGGACTCGTCTGAGAAAATGATTTGAGTATGCCAATTAGGATCTGACTCATGGAATTCAATGATACGAGAACAAAATTCCACTCTTCTGTCCGGATCATCTTCAAGAAGTTGATGAACTAGGTGACTTTTGAAAAATTTAATTTTGTTTTTCTTAATAATTCTATGTACAGAAGACTTTGGAACACCAGTTTCAAGTTCAACCTTCCTTAGTGATTTCGGTTTACCTGGAGAGCGGAGCATTGATGCGCACACCAGTTCTTCTATTTCCTCATTAGATCGCCTAGAGTACTTTTTGACAACACTACCAGTTTCTAACAAAAGATTTTTCCACTTGGTTATTGTTGGATTACTAGGTGGTTCAATTCCTGGGTAGGCAACCTGAAATTGTCTAATTGCCTCAGAGACGTTGCCAAAAGCAATAGCCCACGCACAACACTTAACTTTTTGTTCAACGTTAAAAGCCATTTCTCGACTCCACTTTCAGTAAAACACTACCGAAGAAAGTTGGGTTATGTTTTTATGGCTCAAGCTAAATTTTACAATGAAACAGCTGTTCTTCAACAATGAGCGTTAGAACCGCAACTAACATAATGAATTTTTTATTTAAAAGTCATATTGCCCCAGAATGTAACAATAAAAATATTTTATAAAACCAAAAACACCTTTTTTAATGTTTTTAAAGTATCGTTTTTCAATATGCCGCCATTTTGTTTCTACTAAGGTTAGTGAGCTGAAATTTTTCCAGAATATTTTTAGAACCTACTTTGTAAACTGTGTAAAGTTTAAAAAAGTTACGTGCATGAATGGGCACGTAATATAAAATCAAACGTTTAAACCCCTTCGTGGGACACTCGGTATATATATATATATATATATATAAGGCAAAGCCCTCACTGACTCACTCACTCATCACTAATTCTCCAACTTCCCATGTAGGTAGAGAGCTGAAATTTTGTATACTGTGTCTTTAGGTATTAAATAGGACAACTAAAGTATTTTCATCTTGATAAAGTACTCCTAAGGGGTAGAAACCACCCTTAAAAGATTTCTCCATAAGGATAACATTGAGTTGATTTTAGTAAATTAATAACAGTTGGTTTGTAAATAAATAAACATGTCTATTTTGAATGTTTGACATTATACTCAGTTACTCAAATACTATTGATGCATTTTTAATATTTTACTATGAGTTCAGCTTTAACTTCAGCTGTTAAATAAAAATAAATGTAATGAACATGGTTGAAATGGGCTAAATAGGTGGCAAAGCAATTAGTGTCAGTAAGATACTGTAACTAATTTTAATATTGTGATTTTACGTTATATAGTTAATCTTCTATTTTTTGCATTGAATAGTTACATGCTGAGGCCGAAGGCCGAGGTGTATCGATTGCAGCGAGCAACGGGGTTGGCATGCGAAGCATGCAGGGGTGTCCCCTAGTCTATATATTTAAAAGGCAAAGCCCTCACTGATTGACTCACTCACTCATCACTAATTCTCCAACTTCCCATGTAGGTAGAGAGCTGAAATTTTGTACACTGTTTCTTTAGAACTTAAATAGGACAACTAAAGTATTTTCATCTTGATAAAGTACTCCTAAGGGGTATAAAGCACCCTTAAAATATTGGTCCACAAGGATAACATTGGGTTGATTTTAGTAAATTAATAACAGCTGTTTTGTAAATAAATAAACATGTCTATTTTGAATGTTTGACATTATACTATTTAATATTTTACTATGAGTTTAATCTTCAGCTGTTAAACAAAAATAAATGAAATGAACACTCTTGAAATAGGCTAAATAGGTGGCAAAGCAATTATTGTGAGTGAGATACTGTACCTAAATGTAATTTTACGTTATATAGTTAATATACAGATTTTTGTATTGAATAGTTACATGCCGAGGCCGAAGGCCGAGGTGTATCGAGCGTAGCGAGCGTCGGGGTTGGCACGCGAAGCGTGCAGGGGTGTCCCCTAGTTCTTAAATATTTTCACCCTGAAGGGCACGAGAATCCTTCAAAGTAGGCGTATGTTTTTAGGCCATAAGAATAACATAGAGAGATATTTAACTAAATGAATCTAAAAGCTGTTATAACGTAAATAATGGTTTCCAAACAGTTTTAACAGCTGTTGGAATGTAAACAATAGTGTTTGTGTTTGTAATATTGAGGTTAGATATTTCATTATGTGTTAAAACGGGGAAGGTTGTACTTGAGGTTTTATTCAAATTTTTGATTGTAGGGCTCCGCAGGGCCGCCCAGAGACTTCGGTGGCCCCGGGGCAAAGTTTACCGTGTGGCCCCTTCCTTCACTTCAAAATATTTACTCTGATTGTCAAATATACTATAATTGATATTTTACTTTTAGCACATACTACAATATTCTTACCATCTCTTTCGTTAGATTACTATTGTAATTAAGATTCTTGTTCATGGACGTTTTCTCAGGGCTAGCTGCGAAGCTCCGATAAGTTTTTCTCTAATTATCATATACTTTTTAAACATTTCCTTAAGTATTACCGCTACAATAACATCAATCTCTTATAACAAAACTGCTATTCTTTAATATTAAATAAATAATAACGAACAAAGCAATGCCACAGTCATTTGCATAGTTGGGCGCAGCAGCTCTTCGATTGCCAGTTGAGGAGCCATCCTCGCCAATTATATTAGCTGTGCATGAGGGAGGGAGGGGCCAATAAATTTGTATAGGCCACTTGGCTTCGCTAGCTAAAGAGCAAGTTTAGACTGAGAGTGGCCGAATGTTTAGGAAGTAAAATAATTTGGCGAGCGCGAACATCTAGTGCTTTAAAAAGTCAACTGAGAGTTGAGGTTATGTTATTGTTTTCAAAACAGGTTGTAGACCACTGGGTACAACCCACTTTTTTTTGTACATAGCTTATTGATGTTGGACATTAAAACATCTAGTTTATACTCGTGATTTTAGTTTGTCTTTGTGCTAAACTTTAAAACTATTCAATTTTTATTTCACAGGCATAAAAGACATTTTGTACCAACTCAATTTTCTCAGCATAAAACACAGTAAAATTTATGTCTGTGAAATTGGACACTATATCATTGATGTACATCACAGTGTACACGTCCGTACAGTGACAGTGGTATTGACACACCCACACACCCATTCACGAACAGTGGTATTGACCCTCCCGCTCAAAAATTCACGTACAGTGGTTCAATCTTAGTTAATTTCACTTATCACGCAACAAACAATAAATAAATACTGTATTAATGATTGTCAAAAATATAAATGTCACTCGTTCGTCAGTGACAGTAAAAAATTATGAAAACTACTGTATTTTGATTGGTCGTAGATTTTGTTATGTTAATGAATGACAACATTAATCAATTATGCTATTTGTTTGGGAACAACCCGTACGTGGGCATAAATGGGTTTTAATCAAGAGCTACTCTACTGAGTATGTTGAGAATACACCCCTGTTCCTGTTACAGTTTCAGGGTAAATTAAACCAGACAATAAAAGAGTTACAAGTTAAATGTCACAAAATAAATATTATTCAAAAGGAGTTGTACAAATCTTAACAATGATGAAGATGTTTTATCTATTAACGGTGTACTTAAGTGCTCCTCTTTTCATTAAGACCTATGTCATAATATTTTGGTAAAATGTTTTTACGAACATACATGTCATAATAACTAGTAAATTTAAAATGTCAAAGGAAACATTACAGTAGAGAGAAAGTAAAAAAAAATTGCATGTATAGTAAACTCTGGTTAACCGGTTAAATATGATGGAAGGTGAATCCGGATAGTACAGAACGTAACAAAATTATAATTTTTAGACAAGATTATGCCACGCAATTCCTCCCGCGATAGCGTAGGGCAAGTTGAATGTAATGCATCATACACACATATTGTTGCACATCCGGTAAGCGAGCGGTGATGTTGTTGTATGCATATTTACCAGATTTAAGTACCTAGAAATCTACTGTAATTTAGTGGTTTCATCGTTAATTTATTCTTTTTATACTGTAAAAATATATAATTTACTTTGCAGTATATTACAATAGACTACTATACTGAAATATTTATAGTCTATTTTTATCGATTTCAATAAAACGTTACCATAAATTACTGGGCCTAAACTTAAGCTTTTTGTTTTCTCAAAATCTGGAAATGGAATATGAATCATACAAAATTAAATTAATTGAAAATTATAATAGTTTACTAGGAAATCCAAAAGAACGCATTAAATTACAGAAATATCACTCTATAAAATACAACAATAACAAAATATTTCTTTACTGGACGACAGTAAACAAACAGACTAATGATTGACGATGTCCCCGATCTACCCTTCATGACAATTAATTGAACTCTTCCAGCCACGTTGTTACAACATTGTATATTTTGCCTGCGGGTTTTTCGGGTGCAAAACATAGTTACTACTGAAATACGACTACTATTTCTTAAATTGAAAATTGAAAATTGTTTATTTTCCCATACAGCATACAAAATTTACATGTTTTCCTTATTTTAACAGTATAAAAAAAAGACGCTCAAGATAAAAACTATATATATGTACCATTGCAATTTATCTTAACTAAACTAAAAACTACCAAAACTGCTGCAGGGAAATATACTGACATGCAAGGGGATCAGAAATGTCCCCTGTCTGCATGCAGGAGCTCAGTTGGACTTAGACTGTAAAAATATAATATTATTTAAAGGAAAACAAAAATAACTTGCATGCAGTCATTGCCAGGTAAGCCTACATACACATACACGAGCGCTCGCGCACACGCACAACTACACGCACACACACGCTCGCACACACCCACACACACATCCCCCCCACATACAAACATTATCACACGCGCGCACGCCCACACATACTCTCGCGCACCTACACACACTCGCACGCCTACACTCACGCGCGCTCACGTACATCCACACACATACGCACACTCACTATCTCGCGCACCTACACACACTCGCACACCTACACCCGCTCACTCTCTCACGCACCTAAACACACTCGCACACCCACATACACACTCGCACACCCACATACTCACCCACTCCCGCACACACATTGAGAGTTAGAAGAACCCATTTATTTTTAAGTTTGTCACTATTCATTCAAGACTGATTAGGATAGTTAATTATAACTTAGCATAACGTTTTGGTAATCGTATGTGTGTTTGTACAACACATGGTTACAGTTGTACAAATTGTATTGAATATTAATAAATAAAGTTATTTGGACTTGAACTTGAACACATACGCGCACACACACGCTCACTTTCTCACAGGCTCTCACGACATGCACCGATTCACACAAGACTTTGATAATAAAGAATACATTTTTTTTTCTTTTTTTCTTAGCCTACTGTAGCACTAAAAATAGGTCTTCAACATATGCCTTAGACAATTTCAGCAACCACCGTTTTAAATTATTCTTAATTGATTGTAAAGTTCGAGAATCTTTTACCATACGTGGTACTGTACTTGGTTATAAAATTTTGGTCCTAAAAACAAGAAACTTTGTTGAAAAAACGCACTATTTGCTTTAGGTGGTCTAATAAAATCACTTTGCCTAGTGTTAGGTCTATTTACAGGAAGATCAATAGTTGCACCAAAATTTCCACTTACTTTAAAAAATAAAAAGAGCACTTTGAAAACAAACAAGTATCTCAGGGGTAATATACCAAGGTCAACAAATAATGGTAGAGACTCAGTTCGCATACGTTTCCTTCTAATTATTCTAATAAAACATTTTTGAATACGCAACAAAGGATTTATGTGCGTGATATAAGTGCTGCCCCAACAAGAAATACCATAATTCAACTTTGAATGAACAAAAGCATAATACACCTGACACAAAATATTATCAGGACAGAGAGGCCTAAGGAAATAAAATTTACGCAAAAACATTAAAAGATATTTTTTTACTGTGTTTATGTGATCTTTCCATACTAGTTTCTCATCAACTATAAGACCTAGATATTTTACAGTGTTGCTCTGAGAAAGAATGCTGCATGAGCATAAATATTCGTTGCAGTCAACACAATGGAATTTTAAAGGTTCATCAAATGTAAAGCTTTGATACAATGAAAAATTTACAATAGTTGATTTTTCCACATTTAATGATAGTTTATTACATAAGAACCACAAGGCTAGAAGCCTGATATCATGCTGAACATCTGATCTTAGCATATTTACCGCTGATGTCCCATATGAAAGTGCTGTGTCATCGGCAAATGCTGTAATTTTCCCCTTAAATGGGCCAGAATATAAATCATTAATGTATATGAGAAACAAAATAGGGCCCAGTACTGAGCCTTGAGGTACACCGCAACGAATTGTTTGGACTGAACTTCTGTTGCAGCCAAGATCAACATACTGCTGTCTGTTACGTAGATATGATGCAAACCATCCTAGTGCAATCCCCCGTATACCCGCTAGTTCTAATTTGGACAATAGTCGATTATGATTGACCGTGTCAAAGGCTTTTTTAATATCTAGAAATAATCCAGACACTTTGTTTTTACTTTGACAATTTAAATTAGTGTGAATCTGAGCAATAAAATCCTGCAGTGCCAGCTCTGTATTTAATCCCTCCCTGAACCCAAATTGAGAAGGTGAAAAAAATTTGTTCAGAGTTAAAAAATTTACCAGTCTTAACTTTACAACCTTTTCAAGTAATTTTGAAAAAATTGACAGTAACGATATTGGTCTATAGTTCCCAATTGAATGAGCCGAACCTTTCTTAAAGATGGGCACAACTCGTGCAATTTTTAGTTCCTGAGGAAAGATCCCCTCTGCTAAACTTATATTAAAAATAAAAGCAAGAACAGGTGAGATTATTTTTGCTACCTTTCTAACAAAAGTCGCAGATATTTCATCACCCCCAGGTGCCTTCCCTACGGCCAGTCCAAGAATTAACTTATTAATTTCATTTTCAGTCACTGGAGTCCAAAAAATTGAGTTTGTTACCGCCTTACATCTAAACAGGTTATTACAGGACATCTCATGCTCCGGTTGTGCCACACTAAGAGATGAAGCAAGAGAAGAAGGGACATCCACAAAAAACTTGTTAAACTCTTCTGCAACAGAATTTTGATTTGTAATAACTGCATCTCCTATGTTGATTTTTATAGGGCCTCTATCAGGTTTACCCCTACCACTTAAATTATTAATAATTTTCCACTGAGCTTTGTGATTGTTCTAAGTCCTAGTCTTAGTAATTTAGTGCATATATTGAAAAATTGCACTAAATTACTGCAAAGAGGAAAGAGTGCAACGTTACCACGTTCGAACGGAGTGCCGCCGCCTACTACCAGCTTTGAAACCAAGTTTGTAAGAACCTTTTCTCATAAAGACTTTTCGACCTTTTTAAAATGTTTTTACTTTAATTTTGTTTGCTTATTTATTTGTGTTGTTCTTAGGCTTCCAATTTTTTTTATTACAATTTATTAATTTGCATACTTTAGGCCGCAGGTTACTGATCACTCGTTTTCACATTATATAGATCTATTATTTTGCTATGATGAGTCAAGGGATTTTCGAAACACTAAATCAAGATTATTTTTCTACATAAACAGAATTTGTGAAAAAATCTAAATAAGGATAAAAGCTTAATCAACAAACCACTACAAATACAAATCAATTCGCAATTGCTGTATTATCTTAAGTTTATAATAGTAATATATCATAAATAATGGTTTTGTAAGGAAAATAATGTGACCAAGCGATTAATTTTCCTACCACTAAAAGCCAAGATAGAGTTGAATTTAGGACAAGTATAACAATTTTGTTTGAAGTAGTATATACTTTTGAAATTAAAGTTAAAAAATAAAACAAACAGAAACGTTCTTGTCCAGCTTGTATTAAACACGTCCAAAAACGGAGTTTTGAGTAATACAAATGTAAAGTTAGTGGGTCTTTTGACATGTTTTATATAAATATTGAACGAAAACAGGACATCTCATAGAGGTGGCCCACTGTCCACACCACTCAAGTATATTTATATGTTCGCAAACTGGAATTTATAATTCGGTGTGTTCACAAGCTGCATGACTTTACACTTGTTCGCAAATAAGACAACTGGCGAGGGGTACAGTTGCAGTCACACACCAACCAGAGCGTATGCTGTCACACCACTATGTCGACCGCTGACAAACTTCAAAGACCAGTGTTCAACTTGCTCCAAAAGTCTCCCTGGTTGCTATAAAACAAATGGTTTAGTTTAAACGTTTTAAAACTAAAACTGGAAGACTTATCAGACCTAATATCACTTTTGATATTTTGATACAGGCCTGAATCGTTTCTTATCTAGTAGATTATTAAGTATTTTCTTTTTTATTGCATGAAATGTGGCCCCCCTGTGAACTAAGTCTGTTTGGCCCCGGGGGCCTTTTGCCCCCCCCCCCTCTGGGCGGCCCTGGGGCTCCGCTCTACTGGACTTGAAGGTTTCAATGGTAATTAATGCAATTATTTTATTTATTTATCTAATCTTCAGCTGTAAACACAAATAAATTAAATGAAAACGTTTGAAATAGGCTGAGTAATGTCACAGATAACTAAGTTATCTGTGGTAATATGATTGGACATTTATACTGCTAAATAAAAGCAAAGCAAGTAATGTAAGAAAGACAATGCAAATACATTTAATATTGTGATTTTACGTTATACAATTAACCTACTAATATTTATAGTAAAAGATCACAAGACGAGGTGTAACGGGCGCAGCGGGTGACGGGGTTAGTGGTCTTATAATTTATGTTGAGTTACATTAACCTAAGAAAAACATGATCGTGAAGAAGAATAAATACGATTTTAATGTAAATTTACAAAACATTCACAGATCTTGGTTAAAATAGAGACAAATCAATCCACTCGTAAATTAAACTACCGCTAGATCAGAAATGTTTGTTTCTTCTTTTCACATTGTAATACCTTATACAGTACATGGATACGATGGTGTTAAATCACAGGAAACCCTCTTGTGATGCCGACTAGTGTGGATGTACCGCCTCGGAATTAATGGCGCCAACATACCAGATTCCGCACTCGTCGAATAAAGCTACAAATTAGGTTAACAGCGGTTGCAAACAGACATCACCGGCCTCCAAGTAAAAGGTCTGGGCACGCTTTTAGCGCCGGAATTACGGCATGTTTTGACATTTGGGATGGACAAACGAAGGCAAGATGCCATAGGAAGCGTAGCCTTGGTTCTAAAATTACCAATTTGTATCGGAAGGCAAGGTTAGGAATCGAGAGTTCAATTGCAATGTTTATTAGGCAACGTTTACAATTTCTATAAATGTTGTTACTACCAATTATTACAAATATTGTTTTATACTTCAAAACTAATGTACAGAAATGTACGAAGTTGAATTAATGTACGAAATGTACGAACGTTGTATTAATGTACGAAATGTACGAACGTTGTATTAATGTACCAACAGTTGTATTAATGTACGAAATGTACGAAAGTTGTATTAATGTACCAACAGTTGTATTAATGTACGAAATGTACGAACTTTGTATTAATGTACGAACGTTGTATTAATGTACGAAATGTACGAACAGTTGCATTAATGTACGAAATGTACGAACGTTGTATTAATGTACGAACAGTTGTATTAATGTACGAAATGTACGAACAGTTGCATTAATGTACGAACAGTTGTATTAATGTACGAACGTTGTATTAATGTACGAACGTTGTATTAATATACGAACGTTGTATTAATGTACCAACAGTTGTATTAATGTTCGAAATGTACGAACTTTGTATTAATGTACGAACGTTGTATTAATGTACGAACGTTGTATTAATGTACGAACGTTGTATTAATATACGAACGTTGTATTAATGTACCAACAGTTGTATTAATGTTCGAAATGTACGAACAGTTGCATTAATGTACGAACGTTGTATTAATGTACGAACGTTGTATTAATGTACGAACGTTGTATTAATATACGAACGTTGTATTAATGTACCAACAGTTGTATTAATGTTCGAAATGTACGAACGTTGTATTAATGTACGAACGTTGTATTAATGTACGAACGTTGTATTAATATACGAACGTTGTATTAATGTACCAACAGTTGTATTAATGTTCGAAATGTACGAACTTTGTATTAATGTACGAACAGTTGTATTAATGTACGAAATGTACGAACAGTTGCATTAATGTACGAACGTTGTATTAATGTACGAATGTGGTATTAATGTACGAACGTTGTATTAATGTACGAACGTTGTATTAATGTACCAACAGTTGTATTAATGTACGAAATGTACGAACTTTGTATTAATGTACGAACAGTTGTATTAATGTACGAACGTTGTATTAATGTACGAAATGTACGAACAATTGCATTAATGTACGAAATGTACGAACGTTGTATTAATGTACGAAATGTACGAACAGTTGCATTAATGTACGAAATGTACGAACAGTTGCATTAATGTACGAAATGTACGAACGTTGTATTAATGTACGAACAGTTGCATTAATGTACGAACGTTGTGTTAATGTACGAACGTTGTATTAATGTACGAACGTTGTATTAATGTACGAACAGTTGTATTAATGTACGAAATGTACGAACAGTTGTATTAATGTACGAACAGTTGTATTAATGTACGAACAGTTGTATTAATGTACGAACGTTGTATTAATGTACGAACAGTTGTATTAATGTACGAACAGTTGTATTAATGTACGAACAGTTGTATTAATGTACGAACGTTGTATTTAATGTACGAACAGTTGTGTTAATGTACGAAATGTAAGAAAGTTGTAGCATTACTTAGACTATTTCAAAGTTTTCAGTATTTGTTTTTATTTAACAGTTGATTATTTAACTACATAAAATAACTATTAGAATACTGTTAAAACTTTAGCGGGGCTTAGCCTAAGAGCTGGACGTGAATAAAATCCATGCCAGAAACCTCACCAGGAACTCAACAACTTCCCGAATTTTCATAACGATTGGTTAAATGGTGTATTGACGTATACATTCATTTTTGTTTATGTAGGATAGGTAACAACTCTTTTATGATAAATGGACCTATAATCTGCAATAATTTTCCGTTTAAATTATTTATTTAAAGTTAAAATCATTACATATACGTTATATGTAAGGATTTTAACTTAGTTTCATCCTTTTTAAGGATATACTCGTAAGAGTTATTGTTAAGGATATAGGCATCTTATATCCTTAACAATAATTTGTTTGCATCTCACACACATCACTTAGCAAGAAAAAGGGGACAAAAATGACCAACAGAACAGTGTTTTAACAGTTGATATCCTCTAAAGGTGGAAAAATCGTGATATATATATATAACGATATATATTGCATAGGTCTATCTTTGCCCCTAGAGGCTCACTAAGAATGGATTTTCCTCTCCGACCTCAGGACTCCGTCCCGCTGGCCTCAAACATTCCCATGGTATTCTTATGGAGGTATGTTAATTGAATGATTTATTTTATTAACAGCTGTTAAAAGAAAAAATAAATTGAATAACATTAATTATGGTAGCTTTAACCATTGATTTTATAAACAAATACATTTCCCATCCAATGTTTTGAGTCTCAAAATATCAGCTGTTTTTGTGGTCCATTGTGGAGCGCTAGTGTAGTCTCATGTAAATGTAATGCAGTTTAAACCAGCTGTGGTTGCGGGCCACACAAACTAACAAAATTACTGCCACAAATATTCCTATTAGATGGTTTATCTATTGTAGGTTTATATAATCAATGCTTTAACTTTCAAAATTAAAAGAGATCAGCTGATGCATTATAAATAAGTGTATTAGTTACCTATTTTTCGCGCTCGATTTTTTAGAGTTTTAATTGTGTTAGAAGTTTATTTTTTGTTATTAATTGCAACATTAGTGATATTGAATACCTATTTTGTGTTTTTGTGTTGATTTCACACAGTTATTGTTAAAATAACGAAGGGGTCTTTGTTTAAACATCGCTTACCTAAGCATAACCAAAAAACAATAATGGCTAAGCCAGTGTTTATTTTCGCTTCCTAATCCTTTGTCAACAAGCCTAAATCATTTGATTTAACGTCCAACACAGAATCAAATGAAAACATTGATCAAGATTTCTTAAGACCACCAAAAAGAAAAACAGTCAACAATTGTATCAATCTACAACCTAAAAGGTATGCCTTAGATACTTATCAGCTGTGTGATCAAAACAAATTTAATCCACTATCAGACCACGACTACTCTAATGCTAATAATGATGAAAATGGGATGGCTGATGTAACTGCTACAAGTGAATTGCATAACATTGTTAAACCTCCACCTATTTTTGTTCACGATGTTAACAATCACCAGGAAATTGTCAAAGATATTAAAAATGTAATTACTTGTGAGTTTACCACTGAAGTCAAAGTCATCTTTGGAAATTAACCTTCAGACCATAGATAATTTAAAAAAACTGACGCAATTTTACGACGAATCAAATGTGAAATATCATACGTTTCAGACAAAAATAGACAGGAAATTAGAAGTCGTAATTAAAAACGTTCCTTGCTCTCTTTCTCCAGAGGAAATTAAAGATGAGTTAATCTCTCACAACTATCCGGTTCTCACTGTAAATAGATTATTTAACAAGGAAAAATTTACATTCCCTATTTGTACAGTCTCGCTAGAAAACAATGAATCTGGAAAAGCTATATTTGAATTAAATAGACTGTGCTACTCTGTTGTTCATGTTGAGCCTAAGAGGAAGTCTACAAATGTGGCCCAGTGTACTCGATGTCAGCGTTATGGTCACACGAAAAATTTCTGCAAGCTCGATCCCAGATGTGTGAAGTGAAGACCGACCCCCCTGTATGTGTAAACTGCGGGGAAAATCATTCGGCCAATTTCAAAGGCTGCAAATACTAAAAAGATATACAGCAAAAGATTAAAAGCAATGTGACTGGATCCGTCCATCACTCAACTACTAAGAGCACCGATGAAAAGTGCAGTACCGAAAACACTGGAATTGAAATAAATATACCTTCACAAGCCCGGCCTTTCTTTCCAAGTCGCTCAAGCAGCTAAGATGTCAACAAATTTGCATCCTCAGACTGATTTCAGTGTTTTTAATAACGACACTACTGAAACTGCAGCTAACGAGGTACTTGAGAGTGGCTCTAATATAGAACAATCAATATTAGATTTAGTTAAGTCAGTCATGCCTATCATTAAAAAGATTATAACTAATATAATTACTTCACTGTTAAAAAATGCACCCTAGAACATGCATCATACAAAACTTAACAATCCTAAACTGGAATGCTGATGGCTTAAAGAGAAAGAAGAATATTTTTTCAGAGTTCATGGTTGGTCATAACATGGATGTCGCCTGCATCACTGAGACCCCCTTTGTCATAAATGAGTCTTTTAAAATCCCTGGATACTTTATTTATAGAGAAGACAGGAATGCACCCAATGCTTCTGGAGGAGTGGCAATTTTTATAAAAAGAACCCTCAATCATCACAATATACTGTTGCCAAATCTTATTTCAGCTGAAGCTGTTGGTATCAAAATTAATTTTAAAATGACCAATCTTGTAATGTTATTTCTGTGTACAAATCGCCCAATCGACGTTTTCACCAACAAGATCTGTTAAATCTAAGTCATGGTGACAATCCAACTCTTATCTTAGGAGATTTAAATTGTAAACATAAATTTTGGGGTTGTAGGGTAACTAACCAGAATGGGGTTCGCTTGTTACGTGCTATGAATGAAACCAATATAAATATTTCAGCTCCGTCTGAACCCACTCATTACCCTTGGCAAAACAATTTCCATCCCGATATATTGGACATTACTCTTCATAAAAACTGTACAGCTCCTATTCTACAACAAATAATCAGCGAACTTGATTCTGACCATCTCCCCCTATTATTGTAAGTTTTTTCATACAACCACTATTTTCTCCGCAAATTCCCTGACTGATAAATGGTCCAGTCGATTGGGATACCTTTCGTGCAGAATTCGACAATAGCATGAAAGTTCCAACGGACTTACATTCAGTAAATGGCATTGACAGATCAGTTCAAGACTTTACAGAGTGTTTACAAATATCGGTCAAAAATGCAACTATCCGGACTTTTACCCCTACACGATACACCTTTCTTCATCCTCCCATGAGAATTATGCATTCTCAATTATGCACAATTAGATATAAAAATAGAGTGAGACGTCAGTGGCTCTCATTATTATATAGAAGACTGCTAAAATAATTGGATTCTTCTAATATCATTCCCCCTAATCAGTTTGGATTTCGTACAAGGCATTCTAAAACTCGTCAACCTCTACGAATTAATGAAATCAAAAGTAGAGGATTTGAGAGGAAGCTTCATTCATCGGCAGCATTTTTGGACATAACAAATGCATTTGATAATGTTTGGCATGGTGGCATATTATATAAATTGTATCAGTTTGGACTTCCTTTGCATCTGAGAGCTTTGTTGCAATCCTTTTTGTCTGATAGGACTTTTTGTGTCAAACAACTGCACACTTTCCTCTGTTCGTCCAATAGGCGCAGGTGTTCCTCAAGGCTCAATACTGGGACCTCTTCTTTTTAATTTATACATGTCTGATATTCCTGAACTCCCTCAGGCTACTATCACTCTTTATTCTGATGACACAGTCCTTATTACTCAGCACACTGACATCAACCAAGCCGTAAATTCATTACAATTCAGCGTTACAACTCTGACCGATTGGTTTAAAAGCTGGAGACTATCTTTAAATCCATTGAAATGTGAAACAAAGGTTTTCTCTTTGAGGAAGTATATTTTGCCGCCTGAAGTTGCTATTGAAAATACTTCAATTTCTTGGAACCCTGATGATCAAGGCATAAAATACTTAGGTGTCTACCTCGATATAATATTAAACTGGAATCTTCACGTAAACAACACACTTACTCAAGCATACGCACGTCTATCCATGTTATTTCCTATAATAAACAGAAAGTCATCTGTGAAACCGGAATACACAGTTTTAATATAAAAAACAATTCTTCGGCCGTTAATTATGTATGCCTGTCCGGTTTGGGGAATGTGCATTTCCCCAGCAAATCGAAAAAGATTCACATTTTTCAAAAAAAGTTTTAAGAATTGCAGTTAATAGTCCATGGTATATACGTAACTCACATCTGCATGTAGAATTGGGACTCGATACCATTGATTCTTTTATTAAAAGAAGTTGTTGTAAGTTCATGACAAACTTTAACAATGTTCTAGGAGCTATTACCTTTCACATTGGAGAACCTACATTGCACAGGCGTTTGAAAGCCAGACCCTCAAGACGTGATAGACTGATTTATAGCCATGTCTATGTAACACTTATTTTGTTTATTTAACTTACTTAAATATGTTTTATATATTTTTTTATTGATTGTTATTTATGTTATAGGGTGACTCATATATATGAGCGAACCCGATAGTATTATTATTCCACCTGTTACATTTATCTGTGTATAATATGTAAATATTGATCCAGGAATAATAGTGTACAAAAAATAAATAAATAAAATTAAAAATAATTGAGCACAGTAGTAAATTATACATAACATCAGCTGTTCTAAATTGGATATTAGATTAAATAATAAAACTATATATGACCAGGGAAGCAGGCGGGTACGGCCGGGAATATAAAGCCAACTTTGAGCTATATGAACTTTTACCTCTCCAGCTTGATAGAGTAATGCATGATGAGTTATTTAGTGAGTGACTAGTTGTTAGTAAATATGTTTATTTAAGAATTGACATTATTTGTTCAGCTTTATGTCAACAACGACGATACTTTGCGACCTAAAACTGTTGTATTTGTGGTTTATTTGCTTCTATCCTAATTCGCTAATTCTGGCAGTTCTATGAAAATGAGGGTGCATTAAACAATTTAAACAATTTACACGTTTCATTCCCCTCCCTTATCTCCCTCCAAGTCCTCAGAATAAACGTGGTACTTACTACTTCAGATGTATATAAGTTGAATTCTATTTACAAAATTGCCACTAAGGCGTCCGCTGCGGCCATAAGAACGCGACCTCTGTTTCTTTTTCTTTGTGGTAAGGCCGAATTATACATCCATAAATTTTATTTACAAAAATAAAAAACAAAGAGACAATATTTCGACTAAACATGTTATCTTACTATTATATAAAAATCTAATGGTATCTGTGTTACTTAATCACGCAAAAACTATTGAACCCATTCATCTGAAATTTTGTATTGACATTCTTAGGGAGAGAGAGAGAGGGAGCGAGGGTTGTGTGCGAAAGGTGAAAGTTGCCCTGGTGAGGTGTGACTCAGAGGCGGAAAGAGGCAAACCATAAGAAATTCTGCGAAATATTGCTGTCCACCCCATCTGTTCAATTGTAAACAAACTCAAAAATCTTGTTTTGACAAACGACCCCCCCAGCACTATCAGTTGAGCTTCAGTTGTGCTCGATAGTGTATCTCATAGTTTGTCCTGAATTTGTTAGTAGTTTATTATTTTTAGTGGTATCTTCAGTTAAATTAGTATGCTTAAAATAGAAAGCTTTTTTAGTTTAGTTTTTTTTATTTATTAGTTAACGGTAGAAATGTCAGCAGGTGGCAAATGTGCGTATGTGAATTGTGAAAATACGCCCGCGAAGAACCGAGAATTGTCATTCCATCATTCCACTATTTTAAAATATGAACACGCAAACTGTAATCTTGCGAACCTCGTTTAATTCGTTGAGCAAAATTTAATGAACATTTGAACTTGCCTCAAAATTGTGAGTACAACTGAAAATAATACGTATGCATTTTAGTATAATCACCAACCCAACCTTTTTAAAATAAGTTTAATATTTGGGCAATAGCCTTTTTCAAAGAAAATTCGTATGAAAAAAAATAAAGAATGTTATGTAAACAATAATGTTGTCATTAAACGTATGATTATTACTGAGACGACTTTAAGAAAAAACAATTTTGGCTTGTTAGTTAAATGAAAAAAAAAACATTTTTCTAATGTGTTGTATAATAAATTATGGTTGGAATTTTTGTTGGCAAATTTTCAATAATGGGTGAAATATTTTAAGAAATACAAATTTTTGAACTAAAATGAAAAGGAATGGTATAAATATATGTTCAAAAGAACATTTAAACCTAGAATAATTTTGGATTTTAAAACTGCCACTTGCGACAGTTTAGTTTTTTTTCAATTTTTGGGCAGAATATTCATCTAATAATTTAAAAATACCTTTTACGATAGGCTAAAAACGTTTTTGAATATTCTTTAACATGATTTGTAACAGGTTTATCTACTGAGAGTTTCTTGTGTCAGCTCTTTGGTTGTTAATTCTATATTTGAAATTCGTTTTGGTTTATCCAATATAACCTATACATTGATCATGTTGCAATGTAGTATTTAGTATTTATATATGTTTTTTTGTACAGTTTGAACTTAGTAAATAAGTGTGTGTGTGTAAATATATGTTTATTTCATAACTGAGACTTAACATATATTGTGAATAATTAGATGTAAATAAAATATGTATATAATTATGCTGCAATGTTATTTTTAGTAATTATATATACTGAATGTTTTTGTAGTTTACGTTTGTTTATAATTTTCGTGTATATATGTGTTATTCATAAGTGCCACTTCATATATCGTAAACAATTAGATGTAAATGTGATATGTTAGTTGTTATGCTGCAATTTAATTTTAGTTAGTAGGTATTCTGAGTATGTTATAATGTTTGTCAGTTGAATGTTTTAATTTTGTTTTTTTTTAATTTTGATTGTCACCGAACATAGATAGAAAATAGTTAATTGTGTTAACATTTGCAATACTTTTTCGGCGTCTATAAAGTACGTTTTCATTTTTGTTGAATAAACTTATTTTTTTATAGTAAATTTACATTGTTTTTTTCCAATAACATCTCTATAATTAATTTATTAAAATCTCTGAATAGTCTATCACTTTTCAATAGTTATTCGTTAAAATGTTTGCCCATTTACTTTTGTTAGTTATTTGTATGATAGTATATTCTTTCGGTTAGTATAACAATTCTTGAATCACAGATTAAATTGTTATAATCACACTACATTTATTACAGCAACAGTCCTTGGATTCTGTTAAAGCAACAGTGCTTGGATATTGTTAAAGCAACAGTGCTTGAATATTGTTAAAGCAACAGTGCTTGTACAGTGTTAATTCTAGGAGCAGTTCCAAAATAATTTATTCATCTTATAAAGTTTTGGGTTATCATAGGTTGATCTACGATTTGATTATCAAAGCAAATATGAAAAAAAATTCGGCATCCAGCGATCACATCTTAAATTGTTAATTCAACATTTGGCAATGAAGTAGTGGAGAGTCTTTCAAGCAAGTGGCATCTCGGCCAAACCGCGGCGGCAGAGGGATAGCGAGAGCAGAGTCTGTATAGAGGAAGCTCTTTTATACAGACCACCAGGCAAACTTTCTCCTTTCGCACACAACCCTCGCTCCCTCTCTCTCTCGTACCCTCGACGCGCTCTCTCTCGCACCGAAGGCGAGCGCTCTCTCTCGCACCGAAGGCGCGCTCTCTCTCGCACCCTCTGCGAGATCTCCCTAGCACAGAAGGCAGGAAAATATTGACTGGAGAACTCTAGCGGCTAAGGCGAAAAGCAGCAATCTCAGAAAAAAAGTTGGTCTGAATTTGCTGTATAAGGAGTGTCCTTCTTATAGAGTGTGTATTCATTGCTTAGGGTCTCTGGTCTCAGCAATCAAAGAGACCAAATCAACACGTGATCTGTAACCAAGCATGGAGGGTGAGAAGTGCCCGGGCACAGCTGACAGGGGACAGTATCGACCGCGCATGCGCGTCCGGGAAAGCGTGCCTACAACAGAAATACACGACCTTGGCCTTGCCTACAGCCCCTCGCTCTCCACCCTTCAGGGCGCTCTTGACCTGCCCCAGTACTTGATCTAGGTTTACTAGGGCTTCATCTGTAAACATTTATTGTTTACTAAAAACTAGATACAATGTAGCCCTGAATATTCATACACTCTCGATATACCACTGCATTACGTAGGTTCATGGTACAGTCAGGAAGGAACACAAGTAATGTCAACATTTAAAATGATTGTAAAATCAATTCTTCCACTGAAGGCTTGTACATAATTAACGTGTTTTGTAATGTGACATGTTAACTTGACTCATACCTTCAACTTGTAGATCTACAATTAAAATAGTTGTTAATTTGTCACCAAACGGTAATGTTTTAAACGGAACAATTGTAAAGGAAAGTATTTATTGTACTATTATTCTTTAAATATGTCTTAGATGGGTATTTGTCATTTTTAACTATTCTTTATGTACTTGTGTGTGGTTCATGTATTGTTGTTAAGTTAACTATTTTTGTTTGGATTTCTTTTTATTTATTAATAAGTTGATCGTCAAGATATGGACGAATATTAATTTCGACGGAGTTTTCGTTTGAGTAAAATAATGTAGTCTTTGTTACTAACTAAGGTCATC
Organism: Stictocephala bisonia; assembly: GCA_035578905.1. NCBI lineage: Eukaryota > Metazoa > Arthropoda > Insecta > Hemiptera > Membracidae > Stictocephala > Stictocephala bisonia. Next base: position 493,647 of record JAQJVL010000280.1, read on the forward strand.
CTGATATCTCAATGACATAAATATCCGGTGGTTATCAGCTGGTTTCTCTAAAAAATTCTTTTGATTCTGATTGTGATCGAACTGAGAATATTTATTACTCTCTGAAGCTGGGCATAACCATTGATATTATAAGCACACAGATAGATTTCTCATCCAATGTTAAATTTTGTGCCTCAAATTATCAGCTGTTTAGTGGTTTACTGTGAAGCGTTAGTGCAGTTCCATGTAAATGTAACGCAGTGTAAACCATCTGTAGTAGCAGACCCACAGAACACAAATCAAGGGCATAACTAACTACGCATCGACCAATTCTATTCGAGTATGAAATGTATTGGTTCCGTCTGTTCTGTTAGTCAAATTAGTTCAGATATTGATAAAACTTCAGGTACGAATAATTTACTTATCATTTGTTCGATTATTTTACTGGGATAAAATCTTAATATGAAATATTGACCACGTTTCACGCCATCTTGTATTTTATGTTGACTACGCACTGACATGACTGAGTCCTAATGTTGTTAAGGCATGCAATCAGTTTTCGCCACATCGACCCCCTCTCACTCAATAGGCGCGTGTCGGAAATTATCAATTACTTCCGCATTTCCTGTCCAATATCCGGGCTGGTAGTTGCCGTGTCGACCGCCTGGAGCGCTGTCTCGGTTCTCCGACGAGATCCGTAGCACAATCTTCTTTCGCCGTTCCATTGATACAGGCAGGACCCCTTCATAGAAAATTACGGGCAGCTTGATTTCCGATGTGAGCCAATATAATAAGCCGATAATTGCAGTTGGAAAGTCATCAATTCAAATAATTAAATAATCGAATACCGTAATAGAAAAGCTGTATGAAAACTACTGCTTTCTCTGGGTACTGAGTGTCTTATATTTTGCGACTAACTGGAAACGAAACTATTATAAGAAAACTACTGTTTTCTCCGAGTAATGAGTGTCATTGAACAGGCGACTAACTAGAAACGAAACTATTATAAGAAAACTACTGCTTTATCCGGGTACTGAGTGTCATAGAACAGGCGACTAACTAGAAACGAAACTATCATAAGAAAACTACTGCTTTATCCGGGTACTGAGTGTCATTGAACAGGCGACTAACTAGAAACGAAACTATCATAAGAAAACTACTGCTTTCTCCGGGTACTGAGTGTCATTGAATATGCGACTAACTAGAAACGAAACTATCATAAGAAAACTACTGCTTTATCCGGGTACTTACTGAGTGTCATAGAACAGGCGACTAACTAGAAACGAAACTATTATAAGAAAACTACTGTACTGAAATTTTTTTTCTATGGTGGAATCCTCTTTTTTATTTTATCATTGTTAAGTCAACGTTAAGAGTGGAGAAGTAAGTCCTCTAGTTTCTACAACTTAAGACCAAGTTGTATTTTACACAGCGATGTTTGCTCTTTGATGATATAGATATACAGAGATAAAACACATTAAACATTGACTTAACGGCTTTCTTTCTTTAAGATAGTTAAGTATATACACGTATTTTATCTATAACCAGCCAGTGTAGCTTACATAAAAATAAACTGTAAAATTTAGATGAAAAAAAAGTTCTTTAGAATAGGAAATAAGAGAGAACCGAATTATAGTAGATTTATCGTTTAGAGTGTAGTAAGGGGCCATCCCTAAATTACGTAACGCCTTTAGGGGAGAGGGGGGTTTCGGCAGCGTTATACACAGTTACGGGGGAGGGTGAGGTGGTTCTACGCAGCGTTATACCAATGACTACAGATATAATTCTATCTGTAGTCATTGGTTATACACCGTTACGGGGGAGGGTGAAATGGTTCTACGCAGCGTTATACACCGTTACGGCGGAGGGTGGGGTGGTTCTACGCACCGTTATACACCGTTACGGGGGAGGGTGAGGTAGTTCTACGCAGCGTTATACACCGTTACGGGGGAGGGTGAGGTGGTTCTACGCAGCGTTATACACCGTTACGGGGGAGGGTGAGGTGGTTCTACGCAGCGTTATACACCGTTACGGGGGAGGGTGGGGTGGTTCTACGCAGCGTTATACACCGTTACGGAGGAGGGTGGGGTGGTTCTACGCAGCGTTATACACCGTTACGGAGGAGGGTGAGGTGGTTCAACGCAGCGTTATACACCGTTACGGAGGAGGGTGAGGTGGTTCTACGCAGCGTTATACACCGTTACGGGGGAGGGTGAGGTGGTTCTACGCAGCGTTATACACCGTTACGGGGGAGGGTGAGGTGGTTCTACGCAGCGTTATACACCGTTACGGGGGAGGGTAAGGTGGTTCTACGCAGCGTTATACACCGTTATGGGGGAGGGTGAGGTGGTTCTACGCAGCGTTATACACCGTTACGGGGTAGGGTAAGGTAGTTCTACGCAGCGTTATACATCGTTACGGGGGAGGGTGGGGTGGTTCTACGCAGCGTTATACACCGTTATGGGGGAGGGTGGGGTGGTTCTACGCAGCGTTATACACCGTTACGGGGGAGGGTGAGGTGGTTCTACGCAGCGTTATACACCGTTACGGAGGAGGGTGAGGTGGTTCTACGCAGCGTTATACACCGTTACGGGGGAGGGTGAGGTGGTTCTACGCGGCGTTATACACCGTTACGGGGGAAGGTGGGGTGGTTCTATGCAGCGTTATACACCGTTACGGGGGAGGGTGAGGTGGTTCTACGCAGCGTTATACACCGTTACGGAGGAGGGTGAGGTGGTTCTACGCAGCGTTATACACCGTTACGGGGGAGGGTGAGGTGGTTCTACGCAGCGTTATACACCGTTACGGGGGAGGGTGGGGTGGTTCTACGCAGCGTTTTACACCGTTACGGGGGAGGGTGGGGTGGTTCTACGCAGCGTTATACACCGTTACGGGGGAGGGTGAGGTGGTTCTACGCAGCGTTATACACCGTTACGGGGGAGGGTGAGGTGGTTCTACGCAGCGTTATACACCGTTACGGGGGAGGGTGAGGTGGTTCTACGCAGCGTTATACACCGTTACGGGGGAGGGTGAGGTGGTTCTACGCAGCGTTATACACCGTTACGGAGGAGGGTGAGGTAGTCCTACGCAGCCTTATACACCGTTACGGAGGAGGGTGAGGTGGTTCTACGCAGCGTTATACACCGTTACGGGGGAGGGTGAGGTGGTTCTACGCAGCGTTATACACCGTTACGGAGGAGGGTGAGGTGGTTCTACGCAGCGTTATACACCGTTACGGAGGAGGGTGAGGTGGTTCTACGCAGCGTTCGTAACTATTGAATCTCAACAATTTGTCTGAATTCATTCATAAAATTTGATCATTTTTTCCCAAAAATACAAGATATTTTAAAGTTAGTAATATATTCTCTCCAAATTAGAAACAAATTAAACAAAACGAAAACAATGACTATCATAAATTATAAAATGTATGAAAATTTGATAAAAGTTGGAGGGAGAGGGTTGGTGACAGCGTTACATAATTTTTAAGGGGGGGAGGGGGTCTGAAAAGCCTGATTTTAGCGTTACGTAATTTAGGGACGCGCAAGATTCACCGAGGTAGTAAGATGCCGTATTGGAATATCAAGTCCAGACATAGCCTTTCATACGTTGTATTACGATACTGTAAATAGTTGAACACTGAACGTGGTCCTCATGTGAAGTTTCAAAAGTTGTTTTCAATCAATAATGATCTATATCTCATGAATTTATTATCATTACCAATTAGTGTACTTCGTCAAACATAAGATAATTCACGCTTTATTTAAGGGGCAGAATAAGTTGTTTAACATTAAATGTAAGATGAGGATGCTAGGTAGGTGGTAAACGTTAAGTTTGATAGTGTTTTATCTGTAGGTGAGAAGAGAAGTAGTCCAATGCAAGTGCAGGAATGCATCGTACTATTTCCGACCGCGGAAGGACTAACAAGAGGGACAGTCACCTGAGCCTGGACATGGGCCAATCAGGCCGACCACGAGCCGACAGTGAGATAAACTGTCTTGTACTAGCAATAACGTCACATACCATACAATAACACAAGTAATCAAGGTTGACATGAGCCTATCAGTAGAATATAAGTAATAAAAGTGATCAAGGATGACCGTTCTCTTTGTTAGATTGCGCGGTGTAATGAATGACAACCTTCACTGATGTAACAATGGGCTCCGTGATAATCATGTGTCACATTTTAAATTCTTTTCTTTTATGATTATAAAAAAAGGGTTTACTATAATAATTATAACATAGCGTTATTTTGTGAATGCTTATTATACTATGCATGCACTCTATTGTGATATGAGGCATTTATTGTCGAATGGCTGAATTCAATTTTGTGTTACGACAGTTCAGTTATGCATAGCATTAATTTGTCAAGTATTGTTACTGTATTATATTATGATTTATGTACTCTACTGTGATATATATTTAATTTATTGAGAAATGGCTGAATTAAAATGTACTGCCTAAATTAAATTGTTTTATTTACCGTTTAACTCAAGAACTGTTTGACCGACTGACTTGAAATTTAGCACAGTTCTTTAGATTCAGTTATCTTTAGCAATCTTAAAATGGCGGTAGTTTAAATAATTTAAATCAAATTTGTATGCTGCTAGGTTCATCAATTTTACACAAAAACATTAATGTTAGGGTAATTTTATTACAAATCTATTCTATTGGTACCTACATTTTATTACGAGCCTATTTTTAGTGGAGTTCTGGTACATTTTACTGCATTCTCTGGATGCTGAGAATATATGCAGTAAAATACAATTGTTTACCGAACTCCAATAATAATAGACTTACAAAAAAATTAAGGTACCAATAGATTTGAAATCAAACTAGCTAAACATTTTACAGATTAGCTAAACATTGACCGCCAATTATGAATTGCTAAAGATAAATCAATGTGTATTTTTATGTTATTTAATAGTGTTAACGTAAATAACTATGCAACATTTCATTCTTTAGTTATAAAATGCTCTGTACAAAACACAAACAGATAGACAATAAAAGGAGCGGAATTTAACAAAACGTTAATTTTGATTTTCTGCTCTAAATTATATGTAGAAGCCCCGAAAATACCTAGCCAGGACACCCTGTACATACATTTTGTTTCACTCCTCACGCACAACTATCACGGTGTGCTACAGCTCCATACAACTAACCTTACAGCTTAACAAGCTTACAGTCAATTCGCATTTGATACCTAAGAACAACTCATCTAAAAATACCTAGCCAGGACACCCTGTACATACAGACATTTTGTTTCACTCCTCACGCACAACTATCACGGTGTGCTACAGCTCCATACAACTAACCTTACAGCTTAACAAGCTTACAGTCAATTAGTATTTGATACCTAAGAACAACTCATCTAAAAATACCTAGCCAGGACACCCTGTATATACAGACATTTTGTTTCACTCCTCACGCACAACTATCACGGTGTGCTACAGCTCCATACAACTAACCTTACAGCTTAACAAGCTTACAGTCAATTCGCATTTGATACCTAAGAACAACTCATCTAAAAATACCTAGCCAGGACACCCTGTACATACAGACATTTTGTTTCACTCCTCACGCACAACTATCACGGTGTGCTACAGCTCCATACAACTAACCTTACAGCTTAACAAGCTTACAGTCAATTCGCATTTGATACCTAAGAACAACTCATCTAAAAATACCTAGCCAGGACACCCTGTACATACATTTTGTTTCACTCCTCACGCACAACTATCACGGTGTGCTACAGCTCCATACAACTAACCTTACAGCTTAACAAGCTTACAGTCAATTCGCATTTGATACCTAAGAACAACTCATCTAAAAATCTGTATATATTATTAAAAAAGAATACCCAATATACGATTATTGACCCGCATTCTACGTAAATGTTCAAGTTGAGTGTACGTTCACCGACTGGTGCCCTGTTGTGTATTCACTACACTAGGAAATCACTTTATTTTGACTGTACAACTACTGTATCATTGCCTTTAATAATGAATGGGAAATTTTACTTGAAACTGCTTCAGATTTTGCTTTTTGTACTGCTTTCTTTAGGTCCATTTTCTGCTGGCAATATAAAAGGCGCAGATGATGTTGGGCGTCAAGATCCTTAGTTTCCTCATAACTAACCTAACCTAACCTTCTGCCGCAGAAGTAAAACAAGATTTTAAAACACAAGAGTTTCTCTTAACTTTAGTCTTTTGAATGGGGAAATATAAATCAAAAATAAATCTAAGGTGGTCCTCAAAAGCCCTAAAGGTATATTGAAAACCTTTATATTGAAGAAGGAAGTTCCAAGATTCTTGGGAAAGGTAATACCTAAATGTTCCTATGTTTTGATCAGACATTATCTTACTGAATTTATAAGTGGGCAAAGAGTAACTAAAGGAGACATATATACTACAGCTTCTTGCGCATGGTGGTCTGAAAGGGCTGCTTTAACTACACAGCTGCGGAAATGATGACACTATGTAAAGAAGGTTTTTACTTGAAAACTTATCACTATTTACATCAATGTAAAGTCTCCTTTAACAATTACATCGTTTGAAGTTTTCATAATTTCATTCAAACAACAACTTAAGCCCCCAAGAAAAGTTGACGATCGTACACAGGTGTCCTATCCACTGCCAACACGATGATATTTTCCCACGAAGGAGAACAAATCTAGCAGAGGTCCGCCGGAGCCGGTGCAATTGGAAGGCCCCTTCCTTCCCCACCCCACTACATTTCTTCAAACATAGTTTATAAGTGTTTAACAATTTCGCAATGGAATATTCTATCAAACACTTGCCGATGTTTCGTGGCACATACTAATGGTAGACCATAGCAGGTTCTAACTAATAAATATGGTAACTATGTATTTAATGTTTAATTTTGTGTTTATCCGTGGCAACACTAACAACTAACCTAACCTAACCTAACCTAACCTAACCTAACCTAACCTAACCTAACCGACTCATGACTCATGTCATAACAAAGGGTGTGGAATTTGGCACGGTCAGCTTGGGGTTACTGTACTAGGAATCCGGCCTGGTTGGACTTTCCCGGCTCATGTCATAAACAAGGGCCTCTGGTGCAATTGGAACACCCCCCAAAAGGGGCTCCGGTGCATCTGGACACATCAGTTTGGGGCCGATCCCTGACCCCGGTGCAATTGGAAATCTCCCGAGGTCTCAATGAAAAACTTTAAAACAGTACTAATCCCTAACTTTACCCAGGTTTTTGCTAAACCAAGAACCGGTTCTTCCTTTACAAGAAAAATACATCCAATAAATAAATACACTTTACTTTACATACAAAATAAACATGTTTATTTATTTTCAAATCAGCTGTCATAAATTTACTAAAATCAACACAATGTTATTCAAATTCTAAAGTAAATTTGGGGGGCTAATTGTACCCCTTAGGAATGGAATTCTGAAAATCATTTCTTAGTGCACCTCTAGGGCATAAGATAAACATATGTACTAAATGTCATGTCTCTATTTTATATTGTTTCCTGGGCGATGTTGAATCAGTCAGTCTTTTTATATATTTAGATTAGGAAACGCGGGCAAACAGCTAGTCAAAAATAAAATCTCTTAGTATAATACTACTTTGAAATTTTATTTACACAATTTTATTGAACCTAGTAGAATGAAACAACAATCTTCGAATAACGAGGTATAAGTATATCATAATGTTTGGTCATCACTGTTACTATATAGACATATGACAACCAGTCGGTCCAAAACCTGACTAGACCCACGATTTGCGGGGTGGCTGGCGCACACATATGCCATACCTGCGCCAAACTCAGCCATCGGAAGGTTTTTTCCAACATAACCTACAATGCCTTTTACAGCGTTAAGCTCAACGTACCTATTTTCCTTTTAAACTTTAGTTTGCAATCCTTTTTCTAGTTGTATATACGGTCCTGGTATGTTTGTTGAACCTAGGTAAATACTACTTGGGTATATATTCTAGATACCGCAACCATTCTGTTTCTGCGTTGTAGAAACCCACACTAAACTTTCCATTATGCCGAGTGATATTTATTTACAAAGACTACTTCATATCATTTGTTGTTTAACAAGTAAAAACGAATGAAAAATTATGTTAGTAGGTAAAATAAATTAAATTTCATGGGGTAAACATTTCAAAATAATTTCATTTTTTAGTTTGATTGAAATTGCACCATACTACTACTGATATGTACACTCTCCAGACGATGTGCAGAGAATATTTACTTCCCATTATTAAACGTGTTAGCTTCGGAAATGTGGCGGTTTTAGTTGGTAAGTTTGGATGAGTTATTTTAGGTTTGGTTAGGTTGTGTTAAGTTTGGTAAGGTTTATCATAGGTTTGGTTTAGTTAGGTTTGGCACATTTCCGGATCTTATACGCTTAGTATGGTTCGATTGAAAACCCCGTTCGATACAAAATTCTGCACAGTTTGAGTACTTTTATCCATATATTACCTTTTATCTATATAATTGCCAATTAAAATACTCAAATTTTGAAAGGTGGAAAATCAGCGAGCACTGAATATAAATTTTTATTCTGTGCTCGCTGGTCAACCCCCGCTCTTTTGGAGGGACATTGACTTTTCCTCTTTAAAATTTTGTTAATATTATGGGGTTTGTTAATATTATGGAGTTTGTTAATATTATGGGGTTTGTTAATATTATGGGGTTTGTTAATATTATGGGGTTTGTTAATATTATGGGGTTTGTTAATATTATGGGGTTTGTTAATATTATGGGGTTTGTTAATATTATGGGGTTTGTTAATATTATGGGGTTTGTTAATATTATGGGGTTTGTTAATATTATGGGGTTTGTTAATATTATGGGGTTTGTTAATATTATGGGGTTTGTTAATACTCCTTTAAAACCCCAGAAGTAGTCTTTGTAAATATCTACCGACCAAGTTAAAGCTTGTGTAACAGTAAGTTTCCCCATAATTTGTTTACATTAAGAGCAGTTATGAGTTGCTATCTCGGTTAGTGCCTTCGGTATCAGACTGGAGAACGAGCGTTTTACAACGGAGCGTCATAAGTCACATTCATTTGAATAAATTCAGGTAATTTTCATCTATTTAATTTTGGCATAGTTCAATTTTTCATTTATCCTTATAGTCCAGTAAAGCTGTAAATCATTATCAAAAATATAATTATGATTTATAACTTTTAAATAAATAAATGTAATATAAAACCAGTTCTGGAATGTATGAGAAATTTATTAACTAGAGTGGGAAAGGTCTTCCTATCATTATTACGTTATAAAAAAATTAGATTAATAACAAGACCTTAAAAATCTTTTAAGATTAAATTAATGATAACCTAAGTGTCTTAAAGTCCCAAATACAAAAATTAAATTAACTACTAGTTTTAAATTAAATTAGGTCTCTTACTAGTGGCTCATAAGTAGAATAATATACAAAAGTAAATAAACACGGTTCATGGCTTGAGTACTCCAAACATTAACACTCATATAACTGTTAAAATTTAATTAGTTTAAATTTATTGTAGTGGAAAGCACTCATACAAGTCAACAACTTGACAAAGGCATCTTTTATAGCCATTGTTTTTTTTGCAAAGCTTAAAATAAAATTGTAATACACTGTAGCGCGATGCTAGGACGAAAGAAACCTATTAAAACTGTAATACACTGTAGCGCGATGCTAGGACGAAAGAAACCTATTAAAACTGTAATACACTGTAGCGCGATGCTAGGACGAAAGAAACCTATTAAAACTGTAATACACTGTAGCGCGATGCTAGGACGAAATAAACCTATTAAAACAATTGTAATACACTGTAGCGCGATGCTAGGACGAAAGAAACCTATTAAAACTGTAATACACTGTAGCGCGATGCTAGGACGAAAGAAATCTATTAAAACTGTAATACACTGTAGCGCGATGCTAGGACGAAAGAAACCTATTAAAACTGTAATACACTGTAGCGCGATGCTAGGACGAAAGAAACCTATTAAAACTGTAATACACTGTAGCGCGATGCTAGGACGAAAGAAACCTATTAAAACAATTGTAATACACTGTAGCGCGATGCTAGGACGAAAGAAATCTATTAAAACTGTAATACACTGTAGCGCGATGCTAGGACGAAAGAAATCTATTAAAACTGTAATACACTGTAGCGCGATGCTAGGACGAAAGAAACCTATTAAAACTGTAATACACTGTAGCGCGATGCTAGGACGAAAGAAACCTATTAAAACTGTAATACACTGTAGCGCGATGCTAGGACGAAAGAAACCTATTAAAACAATTGTAATACACTGTAGCGCGATGCTAGGACGAAAGAAATCTATTAAAACTGTAATACACTGTAGCGCGATGCTAGGACGAAAGAAACCTATTAAAACTGTAATACACTGTAGCGCGATGCTAGGACGAAAGAAACCTATTAAAACAATTGTAATACACTGTAGCGCGATGCTAGGACGAAAGAAACCTATTAAAACAATTCTCGTTTAAGGGAGGAGTTCACGCAAAAAATGGCAAACAAATGATTTACTGTACAATTTATGCTAAATTCTGATCTCAATAACATAAAATGTAAAGCTTTACGATTTTTGTAAAAAAATTTTAATTTCATAATTCACTATGGATTTTTTCGTTTTAGAAGTGGAAATGACAGTAGATTTCTCAACACTTTGTCGCCGTTTTTTTTAATTACTATGACTATATTCTAGAAATGTTATATTGTTACAAACCATTATATCAGCATAACTTTGTTACTGGCTTTGTATTTGGAAAGGTGGAGCAGGACAGCTGTTTACAATCTAACCTTCACACAGCACACAGCCGATTGTGTCTTTTGTAGTTTTGGTTTTTGTCGATGTCAGAAAATTGTATTTTTTTTAACTCAGAAATTACCTAATTCAGCTTCTAAAGGAGATAGTCATGATTTTGTTTTGTTTTTTCGTCTCAATGGTCTGTAGGATAGATTTAAAGAAAAAATAGGTAATAGATCTTTTAAACAAATTATTTATTATTATTTATTACGCAACACCACGGTTTCATAATTTTAAAAACAATTATAAGACTATTATTTATTTTAATACACTCAAACCTATCCTACAGATCACAGAGCATACCTTTAGAAATACTTAAAAATACAAATATTCAATTGCAATATATAGGTATTAATCTGCACAATATCTCCACCCCCTCCGGGTGAGAGATGAAATCATTTTTCTGCCACATTTTTTGTTTCTTTGTAACAATTATAAATAGTAAACAGGTGGATAGCTTATAGTTAAAGATTTTTCCTTTTTTAATGAACTCCTCCCTCCCCTTAATTGTTGAAGCACGAAGATGATGCGATTTCTACCTGATCTTCAGCGAGGGTTTTGAAACTACTCGGACTATTATTTACTCACTAACTGTCCAGTCTGATGTAATTGTAGCTCGAGACATTACGTAGGCCAATGCCATCAGTGAGCTTATGTAACTCAAATACTGTTAGCACCTTCCAATTGTACACGCTGACTACACAGCGCTGTCGTCATAACGTTAGTTACACTCACTGTCCGTCTTTTATTTGATCGATTTCTTGCATAAACTGTTCTTCTCTACGACGGGCTGGTAAAAGCGGTACGATCACTGACGCATCACATTGTTGGCTTTCCTAACTAACCATGGATACAAGCCAATACACTTTGCAATGTTACAACCCCCTCCACACTAAGCACTATACATTTAGACAGTACCTGCAAAGGCATAAAGCTCATAAAATGCAATGCATTACGCGTAGTCATTATTAATTATTAGACTATTTTAATAATTATAAGTTAAGCCACCGAGGCAGATTCTTGAAATACAGATTTGAAATTTTCTCTTTAATGTTTGGACTTGACACAAGCAAAAAGCCAAACATCACTCGTAACTTTTATGTGAGTTGGATTGAAAAAATTCTTAGAAGATTAGTTTTCTATATTAGCATAAATAAATGTTTTCGCATAGTGCACAATATGTTCGCAACATGTTACGACAAGACGGACTAGCTTTGTGATAAACTTGACCTCTACATCGCGTGGTGTCTTGTCATTGTTGGTGTGACCCCTGTGGCGAGGTCATCTGCCAGAGTAGTGCGCCATTCAATTCACTGTGACCCTCCCACACTTTCGCACATCCTATAACTGTTGACATGACAGCGAGTAGACCACTTTATCTCATTCCGCTACACGTCCGTCACGTAACAATCTTTGTTGTGTTACTTGTCCACGTGGTTACAGTGACACTCCCTGACAGCGACTATATAGGCCACTTTATCCCAATAGAAGGGGCAAGTCCATATATCTAGCATTGCTGGGACTGAGCAAGGCCGCACTAGATATACAGGCCGTGCTTCGGCGCTACGTCACTAAGGTCCGAATAAAATAACTGGTGCTGGCAAAACAGCCACGCGCCGCTAATCTGAAATGACAAAACTCTGAGCTTTAATTTGCTAAGAAACTTAAAATAACTGCAATAATTTTCAAACTAACTGTTTTGTGTCCACCATCTTATATTCTTTATGAAAAAATTATGCTGGAGATTTTGCTTGAACTAATTTGCTTTTTATAGTGATACATGTGTTTAAGAACATGTTTTTATGAGTGAAATTGCGCGTGAGTCGTCTTTAACCTGTCACTGTAGCGATAATAATAATAATAAAATAATTTCTTGTGGTTGAATGACAGTTTGATTCATTGTGATTAGTTTGGTGTACAATTCATTTAATAATTCAAACAAGTTAATGAGAAATACATTTGTTTGTAAACCCTTGCAAACTCGGTAACGATAAACGCAAGACAACATTTCTTTAAACCTACATTAATTGTGTTATTTAAGTGACACTAAAATCGTACTCTCGTATCAAATAAATTTTTCTTGAACTACGAAGAAAGTTTTGGTAGTTTTCAAATCTAGATTGTCGACAAGGCGGCGGTGATACCACACGCGCGTTGTACAGTCACTGGCTCAGCTCTGGCCTCTTCGATTGCAAAGTAAAGGTTTTCTTGTCAATTACTAATAGATTAAAATAATAATAAAATTTGAAAGGGCCTAAGTATTAAAATAGCACTAAACACTGATAAATATATATACACTGTATCCTATAACATTATTGCCACTCTTAATAAAAAAACTTGTGATTAAACTATACCAAGCACTGTTAAATAGATTAAGAACTGAATACAAACACACCTCAAAGTTAATTAACTCGCCTTATTTCTTACTAGAGAAATATTTCTTATTTGGAAATATCGTCGAAACGGTCGGGCTGAATATTCGGTGTACACTTTCCCTTGAGCAGAGTATACCTTACGCGTCCGACACAGCCTGGATGTAAACGAATTATGAGTTTACTTCAACTCTTTATTATTTTTCTGCATGTTTTATTAGTGCCGCAGTATTATTTTACTAATACTTAAATAACACGATTAATGTTTGCTCAAAGAAATTATGTCTAGCGTTTGTAGTTTCCGAGTTTGCAAGGGTTTACAAAAAATTAATTTGTCATTAACTTTTTTGAATTATTAAACGAGTCTTATACAAATCAACTACAATGAATCAAACTGTCATTCAACCACAAGAAATTATTTTATTATTATTATTCTCGCTACAGTGACAGGTTAAAGACGACTCACGCGCAATTTCACTCATAAAAACGTGTTCTTAAACACATGTTTGGATAAAATGCAAACTAGTTTGGATAATTTGCATAAAATGCAAATTAGTTCAAGAAAAATCTCTAGCATAATTTTTTCTTAAATAAAATAACATGGTGGACACTATAAAATTAGTTTGAAAATTATTTCTTGATTATTTTAAGTTTAACAGCACATTAAAACTCATAGTTTCGTCATTTCAGACAAGCGGCGCGTGGCCGGTCCGCCAGTACCAAAGTTATTTATTTTATTTGGACTATACAGTAGGTGGTAGGCCTACTTGAGTCAGCCTGCAAGCGTGCTGCCTGTCAACCGCGCCAAACATAAGGCGGGAAATCGGTTGTCAATATATAATGTGTACGTGTTACCATAACCTATAATGGTGTATGACGTGCCTCATGTTATACTCCTTCCGGTACTTGTTCTTCAGTATTTGGTTGTTTATAACATGGTAATAATTAATAAACTATTTTGTACGCTTGCTGCGTTCTCGGTTGTGACAGTAACGATCATAATAGCGGCGACACTGTGTACGTTCCTGTATTTAATTTTCCAAGAGATCAAACAAACGCTGATACTTGGTTAAGTGCAATACACAGAAGTGACTTCAAGCCAAGTAAAAACTCTAAGAATGTGTATTGAACACTTCGATGACAGATTCATTTTGAGAGAAGATTCCGTTGTTCGGCAAGACGGGACGAATTTATCCATTATTTATGTCGTATTTTTAAAAGACATTATTTTTGACTCTACAGTTTTTGTAACACTTATTCTTTTATTTACATAAAGTAATGTAGAAAGATTTGTAGTTATATTCTTTTAAATTATTATTGTAAATCTTCAAAAGAATTTACCGGTAAAAATCCACCAAAAAGCGAAAGCTTGACAAACTCTATCAACTATGAGTTTTCTTACATAATACAGCCTGTATATCTTGCACTATGTTGTTGTTATTTAAAACAAGATTAATGTTGTAATTTAATGTTGTTCCTTGCTTAAAATTTATATTGTTTATGATATTAGAAGTGTAGGATTTATATTGTAGGCTACTCTTTTTCAAATTCTCTTTATTGAAATATAAGTAGGCCTATAACACTGAAATATAAGTAGGAGAAACACGTTTAAGTTTCTCCATTCGATTTTCACTATACCATTTATTGTCTCACATTTACTTAATTTTAGATTCAAGATTGTATAGAATACACTATCTTTGATATTGTGGCAACGATCATGTATCTCAATAACCTCTAATCCTCCATACTTGGCAATAATTGAAAATAAAGACCTTTCTTAATTTCTTTCACTCTGTGGTTGCTATAATTGATTATTATTGTAATTTAATTTTGTTACTTGAATAATACAAGAATAATAATTTCGAGTTTAGGATTTAGATTCTACCCTTTTTCTATTTATTTATATTTGATGTATAACAACTGTTTACCGAATCGAACTGTTAAGTTATGAAGTTATTAATATATTACTATTACTTGTTCAATTATATTGTAAATAATATGAATTATTTAAAAAGGTATTAAATTTAAAGTATTCATAATCTAGTTACTATAAAGAAGTTACCTGTGAGAAAAGTCAGATATATTAGTAGTTTGATAGTTGCAAAAATATACTACAAAATGTTACTAAAATATAATCTTAGTACCATTACCGAACAAATTAATGCATATACTTGAACAAAAAAATACAGATTTAGAAGTTAAAAAAAATTAATTGTATAGTAGACGTTTAATTAGTAATTGTTGACGTCAGAAAAAATGTTAAACTGTAATACTTATAATTAGTTACTGAATTTGTACAATTTAGCCAACTTACACTGTAACAGGGTTTAAAATATACAGTAGTAGCATATTAGAAAACCCCAATAATTGTACAAATCACGAGAATAAAAACAACTGTAATTAAAAATTGCAAATAATAAATGTAGTAAAGTAATGTACAATAATTAATTGAAACTAAACAGGAAAATAGGTGACAATACATAGTCCTGCAACCAGATAAATGACAAATATAGAACAAGTGAGCCAGTAGGCCACAAAAGTACAACAACCATATTGATTAAATGTAATGAATGATACAATAATGATGAATGATACAATAATGAGCAGTTCAAAAATACAACCAGCTTAGTAATGATTAATAATATAATATAATACAATGCAATAAGTAACAATACCATGTACAGTATAATGAGCAATTTAATAATGAACAATAGAAATAATTTACAATTAGTAGCTTTATAACTATGCAGACTAAAATAAAAGCGGTGAAATGTTAAGTAGAATTGTTTTTACATTACATACAATTAATTAATTGGTTAATTGGTAATTAATTCTTACTGAACCATAAATGTTAGTTTTTATGATATAGTTTCTGATTTTTTATTTTTGTAATGACTCGCATAATAATTTTGAAAAGTGGAATAGCATTACTGTAAAGTATTTTTGCAAACAGCTTTCATGAGTAATATGGGAACCGCACGTTTGGCACACATTTTTGGACCTTCTGCCCATGGCAGTATTGGCACAATCATTAGAGCGGAATAAGTAGGGTCAACTCGCCTGCTTGGAAAAGGCAGGTTTGGCACAGTCGCTCGACCAGGTAGACGCCATCGAACGAGGGAAAACGGAAATTTTATTATTCCCGTCAACTCTGCGTGGCAGTCATTTGCCCGTGATATAACAAATTTTTAAATTTAAACCTCACTAGGTTAGGTTAGGTTAGATCATGATCTATTTGGGTAGCATCCGTGTTCCAATTGGGTAGCATCCGTGATCTACTTGGGTAGCAGCCGTGATCTACTCGGGTAGCATCCGTGATCTACTTGGGTAGCAGCCGTGATCTACTCGGGTAGCATCCGTGATTTACCTGGGTAGCAGCTGTGATCTACCGCAGGTTAGGTTAGGTTAGGTTAGGTTAGTTGCTTACTTCAATAAGCACCACAGCAGGGAATTTGCGGGATGGTTATGGTCCGGACTGAAGAGGGTGGATCACCTGAGAGCGCTCGCCAGTAAGGTGACTCATCGGCTGCCGCCGCCATCTTACCAGAACTCAGGGCTCTATTGGTCTTATGTGTTCGTTGATCCTAACTAAGTCACTCTCATAGACATGATTTATACGCCAGATAGGCTAGTTAATCGCGAAAACCTCCCTTACGTACGGATTCTCACTTAAATGCGACACACTTCTAGAGTAGACCCTGCTACTACTAGAAGGCTAATTCACATCCTATCAGGATTACCAACAGACTCAAAGTGTAAAGTTTACGGTTTGTATTGCAACTCATCTACAGTCACGTGGGGTCACTTTGGGCAGTGCGATCAAGGTGGTCACGCAATTCTTAGACAGGGTACTGAAGTTTCCTCGACATTCAGTCATGCACTAGTTAGTCTCATTGCAATCAGCCGTGCCCGTGAAACCTAAAAATACTATTTTTTTACCACTCCAAAGCTACTTTAGAATATATTGAGGGAGTCACGATGAGTCATCATTTTAGTGAAGATTGTATTGCTGATTGTATTGTACTTTTAATTAATTAAATTAGGTATAGTGCATTGTCATTCAAAAGTAAAATCTTAAATTCATTTGAATTAAGAGTTAAACAAATTAACAACAGCTTAAAGAAAACTGAGATGTTTTGCTCATTTTATTGTAAATTTTGCGTAGAGGGCACACTAACCAGTAGACCATGTTAGGCACTTGGATGGTAGCCCGGGACTGACCGTCGAGGGAATCCGTTTAGTATCTTCTTGCCCAGAGATGAGTTGCAATATAGCTACTAGACTGATGTAGCCTATGCCCAATGAGGATGGATAATCTAGGCCAAGTCTTAAATCAAAACCAAGGGATGTGCATTCTGACATTATCAATGGCTAAAATCGAACCGGTCTAACGGGGGTGTGTCGGATGCAGCTATTCTACCCTTGATGGGTTATGAATTTGGATACAGCCGAAATTGGATTAAACTTTGGAACTCAATGTCAATTGTTCATTACTAAATAAAAGACCTTTTGATAGTTGTGTGGGTATATATGATGGCTGACATTACACCTTCGCTCAGTTTGTTGTTTGAAATAACGCGGAATTTTCTTATCATTAATACGTTCATTTCTTCATGTATATATTTTTTCAAATTTAAATCTTGATCGGAATTGATAACCATTCACCCACCAAACACAGGCATACTGGTCCACCCAACAAATGAAATGATAAAATGCCTTTATTAAAGGGGCGAAGTTAGGACAGTAAAGTCCTCTCTCTCTAACACTTAACCCCAAACATTGAATACAAACACAAACTTTGAAGTTTGTGTACTTACTTCCACCGTTTACTCATCAACCCATCAAACACTATGCTTACTGGCCACCTACTTTCCATCAAACACAAGGCTTAGTGACCCAACTATCTACCCATCACACACAGGCATAGGTCAACCTAACCAAAGTGGAAGTACTTACGTCCACCATGCACTCAACAACCCATCAAACACAAGGCTTACCGGCCCACCTACTTTCCATCAAACACAAGGTTTTGCGGCCCATCCACTTACTTATTATACACAAGGCTTTCCAGCACAACCACCTACCCACCACACAAGCTGCTTACTGGCTCATGCACTTTCATATAATACAAGGCTTAGCGACCCAACCACCTACCCACCATACAAGCTGCTTACTGGCTCATGCACTTTCATATAATACAAGGCTTAGCGACCCAACCACCTACCCACCATACAAGCTGCTTACTGGCTCATGCACTTTCATATAATACTGTACAAGGCTTAGCGAACCAACCACCTACCCACCACACAAGCTGCTTACTGGCTCATGCACTTTCATATAATACAAGGCTTGGTGACCCAACCACCTACCCACCACACAAGCTGCTTACTGGCTCATGCACTTTCATATAATACAAGGCTTAGCTACCCAACCATCTGCACACCACACACCTTTCAGCACATGTCCACCCAACCATGGTGGAAGTACATATTTCCACCATGCACCCAACAATCTATTAAACACAAGGATTTCCAGCACAACCATCTGCCAACAAAAACAAGGCTTCCCAGCATAATCATCTACAAATGAGGTTAACTGGCCCACCTGCTTACCCATCAAACACAAGGCTTAGGCCTACCCATTTATAAGTAGTAGCTCGATCTCAGTTAGTACCCATCTTTTGCACACCAACATGTAATTCACACCAATCTCGTAATGTTTTAAAGTTGACTCACATAACACATGTTATGTTAGAAAAATACTAATAAAAATAATAATAATAGGTTTACGCTGTTTTCACACCCAAATGTGTCATCAATAGAAAATAACCCCAACCTATCCTAACAATCCTCATAGTCAACCATTTCGGACTGGGGAGGGAAGGGACCGGGATTGGGAGGTTCGCCTTGGCCGTAGGGAGTGGCAGGCAGGCTGGAGGATCAAGGCTGGAGGTCGACGACAGGAGTCCGAGGTGAGAGAGGCCCCACGAGGGACGGACAACCTGCTCCAGCTGTTCCTTACAACATAATCGACGACACTGTTGTGTAATGTTTGCTCTCATTGGTTAACAGTTTGAGTTTTATCTGCGTATCTGACACAGTCCACACTTAAGAGTGCCCGATTCTCACGAGAGTTTAAAACCAACCATATGCATTTTTACATGAAATTCTTACAACGCACCGATGGACTTAAAGAACACCTGACATATAATAACTGCAGCCCATTAATACTCTTTGCACTTATGTGTTAGTGTTTAATGTGTCATCACAACTTCAGCCCACTCTACAATTTGATTCGATCTCCTTCATCACTGCTCACAACAATATAGACGCATCAACTTAAATTATTAACCACACGAATCTTCCATTCGTACGTTTTGTTGGCTGTCAATAATCCAGTTTAATGTGCTTCATGATTAATGTTTGAACGCAAATTAAGTAACATAAACTTATAATAGGCAGTACATATTAATTAGCACTCGTTGGATCAAGCCAATTACCAATCTTAATTCATCCATGAGTTTAGGCTTAACTGATAAATATATAAATAAATAAATTAAAAACTTAATATACTTTGATCTTAAAATAGTGATATTAAAAAGTTTTTAATAGCAAACCTCAAACAGTATGATGAGTCGTACAAGAGAATTTCGTTCTTTATTATTTGTTACTTATAATTCCACTTTACAAACATTGAAACAATTAATTGTCCGATTGTATTTAGACGATAGGTACCTATATTATTTTGTAAACACTAGCGTTGTTATAACAATTGATACACTGAGGTGTAAATAAACTGAAAGCACTGGTGTGAGAGAGATGCACTGAGTTGCGGAAGTGAGAGAGAAGTATTATTTTAAATGTTTACACTAAGCACTGTTTTACACTGGCCGTAGCTTGAAGGCTGAATGAAGTTAGTCATGTTTGGCAGCGGAGCGGTGAAACGTTTTATTTCGCTGCTGAAACCCCTATATGCGCTAAAAATAACATGCAGGTCGCAATCTGTCCGGCTCCATTCAGCACATTTTTAAATACCTCTATGAATAAAATTGTATAGAACTATTATTGTAAAAATAAATATTTTTTTAGATTGTTTGATGATATTTACGTAGGGAGAGTACGAAAGCTTCCAACGCTTGGAATCACAGTGGCGTAACTAGGTCTTGCCATAAGGGGGGGGGGGGGAGAAGTGACTCAAGTACTCGCTGAGCAGTGGAGGAGAGCGGATTTTTCGGGGAGTTCCGTGTTTCGTACGTTAAGGACAGTTTAAGAATTTACACTATTATTAAAGCCTTGCCTACTGATTAAAGTTCGTAGTTTTTACCAATTTTTCAAGTATCACCTAATTTAAACTGTTGTGTTAGATTTACTTTTAATTTATTGTTCATTTTTATGAATTTATTTTCAGTCTTACTATACAAATATATAGTAAATAATTAAAGAGCATTTGATTATATGCTTGTATTAATGATTTTAAATTGCAAACAACAGCGGTGAACAACAACAGGCCTACAAAATACTTTGTTTCATTACGGTCCAGTAACATGGGTGTAGGCCTAATGATTGAATTATTTATAAAAATTTAAGCAATTCAAAATATGTATAAGAGAATGTACTAAGGTACTGAAGCTACCTTGGTTGTTTTCACCATATCATCAACAATTTCGTTAAGCGAACACTCAGTAATGCGAGTCAGTTTAAAATCGTGACTGGAGCAATACAAATTAGAGATTTTCCTGAAAAAGCAAGATCACAATTTACTGAGTACCAAATGTTTGTGTATAATGTTAGATAAATGATTTTCTTAAACGATTTTTTAATTTAATCTTTTTCAAAACAAAATTGTCCAAATAAATGTTATATATATATATACGTTTTTGTAACACCCTGTAATAAATAAAATAATATTATTATTTTTAATACTATAAAACCGTCATAAGTTTATATGACAATAATAATAAAGGTTATGCGATGAGCTGATTATGAAAAGAAAAGCTTTCGATTTTATTCCTTATCTATCCCGTAGTATTTTTGAGGTATGTTTTGACTCTTTTTAGGGTTGAAAATATCAGTTCTATATTTGGATACAATCTAAGATCACAACAGTCAAGTACACAACTGACAAAGGAACGTAAATATTTGGATATAATGTAAAACCACAACAGTCAAGTACACAACTGACAAAGGAACGTAAATATTTGGATATAATGTAAGACCACAACAGTCAAGTACACAACTGACAAAGGAACGTAAATATTTGGATATAATGTAAGATCACAACAGTCAAGTACACAACTGACAAAGGAACGTAAATATTTGTATATAATGTAAGACCACAACAGTCAAGTACACAACTGACAAATGAACGTAAATATTTGGATATAATGTAAGATCACAACAGTCAAGTACAAAACTGACAAAGGAACGTAAATATTTGGATATAATGTAAGATCACAACAGTCAAGTACATAACTGACAAATGAACGTAAATATTTGTATATAATGTAAGACCACAACAGTCAAGTACACAACTGACAAATGAACGTAAATATTTGGATATAATGTAAGATCACAACAGTCAAGTACACAACTGACAAATGAACGTAAATATTTGGATATAATGTAAGATCACAACAGTCAAGTACATAACTGACAAAGGAACGTAAATATTTGCATATAATGTAAGATCACAACAGTCAAGTACACAACTGACAAAGGAACGTAAATATTTGGATATGATGTAAGACCACAACAATCAAGTACACAACTGACAAAGGAACGTAAATATTTACATATAATGTAAGATCACAACAGTCAAGTACACAACTGACAAAGGAACGTAAATATTTGCATATAATGTAAGATCACAACAGTCAAGTACACAACTGACAAAGGAACGTAAATATTTGGATATAATGTAAGACCACAACAGTCAAGTACACAACTGACAAAGGAACGTAAATATTTGGATATAATGTAAGACCACAACAGTCAAGTACACAACTGACAAAGGAACGTAAATATTTGCATATAATGTAAGATCACAACAGTCAAGTACATAACTGACAAAGGAACGTAAATATTTGTATATAGTGTAAGACCACAACAGTCAAGTACACAACTGACAAAGGAACGTAAATATTTGGATATAATGTAAGATCACAACAGTCAAGTACACAACTGACAAAGGAACGTAAATATTTGGATATAATGTAAAATCACAACTGACAGATCGTGCCTTAGAATTTCATTTCGCCAAAGTCTAAGTTGTAGCACAGAATATAGACAGATATATTCTGTGGTTGTAGCCTACACCTGGAGCTGATTGCATGTCTTCCTGTAAAATTGAACCAAACGAATAACTTCTCTCTACAGCTATTGTCAATACGTTCAAGTAAACAATGAAAACACAGACTCTTGTTTTTCATATATCAAATTTCTAGAAATTATGATTATCTTTAAGTTTCTGTGTTTTAAGTTCCATTATTAGATGAACTGACAACAGCAAAAGCCTTACTTCGGTTTTGTTTCTTACATACTCGTGATATTTTTATTTCTACTAAAAGCTCTATTAATTTAACAAAACTCTTAATTTAAATAAGTTTGCCAATTTATTTAAACACATTTATTATCATGAGTCATGTATTTCAATAATGACATTTTTATGCGTAAAGAATTTTTATTTAAAATTTTGGTTCTAGGGTTACGTGGTAACCCCATAGTTACGCCACTGCGTTTACTCTAAGGAAACGTGTGATGGATTTCAAACGTTTAAAAACTTGAACAAGCCAAGTAATGAAGATAGCAATAATTATAAAAACGTTATATTAACAGTAGGGATGTGGTCGTTACAGAAACGACTGCACGGTAACGGGATATACACGATCTGTGACTGTGGCGGTATGGTCGATTCATACACGACTGCACGGTAACGGGATAGACACGATCTGTGACCGTGGGGGTGTGGTCGTTACAGACACTACTGCACGGTAACGGGATAGACACGATCTGTGACTGTGGCGGTATGGTCGATTCATACACGACTGCACGGTGACGGGATAGACACGATCTGTGACCGTGGGGGTGTGGTCGTTACAGACACTACTGCACGGTGACGGGATAGACACGATCTGTGACTGTGGGGGTGTGGTCGTTACAGACACTACTGCACGGTAACGGGATAGACACGATCTGTGACTGTGGGGGTGTGGTCGTTACAGACACTACTGCACGGTGACGGGATAGACACGATCTGTGACTGTGGGGGTGTGGTCGTTACAGACACTACTGCACGGTAACGGGATAGACACGATCTGTGACTGTGGGGGTGTGGTCGTTACAGACACTACTGCACGGTGACGGGATAGACACGATCTGTGACTGTGGGGGTGTGGTCGTTACAGACACTACTGCACGGTGACGGGATATACACGATCTGTGACTGTGGGGGTGTGGTCGTTACAGACACTACTGCACGGTGACGGGATAGACACGATCTGTGACTGTGGGGGTGTGGTCGTTACAGACACTACTGCACGGTGACGGGATAGACACGATCTGTGACTGTGGGGGTGTGGTCGTTACAGACACTACTGCACGGTGACGGGATAGACACGATCTGTGACTGTGGGGGTGTGGTCGTTACAGACACTACTGCACGGTGACGGGATAGACACGATCTGTGACTGTGGGGGTGTGGTCGTTACAGACACTACTGCACGGTGACGGGATATACACGATCTGTGACTGTGGCGGTATGGTCGATTCATACACGACTGCACGGTAACGGGATAGACACGATCTGTGACTGTGGGGGTGTGGTCGTTACAGACACTACTGCACGGTAACGGGATAGACACGATCTGTGACTGTGGCGGTATGGTCGATTCATACACGACTGCACGGTAACGGGATAGACACGATCTGTGACCGTGGGGGTGTGGTCGTTACAGACACTACTGCACGGTAACGGGATAGACACGATCTGTGACTGTGGCGGTATGGTCGATTCATACACGACTGCACGGTAACGGGATAGACACGATCTGTGACTGTGGCGGTATGGTCGATTCATACACGACTGCACGGTGACGGGATAGACACGATCTGTGACCGTGGGGGTGTGGTCGTTACAGACACTACTGCACGGTAACGGGATAGACACGATCTGTGACTGTGGCGGTATGGTCGATTCATACACGACTGCACGGTAACGGGATAGACACGATCTGTGACCGTGGGGGTGTGGTCGTTACAGACACTACTGCACGGTAACGGGATAGACACGATCTGTGACTGTGGCGGTATGGTCGATTCATACACGACTGCACGGTAACGGGATAGACACGATCTGTGACCGTGGGGGTGTGGTCGTTACAGACACTACTGCACGGTGACGGGATAGACACGATCTGTGACTGTGGCGGTATGGTCGATTCATACACGACTGCACGGTAACGGGATAGACACGATCTGTGACCGTGGGGGTGTGGTCGTTACAGACACTACTGCACGGTAACGGGATAGACACGATCTGTGACTGTGGCGGTATGGTCGATTCATACACGACTGCACGGTAACGGGATAGACACGATCTGTGACTGTGGGGGTGTGGTCGTTACAGACACTACTGCACGGTGACGGGATAGACACGATCTGTGACTGTGGCGGTATGGTCGATTCGTACACGACTGCACGGTAACGGGATAGACACGATCTGTGACTGTGGGGGTGTGGTCGTTACAGACACTACTGCACGGTGACGGGATATACACGATCTGTGACTGTGGCGGTATGGTCGATTCATACACGACTGCATGGTAACGGGATAGACACGATCTGTGACTGTGGCGGTATGGTCGATTCATACACGACTGCACGGTAACGGGATAGACACGATCTGTGACCGTGGGGGTGTGGTCGTTACAGACACTACTGCAAGGTAACGGGATAGACACGATCTGTGACTGTGGGGGTATGGTCGATTCATACACGACTGCACGGTGACGGGATAGACACGATCTGTGACTGTGGGGGTATGGTCGATTCATACACGACTGCACGGTGACGGGATAGACACGATCTGTGACTGTGGGGGTATGGTCGATTCATACACGACTGCACGGTGACGGGATAGACACGATCTGTGACCGTGGGGGTGTGGTCGTTACAGACACTACTGCACGGTAACGGGATAGACACGATCTGTGACTGTGGCGGTATGGTCGATACATACATGACTGCACGGTGACGGGATAGACACGATCTGTGACCGTGGGGGTGTGGTCGTTACAGACACTACTGCACGGTAACGGGATAGACACGATCTGTGACTGTGGGGGTATGGTCGATTCATACACGTATGCACGGTGACGGGATAGACACGATCTGTGACCGTGGGGGTGTGGTCGTTACAGACACTACTGCACGGTAACGGGATAGACACGATCTGTGACTGTGGCGGTATGGTCGATTCATACACGACTGCACGGTGACGGGATAGACACGATCTGTGACTGTGGCGGTATGGTCGATTCATACACGACTGCACGGTAACGGGATAGACACGATCTGTGACCGTGGGGGTGTGGTCGTTACAGACACTACTGCACGGTGACGGGATAGACACGATCTGTGACTGTGGCGGTATGGTCGATTCATACACGACTGCACGGTGACGGGATAGACACGATCTGTGACTGTGGGGGTATGGTCGATTCATACACGACTGCACGGTGACGGGATAGACACGATCTGTGACTGTGGGGGTGTGGTCGTTACAGACACTACTGCACGGTGACGGGATAGACACGATCTGTGACTGTGGCGGTATGGTCGATACATACATGACTGCACGGTGACGGGATAGACACGATCTGTGACCGTGGGGGTGTGGTCGTTACAGACACTACTGCACGGTGACGGGATAGACACGATCTGTGACTGTGGCGGTATGGTCGATTCATACACGACTGCACGGTGACGGGATAGACACGATCTGTGACCGTGGGGGTGTGGTCGTTACAGACACTACTGCACGGTAACGGGATAGACACGATCTGTGACTGTGGCGGTATGGTCGATTCATACACGACTGCACGGTGACGGGATAGACACGATCTGTGACCGTGGGGGTATGGTCGATTCATACACGACTGCACGGTGACGGGATAGACACGATCTGTGACTGTGGCGGTATGGTCGATTCATACACGACTGCACGGTGACGGGATAGACACGATCTGTGACTGTGGCGGTATGGTCGATTCATACACGACTGCACGGTGACGGGATAGACACGATCTGTGACCGTGGGGGTGTGGTCGTTACAGACACTACTGCACGGTGACGGGATATACACGATCTGTGACCGTGGGGGTGTGGTCGTTACAGACACTACTGCACGGTGACGGGATAGACACGATCTGTGACCGTGGGGGTGTGGTCGTTACAGACACTACTGCACGGTGACGGGATATACACGATCTGTGACTGTGGCGGTATGGTCGATTCATACACGACTGCACGGTGACGGGATAGACACGATCTGTGACTGTGGCGGTATGGTCGATTCATACACGACTGCACGGTGACGGGATATACACGATCTGTGACTGTGGCGGTATGGTCGATTCATACACGACTGCACGGTAACGGGATAGACACGATCTGTGACTGTGGCGGTATGGTCGATTCATACACGACTGCACGGTGACGGGATAGACACGATCTCTGACTGTGGCGGTATGGTCGATTCATACACGACTGCACGGTGACGGGATAGACACGATCTGTGACTGTGGGGGTGTGGTCGTTACAGACACTACTGCACGGTCGTTACCCGTTGGATAGACACGATCTGTGCCTGAAGCAGGGCCCCTGCTGATAATTATTGAAAAGGGACGCCAAAAACGCTTTTGTTGGAGACCCTCTCCCTTTCAACTCCCCGCTTACCCCTCCCTCAACATCCAAAGCTGCAAGTAACCCTGGGCCACCAACCCTTCACAGGATCGTGGATGACACTGAGCCTGGTGTACAATAGAAAGTTCAAAAATCATAAATTGGCTACAACAGACGTTAAGTACACCTGTTTAACTTAAAAAGTATTTTCCTATAAACCTGCTAGTCTGCAAAGAAGTTTTGGTAAAATTTATTGAGAATCACAAAAACTGAAACATATTCTACACAATAAATATAGAGGCCTAATGTACTCTAACAAAATATATATTCTACAGTTCAATATAAAAGTAAAAGAAAGTGTAACTACTGCCGCTCCTACAATATTCATATGGCATTCGTCACTCACTATTGTATCAAATTGATTTATTATCGAGTAAAATTTTCTTTTTTAAATCAAACGTATTCTTCCCATATGTCAGACTTTGTACTGGAAGAACAGGGAAAGATTTAAAAAGCAAAGAAAAAAAGACAAAAGTTTACTACCTACTAGCGCATTGTTAATCTTTTAAAGATCAACATTTTAACAGCTCATAAATCCAGGAGTCCCTACCTATATGTGAATTTGTTGGTAAGAGAAATTAATTTAAGTCAATAAATAAAATAACCAGAATAAAAAAATAATTGTAGCATTGACAGAATCATTTACTTGTTTCAACATTCAATAATTCTAGCCTGAAAAGTTGAAGCACGCAACCGTACCAAGCCTCTTCGAGGCCTTCGTATTTTGTTGATTGTACAGCTTGGATCAAGCCTCTTCAAGGCCTTGTATATTGTTGATTGCACAGATTGGATCAAGCCTCTTCAAGGCCTTCGTATATTGTTAATTAATTGGCCTTGATATGAAGAGCTTGGATCAAGCCTCTTTAAGGGCTTGTATATTGTTGATTGTACAGCTTAGATCAATCTTTTCACGGTCTTCGTATATTGTTGATTGTAAAGCTTGGACGAAGCCTGTTCAATGCTTTCATATGTTGTTGGTTGTACAACTTGGATCAAGCCTCTTCAAGGCCTTCTATATTATTGACTGTACAGCTTGGATCAAGCCTCTTCAAGGCCTTCGTATATTGTTAATTGGCCTTGATATGAAGAGCTTGGATCAAGCCTCTTTAAGGGCTTGTATATTGTTGATTGTACAGCTTAGATCAATCTTTTCACGGTCTTCGTATATTGTTGATTGTAAAGCTTGGACGAAGCCTGTTCAATGCTTTCATATGTTGTTGGTTGTACAACTTGGATCAAGCCTCTTCAAGGCCTTGTATATTGTTAATTGTACAGCTTGGATCAAGCCTCTTCAAGGCCTTGTATATTGTTGATTGTACAGCTTGGATCAAGCCTCTTCAAGGCCTTGTATATTGTTGATTGCACAGCTTGGATCAAGACTCTTCAAGGCCTTCGTATATTGTTAATTGGCCTTGATATGAAGAGCTTGGATCAAGCCTCTTTAAGGGCTTGTATATTGTTGATTGTACAGCTTAGATCAATCTTTTCACGGTCTTCGTATATTGTTGATTGTAAAGCTTGGACGAAGTCTGTTCAATGCTTTCATATGTTGTTGGTTGAACAACTTGGATCAAGCCTCTTCAAGGCCTTCGTATATTATTGACTGTACAGCTTGGATCAAGCTTCTTCAAAGGCCTTCGTATATTGTTGATTCTACACCTCGTACCAAACCTCTTCAAGGCCTTCGTACGAGGCCTGAATATGTTGTTCGTTGTACAAATTGATCAAACCTCTTCAAGGCCTTCGTGTATTGTAGATTGTACAGCTCGTACCAAGCCTCTTCGAGGCCTTCGTGTATTGTAGAATTACAGCTCGTACCAAGCATCTTCAAGGCCTTTGTATATTATTGATTGTACAGCTTGGATCAAGCTTCTTCAAGGCCTTCGTGTATTGTAGAATTTACAGCTCGTACCAAGCATCTTCAAGGCCTTTGTATATTAATTATTGATTGTACAGCTTGGATCAAGCTTCTTCAAGGCCTTGTATATTGTTGATTGCACAGCTTGTATCAAGCCTCTTCAAGGCCTTGTATATTGTTGATTGTACACCTCGCACCAAGCCTCTTCAAGGCTTTCGTGTATTGTAGATTGTACAGCTCGTACCAAGCCTCTTCAAGGCCTTCATGTATTGTAGATTGTAAAGCTCGTACGAAGCATCTTCAAGGCCTTCGTATATTGTTGATGTACATCTTGGATCAAGCCTCTTCAAGGCTTTCGTTATTGTTGATTATACGGACAAGCAACATTGTATCATGGGTTGGTAAATCTACAGCCAATGCTATTCTACCGTATAATTACTATAGTTAATGTCATCCAAAATCAAAATTACTTGATTCATTAATCCAGTCAGACTTGTCGATACTTTTTATTAGAAAAATGTTTTAAATCGCCGGATAATCCTCCATAAAACTTGAGTAGAGGCACCAGGATGTTGTTCTCACCTGTCCCTCGATCAAAAAATATGTAAATTGTTTATATCTTGTGTTTCATTTATTATCAGACGTATTTATTATTCAATTAGAATGACAAATAATTGAGCTAATTTGAACAATTGCTCCAGCACTTATGTTAATTTTTATTGCAATTAAATATTTATTTTTACTAAACAATATTAACCATTGTGTATTCTTAGACTAGGCATTCCATTTTATTACTAATATTTCAAAAGTTTTGTTTTGTAGTGGATTGATTGATATTTTATACAGTACAATTTAGTGATTATTTGTTTGATATACTTATTTATTTTTTCTTATGATACCGATGTCAAGATATGGGGTGAATATTTTGTAGTCTTTGTTACAAATTAAAGGCAATTATTCCTAAGAATTACAAATTAAAGGCAATTATTCCTAAGAAAAGTGTTATTAATTTAATAGGCCAGTGACAATTAAACAGCTGCAGGTTATCGGCTGATTCTTTTCAAATTTGGTTCTTTCTATTTTTTAAATACAGTTGCAAAAACAATCTGGATCAAAATAAAAAATATTATACTAAGAATGTCTAATTAAAACCGCTCTGATTGGGACCTGGCTGGACTGTGACCAACTACGCTACCGACCAATTCATTCATTTATTGATTACGTGTCTTCAAACACTCCCATTTCCTAGTTAGGGTATAAGTAAGTCAACATCATGCGATGCACGTTTTACATATCTTCCTGTCAAATAAACTTAATTTGCATAACGTTTTTTGCGCAGATCGTTAGGATATGGGCGAATATGGGTTTTGAATGAGCGCCGATCTTTTGTGAAATCCTCAACGGTAGTGGGTATTTAGGTCTAAATTATTTTTTTCTTAGATCTAAATCCACTGACGTCAATACTGTTGACCCTTCCATTAAAATAACTCACTAAACATAAGACAAAATACTTTTATAATTGTCTCCCTCTATGATCGTATGTGAAATACAGTAGCTAAGTGGTAAGAAAATACCTTACCACATAGCTAAATGTTTTATTCAACAATCTTTAGACGGGCAAACTTCCACAGTAATGGGCGTGTTTCAGTCGAATACACCAGCTATCACCGCCGTAGGTGTGTATATGGGTGGATGGGTGGGCCCACGTGTAACCGAGCTCGAGGAACTGACTTTAATAACCTTTCTCAACACTTACTTGACCTACTATGTATTTCATTTTTTGCGTCCAAAGAGTAATTAATATACGACCTACGTGCATGTTGTGAGGGTATATCCAAATACCTTAGGTTCAGTCGCACCATGTCATACGAGACGCACTAAATTATTGAGAGTTTTCGTTCGAGGAAGTGTATTAAGAATATCACAAAAATCTTCCTAACTGAACTACCGAAGGCCTTTATCTAAGTCATAAAACGAACAATAATTCCAATTAAAATTAATGGCTAGATTTTATGATTTGTTTTTTAGGGCTGCTATTTTCTAGTGCTATATTTAAAAAAATATTATAAAACAGAATCTTACACTACTTATAATAGACATTTTATACTAGAAAATTACGAGAGTTTTAATATATTGTTGGTTTCTACATCTTTCAAGCGCTCTACATGCAATATATAAGCCAACCAACAGCCGACTGCGCCGCTTGTGAAGTTTGATTGCCGGACGCAGTTTTTCGATTTCTACAGCCAAATCGATTTTCCGGAGTTAGTGTGTCGACTTTCCCGGGCCGCGTGTAGCAATGCCACGCTTTCCCTGCCAGTTACCGCGTTGGAAAGTCTAGGAAACCCGCTAACAGCGACGACGGGGAGGGGATCGTATCCCTAAGCTTCTAGGAAAACGCACCTGTACAATAAAAATGAGTAAAGATCGCCTATTGGCAATAATTGGGATTTTTTATTTTAAATAAATATTGTTTGCTCATGCGCATATTAAGATTTATTTGAAAAGAAGGAACCTCTTAAACAGGCATTGCCTTAGGAGGTCCTAGTATTTTCTTGAAATATGTAATTTATGAAAGGTTTTGTTCTAGTAGTATAAGTTTTATTTTGTTAACAGAGAATTAAGAAGAAACCTTTTTATGTTTAAATGTAATTATATGTATTTTATATATATATATATATATATATATATATTTCGAGAAAATAAATATATTCTTATTCTTCTTATTCTTAATTATGAGATTCCCTTGTGAGAGTACTTTGTGGATCTCTGGCATGACGATGGGTACGTGGTTTTCCGAAATCAAACTCCATATTTATTTGTACCTTCTTCTAATAATTATGTTGTTATAATTTTGTATTGTGTGACTAGATGTGTTTTATTTTTAACTTATCACACATTCGAAATTCATATTCGTCCATATCTTGACGATCGCGTCTTAGAAATAGATAAATAAATACTGTAACGTAACTATAGCCTACTTTTTGTGATTAATAACATAATCAGTGCTTTTATGTAATATACTAATTAATTAAGAAAGTATTCATTATAAAAATACTTTCCTCCTTAGCATATTACGTATTTGTAGTTGTATATAATCAAGGGTAAACGCACGGTAACTACCGTGGTTGTAAGCAACGTAATACGTTAAAACACACGCTAACATCCGTGTTGATGACTTAACAGGCAATGGGCCTTTAAAGTACAAAGTTTCTATGCAAATTTGTTACTATAATTGGAGCGGGTACAAAGCGACCTGCGTGTTATATTTAGCCCATGCAGGGGTTCTAGCGGCAGAGGGGATTCTTTCCAACCGTTCAGCTACTATCTTGTTTCACGGACGAAACCAACTTCCGCCGTCAAGTGTTCAACTTCCGCAACAGTGTTTAATTGATAAAAAAGGGGGGGGGGGAGATGTAACGAACTGTACAAGTTTGTAAAAATGTTATTTATTGTTAACATTATTATTCACTGTGTTATTGCTATTATTATTTGTTATTTGAATAGTAAATACTGTAATTATTTAATTGTTCTAAGCTTGATTCGTTGGTGTTAATCAAACCAACCGATGGCCACTGCTGCTAATGACGTAAAATGGACGGTGCTTGCTATTGCTCTGTCAGCATGCGGCCTAACGCTCTAGTCGCCATGACAACTAACTTTATAATGTAATTACACAGTGGGGGAAGAGTAGTTCTCTGTCTCTCGTGCATCACTCCTTGCATCTCAAATTCAAATTTTTTCAAATTCAAAATCATTTATTATTTCTTAAATTTATTTTTACATTGCAGTATCTTTTTAAATCTCTCTAGCATATAGCTATTTGAGAGATCAACTAAGTTTTCATAATAAAATATCTTTAATAGATAGGTAATCTTAAAATAAATAACAAACGAAATAAAAATAAATAAACAAATCAATAAGCATCAAGGAAACATATTTAAACGAATAACATTTGTTATTTACTATAAATACCAATTTTTTTTTTCAAAATGTAATTTTTTAATATCATTAGTCCTAATGTTAATTTTATTTTGGAATTCATATCGATTGATTGTTTGATTGTTTAAAACTTCCTCCTGGATCAAACAAACAATCTCACTCGCACAAGTGCGTTGAAAAGTTCGCTTTCTAAGTGGCCTATGTATAGTATCACTTAAATGAATTATCAAAGTTCAAATTGCTTGTGTTGGACAATACAATTTAACTCTTACAGAAATTTGTCGGTAAACTATCATCATCTCACTAAATATAATTTTGCAACCCGGAAACTATTAGGTCAATTTTGTATGCATGATAGTAAGTTTCAAAATTGTCCCTTAATAGAAAAATGATGATTTAAGTTATGTGAGGTTACCGTGTTCAATATATTATGAAAATACACTTTGCTTTTTTTTAAAGTTTTTGAAATTTCAAAATACAGTATCAATAATAATTTAATCCTAGAATCAATGAAGTTTTTCTGACATACACAAAAAATTAGTAGTTGATTATTAAAATAATAATAACAAAACAAGGCACTATAAGATATGACACATGAATATGAAAACCAAATATGAATGTGAGTCAATTTCGTTTTCCACACGATAGGCTACAAATCACAAAGTTGTCAACTACGTTGACGTTAAACAGCAAGTTTGTGAAGAAACAGGAACTTTCTATAAATAACTGTTATAGCTTTATGAAGGTGCAGAGATTACGAGTTTTATACTAGAATGAAAATACAGCCCCGTTTCTTCCCATTAATCGCACTTTGTTTGTCTAATTAAGGACTCCATTCGACAATTAAATATTCAAAATTCAAACAAACAATATAATGCTGGAGTACCTGACTTTTCTTGATCTAAATATGTATTTTGACCTTCTTGTACTACTCCCATAAGGACAAACGCTTTAATGCAAATATTGAATTGTTGATTGTTAATCTTATTACATATTTGTTATTTAAACAAAATCTATATATTGAACAAATTACGCATTGACACAATCGTTGTAACCTCTTGCAAACGTGGCGTGAGCTAGTTGGAGAGATAAGCATACTACGGCGCGAGGTTTCGTGACCTTGAGGCTTCACTATCAACAGCTGAGACGGTTTCGGCAGTCCAAGGTCGCCCGCCACCAGCCGACCTTCCACATAGAGTACATTACAACAGGCCCGCGCCTTTTTGTTACTTCATGGTTTCGCTCTAATACTCATTAGCTCAGTTTAATTACTGAACAAGAATCAGGTTGTTAAATTAGGTATCGAAGTTCTTTTTTAACATTACTAAGAAAGGATGGAAGAGGCGTAATTATATGTGTAAACACTGACCTGACCGGTCCATATACTACATGCTGATACAATAGATAAAGGTTGTCCGCCACAATACATGGGTTTTTATCTCGGCGTTTCGGTCCGTAATAATGACCGTATTGTGACACTTAAAGAACTAGGCGAAGAACTTTTATGGTAAACTATAAAAAACCCGCAATAAGGAAGCCAAAATGACGCCAATTTGACAAAAGGGCCACAAATGACATCTTTTTATACGAATTAAAAAATAATATATAATAAACACTTTACTCCTTCGACAATGTAATATTTCAGAGTGTTTTTTCTTTATTTAACATTTTAATAACATTTTCATTTAAAAATTCTTGTTTATTTAATTAATGAATACCAATGAAATCATGCAAGTACTTTGTATAATTTACTATCAGAAAAGTGTTATTTCCATATGTAAATATGGTACATGTCACGAGCTACTTCGTTAGGCTGTTTGTAAAAATGTTATTTATTGTTAACATTATTATTCACTGTTATTGATATTATTATTTGTTATTTGAATAGTAAATACTGTAATTATTTAATTGTTCTAAGCTTGATTCGTTGGTGTTAATCAAACCAACCGATGGCCACTGCTGCTAATGACGTAAAATGGACGGTGCTTGCTATTGCGCTGTCAGCATGCTTACAGCGTCAAGGTACCTCCAGTTATAGTACTGTACTCTAAACAGCAAAATACATAGAGGCCTCGAATAAAAATGTTTAAATATAAACTTTTTAATAACAAAATTATGACATTATAGTATAAACCATAACTAATGACATACGACACTGTGAATCAAACAACCAATTCTTGGTAATAAAAAAACAATTAAAAATAATAATTAATGTATGGTAACAAAATATACAGGTCTATATCAAGTATATACAAGGTCTCTATAAAAGGGGTCTATACCACATTTAACATCCTTATATATAATACGTGAAGCCGTTTTTTGTCAACGCAACTCCTCCCTTATGCCTTGACCAATTTAAACGGTTAGGGTGTCTAAAAATTTGACTCTGTTCAAAGTTGTGCAATAAGATCTTAATTCTTCAATATTTTTATCCCGAAGGGTGTAGGAAGCCTCCAAAGTTCGTTTTTCGGCCATAGGAATAAAACGGAGAGTTAAATGAAACGAAAAGTAACAGCTGTTAAAAAGTAAATAATGATTTCCAAAAAGTTTTAACAGCTGTTGAAATATAAACAATGTTGTTTGTATTATTGAGGAGATTATTTATTTATCTATTCATAAGACGCCGAACGTCAAGATATGGGCGAATATGGATTTCGAATGAGTGTGATGAATGTAGATGAGCGAATGTAGTCATTGTTACAAACTAAGGCCGACTATTCCTTAGAAAGTGTCATTAATTAATAGCCCAATGACAAATGAACAGCCGAAAGGATTGGCTGATTCTTCTCAAAATGTATTATGACTGATTGGCATCGAACTGAGAACCTTTAGCACATGAAGCTGGGATTGAACCAACTACGCTACCGACCAATCATTTCACGTTAGATATTTCAATGATAATATAATGCAGTTACTTTACTTATTTAATTAATCTTCAGGTGTTCAGCAAAAACAAATGAACTGAACACGTTTGAAATAAGCTAAGTACCATAGGCTATATTTATTCCATAATAATCAGGCAGCAACGCAAGTAATATACTGTAAATAAATTAAATGTTTTGATTTTACGCGATATCGTTTACCTACTAATATTTTTAGGCAAAATATACAGTCCGAGGCGTCTCGAGCACAGCGAGTGACGGGGTTGACACGCCAAGCGTGCAGGGGTGTCCCTTAATCCTTAATATATTATTTGAAACCGGTTTTATGTCAACGCAGCTCCTCCCTTGTTTCTGAATCAATTTTAACGATTGAGGTGTCAAAACATTTGTCTCTGTTCGTAGTTGTGCAATATTTCAATAATTGTACCCTGAAAGGCACAGGATCCCTTAAAGTAAGTTTTATGGTCATAAGAATAACACGGAGAGAGATTTAATATTGTCAAAAAGTAACAGCTCTGACAATGTAAATACGGGTTTTTATAATATTGAGAAGGTAATAGGTCTACTACAATATATACTGTTGTAATACATTGTATGTTTATATTTAAACTGTAAATATATTGCAACTAAAGTGCAATGTGTGAGCTACTAGAAATAAATTTACATATGATAATTTTACTGAATGCAAATTTGACAACTAATATTTGCTGTCATCATGCCGAGGCCTACTACACCTAGTAGGTGCCACGAGTGCAGCGAGGAACAGGCGTGCAGGGAGTCCATTAGTTTTTACTTCTTAAATACACCAGGTGCACATTGAAATGTAACCAGGTGTATTTATTATTTTGCCAAACAGCTGTTAAGACAACTCTTTTGTAGCAATGGTAATCATTCCTCATGCAGTACTATGTTCCTCTGGCTGACCCAAGAACGAGACACCACTTGAATGTGCAATTTATTGATTGATTTTATTTCCATAAAATGTTCATTTATGTCATAAAGGATTTTGAGTTAAAATATAACATTGTATAGCTTGACTTCGACCACATAGTTATGTTATCATCGAGTTGTAAAGATAGTAAATCGTTCGATCGAATAGCCGTTACTTACGGCCATAAAGACGGTTCAACTTTTACCACACGATTTTGTTCATAGTTAAATTTACAAATTATTAAACAGTAAATCCGGTTGATTAATAATACATGAGTCAATCTTAAAATTTGAGTATTATATTATTTATGCAGACTCGAGTACACTACGTAGTATGTCTTTCTTCCTTTCAACATCAATTATATTTTACCAGTAGAAAGAAGGCGTGGTCGGCGGGGAGGGCGTAGTCTAGTCCCGTCCAGACTAGCTGATCCAGAGGTTATATACTTGCAGTTCAAACAATAGTTTAGGAATCTCGAGTTTACTGTTACTATCGAATATCGATGATTGAATCAGATTGTCACATTTATTCTAACGCCAAAGAATTGTGTAGTGTGATGAGGACTGGAATACGGTTTCGAGCGTTTAGCTGACAAATCATGGGAGAGACTGACCGTTTTTAATGTCTCTTACTTATTAGCGTCAGTTAAGAGAGCGTGCCTCTCGGCCTTTCGTATTTTAGATTTGTTAGAATGCATCCTGTGTCTGGTATAAAGACTAACTAACTGAAGGTTGCCGCCTAGAAAATCTAACTAGAGCTTTGTTGTTAATGTTGCTGCTAACAAACAGTTCCCTAAACCAAAACTTATTTATTCGTCGCTCGAGTGTTATTGTTTCGATACACAGGTATGTTTGGAAGTGGGGGAAGGAAATTGGGAGTCAACCGATGTTGATAACTGTGATATTCACTATAGCTATAAACATGATATTTTCATGTTATCAAACTTACATTCGTACGTATGTTTTTGAACATGAAGACTTGAATTGGTAATAAACGTAATCCGAAAGAATACATTAGACGTATTGTAACCAATATTTTGTCCAAGTCGTTAGATACACTATACACTGGTGTTATCGTCCAATTATTAATTGTTTCAATAATTAGACGTCTTGTCAGATAACTAATAAGAAGTCACTGAAGCTAGTAATTGTAGGAGGCATATATTGTACTAAAACAGACGACGATAGAAACAAAGAATACACAAAGGGGAATGTTAATTAGAGACACTGATGTTTCATTTATTCAAATGATATGTTTTGTATTAACACCATTCTTGATTTGATTTAATTAAAATACAGCATCAGATTAGTAAGTTTCTTGTGTCATTAGCACTAAAACCTTCAAACTTTGATCTTTTTAACTGTCAATATGTAAACATGGACTTCATTCTGTAAAGATGGTATTTAGGTAATTAGATCTAACATCTAAACTGATCCTTCTAATTGAAGTAAACAATATTCCTCATACTGGCCAATAAATAACATGACTTCACTTGCAAGATTTTCACACGATTCACTAATAGGTAAAATTCAATTCTCAGAGACCGCACTAAAACTGTGTTATTTATTCTATTGCAAATATTAGGCTTAAAATTAATCTGGTTATTAAATAAGGTAACACTCTCTTTGAACGAGAAAATCTAGTTGCAAAATAAAACTGGTTGCATTTTACAGACATGCTATGCTTCAGATGAAATACTTTATTCTAATCATCCTTCATTTTATAGAATTCAGTTAAATATTTGTAGGAACTTAAGAAACTTGCTGTCTTACCCGTGTGCGTCCGTAAGTGTGCCTTGAGGTGGGAGCTTTTGCCGTAGACCTTGGTGCAACCCGGGTGGTTGCACTTGTGACTCTTCCTGAACACAGAACCCCTCACTCTACCATTCTGCTCGGCCTCTCCGTCTACCACCGTCTCTTCTTCAATGTCATCCTCGTACAAACGGTCATCATCGACGTTGGGGACGGGTTCCTGCTTGATCTCTGTCAGATCGGTAAGGATACGGGCAACCATGTAGCCGGCGGGAACAGGCGGCGATCTCTCACTCTCCTGCCGCTGTCTCGTCAGGTCCAGGGGTCGGTAGTTCTCGTCACGAGAGTGAAACATGGCCAGCAGACATTGCGCGGCGAAGTTTATGTCTTGGTCCATCCTGGGGTAGTGGGTGGGGCTCTGGAAGGGCGGCTACGAAAAGGTCTCATCCGCTGTGTTGTGGCCGAGGAATCAAAGAGCGAGAGTAGCCACAGATCAACTGTCACGTTGTACTGTCAGGTCAATACAATAGTAGTTGATAAGACTGCCTAGTAGACGGCCCGGCGGTACATCGATCGCGGACACACCCACTCGGTTCTAGCAGGGACCAAAACAGACTGGGGCAATGTGTTGCCATGTGCTCGGCGCTCCATTGGGGTGGGGCGGCTGTCAGAAGCGCCACGACACCTGTGCGCAGATCCCGTAACTACCGTGTAGCGCTCCCTAGCCAGTAACAACATAACCTAATTGACAGGTCATCTGATCAGCTGTTATCGATCTAACAAATAAACTTTGTTCTTTATTAAACAAAAACTGTTTACAAGTATAAAATATTTTTAATTTGTTTGGGAAGGAAATTGTAGCTGTATTGAAATATTGAAAGTTTGAAATAGAATAACGGAACAAACAGATCTCTTGAGGTAATTTATTTTTGTTTATATTAGGTGAAGATTTTTTTAATTGCATCATAAACATGGATAGCCAGTTCATTCAAATCCACTTCAAAATTTACTTTTAAAAAATTAGCTTGAATTAATTTATGTATTTTACAGAGCTATACAAATATATGTTAAGGTTAGTAAAAATAACAAAGTCAAAATGAGGAAAAACCTTGTTTGCAGTAATATTTACACATTCAAGGAAATTTATACAATATTCAGCCAGTATACAAGCAATAAACTAGTAACTTGGGAGACACATTATCACAATTAAATGAAATGCCTGTCATATTCTTGCATTCTAACATATGAGTCAGTTGTGCATATTTATATACAAAGGGTTAATCCAACATTAAATTAATGTGTACTGAATATATATTACAAGTTTTAACAACTAAAAAGGAGTACACCTGATCATAAAGCACAAAAACAAAAACCCATCTCCAACATTGTTAATTAAACAGTCAAGGTGGCCGTTTAATTAAAGTGTTATGTTGTGTTGTTAAGGCCACATTAAATTGTTGTGTTAAGGTGGCCGTTACTCTCCACAAAAAACACCCCAAAACAAAGGTTTCTATTTCAACAATTCGGTCCTTATTATTGATCGTATCGCTACACTTGAAGTGTTATTGGACAGGGGAAGACCTGCTCTAGTGAACCATAACCTGCTTTTTTTTTTTGAAAATTATATGATTTTTTTAGTAATTGGTCAGTGAAGTTAGCAAAACTTCAAATGTAATTATTGACTTTGAACTATTCAAATGAAACTCCTTATATTGTTTGCCTACTTGTTTGCTTTTGTTGTAAGGCTCTTTTGAATAAAATTATTCAATATTATATGAGGAACACATTTAGGGAATTTGTATTCATTAGAATTAATAGTATTGATTAACATTGAAATTCAAGCCCCTAAAACAGAAAAACAACTTTAAAAGTCCCGTAAGAATAACATTGAGGGCATTGGACATATTTAATTATAGCAACCAATAAAAATTAATGTTAAATTATGGAGGGATAATTTCAATTACAACTTTTCAGTACAAAAGGCTTGGCAGAGTTGGCTAAGGATTGAAATGGACGGAAGATAGACAATATGCTAACTGTTAAAACTTTAAGCTCATCTTGGATCCTATACCTGGGGGAGGGGGAATCACCAAAGGAAGGATGGTGCACATTAGTGCTAAGGTTCCTATCCCTAGAAGAAACAAGTAGGGGCCTCCTCTTGAGGTCTGAGCAATGTTTAATCTGAGGCATAAAGACAGCCAGTGTATAAGTAAACAAGTCTATATTTAGATTTAACTCAAGATGCAAGTAAAATCAACGTAACTTTAATATTACAGTAGTCAGTAAGTAACCATTTATGCTTAACACGAGTCTTGTGTAAATATTTAATTTTAGGCAAATCATCAATGAATACACAACTATTCATTGATTTTTTTCAAATAGATTTGTATTGATATAATAATAATAATAATAATTGTTATTTATTTTCAGAATATACAATAGAACACAATAGTTTATCTGAAAATAAAATAATATTTATACATAGTAAATAATAAAATTAGATGCTACAGCAAACTATGTATAATAAATAATACTCTGAAAATAATATACTAATGTGCAAGGGAAAATACAAATCCCTGCCCGTACGCAGGAGTTAATAGTATCATTTCACTACTAACTAAATCATAAGTACTATTATTTGACT
Source organism: Stictocephala bisonia (assembly GCA_035578905.1). NCBI lineage: Eukaryota > Metazoa > Arthropoda > Insecta > Hemiptera > Membracidae > Stictocephala > Stictocephala bisonia. Next base: position 534,771 of record JAQJVL010000280.1, read on the forward strand.
ATGATTAAAATAATGCTTAAAACTTCTTATATGTCAATTTATTATCTATTGTTATTATTATATTAAGATACTTATAGTGTTTTAGAAAGAAAATTGTTTTTGTTAAAAATATAAAAAAAAAAAAAAAAATGCAAAGAATGGAGAGAAAAAGAGCACCTCAGGACCTATGTTTATAAGGAGATATTTTAGTTTAGGGAAACCACTTGGTGACTTAATCTTCATATACTCTCCACAAATAGACGGACAAAATTAAGACAATATAAAATAAGTTACAATCTATCTGTGAAATTATTACTGCTTTTATTGTCAATTTTTTTATAGAAGATGTCCTATATGGTTGAAGGGTTATAGCAAGGAAGATGGAGGAATATTCGTATGGAGAATTCCCAGACCGGTTCAAACACACTATAAAAAAAAACATACAAATTTATAGCACCCATCTTGTTCAATTCTTTACCATCTGGCTTAAAAAATATAAGTTATTAGACATTTAGAAAAAAACTAAAATTGTTTGATAAATTTTGAAATCTTGTTTGATGTGTTCATTTGATGTTGTAAACTGAGTTTTGCTTTAATTAATTCATTTCTAGTCTTCCTTGTGTTCAATATAATATAGTGCTGGCTTTAGTGATAAGTAATTAATGTATTTTTCATATCAACCGAATTATTAAGTATTTCCTAAAGCTCAACTCTGTAGTATGTGAAATTGATGGATTAAGCAATAAAATTATTTATCTATAATAACAGCAAGGTTTTTCATGTGATGGAACTTCAGATCAGGCTTTTGCCTTTGAGGCCCTAATTATGGCCTTAAATGCTGCCTATGAATTGTCTCGATTAGGTTATAGGTGGGCTATGCATATACTTAAAATTGTTACACCCTTAAACAAATTTATACTTATCTTTCTTGCTATTAAATATTTTAATGTATCTTATTGTACTCTACTTAGGAATAAACTTAAGAAATAAACTTTTTATTACTATTATTTATTTCTGACTAAATGAAAATAAAAATATTGCTTAGAAATGTTATCATCATAAACAAATGTTAACCTAACATCGACTAATGTTTAAAATAATAATGTATTATGTCGATAAATGCGCTTCAAAAGGAATATGGATGGCAGAAAAAGCTTGGATATGGATTGTTGGCGGCCAAGGTATGCCAATGACAGTAGACCATGGTTACTCGGGTTCTCTGAAGATACCTTTCCACTATCAACAACCACACACGATGACTTCACTGAGTTTCACACTCCTGCTTCCAGTGTTGAAGGTAATCCATCAAGGAGTTTAGTTTGGTGATAACTAGAGATGATGAGAATGAGGGAATTAAACCAAGGTAAAGTCGAGTTAATAGTAACTTCCCTCTAAATTGGAGGTTCTGTGTTACTGACACGTTTCGTATTTACTGACATTTTTCGTATAACATTCGCTGCAGTCACTTCTTAAAGTGTAAATTTATTTTGGTTTACTACAAATTACTTTTAAAATGGCTGTTAGCAAACATTATGCATCAGTAATTAACTATCAGCTTTAGTGAACACAGCAAGTTGTTACTACGAGAAAATAAGATATAACCAGACACCGACATCTTGATGTCTTTGAGTCCAAATATGAAGAGAAAAAGATTTAAGTGATCTTAATCTACCACGCTACCAGGTTAATTAACAGAAATGACGTAATTTTTACAAATTATTGAACTGATAATAAACAGCAACTGAGCCAATCCACCATCTAATGTAAACACGATAGTTCATGTTGTTCATTTTTAATTAAACAATGCCAATAAATTTGTCCATTGAAATTCTGATTTCATTAAACCGTCATTTAAAAGAGACATGATAATGATCACGTAGCATTAATTAACAGTTGTGGCATTATTGAGAACAGTGTATAAAGCCAGTGACATTAGATGCATGCCCCCTTCCCTTGTACATAATTAGAAAGCACTTCACCACTATAAATAAACGATTCAGCCTTCTGTAGCCCTAGAATCAAACCCCTAGCTTGCTAGCCCTGCTCAGACCCCCCCCCCCCCCCCCGATTGGACACCTTCCCAAAATTGAGTCCTGCGTATGTGCCTGACAGACATTGTAAATGTATAATAGAACACAATTTGAAATGCATGCATCTAAATGGAATAGGCAGGTTAGTAATTGAAAAAAATATAGTATTATTACTCCTCTATCCTCAAATTGATTTCTATTTGAAAACAATAAGATCTTTAAATCCAGGTATAAAGGTTTTAAAAAATATATCTGATTTGCAAACAGACATATATGATTCCAGGGGAAAAACTATGCAAATGTGTCACATGCCTCTGACAATGTTTATGGTCTTGGCATATGTATTTAAGTAGACCTTTAGTTGATCATTTTATGATTTCTTGTTTCTGAAATTGAAATAAACCGGCCTAAAGAATAAATTCGTAATAATTCAACAAATTAAATCTTTTTTAATATGAAAACATCAAATCACTAACAGCTTGAATCATTCAATACTTAAATTATTCTAAACAGATCACTTCGTCCAATTTACAAGTGCTGTACCAATAGATCTTGCGTCTTGGGGATGATTATTTTCTGTTAAGCCTAAAGAAAATAAATCAGCAAAAATTCAACTCCAAATTCATTTCTAAAATTTGTACATACATAAGGTAATTATTGTTTTAATAGCTTGTGAGACAATTAGATTGATAATAAACTTGTCTGATGAAAGGTGTGAGAAGACAACTTGTGCGGAAGGCATTGTGGGAAGAGATGAAACAAGAGATTGAAGAGGAACTATCAAAAGAAGAGGCACCACCTGTCACAACTTCTCATTATAAAGATATTTTTGTAAAGGAAGGATTCATAGCTTTAGCTATCAAGACAGATCCAGAGGTATACATTTAACTGTAAATTTTTTTGTTAGTGTATCATACACAACTACTTTAATTATTGTTTTAAATGATAACAAATACACTCTTGCTACTAAGCAAAAGAAATTCTACACATTAAGGTGACCGTTTCCCAAACCGCCAAGCCACTGCTGGGAAGTGATAGCCCTGTAGTAGACATGCAATTTTACTGCCAGCGGGCTAAAACATGTGTTCTGTTTCAACTGTAGGGTTCGTGTTTATAATTATAATTAGTTATAATGAACACTGTATGATTATTAAAGGTCGAATCTAGTGGACCATAAATTGATATTATGATTTTTTAAATTTAAATTCATCAAGGATGGCATTAAGTTTTACATACTTAACAGTTTTTTATGTAGAACAGTTCTGAAAATTCTCATAATTATAGTCTACTAGAACAGCTATTTACTTATCAAAAGTGACTTAAAGTGTTACAATACAATTATTATTACAGACCAAATCATTGAAATAGAAACCTATGTTTTAAGATTTTTTTGTGGAATGAAATGGCTTCCTCAAGGACAACCTATTTACAGGAAAACAACACAATAGAAAACATAACAACATATGATTAGTTTTAATTAATAGGCCTAAAAAGAATTTGGCTCATATGATAAATTCCTGTTACAAGTTGGTTGACAATTTGATAAAAGAGCAGTAATTATTTTTATGACATCTTTATTTAAGTAGTATCAAAAATAATTTGTAAATAAAATATAGTAGACAACAGATATAACCAAAAAGAGTAAAAAAAACCAATAAATATTTGTCAAATAAACTGTATAATATACATCACTTAAACATCATTAACAAAATACCTTTATTATTGAAAAGCTTGAAAACTATCTTCCATCATTTATTTTAAATTATGACTCTAAGGGTCATTTATAGGCCTGAAGAAAATTTGCTGGATTAAGTTCTAGGAACAAATCCACTTCTCTATATAAAAAATATCAATCAAAACTATTTATCATTGCTCACTTAAAAGAACTATGTAACTTAATAGTTGGTTTTCAACAGTTAACAGAATTTGTTTGATTCTTGTATCTGAGATGGTTCCAGAGGACTGGCTATTATTCCAGAATACTCTCATATATGCACATACTGTGAAGAATGTGTTCAGATGATTTGAAAGCAGGCGTCACAATCTTGATTTTCTTCAATAATGATTATTGCAGATTCCTGAGGTTGCTAAAAGCAGCATATGATTATTGATTGTAAGACTAAACCCACACTCGGCTTCTTTAATTCCATTTCTTGACAGTAGCATGTTTGGACCTAAAGGCGGTTTTTGGACTCTCGAGAGTTCGTTGGCAGTGGCCAGTGGAAGGATCGGTGGGGTGCAGGAGTTATTAAGAGCCCCCTCCCCCCAGTACAATACAGTAAAACCTCCTTAATCCGGCATTCTATAGTCCGGGATTGTCTGTAATCCGGCATCAACGGCAATAGACACAAATTACAGAATTGCCTTCATAATGAACATTGTAAAGTGAGCAACTTGACAGCTAGTAAAAAAAAAATAATTGCAAGAAGCAAATAGATATTAGATATTTTTCCAGCCATCTGCCAGTGCTGTTGCTAAAAATCACAAATACTATAGTACAGTACTGTACTGTATTTCATACTGTATTCAAATTTATTTCATCATGTACTGTACTTAAAAATACATTTTAATATTTCTCCTGTACTTATATACTGATTTAGATTGTTTAAATAACTCATGTTTAAATAATATATACATACAGTAAAATTTTCTTGTGCATATTATTTTTTTTTATACACCTCCTGTATTTTTATAAATAACCTCCATAGTCCGGAAGTTTCTTTAATCCGGAAAGCTTCAAGTCCCAAACGTGCCGGATTAAAGAGGTTCTACTGTACATATCACTTTTATGCCTTGTGTTAACGAAGAAATTTGGTTAGTATAAAGATCACATTAATTAATCTGGTGTTGCAAACCTGGTGGAGTAATACATAGTCACTTGTGAACAGTTATTTTCACAAGTGTCATTTATTTAAGTTTATCTTTAAACAACTTTAATCGCTCTGTCAGAATTGACCAAATAATTAGCTATATTGAGTTACATTAGACTATACTTAACTATCTTATTTTAATAACATTAAAATATTTTAGATTTGAATCCGTTTTGGTAACATATGCACTAATATTCTGCTTCTTGTCTTATGTATGAAGCTGTCTAGATAAATAAAACATAGGGTTAAATGTACTATATTTTAACACAAATTTACAGGGAACTAATTCTCTGACAAGTAATTGATCTCTTTCTATGTTGGATTGCCTTTTTGGTCAATCTATGGGTTGTGTGCTTGTACAGAATTAATATATCCAACGTTCACAACTTAGATCAACACCAAATAATAGAGAAGTTTTCTTCTGAAATCTTTATTTGAGGCCATTAGTTTGTTTGACTGAACCTCATACATTTATTATACCTAGTAACTGTATATGGCCAATGGCACATATTATTTGAGGCCATTAGTTTGTTTGACTGAACCTCATACATTTATTATACCTAGTAACTGTATATGGCCAATGGCACATATTATTTGAGGCCATTAGTTTGTTTGACTGAACCTCATACATTTATTATACCTAGTAACTGTATGTGGCCAATGGCACATATTATTTGAGGCCATTAGTTTGTTTGACTGAACCTCATACATTTATTATACCTAGTAACTGTATGTGGCCAATGGCACATATTATTTGAGGCCATTAGTTTGTTTGACTGAACCTCATACATTTATTATACCTAGTAACTGTATATGGCCAATGGCACGTATTATTTGAGGCCATTAGTTTGTTTGACTGAACCTCATACATTTATTATACCTAGTAACTGTATATGGCCAATGGCACATATTATTTGAGGCCATTAGTTTGTTTGACTGAACCTCATACATTTATTATACCTAGTAACTGTATATGGCCAATGGCACATATTATTTGAGGCCATTAGTTTGTTTGACTGAACCTCATACATTTATTATACCTAGTAACTGTATATGGCCAATGGCACATATTATTTGAGGCCATTAGTTTGTTTGACTGAACCTCATACATTTATTATACCTAGTAACTGTATATGGCCAATGGCACATATTATTTGAGGCCATTAGTTTGTTTGACTGAACCTCATACATTTATTATACCTAGTAACTGTATATGGCCAATGGCACATATTATTTGAGGCCATTAGTTTGTTTGACTGAACCTCATACATTTATTATACCTAGTAACTGTATATGGCCAATGGCACATATTATTTGAGGCCATTAGTTTGTTTGACTGAACCTCATACATTTATTATACCTAGTAACTGTATATGGCCAATGGCACATATTATTTGAGGCCATTAGTTTGTTTGACTGAACCTCATACATTTATTATACCTAGTAACTGTATATGGCCAATGGCACATATTATTTGAGGCCATTAGTTTGTTTGACTGAACCTCATACATTTATTATACCTAGTAACTGTATATGGCCAATGGCACATATTATTTGAGGCCATTAGTTTGTTTGACTGAACCTCATACATTTATTATACCTAGTAACTGTATATGGCCAATGGCACATATTATTTGAGGCCATTAGTTTGTTTGACTGAACCTCATACATTTATTATACCTAGTAACTGTATATGGCCAATGGCACATATTATTTGAGGCCATTAGTTTGTTTGACTGAACCTCATACATTTATTATACCTAGTAACTGTATATGGCCAATGGCACATATTATTTGAGGCCATTAGTTTGTTTGACTGAACCTCATACATTTATTATACCTAGTAACTGTATATGGCCAATGGCACATATTATTTGAGGCCATTAGTTTGTTTGACTGAACCTCATACATTTATTATACCTAGTAACTGTATATGGCCAATGGCACATATTATTTGAGGCCATTAGTTTGTTTGACTGAACCTCATACATTTATTATACCTAGTAACTGTATATGGCCAATGGCACATATTATTTGAGGCCATTAGTTTGTTTGACTGAACCTCATACATTTATTATACCTAGTAACTGTATATGGCCAATGGCACATATTATTTGAGGCCATTAGTTTGTTTGACTGAACCTCATACATTTATTATACCTAGTAACTGTATATGGCCAATGGCACATATTATTTGAGGCCATTAGTTTGTTTGACTGAACCTCATACATTTATTATACCTAGTAACTGTATATGGCCAATGGCACATATTATTTGAGGCCATTAGTTTGTTTGACTGAACCTCATACATTTATTATACCTAGTAACTGTATATGGCCAATGGCACATATTATTTGAGGCCATTAGTTTGTTTGACTGAACCTCATACATTTATTATACCTAGTAACTGTATGTGGCCAATGGCACATATTATTCATTGTATGTTTCTTTGTTATACTACCTTAAGTCACTAACACAAGCCACACCAGTGAACATGTTACTGATTTTACTTCTAATATACTACTTCTGTCTCAGCTGCATCGCCAGTACCCACTCTACGGAGACAGAGACATAAGTATGTGGGCAGAGAGATTACCTAACTTGCCAGGTGCCACAAAGGTCCCCCACATTCAACATGTATTCCGACGTTATGCAGGTTTCACCAAGCCAATTGATCAGGTCCTAAATGACTCTCAAGATCCTAAATAATGTAAAAAATGTATATTAATAAACTGTATGCTAAATTAATATTCAATGTTTGTTTTCAATCAATGTTTTCAGTTGTAACTATACAGTGTAACATGTATAGTGGTATTAACCCACCCACCCCTATACATACTGGTATTTACCCACCACGTATCCATACACGTACAGTGGTATTAACCCACCTGCCCCCATCTATACACATTTAGTGGTATTAACCCTCCCATACACGTACAGTGGTATCTATCGCAACCCCCCCCATCTATACACATTTAGTGGTATTAACCCTTCCATACACGTACATTGGTATCTATCCGCCCGCCCCTATCCATACACGTATAGTGGTATTAACCCACCCACCCCCATCCATACACATATAGTGGTATTAACCCACCCATACACATAAAATGGTATAAACCCACCCGCCCATCCATTCACATACAGTGAGAATGTAAATGGATGTACTTGTATGGAAGTAACTAATGCTATTAACTTAAAATTCAGACTTCAAGGCAGGAACCTAATTTTAATAGCTGCATTTTACGTTAAAAAATAAACAATTGTCCACCCATAAACCTATAGTTGTATTAACCCAACCGTCCACCCATACACGTACTGTGGTATTGACCCAACCGCCCACCCATACAAGTACAGTGGTATTGACCCACCCGCCCACCCATACAAGTACAGTGGTATTGAACCACCCACCCACCCATACACGTACAGTGTTATTGATTTTATACAGTGATATACAGTGATCAAATTTGTTAAGGTGGGGGTTAAGTGTGTTACAAATTTAGTTAGTTGATTGACAAGTCCAAATATAAAAAATGTAAAACTATCATATCCCTCCATTCCAGCCAAAATACAGTCAATATTTACAAGTGATAAGTTTTCACTTTTAAGCTGTCAATTATAAATAAAATAAAAATGTTTAGTAATGAACGTATTATTTCCCAATAACATATCATTACAGACAGATCAATTATGAAAAATAATAATAATAAAAATCTTTATTGCCATTTGACAAGTAAAGCATTATCAATGCCATATTGAAACACAGACATATGTTTTGTCAAAATAGAAATATAAAATATACAAAGCTATTTTACAATAAAAGTAGTTAAATCTAACATAAGTTTTAAAAAGTTGCTGGACTGCAGAGCTATAAATAATAAAATTAATATATATATATATTTTAATTTTATTATTTATAGCCCTGCTGTCCAGCAACATTTTAACTTGTGTTAGATTTAACTACTTATATATATTTATATATGGGAGTGGCCGTAGCTAAGGCGGTAAGGTGTTGGCATGCCATGCAATTGGTCCGGGTTCGATTCCCGACATGACCAATAATAGTTTTTGCTCGGCCGCTCCCGTGGTTCGGAAGTCACGTAAAGCTGTTGGTCCCCAGGTTAAGTGTTAGAGAGAGCTTCTTAGTCCTAACTTCGCCTGGTAAAATAAGAGGAACTTTTATATATTGAAATAAATATGATATCATTTTTTATGACAATAAATATTGATATAAATTCATTAATACAAATCTTTGTATGAATAATTTAAATATCACATCTGTCACAAGCAAAATCATTAAAAAGAAATAGTTTTGAGGGTAAAAATTCCTCTACAGAATAAAAAGGATTCTCATTTAACCAGTTATAGAATTTGTTTAGGAATGATTTTTAGAGACACTGTATAATGGAATAAGATTTTGGATATGATTGAACACTTTTAGAGCCATTACAATATGGCTGTTTTGAGTTTGACACAATCTTAAAAAAACCAAAGTTCAAATTGTTTTTTCCCCTTGTATTTGTATAATTGTGGATGTTTTTTTGCAATACCTCTGTACATGTATGGGAGGGCAGGTGGGTGAATACCTCTGTACATGTATGGGTGGGCGGTTGGGTCAATAATTCTGAACATGTATGGGTGGGCGGTTGGGTCAATATTTCTGTACATGTATGGGCCAGGCACAAAGCCAAGAATTGTCAGTTCGAACCCAACAGCAGCTGGTACTTTTTCGTGCAACTTCAAAGAGGCACAGGTCTGTGGTGTAGTAGTCTAGGACCCACCGCAAATAAACCGTGTTCGGCTTGTGGAGTGAAAGCATGGTAGAAAGAAGTAAGGCTGTTCAGGAGTACAAATTTGAAACTGTTCTGAGTATGACGTCAGCTTGCAGTATGACACTACTTGGTTTTGAAGAGAATGACTATATGATTCTGAAGGCAGAGAAGTAATCTTGAATACAGTGCAAGAATCATTGCACTGTATTCAAGAACAATCACTGTATTGCACAACATCAATCAAACTGATATTACTTTTTAAAAACATATAGCTATTTGATACTTCTTAAAATAGTGACTTGAAAAATATAGTAAATGAGGAAGCTTTTTATTTTTGGAGTCGCTAATTTTCATCATCAGCAATTCTTGTAGAAACTCGTACAAGCTTTTGTTTCAAAAATTGTTTTAAGTGGTTTGTAAAATGTAGAGTTTTACAGTGCAAAGCAATACAATTTTCTGCTAGGCTAATCATTCATGCAATCAGGTGGGTTGCCAATCTGGGAAATTAGCCCTATTTTGTATGTATTTTTTTGATTGAAGGTAGTATTTTTTAATGAAATGGATAGTTCTGCTATTATTAACATTTTATGTTAGTAATAATTAAATGGTAATTAAATTACCATTAGGGGTAATTTTCTGTCACTAAAAAAATTATGTTATTGGATATTTTATATGAAATCTTTCAAAGAATTAAAGTAACAGGCGTTTTTTATTCTTACTCTTGTAAAAATATATTATTTTCATGTCATTGATTTTCATTTACTTTCCTGGAGTGGGAAACTTGAATGTGCGGTAGTTTCAGGTGATTTTGCTGGTTACAGTGGGAAATATAAATGGAATAATTCTGCCTGCTGTCTGTTTTGCTTCACGCTCATCGCAAACAAATTTCCTGAATTTATATCTTGGCTTATAATTACTATATGATTATATATTATTGCATTTATTGGTATTAAGTTACTCGATTGACTAACTTTATTTATTTATCATCTAATTATTTATCAATTAATTAGAATGTAAAATAAAAACTATTACAACAAAAATTACATTACTAGTAAGCAAAAAATTGTAATTTTAAAACAAACAATATCTGCAGTTAATAAAGCTTATAGTCTTTAGTAGGTATTTCCCAGCAAGCACAATTCCCAGACTGGGTAAACTATTCAAAGATATGATTATTATTCTAATTAATTTTTAATGTTAATTATCTATTGAATATGTGATTAGTATTCTTAAAATATACTGCATCAAGATATAATATGTATATATGTTATTTTTGTAAATTTCATAATTTTGAATTAATTTCGATGCTGGTTTGGTTTCATATTTTTTGACATTTGGTGTTATTAAGATATTATTTACTTTTATTTTGTATCATTTCACACTGTTATTTTCAAGAAGCTACTATAGCCTAATGAAATATTTCTATGAGGACTCCTGTACTGAATTTCTTCTGTTGAGGTCGCAAAGGTAATGCTTATTTTATTTTATGTTGAAATGTTAATTTGTAAGTTGCCTTCGATAAATATATTCTTATTTCTCAAAATTGAAAACCATATTATAATTAAATGATACACCTAATGCATTGTATCACTCTTTCAAAACATCTTGGATCTACATATGGTGATTATATCTAAGCAAATAAAAAATGCCAAAAGTTGTAATTTGTAAAAAAATACCTTGAAATTTCAACAAACAGCATAAAATGTGAAGTAATAAGAAGTTATTTATAAATTAATTAGAACGTAAAATAAAAACCAATTAAAACAAAAGCTGTGCTTAACATCATCTACAGTGATGAAAAAAAAGAAATTATTGAAAAGATTAAAAAATTATGGTAGTTATAGGAGCATGAAACATTTTGTTTACATAGTTTCAAAATTTTGGTTTAAAAATTGTCTTATTTAATATAGGAGACCATTCGAGATAAACGCGTAGAACCCATGTTCCACGCGCCTCCAGCAAGTACAGCACCATAAAGGGCAGTATTATTTTTAATTAACTACACAGAAAACGGTTAGTTTTACCATTGATTTTAAAATCAATGGTTTTATAGACAAAGGTTTAAACGAAAATGTAACATTACTTCATTATCCACAACTTTCCCACTAACGAGACTTCACAAAAATTTAAATAAAATTATTATCGCAATGTTTAACTTTTATGCCATGGTATATTTATAATTTGTTAATATAATATTTTACTAAACATTATTAGTTTAGTTCATTTTGGAAGTATACCATTATGAAAAAAATTTCATTCTGAATTATAATATACCTAAAGTTTCATCTTACACCTACGGAAAATGGTTCCAATAATAAGGGAAGGAATTAAATGCAGAGCGGAAAGCCAAAGCTGACGTCATGCAGCCACAGCGGACAGAATGTCGGATGTGTGCAATAACACAACTTACTTACTTTCACCATGGGGGAAGTTGCCTGGACAGTATTTCTATTATAGCTGCAATGAACAACACCTTTTTTGCAAATGTTTACTTATGGTGAATGAATGAATTTATTTCCCCTTGAAATACAAAATACATATCAATGCAGTGTTAGTAATAATACAATAGTTATCTATACAATACATAAGAGTCTATATTCTTGTTTGAAGTTAGCTAATAACATAAATAACTAAAATGATACACTACATTTTTTTCTTTTCTCTATGGAAATAAGCCTACATGGGCCCGGTGGCCTGTGCGTAGGCTTGAGTCGTTATTATGAAATATTAATAAATAAATAAGAATGAAAAAGGATTTTTAAAAAATTTCAAATATGAGCAGCTATCAGGTTTGACAGTTCATTATGGAAAATGAGATAATAAGCAGAACAATGTGTGGGGTGGGAGGGAGGTAAGAAAGGGGAAAAGGGTCAGGCCCGCCCATAATCTGGCGATATCAGCGCCTCAGCCCCATCAATACCTAAATCAAATAAGAACTTTTTGACTAGGATTTTAAAAATTGACATGGACAGAGATTCAAATATGTTGCAGTTATTAAAAAATTTAGTCATATTACGATACAGTACATGGGATATGTAAAATGGGTTTGTTTTTGAAAAGGATTTTCTTAGCCGTAGAGTGACTATTCCTGAGTTTGCTGCATATCTAGTGTTGTGAGAATGATTAATTTTGAAAAATATTGAATTAAAATGTTTAAATAATGTATAAGAAGAGTTTTAATATAAAGCTGGCGGACAGAAAGTAAGGCATATTCATTGAAAAGGTCATTAGTGGGATAACGTCTAGGCTTACTGAACCCAACTCTTAAAATACACTTTTAAGAAATAAATAGGGGATTAAGTAGAGATTTATGTGCTCCTCCCCAATATATGTTTCCGAAGGTGAGCAATGACTGTATGTAGGCGTAATAAGCTAATTTGATTTCATTTTGATTTAATATATATTTAAGTTGTTTAAAAGCAAATATATTCTTGCGAAGTTTGTGTTTTAAAAGGAGAATATGTTCAGACCACTTCATTCTGCAATCAAAAGTTATTCCTAAATATTTATAATGTGAAACACATTCTACTGACTCACACCGGCAAGTGGAGTTCAGATGATTTCCACAGTTATGGATAGATAGGCTTTCAAAGGGATAGTCCGAATGTATGTTTAAAGCAATTGGTAAACATTTGGTTTTTGAAACATTCAAAGAAAGATAATTTTGGTTAAGCCCTTTCTTTAGAATCACAAGATCACTTTGAGCGTTGTATTTAACATCTTGCCAATTCCCTCCACGCGTTAAAAGCAATGTGTCGTCAGCAAATAGGAATAATTTGCTATGGAGGTTTAATTTACACATGTTATTTATATAGATTAAAAATAGAATAAGCCCAAGCATGCTTCCCTGAATTACACCATAATCCACTGGCAATGGATCACTATTTACTCCACAAATAGACACAACCTGGCTTCTGAACCAGGCAAGAGCATTGCCGGTAACTCTAATTGCTTCTAATTTAATAAATAACTTATATCTGTCAATTGAGTCAAATGTTTTTTTTAAGTCCAAAAATATAAGCATAAGACAATTATCAGCAGACATACAATCATTGATCTCCTTATTGATATCAAACAGTGCGTCGGTAATATTTCTATCTGTTCTGAATCCATATTGGTATTGAATTATTATATCACTATTATTTAAATACGAAACAAATTGATCTTTGACAATTCGCTCTAAGACTTTAGAGAAGATACTCAGCAAGGAAATAGGACGGAAATTATTTTTGTCTGTGAAATTATTTGATTTATGCAATGGAACTATTTTTGCTACGTGGGTAAGGAACTTGGATATTTAATCTGGTTGTATTTTTAAGGCTTTACATAGGATTAGAGACTAATAAATAACCCTACATATAAAGTGAAAAAATGGGACATTAAAATATGCATGCAAAGGACATGAAACTTAATATTTAGATAGTTAAAATAGGCCATATAAAAATTATTCCAAAAGATCAAATACAAACATCTTAAAAACCTACATTATAAGCATACAAAAACCTAATAATTTAGTGGAAAAATCATGGAAAAGTAGAGATCAAAAGTAGCTGGACAACTAAGAGCTCAGTAAAGTAAAAGAACTTTTAAAATACAATGAATTTGTGTTATTATTTAATTGATACCTCAACTGAATTTTTAATAATTATGTATGTTAAAAAAAATTCTAGAAATACTTTCAAATATTACCATTGGAATCCTTCTTTGCAGTGAGAATTTGTTATTAAACACAACATTCAAACTTTTGTAGTAAATCACCAATCTTAAATGTAAAGATAAGTAAACTAAGCAAAGGAGTCATACATATGAAAGAAAATGCAACAAATACTCTTGAAAAACGTACATACCCTATTAATCTAACCACTTCATTTAACAGCACCAAAATTCTTTTGTTAAACCTGTAAACTGGCAAATACTTTTGCCTTAACACTTCAGTTCTTGGTAAATGTATGAATGATCATCATCCAAGATGACAATGGTCAACAGTATTACTTATTGACAAAGAAAATGACTCTTCCACCTCATTTTGACCAACTCAGACAAGAATAATTAGTTTACAGAAATTAACAATCCTAGGATCTTCCAAACCTCTATATCAAATAGTCCCATGTCCCAACTACCAGCAGTTTTTATAGACATTGCCTGTGTTGACCCATCAGATAACAAAAAGAAATCTTTTAAATTCACATTGTTTTTTTTTAAATATACTAAATAAAGATGTCTACATCATCACATCTTTATGTAACTATGTTTTTGTGTTCTTTTTATTGAAATTATCTGATAATAGTTCACTGGTGCAAAATTTCATAACTAACTCGTAATTTTCGATTTGGTAATTGATTGACATACAGTTGATATAATTGATTTTTTGAGATTGTAAACTGTTTATCCACTAAGGTCAGCTTTAAAGAAATAATTATATTATCAGTTTGAAAGGTGCAGCTAACAGCTCCTCTAGCTCCATAACAATTTCAGCAATTAACTCTCGTTCCTCGTCCAGCACACAAATATTGAGCACTCAAATCAAGCAACTCCTGAACAGTCTACAAACTATCACCGATGTTGTGGCTTAATGATACACTATCTTCTATGAGCGACCTGTGTGTTATATTTAGCACATGTAGGGGTTTAAGCGGCAAAGGTAAACTATACCTTTGCCACCGCTCAGCTACCTTACTTCACGGACATGACTAACTTCCGCCGTAAAGTGTTCAACTTCCGCAGGAGTGTTTAGTTAAAAAAAATACAGTCATGACTGGCCCGTCGTTAGTGTTTGTCCGTGCGAGTTTAAGTGTATTAATTATGTATATGTACTTTGTGTTTGTGTAATTTTATCTTGTGACTAAACCTATTAGGTGGATTGATCTTCACTCGATGACCAGCTGAGGATGCCGTACTTACGGTGAAACATGTTCTGAATTTTTTACTATTCACACAGGAGCTGTACGACGGAATAAGTAAGTAATTTTCTCTTACAATTTAAAAAAAATACTGTAACGAACTGTACAAGTTTGTTTAAATTCTATTTATTGTTTACATTCATTGTGTTATTGCTATTATTAATTATTATTTTAATAATAAATAATGATTTAATTTAATCATTCTATCCTGTGGTCCTTGGTGGTTGATGACCTACTAAGGGCGCTGAACGGGATGGGGGTATATGCTCAGGTATACGCGGACGATGTGTGTATACTGGGCGTTGGTAAGTTTGCCAGCATGGTGTCGGACATCGTCCAGGCTGCCTTGAGATACTTAGAAAAGTGGTGTAGGGACAAGGGGCTCTCTGTTAATCCTAACAAGACAGAACTTGTACTTTTCACTATGAAGAAGAGGCTGGATGGCCTATACATGCCCACCATGGGATATATGGAGCTAAGAGCTACAGGTCGGTTAAGTATCTGGGGGTTATCCTGGATGCTAAACTGAACTGGCTCAAGCACCTTCAGGAAAAAGCCAGGAAGTTCAGAATGGCTTTTTGGGCTTGTCAGAGGGCCATTGGGACAACGTGGGGTTTTAAACCAAAGATGGTTTACTGGCTATAAACGAGTGTACTTCGGCCCTCCTTATGTTATGCGGCAGTTGTCTGGTGGCCGGCCATGGCACAGGACAATGCAAGCCTAACATTAGACAGATGTCAGAGAATGCGTGCCTGGGAATTACAGGCGCAATCAGAACAACCCCATTGGCGGCGATGGAGGTCCTCACTGGGCTCCGCCCAATGGACCTGTTTGTAAAAGGGGAGGCTTGTAAAGCGGCCTTTAGGATAAGGACGACTGGTGGCTGGTTGCCTGGCCAACCAGGACTCAATTTTGAAATACTATCTGGGGACATTGGTCTGGACCCGTTGATTTCGATGGGAACAGACTTAATGATACCTAGTATAGAATTGACATGCAGGTCAGGGCCTTCCTTCCAAGTAGAGATCAGTGGATAGGGAGTACCGAGCCTGCACAGGTCAAAGGAAGCGTCTGGTATACAGACGACTCACTTACAGAAGAAGGCACGGGTGCTGGGGTGTACGGGAGGGGGGCACGGAAAGTTCTGTCTGTACCTCAAGGGGCCCATGCTACCATCTTCCAGGCGGAGGTGATGGCTATCATGACAGCAACACAAGAAGAAATGCGTCTAGGTGGCTTCGGAGGAGTAGTTTCAATCTGCTCGGACAGCCAGGCGGCGATAGACGATTATGGCACCACGTACCAGCTCTAAACTGGTATGGGAGTGCCAGGGGACCCTGGAGACTCTTTGCCAGCGTAAACAGGTGAGACTCATGGGTCCCTGGGCATGATGGAATTGATGGGAATGAGAGAGCCGATGCACTGGCTAGGAGAGGGGCAAAGTGCCCTCTGCTGGGGCCGGAGCCGGCTCTTGGTATTCCTTTTCAAAAGGTAAAAAGAAGAATCGACAGGTGGACCTCTGAGGAACACGATAGCAGATGGAGGACCGAGTCCGGGCTCAGGCAGTCTCGTGCACTTATCCAAGGACCGGATTGCAGGTACAGCAGAGATCTGCTGAGCTGTAACCGGGCCAAGGTGAGGGCGGTTACAGGAATGCTGACCGGACATAATCTTCTTCACAGACATAGGAAGATAATGGGCCTAACAGAAGACTCCACATGTAGGCTTTGTGAGGAGGATGAGGAGAGCTCCATACACATCTTTTGTCACTGTGGAGCTCTCATCTCTTAGGCATAGGACTCGGGGTGCCGCTTTTCTGGAACCAGAGGATATTAGAAGGGCTACACTCGGGGAGATCATGTCCTTCATAAGGGGGACTGGTCTCTTGTGACAGTCGTCAGGCTCGGGGCGCAAAGGGCCATGGAGTCTAGGCGCAGTGGGATTGGTGACAGGACCATAACCCGGTGAATCTAATCTAATCATTCTAAGCTTGATTCGTTGGTGTTAATCTTACTAACCAATGGTCACTGCTTTTAATGACGTAAAATGGGCAGAGCTTGCTATTGCGCTGTAAGCATGCGGCCTAACACTCTGCTTGCCATGACAAATTTTTAGTGTAACTACACAGTGGAGGAAAAGTAGTTATTTGTATCTTTTACATCACTCTTTGCATCTTACACACACAAGTGTGTCAAAATGTCAATGTATAAATGGTATTTTGCTGTATTAAGTTAGAGGGTTTCTTCCACTAAAGCACTTGAGTAATATACAAATCATATATATTCTACTAGCTATTTGAAAGTATATGAATAAAACCAATCAATAAGCATTTCAGACTGCTGTTGGAAAATATTTCTCAAAAAAATTGATCACTGTTTTATTCAGTAGAGGAAAATTTATGCACTTAGTAAAAATACACAGTTCCTGGATTCATGCCCTTTTCTCAGGTAATACAAATTTTTGATTGAGAATATTGTATTACCTCTCCTGATGCTCTTGCACACCAAAGTCAAGGAAATAAAATTGATGGCTATACTGGCAAAACTATCAGTTCTACATATTACTAAGAAAGACAAACCATATTTAGGTCCGTTAGGGAATGAATACCAAAAATACCATACAAAGTAGAAATTATAAGATAAAAAGAACTCTTAAAAGAAATACCAGTAATATTTCCCAACTATGAGGGAATACTTCTGTAATACTGTACGGTATTAAATTTGCAATGCAACTGAGGACAATATTATGAGAGTAGGGCTAGATTGGTGACTTGGATAAACTCTAATAAACGAGCTAAATTTTTAAACAATTGTTGTCTATATATCAAATCAAGGTATTAGTTAACAATTATTATTTAACAAAATACAGTTAATTACATTAACTGTCTAGATTCATGTCTACAAAAACGGGTGAGACAAGAAATATTACTTTAATATCTTCTTGGAAACAAACCATACAATCACTAGTCAAGAAGTGTATGAACATCGGGTGAACTAAATGTTCCCTTTAGGTGAAAGTTAAAAACAATTTGATTCAATTACAGATTGTTTGGCAGTACATGAATCTTGTAAGGCACATTTCAATATGTATCTCTAAATTATTTACTAATTTACACAATGAAGTTTTCTCTAAGCGGAGTTCGGACCGTAAAGTATTCCCTTCCACTCAACTTTATGTGGACTCAAGAGGCTTCTCAGTAAGCTGAATATAATGCACGGATAATATCAGCTGGCTGTCTATTGAGGTCAGGGGAATGATGTGAAGGGTGTAAAATATTACTTTAAAGTGTATTTGCTTCGAGTAGATATTAATTCTGTTTGATAATTAATTAGCTAGAAGGTAGAGCGAAATTTAGGGATAATAACTTTGGCGTAAAATTCAAATGCCGCATTGTATGCTCAAAGCAATATACTTCATGATTGTTGGGGAAAGGGGTGGAAAGAGGCAGGATGGGCATGTTGGTCTAGACACCACTCTCTCCTAGGCATCACACTGTTGTCTAGCAGTCAGCTGTTGTTAATTTCATAAAAGCCACCTATCATTCTGAATCAATCAGTACATAGTTTGTTATTAAGTTATACTAAAAATATGGCTCTAATTAATTGTTTCAACACATAGTAATACATATTTATGCAAAAGTAGTATTGTAATTTTGAGCTAAGGAGAAAATAGTTTCTAAATTGACAATTTTTTTTTCTGCAGCCATTTCTTTTGTTATGCAACATTGTCACACGCTATTCTGCCTTAGGGGATGCCCTTACACTTCACAATGGATTGATGAACAATTGATTGTCTATACCAGTGGTTCTCAACCTGGGGTGCGTGCCCCCTTGGGGGGGGGGGGGGCGTGAGAGAATGTCAGGGGAGGCGTGAGGGTAAAGAAAATATTAAAAAATATATATTTTGTTATTTTGTATTTCAAAATTTGTTTGTTTAGAAATATTTCTTTATTTAAAACGTGATTAAAATCATTTAACACACAACCTGAGTTAAACACGACAGTCTTGTGTATGGCAACACTGTATTGCAAGCAGCTTTGTGTCCGTCTGCCATCCCTACTCCTGGCTCCAGTTCAGTGTCTCCGTCTCACACGTCGCCGCGTCAGTCTCAGTGGACAGAGTCTGTGTGCTGTTTGTAGCAATCAGTGTAATCGTTATTTAATAACAGAGTGATTGTTTGTGAATTATTTAATAGTGTTGTGTAACAGCTTTGAAAATGGCGAAGTCACTTTCAAAGAAAAGATTGTATTCAGACGATTATATCAAGTATGGTTTTACCTTTATTGAGAAAAACTGTAGTCATTTACCTCAGTGAGTCAACTGCCATGCTATTCTTAGTAATGATGCAATGCGCCCCGGACGTTTTGAACGGCATCTAATTACAAACCATTCTTTTTTTTAAGTTAAAGGCCCAGAATTTTTTATTGCCAAAAAAAGCAGCCTAAAACGTATGAAACTTGACTCTAGTGCAAATTTTCGTGTTGAAAATGAGAAAGCTGTGAAAGCATCATACAAAATAGCACTTTTGATAGTTAAAGACAAGAAACCACATACTACTGGTGAGTCACTAATTAAATCTTGTTTACTTACTGCTTGTAGTACCGTACTTAGTGAAGACAGTTGTAAGAAAGTAGAAAAAATTTCTCTCTCAAACGACACAGTAAAACGTAGAATTGATGACATGGCTCTGGATTTGAAAAATCAACTATTGCAAGAATTAAAAGGTTCAGCGTTTTTTTTCTTTGCAGTGTGACGAAACAACTGATATTTCAAAGCATGCACAGTTATTGTCGAGTTATTGACGGAAAACGGTTCCTGGAGGAAATATTGTTTTCAACATCTCTTGAAGCAACAACTAAAGCCATTAACATATTTTCTGCTCTTGAAGATTTTTTAGTAATCAATGAACTTCCATGGGAGAAAGTAATTGGAATGTGTACTGATGGGGCTCAAGCCATGTCAGGATAACGATCTGGATTTATGAAATTGGCGAAAAAGAAGAGCCCTAAGATAATAGGTTCTCACTGCATAATTCAGAGACAAGCTTTAGCTAGTCAGACTTTACCTGAACCTCTCAATGTCACATTAAACTTAGCAATTAAAATAGTTAAGCACATCAAATCTAGCGCATTAAACACTAGGCTCTTTCAGGCACTATGTCAAGAACTGAATAGTGATCAGGAAACCCTCCTGTTTCACACAGAAGTCGGGTGGTTATCCAAAGGAAATATGCTTCCAAGATTATTCAATTTAAAGTCAGAAGTTGAAATTTTTTTAATGACTTGAAAACAAGAAGATCTTCACAGAAGATTTACAGATGATAAAAATATCTTTTACTTGGCTTATTTGTCTGATTTTTTTGAGACACTTAATGTCCTGAATCTGAAGCTTCAAGACCATAAAAACCTCTTAAACACTTGTGATGCAATTAAGGGGTCTATAGAAAAAATATCGCTTTGGCAACACCGCCTTCAAAGTTCCAAGCCAAACTTTTCCTCTTTTCCTAAACTGAAAGACCTCCTCGATGATATTCAAACCCTTCCACTACATCTAGTTTCGGATTTGAAAGACATCATATCACAGCATTTGGAAGAACTGAAAAATCAAATTTGAAACTACTTTCCAGATGTTAGCTCGGAAAACTGGGAATTTAAGTTGACAAGAGATCCTTTTCATATCGAACTTGACATTCCTCCAGATAACCTTCAAGAGTAGGCAATAGACCTAAAACGTGATACACAAGCAAAAGCAGATTTTGCAAACATGAACTTGGAAGAATTTTGGTTAACCTACTTTCTTGTTTAACCAGAAGTGGCTTTAGTATCTGCGAAGTTATTAGTCCAGTTTTCATCCACCTATCTTTGCGAATCTGGTTTTTCTGCATTGGCGTATATAAAATCAAAATACCGTTAAGACTGGACGTTGAAAGTGACTTGAGGTGTACTCTGACACAGTTTCAACCGAATATCGAAAAACTTGTCAAGATCAGACAATGCCAACTCTCTCATTGAAAGTGCAAAAACACTCATATAAGACTTTCAACTTTATATGCGTATTTGATTTTTTGATTATTCTTTTTCTCAAATAAATAAAGAATGTTAAGTTTAATGAGACATCAAATAAACTTTCGTATTTAAATATATCTGGATTTTTATTTTGCATCCCAGCTTTTGCTAACGTAGAGTTAGCATCCTCAGTTTCATAATTTCACTGTTCTAACTTGAACCAACCAATTATTGACTGGAGGGGAGGCGTGAGCTATTTTCAGTGTTCACAGGGGGGGCCACTGTATGTGTATGGGCGGGCGGGTGGGTCAATGCCACTGTATGTGTATGGGTGGGAGGGTGGGTCAATACCTCTGTATGTGTATGGGCGGGCGGGTGGGTAACTAAATATAACAATCGCATGGAAGCATTCAGATAAATAGTAGGCAAGTTATTTACCACTATCAGCTGGAATTGTAAACTACGGGAATTAGAACAGTATTTTTGTGTTTCTTGTTGCCATTTCACACATGTGACGTCATAGGAGATGCGCGTAGTGCCTACCATCTTCTTTTATAGGCACAGTTCATGTTAAATTATTATTAATTCAAGTTCATTCTTTTACAATGAAAACCAAATCATCCAACAGCTGTTTTTAAAAAAGCAAATGTTACGATTATGGAACACAGGGAACGTTAAGCGACTGTTTCAACTCCTTAGGAATGTCTTATTTTAGTGGAACTGTTTTTTTAGTGGAAATATTTTTTAGGACAGAAAGTCTAACTTCTCCCAAAATTTCGTTAAATTCTTTATCGTGGTTCTTTTAGCCAGTGCTAAAAGGTTGAGAACCGCTGGTCTATAAAATAAATTCAAAAAGATATATTGATTTTTCACAAGGCAAAAACTTGTTCTGAATTTTTTTATTACTTGAGATTGCCACTTGAACTTTTAAAAGTTGATGCCAAGTCCTATGAAAGTTCCACTACTATACCACGTAAATGTCAGTTTATAACAAGTTGTTTGCAAATAATTCAATAGTCTTGGTTAAAACAATTTAGTTATATTCATCTTGAAGCACATTTTCAAACTATTGTTAAATATAATTTATTGATCACCTAGGACTACTTTTGGCGCAGACATGATGTATACCTGAGTTTGAAGGTTGTATACAGAGAAAAAAATTCAATCATAACATTATTTTTCTCGTTTAATTGAATATTATAACATATTCATTGTAAATTTGTATTATAATTTTTAACCTTTTATCCTAGTCAGAACAAAAGAAGATCAGATATTCAGTTTTCACTGTGAACCATCTTTACACTTTTATTAGTCAAAAACCCGTTGATGTATTGCATATACATTTTAATACGTGGTTGATAGTAATGTTCCCTATAAATTTCGGAAGAAGTTCTTATCGATCTCCTGAAACAACAGTTTTTTGGCTTCTGGAGTTTATAAAATTAATCACTTGGTCACATTGTAATCCTTATGATATCGAATAGTTAAAATACATTACTTTTATATGCATAAGTAAATGCAGTGGTTCTAAATTGATGTAAATCAATTTTAATTGATCAATTTAATGTGATTTTAACAGCTTGGAATTTAATTTATTTGTTGATAAATAGTTGAATAGAAAGTTTTTTTTCTATATTTAACCTTTCCTTCAAATCATAGTGTTTTTAAATAGCTTTTATTCTGTAGAAAGTAATAGGTTTGAAGATTGTAAAAATGCTTAAAAAGGAAATAACTATGCATTTTTTATAAAAAAGGAAATAGACATAGGTTTTTTAGAATGTGTAAATTTTACAAACATTTCGCCGGCTATGCAGTCCGAGTTTGTTTCAAGCAGTGCCAATCTAAGTACAATGAGAAATTGCTCCAATGTCTCGGTAGCCACTACGTCATCAAGTGACTTGACTTCTTGTGTTTAATGTATGTGAACAACCAAGCAGCGCTAACTGTGGTCAACAATCACATATGTAAGGATGTCCACAACATTAGGCTATTAAAGATGACGCTTTTAAAATCCAAGCTGCTAATTAACAAGGAAAACAAGCTATAGCTAAAATTTACAGATTAATTTAGCCAGTATTGCAGTTTTGTCCTCAAAAAGTTTATTTCAGCGATATTTAAGAGAAAGCTTTGAGAAATTTCAAAACATGCCGCAGTCAGGTAGAAAAATAGATGGTTGTTGAAAATTTGCAATTTCTTCAATGATTAGACATAATTTGTTTGGAAACAACATTATTACATCTCTAGTATCCTGATCTATGCCTAGAACATCTTAGTCGCGCCTCTTATTCAAAACCTAGTCCTAAGAGAATGTCCTAGTTGTGCCCAAGCCTTTGTAATTGGGTTTCCAGAAAACAAGAGCTGAACTATGATGTTGCCATACACCTCTTAACCAAAACCTATCCCTAAAAGAACATCTTAGTTGGCTCAAGTCTTTGTGCATTGGTTTTCCAAAAAAATGTGAGCTGAAGTACAAGAGGAGTATGTTTTTTTATTAACATAGTTCATTTTCATTGGCAATTTACCCAAATTGTTTACGATTGGAAAATGTTTTGTACTTTTTGTTATTATGTATTTTTCTCTTTATTTATCCTTATCAAAGCAAAGCCTATGACTCAATAAACAGACATAAACTGTGGAAGATGATGAAAAAGTATGGATCACCTAATAAAATAATTCAGTTGGCAAAAATGTGTTTAAACGAATCCAAAGGGAAAGTAAAAATAGGGAAAGAATATACAGATACATTTAATATAAATACTGGAGTGAGACAAGGTGATGGTCTATCTCCATTATTATTCAACATAGCACTAGAAGAAGCTCTCAAGAAAACAAGAAATAGTGAAGGAGGGGCAAGTCTTACTGATAAAATAAACCTTCTAGCATTCGCAGACGATGTAGCCATTATAGCTGAAAACAAAAATAATCTTAAAGTGCTAACAGAAGTACTAATTGAAGAAGCAAGAAAAGTGGGTTTACAAATAAATGAAAACAAAACCAACTACACGAAAATAAGTAGGCAAGATGATGAGGAAGACCACTTAGAAGTATTAAACTATAGGTTCCAGAAAACTAGTATTTTTAAGTATCTGGGAGTGATGATCACAAACAATAATAGAGAAGAAATAGAAATTCAGAGCAGACTCACAGCAGCAGAAAGATCATACTGGAGTTTAATAAAATTATTCAAAAGCAAACTGCTATCAAAAAACACTAAAATAAGAATGTATAAAACTATAGTGCAACCTGTATTGCTATACGGGTCAGAAACTTTGTCTTTTACCAAAAAATCCCAGAAACGTCTTATTACGTTTGAAAATAAAATTTTGAGAAGAATTTTTGGACCAGTAAAAGAAGGAAATGTATGGAGGATAAGGAAAAATAGAGAGTTAAAAGAATTATATGGTGAACCAGATATTGTGGGAATAGTTAAGAGTAGGAGGTTGAGATGGCTGGGCCATATTAACCGTAGAAGTGAGAGAGAGATGGTAAAGATGGTACTCAGAGGTACACCAGAAGGAAGGAGACCATTAGGAAGACCAAGGATGCGATGGGTTGATGAGGTGACGAAGGACCTGAGAAGAATGGGAGCAGATTTGGAACTGGCAGAGGATAGAAGAGCTTGGAGGCACATGGTTGGCGAGGCCAAAAACCACCTAGGTTTCCAATGGCTACAGGAGTAAGAGTTATCCTTATCAACTGATATTGTTTCAGAAGGTAAACCCAGTTTTTAATTTATTTTAGAATGAGATGAAATTATAAATAGTTTTTGGAATAAACAATAATCTATGTCTAAATATGGGTGAACCCTTTGCTCTCAGATCAGTTTTCAGAAGTATTCCCCTTAAATTGAATGTCCACTTTAGTGGACACAGCCATTTCTCCGCCAGGTCCGATTTTATTTTTGCTGTCTAGTTCCTTACAGCTCGAAAATCCACTTAAGTGGACATATTCAAATTCCATGAACACTTTCAAATCCACTACATTAGCCAGCTGTTAATTATGTTTAAAAAATATTTGATTTTTCTCTGTAAAGTGCTGCAATCTGTTTATGAAGTTTCAACTAATGATCATATGAAATATTTTCTCACAAAGTGTATTCAGTGTATAACCTCACATATTGATGGCACTGAGCTGAATGAGACAAGCAATGCGTCCACCAAAGTTTACATTCAATCTGGGAGTAATAAGCAAATTTAAACTATTTCAGGCTGTTTGAGAATGGGTCCTCGTCCACTATAATGGACTTTCAAGGACAAAGGGTGAAACAAGTTGGACTGTTTTATTTTATAACAAAGGTTTCTCATCTGTAAACATAAGGAAGTAATTGAACAAAAAGCACTGATAAATTAAATTTTATTCTGTTTCAATATTTACATCAAAAGTGAACTATATCAATTCACCCATTTTCTACAGCAAACTTCTGCTAAACACTCACTGCACACTTTACCTGAAACTAAGAGCCAAGTAATGTAAACATGAAATACAGACTGACGTGTAAATCTAGAAATTTAAGTTGCATATCATAATTTAATCTTTATTTACGTTTCAATGAAACTAGAAGTAGTTTTTAACAAGATAAAAAGTGGACGTTGATATTGTAATGATATGTGGGATTTAAAATATCTGCAATAGAGCTTAAGTATTTTTTTCTTGCTCAATAAGTGTCCTTTTTTTATAGGTAATGAGAATTATCTGAAATCTGGGTAGACACTCCACTTTCATTTTCAAATTCCTGGCTATTTCCCCGGCAACAGAAGTACACAATTACTGGTCCAATAATAATACTTCCTCCTCCCCTCCCCCATCAGACTGCTATTATTTTCCCCTGATCTAAAATATCCTCAACCATTCATTACAGTTTAAAGTACATCTCAAATTAACTAATATTTAGAACATCTAGGAAGACTTATTTTAAGGGAGTGTAAAGAATAAATAAGCTGAAAAAATCTTATTATATAACCCCAGCAAGTTTAAATATATTTAATTCTTACATAATAGAGAGGACAGTTATTATCATTTTATTTTCTGTTATAATTTGTGATTCTATAAATAAAAAATTCATACTCACCAAGTTGATCTTACTTAGGCCCATTCACGAATTTCAAGGCGCTTCTTAGCGTCTTTGTAGTCATTGTGGATGTAGTATTCACGTAAGCGGGGCGACACCAAGGTGTCTTCAGGAAAAGTCTTGTACACAGGTTCTCCGTATAATGTGCCTACCTCCCACCCTTCAACATTCTTCATTAGTTCTCGTTCTT
This sequence comes from Stictocephala bisonia, assembly GCA_035578905.1. Taxonomy (NCBI): domain Eukaryota; kingdom Metazoa; phylum Arthropoda; class Insecta; order Hemiptera; family Membracidae; genus Stictocephala; species Stictocephala bisonia. The sequence goes on from JAQJVL010000280.1 coordinate 561,584, forward strand.
CTTCTCGGTTTACACGGAGTTGCTTTAAGAAACTGTCAACATATAATAAATTTTATATTTCCAAACATCTAAATTATTCCTTTGCAGAGTATTTCAAACTTATGCAGTTACTTATAGTCAATGTTACAGGTGAAACTTGGCCAACTTTCAAGAACAGATTTAATAACATCTCGAGTGCTAGGCCTAAAACCAGTAGCAATTTGAAGAATACTGGCCATTTTTGGTATTTTTTCTATCATACAATAAAATTGCTTAAAGATATAAAAATTATACTTATATGTCTAGATCCCTCCTTTAATTTTATTTTTATTTTGAAGTTAAATGTTGCTAATATGTTTTATTTATATAGTAAAATTGTTTTAGCAGAAGTCTTTTTGGAAAAAATAGGACAAAAACTGATTATTGGACATACTGTACTAAAAACTGTTTAGATAGGATTAAATGCACCATTTTTAAAATACTACGTAATATAAACTAACACAAATGTTCAATATATGTGACAGTAATTACTGCAACATCGATACATAACGGTATTGGCGATGTACGTACTTGTGAAACATGCAGAACAAAAGTACAATGTACACATTCAGAAATGTTTCACTAACACCTATAGAGACCATATAGAGCACCAAATTCTGTACTAATACTGAATATACAATTTAATATTATTAAAACTTTATACCATAAAATGATGGGATCTGCATTCTTAAATGTTGAATGCACATTCATTCTACTATAAACCTAAGAGAACAGCTGATGTCTTTAATTTTTTATACCAGAAAAGTTTAGTATTTACTTTGTAACATTACAGAATGATTGTAAACTTGAAGTAAATGTTTAGCACATATTTGAATATTAGGAAGGAACATATTCAAACAAACAATCCCTTATTAACGATCCGTCAATACCTGTAGGTGATATGAACCTCCCTCGTAGGGAGTGAACACTGTTAAATCGGTTCCGAACTGACGTTGGCAGATGCAATTACTGGAAGTATTAATGAGGATTGACAGTAACAACAATATCAATATGTGATTGCGAGGATTCTATCCAAACAATGGATCACATAGTTACAGAGTGCCCCTGCGCTCTTTTACGGAGGGATTGGTCAGCATACACAGAATCAGTGAGGCAGGTGTTAGATGGCTCGATGGACTGGACTTAGCTTCGTGACAGGAGATCACTTTACATTTTATAATCAATGAATATATAATCATGACTTTCGGATATCCAAATATACATCGCAGCTTTATAATTAACAAATGGTAGCTGACAACAAACCATACAAAATTATATATATATAAAACTAGCTGAACCCGGAGGACGTTGTCTCGCCTTTCATTTTTCATTGACATACCAAAATAAAGCAATAAAAAGAATTATAGAAAAAAAAACCATTATTTATTAAATGAGTGCAAGAGGGTAAACAATATTTTTGGTCTTCTTATTTGGTGTATAAATGTAAAGGGTTTTGGTGAGCCTACTCTCGAGCAAGCGACGTAGAGCTGTCATGTGAAAAACATGGATTACTTAAATTTATTGCGGCAACGCGCAATGACTGTCCTTGAGATTTATTAATAGTTATCGCGAAGGTGAAATGTAGAACTACAATAAATCAAACATATACAGTACTGTTGTTGTGAGAACTTCAATCTGCTTATGGCATGTGAAACTACATTAAACCACACAGTCATATGTTTTTTGTAAACAATTCAGATTCTCCATTTGAATAACATGGGATCTTTAGGAGCCCGTGGGGCGGGACCCTGTGGACGGATCTGCATCAAACTTCACAGGAACCATCTCGGGAGTATACAGGACAACATCCTAAAGTTTCATGGCGATCGGTTGGATGGTTTGGCAGCGCATAAACTTCAAACATATATATATACTAGCTGAACCCGGCGGACTTTGTCTCGCCTTTCATTTTTCATTGACATACCAAAATAAAGCAATAAAAAGAATTATATATATATATAAAAAAAAAACACATTATTTATTAAATGAGTGCAAGAGGGTAAACAATATTTTTGGTCTTCTTATTTGGTGTATAAATGTAAAGGTTTATTGTAGTGTGTGCTACACTCTCAAGGTGAAATGTAGAACTACAATAAATCAAAACATATACAGTACTATTGTTGTGAGAACTTCAATCTGCTTATGGCATGTGAAACTACATTAAACCACACAGTCATATGTTTTTTGTAAACAATTCAGATTCTCCATTTGAATAACATGGGATCTTTAGGAGCCCGTGGGGCGGGACCCTGTGGACGGATCTGCATCAAACTTCACAGAAACCATCTCGGGAGTATACAAGACAACATCCTAAAGTTTCATGGTGATCGGTTGGATGGTTTGGCAGCGCATAAACTTCAAACATATATATATACAAACATCCTCTTTTATAAATATAGATATATATATATATATATATACATACAAACATCTTCTTTTATAAATATAGGTACTTTGTATATATATATATATATATATATATATATATATATATATATATATACAAACATCCTCTTTTATAAATATAGATATTAGATGATTTACTTTTTTTAAGAAAGGCTAGACATTTAGACATTTATTTGTCCTAGATCTTATAAGTTCTCTACACAGATTAATAGTCTATGGGAATGGTTAGAGTAAGATTAAAGAGATCGGCCTCTCCTTTAAAAAAAAGTTTAGCGCTAGAAGAGTAAATTTAGTATGTAAAGAAAAAATATTAAAAACAGAGTTAGGACTCTTGAGAGTCATCTCTTTCATTTAACATTGAAGATGTAAGATGACTTAAAAAATGTCAGATAATCATAAAACTCGGATACTGTAAACCTATTGTAAGATTTATAACCCTGGTATTTGTCGGGACTTTTTATTTTATCCTTTAAGATATTTATATTCAAGAATATGGAAGAAGTGAAGTGATAAATTAAGTTTTGTTACAAACTCTAGCTAACTTTAGAAATTGTCATCATTAAAAATTCTAATTTCAAATAAACAGATGGCTGTTTCCCCCAAAACTTGGTGCAACAGACCAAGATACCATACTCATTAAACTTCATCTTCCTCCCCCCTTCTCATCATTCTAAATATTTCAAACTTTAAAAATTCAAAATTTAATTTGATTTTGTGGTATGATTCTAATTGTTATAACATATCTAAAAATTGTAAAACCAAGACATGTTCTAACAAATAAAATCATACATAACATATACTAAGTTTGAAATATTTAGAATGAGGAGAAAGGGGAGGGGGAGAGGTTTAACCAGTTTCATAAATAACAGGGTATCTTGATTTGTTCCCACCAAGTTTAGGGGAAAATAGCCATCTGTTTATTTCATATTAGAATTTTTAATGATGACAATTTCTTAAATTAGCTAGAGTTTGTAACAAAACTTAAGTTGTTCACCTCACTTCATCAATATTCTTGACCATCAATATCTTAATAGATTAAATAAATAGTGCCATGAAGCAGACCAAGGTTATAAATGGTCATATGTCTGGTTATAAATGGCTACAGGTTATTTATAATATAAAAACTGTACCAGTTTTAAAATTATCTAATATTTTTAATTGCAGGCCTTCATCATACGTCTTCCAGGTCAAAAAGAGATTGTTTCATTTTAAAACTGATCATATTATTTAAAATAATGAATAAATCACCAATATCATACATGAGCTAGGAGAGATGGAGTAGATTAGCTTGGACCTAAAACTGTGGTTAGTATAATTTAACAAAAACAATAATTGTAAATTTCGCTGCATTGAACTATTATTTTGATAAAGAATTATCTTATACTTCATAGATTTACTTACGCTCTGTCTCGTTCTGCAAGTAGTAATGGTATAATGGCATGCAGTGAACTGCGCATCTCTATTCTTTCCCTCATCATTTGTTTATAATTTAGCATAACTAAGTATGCTGTTATTCCAGTCATACCAAAAAATCCCAAAAACAACTGAGGCCCTGTAAAATAATTCATACAAAATAAATACTATTTCCACTTTTATTTGTTTTACATGTAGACTCAACTCCCAACTATCCACAGAAGGACAATCTGCGTTGCGCCTCATTTTCATCTGCCAAGGGACTAAATATATTTACAAAATACCTGTGGCCTCGCCAAGTCCACTTTTTAGAACTCAGCCTACGAGTTGCATTTATGGATCTCAGCATGTTGCCTCGTGTTGAAGCACGTCCTACGATCTTGCAGGGATTCTTAACCAGTATTACCATGAATTTTGATTTGGGGCATTGGATTTGATAAAAATAATCTTTAATTTGATACCCTACTTAGGTGTATTATTTTAACATTACCCTACTTTCGGTTTTGGAGCATATTTGTTATTTGGCGGGGGGGCCCTTAAACGTTGTCTCTTCCAAAATATAATGGTATTATTTGATTAAGAGATACATACCTGTAGTATGATATCGCACTTGGATGTTTTATTTTAGTATTAAAACCCTTTTTTTTTGTTTTAGGAGAATTTTTTTGTTTTGGGGGCATAACCACTTATTTATTATTAGCCCTGTTCAAAATCTGATGGTATATTTGGATTTAGGTGAAAAACAGTTTTAATTTCATACTCCACTTGAGTAGATAAGGTATGTTATAAAAAATGTTCTGATTTTGGGTCCCCGATACCTCACATTTTAAGTGTTAAAGCTGAAATTCACATATAATATGCATGTTTGTTACGCGTGTAGAACTGTGAAGGTTTGAAAATTTGACTCAAGCTTTTTTCAAGTTAGGTAAAAAATCTACTTTTTTGTGATTTTCCCATTAGAAGTACATTGGGGCAGTTTTGTGGTAAGAAAAGCTGCCATCATGTTTATGAGTAAATAAAGTAAACTTTTGTGAATTTTTCTGGAGGTTTCAGACTGATATCTTAAATTCAAGTATACACTTTATGAGGGTAAGACGTCGGGAAGTGCCTCAACATTTAGTGTCAGTGAGTGAGTCACGACAGAGCTTTATAATATATAAACTAAGAGACATCCCTGCACATTTCGCGTGCCAACTCCGTCAATCACTATGTTTGTGAAGGAAGGTCAGACTGCGGCCTCGCCTGGGAACTCTGTATGTAGCCTCTTTGTGGAACTCGGCTACGGCCTCGCCAAGTCCACTTTTTAGAACTCGGCCTATGGCTTCGCAGGGGAAAGTTCGGCCTGGGCCTCACCAAGGCACTCTGCTACAGTTCCATTAGTGGATCTCGGCATTTTGCCTAGTGAGGAAGATAGGCTTACGGCTTTGCCAGGGTTTTAAAGCAGTACAACTATGAATTTTGGTTTTTGGGACATGGCAAAAATATTTTAGAGCAAAGCTTTTGATTGTGTAAACCTTAAAAACCTCTTGGCAAAACTCGATTATTATGGGATCCAGGGTGTACTGTTGGAATTTTTACAAATCTTCCTTTAACAATCGCAAACAAAAAGCCAATTGACATAAAAACCACTTATTTTGAATCTAGATCAATTAAATTATTCATTTTAATTCTTAAAATATCAAAACTAATACAGGTGTCATAGTTAGAAAAATATATATATATATAAATATAAAGTGGGGTACGACTGTACCCCATGCGCCTATTGACTTATAAGTGATGGCGCGCCTACTGTAGGGTTAAGCTCTTAGGTATAACTCTAGATTATAAACTCTCTTGGTTTGGCCATATCGAAGAACTGTGCAAAAAACTCTCATGATTAATTTACGATATAAGACATCTTAGAGATAGTTTACCTGTTGAGTATCTGAGAAACCTATACTTTGCTTTGTTTCATAGTGTTATGGTTTATGGAATTGTTTACTCATTTGTTAATAAGAGTTTTACCACTACAAAAAAAGTAATAAGAATTATAACGTTTTCCGACTATCTTGAACACTTTACTCAAAAGAGAGAATTAAAAAAAAAAGAATACAGTTGTCAACCAATATGTTTTTGAATGTCTTGTCAAAACAAAAGAGGATCAACCTAATCTAATCCTTAATGCTTATGTACATCATCATGATATAAGAAATAGGTTTAGGATCCATAAAGAATTTAACAGATTAAGTTTTACAACAAAATCTTATAAAGAAGTGGGCATCAGTCTTTTCAATAAACTTTCACTAAATGCTTGTATTGTTTCAGTCTGTAGTTTTAAGTAATCGGTCATGGTTGTTAGAAAATCTCTCTTATGATATTACTAAATTATTAGAATATGATTCGGTTAATATTAGATTTAATTAGTTTAATTATCTTGACTGTGAATTGAAACATATTTGTGGTATTAGCCTACTTGGCGAGATCTATTACTTGTAAGCTTCATGAACAATAAATCTGTCTATTGTCTATAATACAATTGTGAAAAGTTAATTTTTTTTAGTTTTTTTAAATACCTATAGAGGCTGGGAAATTCCATTTGATTTAGCCTGAAGAGAGGCCAACACTAGAAAAAACTTGCTTGTATTTTAAAGGGAGTTGGAAGAGGTGAGTGGAAGTGAATTGGAGAATAATGTTTTGTCATATTATGATACTGACAGTTTTTATCCTTCATCAGATGAATCGTCTGAGGATGGCTCTGACGATTCACCAAACATTCAAAGAAAATGAAAACTAGTGTCAAGTGATAAAAGCACTTTTGAATAGTAGTAAAATGAAAATACTACTATTCGTTAGTTTACCCAAGCAACAATGTTCAGTCACCTCTTCTATTTTGGCTCCTTTCAACAGGCTTTTCAGATACCTCAGTCAACTGATATGGGAAATGACCAGCAAGGGACGTCAACTAATCTTGGTAATGTGTCTCAAACTTTAACTCCATCACCTAGAAAAATTAGTGTTATAAAAGGTAAAAATGGCTATCCTTGGACAGAGCAGCTCAGGACCACATCATAGAGAGCGCCGAAAAGAAATGTTGTACATATTTCCAGCCAGCCCAAGGGTAGAGTATCCTATGTTCAAACTCCTTTGGATCATTTCTTAGTAATAGTGAAATAACTATAAAACAAGAAAGGTACCAAGAGTTGACTGTAACACAAAATAAAAAATACTTCTGAGATTAAAGCCTTTTTACGATTATTAATTTATTCTGCTGTTCGAAAAGACAACCATCTCAATACCAAAGAATTGTTCAATGCTTCATGAAGTAGCAATGTTTACCAAGCTGTATTTAGTATCAAAAGATTTCAGATTCTTTTGGAAACAATTAGGTTTGATGACAAGCATATCTATACAGAGAGGAGAGAACATGACAAGTTAGCTACAATCAAGGAAATTTGGACTGATTTAATGAAAAAATATACAAAAAATTATGAACCAGGCACTCACCTAACCATAGATGAACAACTGTTGCTTTTCTGTGGGCGCTGCCCTCTCAAAATGTATATGCCTAAAAAGCCGTAAAAATACAGGATCAAAATAGTGATGATTTGTGATGTGGCCTTGAAGTATATTATCAGTGCTGAAATTTACTAGGATAAAGGATCTACTCCAAGAAACATACCAGCAGGTCAACATTATGAAACTGAACTCACAAAATCATGGCACTAACCAAAACTTAACGATAGATCAGTCAGTGGTTTACTTCGATACCAACCTATAATCTATTACTTAAAAATGATTCAGTTTAACAGCTCCAGACAATTAGCAAGGATAAACCAGAGCTACCAGCAAGCATGGCCAATCTAAAAGGCAAAAAAATTAGACGTAAAATTTTTGTTTGATAAAAAATTACCTTGGTCTCTCAAAAAGTAAAAAATAACAAAGTGGTTTGTGTAGTATCTAAAGGAAACATCCGTTGAACCCTCTAGAAAACAGACAATGGTATAGCACTACAACGAAACCAAGGGAGGTGTAGATGTTTTTGATTACGTACGCAGCACAATAAGCTGTTCAAGAAAAACTAAACAATGTCCTTTGTGTTTTTTAATGGAATTATAAAAAAGACAAGCATAAATTCTTGGATTGTGTACAAAGAAGTACAGGCAAAACAAATTGGAAGATCTGTATCAAGAAAATGCTTCATGTACATACTTTACAAACAACTAACAATACTGTGACTGGAAGAGCGAATGAAATGCAGTTCACTTCAAAGGCCAGTGAAACAACTAATTTTGCAAGTGTTAGGAAGAGAAGACACTTCAGTAGCAGCCCAAAGACAATAAAACAGAAGAACTGTGTGTAAAATATGTCTAGCAGCTAAAAGACGAATGATGACCAGTCACTGCATGGTTTGTAATAAAAGATTTTGTGGAGATCACAGGGTCAGGTTTGTGTTTACTGCAGTAAGTGGATGGAGTAAGTTATATAATCTTTGCAAGTATTATATCTTACTATTGTGAACTTTGTCTAATAACATTTGTATACTCTCTTTATATATTACATGAAACCACATTTTTAATTTTATTAAAAATAACTTTTTAAAAATTTTCAATATATATATATACTTTTGGCTAGCAAAATGAAGTATATTGTGTTAACATATTGACTACTGTCAATGCAGAAATTATGTGCACCCGAGTTTGAAGGTTGTTTTCTACAAAACTAAGAGGCCTATAAAAACTCCAATCATACCATTGTTTTCCTTGTTTAATTGTGCATTATAACATATGAATTTCACAATTTTATTATATGTTCTAATAATTATTATCTTAGTTGGAACAAACAGATTACTTGAATTTTAACTAGTAATTTCACTGTCTATCAAATTTACACAGTTATTACTCAAAAACCCGTTCTTGTAGCGCTGTTATATTTTAATACATGGTTGATAAGAATGTTTCCTAAAAGTTTTATGAATTTTATATTTTCAACACAACATTTCTTATCAATTACCTGAAACATTGCTTTCTTGGCTTCTAGAGGTTGTAAAATGAATTATTTGGTCTTGTTGTAATTTTTATTACATATATAGTTACGATACATCATTTTCATACGTGTAAATAAATGCAGTGATTTTATATTGATTTAAGATCACTCCATTTCTTGATTTATATAGAGAAACTAGCTGAACCCACCTGCTTCGCCCATCATAATATTGAGTTTGAAGACTTGCAATCAAAATATAAGTAAAAATTCCAACAATTCAAGAACATTAAAAAATGACAGAGTAAATCAAACTAAATACTTTGTTTTTGAAAAATAATTATTTAATATACCTTACAATTTAGAACATCTGATGTTATGAATAATTTACTAATTTACTCAATTATTTTTCATTTTAAAAGTTTATCCAGATAAATCAAACAATTAATATATCTCCATAAGAATGCCATGGACATTTTGGAGGCCAGTGGGACAGAGTCTTGAGGTCGGAGAAGAAAATCCTTTCTTAGTGAGTCTCTAGAGGCCAAGACAAAACCATGTAAAAAATTTCAAGTTAATTGGACGTTTAGTTTTGGAGAAATAGTGATGAGTGGTAAATGGCTTATATATATAACTGTAGTTGACTCTGAATCATTGAAATATCAGGTTTCTCGCCACATTTAGCCATGTCCTGTGAACTGGATATGCATTTGGTTAAATTAAATTGTAAATTTTCCGATTAAAATCAGTTTGTTCTCTTACATAAAAAAGTTTCAAAGTCTAGAGAAATCTGTAATTCTACTTTTAGAGGGCACAAAGTACTATATTTGACTCTGAATCAATAAAATATTGTGTTTCTCGCCATGTTTAGCCAAGTCCTATGATCTGACTATGAATGCTTTAAAACTAAATTGTTAATTTTCCGATTGAAAATAGTTTGTTCTCCTAGGTAACAAAGTTTCATAGTCTAAAAAAATCTGTAAGTCTACTTTTAAAGGGCGCAAAGTACGGTAATTGACTTTGAATCAGTGAAATATCGTGTTTCTAGCCATGTTTAGCTGTGTCCTATGACATGGCTATATTGTTCAGGTTAAATTGTATATTTTCCATTAATTAAAGTATGTTCTCCTAGATAACAAAGTTTCACAGTCTAGAAAATTCTGTCTACTCTTAGACAGAAATTCTTGTAAGTTTTGATGTAGTTAACTTGTTCACTAATATTCCGGTAAAAGAAACTCTAAGAATAATCGAAAACAGGCTTAACCAAGACACTAAACTTTCAGAACGTACCAAACTGCCTATTCACGTAATAATGGAACTTTTACAGCTTTGCACTGAATGTTATCACTTTGAAATAGATGGTCAAATATACCGCCAGGATGATGGATGGCAATGGGTTCCCCACTATCACCTATTTTCGCCAATATCTACATGGAAGAGTTTGAGGAACAAGCAATTGCTTCCTCAAATCTCAAACCTAAGGTTTGGCTTAGGTACGTGGACGACACATTTGTCTGCTGGAGTCACGGTGAACCTAATTTAGAAGAATTTTTAAAACACTTGAACAAGGTTTCACCCACCATTAAATTCACCATGGAAAAAGAAATAAACAATAAATTATCATTTTTGGATGTAAATCTAGAAAAACAAAACATGGCCTAAAAACATCAGTCTACAGAAAACAAACTCACACAGGCAAATACCTCAATTTCAATTCTAACCACCCACAAACTGTTAAAGAAGGAGTAGCCTTCTCTCTCTTTGATAGGGCCCGAGCCATATGCTCAGACAAAACTAAACTAGACAATGAACTAAACAATGTTTCCAAAGATCTAATAAACAATGGCTACCCTCAGTCTCATAAACAAATGCAAACAAATAAGAAAACGCAAACAAACACCCACTGACACAGAAAAGCCGAAAGCATTCATGTCCATTCCATATACGCCTAACCTTTCAGAAAAAATCAGACGCATAGCTAGGAAATACAAAATCAGAACATCATTCAACACACAAAACACATTAAGACAGTCTTTAACTAAAACTAAACCAAAGAATGAGGAGCAATCCTCCAAAAATGTAGTTTATTGCATTACTTGTGAATGCAATGAAAAATACATAGGGGAAACAAAGAGACCACTGGAAGTTAGGCTAAAAGAACACAAAAATAACATTAAAAAAGGATCACTACACATTCTAAATTAGCTGAACATGCCTGGAACAATGAGCACAGATTTAACTGGGATAACACTAAAATACTTTACAGGGAACCACATTTTTTTTAAACGTAAATTCATCGAAGGTGCCTTTATGAAACTAAATAATGAACAAGTAATCAGTCAAAGTAGCATAGAAGTTAGACCCATGTGGGTTCCTTTACTTAAAAACACACTTGATAAAAAGTTCAATACACTCATGACATCATCTAACCAGAATCCTACACCACCTGCACCTATAACAATTAAACACCCCATGAGTCTCCGTCCCCGTACCTGAGTCACCGCATTTTTGGCGATCTCGGAGCGTACGTCCCTGACTTTGTCAGTCTGTGTATGGTTGTTGTGAAGTGTAGTGTGTATGTTTGTCTAGTCCCCGTGTTTTATCACCTTGGAGGGAACTTCGTAGACACTGCATTTGGATTGTATCATCCTCACTTCGTACCTGGGACGTCTGGACGCCATCGTCACTGCGGGTCGTAAGACTTCATCATTTTTGTAATATTTGATTATGGTATTGTTTTATTCCTAATAATTGATGTATTTTCAGGTTAAAATGTAATTTTAATAGTAGTCTCAGTCCTTCCGAGTCATATATATATATATAATTTTTTGTGCGTGTTGAATTTATTTTAAATTAATTGTGTTTTTCAGGAACTATATATTTATGATTAGTTAATGTAACCTTATTTAAGTCTGATTTGAATATTAATTTTATTGTGTTTTACATTTTTCGTTGATATCGTGACCTTGACAGCGCCTAATTGGCTATATTAATTTAACCCTGTTAATATTTTTATATTTAGTAGAAGTTCATTTTCTTGTACTCCATTCTAGGATCTAGGTTAAAATGTAGATAATTATTAAAGTAGACAAGTTTATTAGTTTAAGAACGTAGTTTTATAACATGTTTATGTAGATGTAATTTAGTTTTTAGCACTTGAAAAAGGTTTGGGTTTTACCAAATCGAAACGTCGTGATTGTTATTTTTCACGTAATGATGGCAAATGTCCAACTACCTTTGTCTCCGTCATACTCTTAGAGGCCATAAATTAACCAATTTGATATACACACACACACATTGAAAATCTAGCTCTACCTAAGGATGAAGGAGGTGAGAAAGAGCAAAAAGTCATAATGCCAAAGTTGTAGATCGTCTCAAATCAGGCGCAGAAAATTGTGTTAGTTTTGCTGTAAAACCGTTTTTGTTAAGTTTGGCACTTTTCTACATTATATATCTTGGTAAATAATAAAGTCCACAAAACCAAATTTTTGCAGGTTGTTCCTCTGTTCTAGTACTAAAACTGGGATAAAATTAAAATATTTATTGTCATGCCCAAAAAAGATATTAATCCTTGAATACATTTAAAATATTTATTGTCATGCCCAAAAAAGATATTAATCCTTGAACTTTGAAAAATTAGAAAATTTCATGATTTCAAAACTTTTTTCTAAAAAACCATGCTTGTCCACAATTTGAAACTTTGTGAGTTTGAAGTACCTCGATATACCCATCACATAAAAAAATTACAAAAAATTAACTGTTGCCTTCCTGAAAAAATGATTGTATGAAAATTGATTTTTGAACAAAATCCATGATAAACTTTGGAGATATATTTGGACCCTTATACTTAAGTTTAAGGACATACCTGTAAGGATTTTAATTAAAGTTCAGACTCTTCTTAAGAGATTGGGTTTTGTTTGAGTGTTCTAGGATGAATAGAAGTGGAGATATTTGCTTCTCCGCAAAGTTCGTAATTCACTTAAAAGAGGTGTTTTGCCGAAGCCAAAATGGCTGCCATCGGTAAAATAAAAATGCTAAAAATTAAATAACATACTTTTTGTACTTCTGATGAGTGGTTCTTTTAGGTATAAAAATATGAAAAATAATAAAAATGTTGCAGCAACCAATTAAATTATTTCTGGACCACTTCATATGGATTGACCCTACTGTATGTATGCTACGTTATGTGTATCCGCCTACGTGTATGTGCTTATGATAAATTAGCATTAGCAATTTGAATTGGCTATTACAAATGTTCGGAAAATATAAATTTTTAAAGCCACCAAGTTTCAAAGTTTGGTTAGGTTGGTTGGTATTTAATTCATGTCAAAGTTTTCTTGTAATGTTTCTTTTACTATAATTTTTAATTTTTCCTATATTGTTAATGCATACTTTTACAATTTTCCAAGTTCAAAGTTTGGTTAGGTTGGTTGGTATTTAATTCATGTCAAAGTTTTCTTGTAATGTTTCTTTTACTATAATTTTTCATTTTTCCTATATTGTTAATGCATACTTTTACAATTTTCCAAGTTCAAAGTTTGGTTAGGTTAGTATTTAATTCATGTCAAAGTTTTCTTGTAATGTTTCTTTTACTATAATTTTTCATTTTTCCCATATTGTTAATGCATACTTTTACAATTTTCCAAGTTCAAAGTTTGGTTAGGTTGGTTGGTATTTAATTCATGTCAAAGTTTTATTGTAATGTTTCTACAACTATCATTTTTGCTATTTTGTTTATCCATACCATTTTACAGTACAATATAATACAGTAAAAACTAGTTAAAATTTTGATACTTTTTTTGTTCCAACTAGGATAAAAAGTATAACAACTCGTAATTTAATTGTAACCCTAGATGGTGAATATTAGATGACCCCATTATGAACTGCCAACAGCAAAGTGCTTCTTTTCAGCGCTTTGCAAGCTTTTTTGTAAAAATACTAAATATGCTCCAAATGTCAATTTTATCATTTCGTTTTCCTTCTCATGAACTGTACTTTCACATACTACCATCAAAACTTACAAAAAAAGTAAATAATTGTTGTCTAGCAAATATTGACAAAATTAAAAAAATTTGTACGTTAATTATAACTTATAACCCTCCTTAGGAGCACTAAAAAATTTTATTTAAATAATTCCAAGATAGCCAAATTGTTTATTATTTTGTGCACTATAGTAATATGTTGTTAAATTTTATATAAACAACTATTTTTTTATTTTGGAATTGTTTGTTTACATAAAATGCAAAAAATAAAAAAAATGTGCAAAGTTACAGTATGATCATTGTAGGTAATCAAATAGTACATGAAAAAAACTGGAAAAATCAGCATTGAATAGAGAATAAAGAGCTGTCCAGGAAAAATATTTATATTGTACCCTAAAACATACTTTCATATTTTTTCTTTATGGAGAAAGTCTGCTCTACGTAGAATTTTAAACACGCAAAAAGGGATATTCAAAAAACGTTTTTGGTAAAACACCTAATTCACCTACAACTTTGTAATTGTTTTGGTGAATAGAGTACTTAATTCTCTGCAGACTTACATTTGGTATGCCTTATTACATCTTCTGGTTATTATTTAGTCATGCGACAAACATCGGCAATTTTACGCTGTCCAGACCCCCAGGCGGGAATTGAGCAGGAGTTTGTTGTTGCACATTTTCCTATGTTTATAAAATTGCATACAAAATTATTAAAAATCTGAAATGTATAGAACAGAACATTCTGCGTCGATTGGTACCAAGTTTGTCACGCTTGCTTTATGATAAACATATGTTTTAATGAGTTTTACAAAAGAGCACGCAACATGCCTACTTTCACGTATACGTTTGAAAATAGCATACTTAGTGCCAGGATTCGCGATCTAGAGTTAAAGTACATATATCATAACGTACAATTAAACGAGAAAAACAATGGTATGATTAGAATTGTCGTAGGCCTGTTAGGTCCTTAGAAAACAGCCTTCAAATTCGGGTGCACATAATTTGTGCGCCGACAGTAGGCCTACTGTAAAAGAGAACGTTACGGGAGTTTTTTTAAATGTCTATTTAAACAGTCTTTTAAAGCATTGAAGCAATATTTAATCAAATAAATAAGAGCTTCCATCTTAAAGAATGCATTGATCATTTTTATGTTGAATATGAAATTCATGGGGCCTCAAATATTTTCCAAGTTTATGTGGGGGGCTCCGGAGATAGGGCGCCTGAGGCATTTTGCCCCAGTGGCCCCCCCCCTCTCAGTAACCCTGATTTTGGAATACTCATCAGCGTTCTTGAGTTATAAGTGAAATAGTCCGCTTACGTCAAATGTGCAAAAAATTCATACAAAATTTAAAACATAATAAAATTCCAATTTGTAAAACTCTGTCTTATAGAAAAGACCTGAATAAAAAGAAAATATGCATGGTTTATTGGAAAAGCTGTATAGGCCTATTTGTTTTTTATAAATGTTTGAAATGTACGGTATGTTTAGAGGGATCAAAATTTACAAAAAGATTAACATTTTCAAACTGATAAAAAAATTCAAAGTATTTAAAATACCAAATTTAAAACATTCAAAATGTCACAAATTTAATGTATATATTTAGAATATATTAATATTTTGGTTGATGTAAGAATATTTATTTTGTGTACAGGGTCTTGGTATTCATTCCTAAAATGGTACCAATTTCAAAGTGTCACTTTTAGTCAGGAACAAAAGCATTATTTTGTAATGTGAGTACTGAGACAGTTTTTCAGATATTATAATCTAATAAAATGTACACAGATTATTATTATAATTTGTTACTTATTTTGTCATTATAACATTTTGTTATTTATTTTATTACAGTTATCTGGCATATTATATTATATTGTTGTTGGCTCCAGCTGTTTATATATTGTTATTTAGTATTAATTTATCTTTGTTGCACAATTTCTTTGTTCATTATTTATTGCTACATGCTAGTTATTGTTGTTACTGTTATCATTGTATTGTTTTGTTATGCTCTATACTTTATTGTTATTGTTTATATTTTGTGTTGATATAGCTGTTAATATTGTTTCTTATTTTTAATTTAGCCATCTTGTACCAATGTACTGTTTTAATTATTGTCAAAAGTAGTGTAAACCGTTGGAAATAAATAAATAAATTATAAAAATGTGTTTTCTTTATATTTTATAAAGAAAACATATCATAGAATCATATGAGACATTATGTAAAAATAAAATTGTTGAACTTTCATGTATAACATAAAATGAAAATGAAATAAGAAATGTTTTGTAATGTAACATTTAAAACAAACTGTTCTCTATAATACATACAATTTCACATACACTCAAATAATAAATTAAAACACAAAATAAAATAAAATACAGAATAATAAATTTTAAGTTTAGATGTAAACTTACTGTTTATAAAACCAAATGTCTACATGAACAACAAGTATAGGCAAAGAAAGAAGACGAAGGTTATGTCAGTCATAGGAACAAAATTGTACGTTCAAATCAATTCAAATATCTGGTCAACACAATACTGATCACCTATCGATACATATATATATATGTGTGTGTGTGTGTGTGTGTGTCCTTTTAGGTGAGAGCGCAGTATCTGATTTGATCACAAGATGAAACAATATGTACGATTTCGCGCCTGTGACTGACATAACCTTCGTCTTCTTTCGTTGCCTTTACTTGTTCATGTTGACGTTTGGTTTTATAAACAGTCAGTTTACATCTATAGTTCAGATTTATTATTCTGTATTTCATTTTATTTTGTGTTTTCATTTATTATATAGTGATAGTCAATGAAGTAACATATAGTGCCAGGCAACATGATAATTGTTCAGCAACTATTACAATTATCATGTTGCCATTATTATCATGTAATGTATAATAAAACATATATAACTAACAAACTACTAACTTAATCTGTTTTTAAAAATAGATTACATTGATTTTTTTAGACTAATTCATTAAAATACTAGGTCAGGAAAAGACCTTTATAAAAAAATTCACTACGTCTAAACCATTCGAGATAGGTAGCAAAAAACATACAAAGGCCAAGTTGTAGATGCCTTTCCTACCATTCCATAGGTGGAATTTGAATTACCATAGCATCAATTATAGGCCTACGTTACCGGTGAATTTTTGAAAAATGACCAAATTTTGCCATCTGATTAGCATTGTTAGCGATGCCAACGGAAAGATAAAGTTACCTTCTTGTTTTTTTTTTATAATGTAAATAACTTACTAATCGCTAGTAGATTTTTTTATAAAAATAGCAGCTATGGAATCTTCTCTTTTAAATGGTAAGATATAGGTAGTTTTGAGTATCAAATAATTCTTCAAGTCGCCTTTCTAACTTGAACCCATTCACGCACTATCGACTAATAACTGGTCAGTTGCCAGTTAGAGCACACGTTTTACTGACCAATAATTGGCCGGTTGCCGCTATTATGGCACCACTTACAGTTACAGTGACACAAATGGTTGTGCGGCTAGTCATCATGTTAAAGCCAAAAACAGTTGCCTAATAAAGTCAACGACACATAGCTGACATCAAAAAATTTAGCTCAAAATATTTTTAAAAATCCTTTACAGTGACTATTGTAGTTAGGGCTTACCAAACTGGACGACCAACTGCGGTTCAAAATCCTCCCAAAAACGTAGGCCTACAAAGTATAGTTATCAAGTTGCCTAATAGAACAAAAATTTAAGTTACCTTGTAGTCATATAGTTCTTTTAAGACTTTGAATTGAATTCTCTCCCCCCCCCCCCCTAAATGGTTAAAAACTATAAAATGGACAATCTCTACAGGGAAGTTTGAATTTTTGGGGAAAATTGACTATTACCCTCTGTGGCCCTTCAAAATTTGACCAATTTAAAGATTTTCTTGAAAAAAAGGAAAACGAATGAGAAGTATATAGAGTAAATTACAGTAAGCTTGCTAATCATAACATTCCAAGTCTAACAAAATATTTAGAGGCCTAGACTTTCGTTTCTGTACAAACTAATCACCTGTAAAATAAGTTTTCGCTGGAATTCTTTCATAGTTAATCGGCCGAAATCCGCCAGGCGGTGGCATTTCTTGCTTTCTTGTTGCAGAAGCCATTCTTCAATATTTCGTTATTGGACAATTAACTTATCATAAATGTAAGAGTGATTTTATCATTGAACCTCTAATGACTTTAAGAGCTCAGTCACTTCAATGTTCAATACAAAAAATGATCTTCTGAAACTGAACTGGCCAGTCAGTTGCAGTCAGATGTTTTCATTTTTTTTGTTCAGCTTAGAAAAGTGTTTATATTGTCTCAAAGTGCAGATTGTCTTCTATAATAATGTATCGATGATGCAAAGTTGGCACTCACGTCTCCTTTTCACATCCATCATATAATTGTATGGGATTAAGTGGGAAATATGTGTTTTTACCAAAACACATATTTAATTCTTAATTCTTAAAATACTTAATTCTTACTTAATTCTTAAAGCTTAATTCACATACTTAATTCTTAAAGCTCTTTTCTTGTCGGATTTATGATTTAATGTTATAGATGAAACAAACACTCCAGTAAATAGTTTTCTTAGGCCTTTCGGCAATAAAGTGTGTCTGAAGGTGGTAGCTTTGTTACCGAAAGGCCTACCAAAACTAAAAACTATTTATATTTGTTTATTGCTAGAAGACGCAATTTCTAACCATTATTTTGTATAATTGCATTAGAACAGCGGTTCTCAACCTTTTAGCACTGGCGCCCCCCCCTTGAACACTGAAGATAGCTCACGCCTCCCCTCCAGTCAATAATTGGTTGGTTCAACTTAGAACAGTGAAATTTTGAAACTGACGATGCGAACTCTACGTTAGCAAAAGCTGGGATGCAAAATGAAAATCCAGATATATTTAATACGAAAGTTTATTTGATGGTTTTGAAAGTTTTTGTTTTTTAACAAAATATATATTTTTTTAATTTTTTTTCGTTGTACCCTCACGCCTCCCCTGAAATTCTCTCACGCCCCCCCAGGGAGGCGCGCCCCCCAGGTTGAGAACCACTGCATTAGAAGACGATACCATAGACCTTCTATTATACCAATTACAAGGTCTATGACGATACGATTATCGGAAAAGGAAATGAGTATTTTATTTCAAAGAAATTAAAATGCTGAGATTAACCCTTTAGCTCTTCTGTCCACCATGCGTGGACAGAGCTATTTCCCATCCCACTAGGATTTACTTTCATAAAGTCTTCCGTTCAGCTTTCCTGTCCACGCCCAGTGGACGACGTCATTGCCCTTGACAGGTCGAAATTTTACTGTTGTTTACGTTTGTAGCTCGAATTTAAATCCTTTTAAAAAACGGTGTCACATTTATCACGCAACTTTGTTCAAACATTGTTTAATGTGATAATGTTTTTATTGAAACTTCATTATGGTAATTGATGTCCTGACTACTCTTATTTATTTTTATTTTATTTATTTCTAACAACGGTACAAACTATTTTTACAAAGAAAAGACTAATAGTAGTTTATGACTAATAATACAAATTGTAACAGTTAATAATTTTAAGACAATACAACCAACATCACACTATAATATAAATATTAGAACAATAACATATATATATATATATATATATATATATATATATATATACATATATATAAAGTAACATCAACAAAAATAATGTAAAGTGAACAATAAGTAACAATAAATAAAAGAACATTATCAATCAAGAATAATAATTTAACACAGTATAAACAACAGTATATACTTAATTAACCCTTTCGGAGAAACCTTTTGTTTTTGTAAAAAAAATTATCCATACTAATTGAAATCTTCATGTTTTAAAAAGATTTTTCACTAAAAGACATTTTTTATGTGACGATACAGATCGTCCAGTATAGTGGACAAATCCTCCCAATGGAGGCGATCTTGAAATATTCGTATCTTTTTTATGTTTAAAGGCTAATAAAAATGAGGAAAACACATGTTTTTAGTTTATGTTCAATATTTATTAATTAGTTTAACATAATAATACTCACATATCTATAAAATATCAAAAGTCAACACAGTAAAATTGTGTTGTTTTACTTAACAAATTCATATAAAATACACTTTTGGAGAAAACTTAGTATAGTATTTTTTGAAGCAGTGCCTTTGTCATCCCTCACAACTGCCAGGCACTATTATACAGCTTAGTTTTGGTGAAAATTGTAGAAGCCAGTAAGAGTTGAAATAGTTGTCAAAATACAAATGAATATTGGGGACTGTGATCCTTTCAGCTAGATGCATTACAACAGCTAGACCCTGACCTTTTCTCTTGTGAACTGGATCAAGTTCAGTAGTATTGCCTGGATATATAACGAAATCGTACCCAAGACCGCTTTCACCACAGAGCATGAACATTTTCACAACCCATTTTGAAGGTTTGTTTCTTATGTATTGTTTGCAACTAAGCTAACCCTGAAACGGTACCATTTGCTCGTCTATACACAGGTTGGGCTCGATTTTAAACTGATTACAAGTCTGTTTGATAGCATTGTATAATGGCCGAACTTTCCATAAACATTATTACATATGAGACGCCGACACAACGTTGTTGGTATTTTAAGGCGAATAAACGATCAGTAATGCCAGGGGGGTCTGAGTATTGTCACAAAAAGGATACATTGCCGCAGCTTTTGGAAGCGTTTTCTTGACATAATGTCACGTATTAAGAGAATAGCAACTTTAGGTTCCTAATATAACCTAACACGAGGGTAGCTCAGATTCCCCATTAGAATGTGAATGCCTGTAAACGTCATCTTGATTTTATCGAAATTTGTTGGTGGATAATGTGGTACGTTTTGCTGTTCAGCATACAGATTAGTAAAATTAGCTATGTCCATCTAAAAAGCATAGTTGAAGTAGCACTCAAAATACTTAAAAGGGCTCTTGATCTCAAGTAAAATTGCATTTGGTGGCTCGTAAAATTGTTCACTCAACGTTTCAAAAGCATCAATACAACGCCACTTTACTTCCTTTTTAGGTGTCAAACCTTTGGCAATAAAATACTGGTTTACCTATTCATCCAATGTATTGCATGTAGGAATACCATTCGTTTCTGATTCATCTTCTTCATTGATGTGTTCCTCCACAAAAAGTCCATAGCTACATCAAACAAACCATCCATCGGGTCTGGCTGGTTATTCTGTCCATCGCTTACACCAATTGAGGAATTGTAACCAGGAACTACCACCCATGACGGGGTCTTCATCTGTGGCCATATCTCCACATAGTTCATCTTGAACTGCGGCTTCAGTAAATAATCATTGAATTGTAGTAATAGGCTATAAATTAAAACAAATAGTTAACATTTGAAATTTCCTAATAGCCTACTGAGTAAATAGTCTAGGCCTTTTCTAGCCCAAATAATTTTTAGCATAAATAGAATGCTATAAAATCGTAGAAACACAATAGAAGTTATGGTTATTAGTTTTGTTTATTATAAAGTCAAAGTTATAAGGCTTCTGAGTTTTCAATAAAATATTCTTACCTTCAGCTGCCCAGTTAATTTTCGTCGAAATCATCTTCCAGGTCTTCAATTTCTGATAAATATCCATCATTTATTAGATTTAAAACTTCACAACGTCAATAAGACACTCGTAAAACTCAAAACATGTTGTTAAATGCAAGTTAACAGTGAGAAGTGTTTAAATTCTGTTTTAGGTTAGCGTAAAGAAAACCGACAAGAAAAATCAGTTAAATACCGTAGAGAGAATTTGTCCACTAAACTGCACAGTACATTGAAGGACTATGACATTTATTATTGCAAATAAGATGTAACCATATTATTTTTTAAAGTCTCTCACGCCTTTACAAAGAGCACAATATTTTTTTGGACGCCAAAATATTCATTTAAAATCATTTTCGTGCTTTGAAAGTTGCCATGTCATGATTGTCAGCTGGAAGGCATGTAGCCGACAAAAAAATATTTTTGAATAATTGCAAAACTAGCCGACAGAGAGAAACACTTCTCAGAGCAGTACAGTGGTGCTGTGTGTGTGGTTTAATGTGCATTACAACAGAATACAATTTTCGGAATTTTCCCATCGGTTCCTCGGTAAAAGATACAAGTGTGCCAAATTTCAAGTTTCTAGCTTATTTGGAACTGGGTTAGAATTTGTACTCGCTTCGTTCGTTGTGGGCTTCGCCCCCAAACCCCCTTGCGCCCCAAACCAAGTTGATCACAGGGGTTTCCCAACAGGATCACAGGAGCTACGCAAGTTGGTCATGGGGGTCTGCCAATGTTGATCACAGAGTCTAACCAAGGTCATCACCGGGGGTTGCGTAAGTCGATGACTGTGTGCCACCGAAGTTGATCATAGTAGCAAGTAAACGGAGAGGTCAACGTAAATAGCGTACAAGGTTTTAAGTATCCAGCCTATTTTAATCATGCTGAAATAGGTGGTTACAGGGCCGCATTTAGTATTTTGGCGCCCCTAGGCCAAATAATTTGTTCCACACCCTAGTCTGGTTAAAGTTACTTTCCTAAAAGCCTTTACTTAAAAAAATATGTATCACACCTATTTATTAATTAATTAAACACCACTCCACGATGTAATTTTTTATCATTGCAAGTTTTTTTGGGGGAATTAACTTGGTTCTGGGCTTAACAAAATACCGTTAATTTATTAAACAAAATATTGGTTGTTGTTCCATTTAGTCATTTGTGTAAATAATTAAAAAAACACAACTGTACGAGGGGGCTACCTAAGTAAGATCACGGAGCGTAAGTCAAGTTGACTATGGGAGCTACCCAAGATGATGACGGGTGATTACCCCCAAGTTGATCCAGGGGCTCACAACATGATCACCGGTGGGGGGTCTACCCAAGATGATCATATATGGTTAGCTGGTAAACGTAAATAGTGTGCAGGGTTCTAAGTTTCCAGGTGGTTATAATCATACTTAAATGGGAGGATATATTCAAAGAATCACATTTTTTTACATAAAGCTCAACTTAACAACTTTTTGTGAGGAAACTGTCGTAAATATAGCATAGAAATACATAAACATTCTTGTAGTAAACGTTATTGTGAATTAAATAATGTCATTTAATGTCTTCTAAACGATATATTGCAACTACAGAAAAACAAATACATCAACAGTACACGAAAGATAGCATTTTCATATAAATATTTTGAAGTTTTGTTTGTTTTGAAAGATGAAATATCAAATATAAAAACAGTAAAATAGTCTGTAAGGTTTATACTTTCCAACTTATTTTATTGTTGGAAAACGCTTTAAATTACGTGTTTTTGACAGATCTCAACTTTACCGACTCTTTGTAAGGAAACGGTAGAATATACCACAAAAAGTATATTAAAATTTTTGTACACAATTTAATTGTCAGTATAAATATTTCATTTGATGATATCTTAACTAAATATTACAGCTTCAGTAAAACAAAAACCTCAGTTGTGCAAACGGGTAAGCGCTTTCTCGTCAGTCATTTTGAATGTTGTCTAGGTTATGAAATTGCCAAATAAAATTGTATATAAATTTTGATAACAGATAAATGAAGTTAAATATTATGTAGGGTTTTAAGTTTATGGCTTGTTTTAAATCATATTTAAAATGGGAGGAACTATTTTTAAAAAAATCACATGTTTTCGACAAAACTCAACTTTACCGACTTTTTTTGAGGATACTATAGTTTGCACCATAAAATGTAAATGACATTTTTTGTACATAATTTAATTTTCAATCTGAATATTTCGTTAGATTAAATCTAACTTAAATATTACAGCGTCAGTATAACAACAACCTTAACTCTCCAAAAAGGTCAGCAGTTTCACGTCAGCCATTTTGAATTTTTTACAGTTTATTAAAAGTGACAAATCCAATTTTAAAGCAGTTTTGGTAACAAAGTAGTTAATCTAAACTGTGTGTATGGTTTTAAGTTCTTAAATTATCGTTGTACGGTAATACAATACGAAAAACCTAACAAAAATAGAATTATTTGAACAAAAAGTGAAATTCATTTTTTCCATAGTTAATATATATATATATGCTTCTCAACATAAACAGTAGGAAATTTATTACATATCTGAAGTATGTTGTCAGATTTGTTCTACAACCAACGGTTTGCGCACAACGAAGCCGTAAGTAAAACTCTGCACACAATTCAAAATTACCGTCCACCATTTTGATTTTTTTGGGGAGTTAAAAAAACCCCATTGAACTCAAAGACCTATTTAGACGTGGTATTGATAAAATAATGTTCAAAGAATTAATTCATTATGACTTTAAAAAATAATCATGATCTTTCAAAGCAGATCAATGACTACCTAAGTTGATCATCGATGACCTCAACACCTTCATAGTGGTTTCACAGAAGATCACGGGTGTCTAGCTAAGACGACCATGGTTGGTTATCTAAGTCAAGTATAGTTAGCTGCTAAAGTTGATCACGGGTATTTACCGATTTGTTTCCGGGGAGCCTACTTAATTGTATGATGGTCGACTACCCAAGTTGATTATGGGGGCTATAGAAGATGATCGCAGGAGTTACCTAAGTCGATCATAGTTGCTACTCAAACTAATCACAGTTGCTACCCTAGTTAATCACGGGGAACTATCCAAGTTGATCACGGAGATAATCCGTATTGATCACTGGGGGCATCAAGAAGGGCTGGAAAAATTGTACATGGAGGGTTTCCTAAGTTGAAAACGGCATTCTACACAAGATGATCAAGGGGAGGTACCCAAGCTAATGATGAGTGGCACCCAAAATGATCACAAGGGATACCCATGTTGATTAAGGGGAACCTAGGTAGATAACGGGTCATTACCGGTGATTACCCAAGTTGATAACAGGGGCTTTCCAACTTGATCACGGTGGGCTGTCAAGTTAATCACGAAGTCTACCTATGTTAATCTAATTTGTCACGGATGGCTACAAAAATTAATACCAGGGGCTTCACAAGTTGATCACAGGGGCTTCCCAACTTGATCATGGGGGCTACCAAGATGATCGCAGGGGCTAGCTATATTAATTACGGGTGGCTACTCAAGTTGTTCTCAGGGGCCTTCCCAAATTGATCACAGGGAGTTACCCAAGTGTATAATGATTAGCTGCCTGGGTTGATCACGGTTGGCCATCTAAGTTAATTACGGGGATACTCAAATTGATCACGGGAGCTAGCCAAGTTGATTAATAACCAGTATAGGTTTGAGCACCAATAGCTACACAAGATGATCACGATTGGCTACCCAAGCTGATTGCTACCCAACTGCAAACTGATCACAGATGCTACCCAGTTTAATCACCGGGGCCTACCCAAGTTGAACACGGGAGCTACGCTAGTTGATCACGGGGAGTTAACCAAGATTACCACGAGTGCTGCCCATAATAATCAAGGGTGGTATCAAAGTTGATAATGAAAGCTACCAAAGTTAATAATGGGTCGGGCGTAATCCAGCTTATCATGGATGCTACCCAAATTAATCACGTGGGCTACCCAATTCGATTAAGGGAAAGGGAGCTAACCATATAGATCACAAGAGACTACCCAAGTTTATCACGGATGGGGAGGGGTTACCCAAGATGATCATCATGGTCTACCTGAGTTGATCACTGAAGCTGTCCAAGCTGATCATGGCTGACTACCTAAGTTAATTACGGTAGGCAACAACAGTTGATCACGGGGACTACGAAAGATAATCACGGGTGGTTTTAACTTCATAACTTATTGTAATCTTGCTTAATACTGTAATATGTACTACAAAAATGTATCTGACACTTTTTTTATTGAATTTAATTATCGATTTTATATATCATTAGATGATATCTAAACTAAACTTTACAGCTTCAGTAAAACAAAAACTTCAACTGTGCAAACAGAAAAGCGTTTTCTCGTCAGGCATTTTGAGTATTTTCTGAGTTATGAAAAGTGCAAACTCTAAATTTATAGCAACTTTTTGTAATAAAAGAAAAGGTAAATAATGAATGAGTTTTTAAGGTCTAGCCACTTTTTGAAAGCTATTTCATTACCAATTTAAATATTTTATTAGATGTTATCCAAACTAAATATTACAGCTTCAGTAAAATAAAACTTCAACTCTGCAAACAGGTCGGCGTTTTCACGTCAGCCATTTTTATTTTTTCTAGGTTATGAAAAGTTACAAATCAAATTTTATAGGAGTTTTCGTAACAAAGTAGCAAAGGTAGACAGAGTGTAAGGTTTTAAGTTCTTACAATATCTTACGAAAAACCTAACAAAAATATAATTTATTAACGAAAATAGTAATTTAACGAATTTTTTCATAGTTTTTATCAAAAATACAAAAAAGATTGCTCATTAACAAAGTTGTAGGAAATTTAATTACAAATCTGCAACATGCTGTCAGATTTGATCTATTCCCAACGGTTAAGCCAAAATTAAGCCGTAAGTAAAACTCTGCAAACAGGTAAAAAAGCCCATCCGCCAATTTGATTATTTAGGGGGGTTAAAAACTAAATTTTTTTATTTTTCGGAATTTTATCATTGGCTACTTAGTAAAACCCACAAGTGTGCCAAATTTCAAGTTTCGAGCTTATCTGGAAGTGGATCAGAATTTGTTTACGTCAGGCTACCCAAGATAGTTAAATTGAGGGGGCTACCTAAGTTGATCACGGGGTGCTAGTCAAGTTGACCATGGGGCTACCCAAGATGATAACGGATGATTACCCCCAAGTTGATCACAGGGGGCCTCTAACATGATCACCTGGGAGGGGGGTCTACCCAAGATGATCATAAGTAGTTAGCTGGTCAATAGAGTGGTAAATGTAAATTGTGTGCAAGGTTTTTAAGTTTCCAACTTGTTTTAATCAGACTTAAATGGGAGGATATATTCAAAATATCACATTTTTATACAAAAAGCTCAACTTAACCAACTTTATGTGAGAAAAATGTTGCATATACAGCATATGAATACATAAACATACTTGTAGTAAACGTTATTGTGAATTAAACAACGTCATTTAATGTCTTATAAACGAAATATTGCAACTATAGTAAACTTTATTACTATACAGGAATTGAGGACGATAAGGTACGTAACCTCTTAAAACAAATAACTCAACAATACACGAAAGACAGCATTTTCATAAAAATATTTTGAAGTTTTTGTTTGTTTTGAAAGGTAAAATGTCAAATATAAAAACAGTTGAATATTCTGTAAGGTTTATACTTTCCAACTTATTATATTCATACTTAAATGGGAGGAACTACTCTATGACGTGAATCTGAATACTTCGTTAGGTTCTAAATTTCTGTTGTTTCTACAGCGTCAGTATAACAACAACCTTAACTCTGCAAAAAGGTTAGCAATTTTACGTCAGCCATTTTGAATCTTTTCTAGGTTATGAAAAGTGAAAAACCAAATTTCAAAGTGGTTTTGGTAACAAAGTAGTAAATCTAAACTGTGTGTATGGTTTTGTTCTTAAATTATCGTAGAACGGTAATAAAATACGAAAAACCTAACAAAAATAGAATTATTTGAATAAAAGTGAAATTTAAAGATTTTTCCGTAGTTAATATAAAAAATACAAAAAAGTGACTTATTAACAAAATTGTAGGAAATTTAATGACAAATCTGGAATATGGTGACAGATTTGCTCTACAACTAATGGCTTGCCCACAATGAAGCCGCAAGTAAAACTCTGCACACAATCCAAAATTCCCGTCCGCCATTTTGATTTTTTGGGGGTTAAAAATTAAGAATTTTTAGTTTTCGCAATGTTCCCGTTGATTGCTTGGTAAAAGCCACAAATATGCCAAATTTCAAGTTTCTAGCTCATCTGGAAGTGGGTTTGAATTTGTATAAGTGAGTGAGTGAGTGAGTTACGAAATATTGCGGACGGGCAATATTATCTATTATAAAACTGACATTATCACTGCCATTAATGCTTACGGACACAACGTAAGAATGTTTCAAATGCTCGTAGTGCCAAAACAAAAACTCCCTCAGGTATGTTTTTTGTAGATTTAGAGCCAGCTAAAAATAACAAAGATATTTAAGATAGAGAATTTTTGTTAAATGATAAAGTCAGTTTGAGCCTCCTTACAAAAAAAAAAAAAAATATATATATATATATTGTTCAGTGCAGAAAGTGCCAAAGATAAACAAGTGGGAATTATATGTCATATTGTTGGTATCCCTTCCGGTGTGTTAAATATGGTTCAAACCATGAAACTAGTGCTTGTAAGTTTAAAGATGTCTCACTTAAGTGTGTGCTGTGTAATGGGGACCATTCCGCAAACTACAAAGGTTGTAATATCTACAAAAATTAGAAAAATAAAACTTTTCCACCTTTGAGACAAAAATCTCTTACCTCGCATACTACAAATGATATAATCAGTAAATCTGAGACACCATTACCTCCCAATACACATGAAAATAATCACGTGAATGAGTCAGTGATTATGCTCAAGCAACAAAAAATGGGCCAAATTCCTCCACAGGTAATCAATTACCAATCCTTATCCAGGTTATAAATTCTGTTTTTGAAAATTTTGAAACCCTCCTAACACAGCAAACTCAACAGGTTGGAACCCTCATTAGCTTGTCAACAACAGTTATTTCTAAATTAAAATGAATCATTTTCTCAGAATATCAGAATGGAATGCCAATGTCTTGATTAAACATAATCAAGAAATACAATTTATCAAGAAATACAATAATGCATATCAACTTACAAGCTAGATATACTATTAATATCTGAAATCCACTTCACTGATTTAATTTTTTTTTAAATTCCTAATTTTTCATTTTATAGTTCAAATAACCCTGATAACACTGCTCATAGTGGTTCTGCTATTTTGATACGAAACACTACTAAGCATTATGAACTTCCAAGTTACCAGTTTGACCACATTCAGGCTTCAAGTATTGTTCTAGAAGATTGGGCTGCTCCTCTGACAATATCTTCAGTATACTGCCCACCAAGACATAACATCACCAATGTGCAATTTAACGATTTCTTTAACGCCTTGGGCCCTTAGTTCATTTCTGGCGGATACTACAACACTAAGCATCAAATGTGGGGATTACGGCTTAACAATCCTAGAGGCCGACAGTTACTACAAAAAATTAATACTTTTAATATGGATGCTATTTCCTACATATATGGACAGGGGAACCTACATACTGGTCTAGTTACCCACACAAAATTCCAGATATCTTAGATTTTTTTATTACGATAGGTATTTGTAACAATTATTTAAAAATAGAGTCTTCCCTCGATCTACACTCAGACCATTCTCATATTTTTTTAACAATCAGTTCTTCCGTAATCAACAAAAAAACTCCTCCAACTCTTTGTAACAAATTCACTAATTGGAACATGTTTCGAAACATTTTTGATGAAATATCTAAGCTTAATATTTCATTGAAAACCTAGGAAAATATTGATGACGCAATTGAATCATTTAACGTATCTATACAGGAAGCGGCTTGGAAAGCAAGTCTTCCACAAAAGCCTACAAACAATTAATATAAATTATTCAGTAACTCTACGGAGGAAATTGGCAAAAAAAGCCATTTGCAAAGAATTTGGGAAAATTCAAGGAATCAATTCAATAAAAAAATCTAAACAGGGTCTCTCAACAACTAAAAATATTTATAAAATCTACAAAATACGAATGGTTTAACGATTTTTGTTCGTCACTTTCTCCTTTTGAAGACAGTGACTATTCGTTGTGGAAAGTCACTAAAGGCATGAAACGACCAAAGACTCATATACCTCCAATTATGAAACTGGATGGCACATGGGCCAAAACTAATAAAGAAAAGGCTGAGGTATTTGCTGAACATTTTCGGAATGTTTTCAAATTGCATCAAAATCCTTATATCGGAAATGACGACATTTTGGAATGCCTGAACTCTTCGACTCAATTTAACTTTCTAATAGATAGTTTTAAACCATCTGAAGTAAAAAACGTAATGAAATTAGTCTAAATAAAGCACCAGGATATGACTTGATAACAGGCAGAATTCTAAAGTAACTGGAAAGGGTTTCATTTTGCTAACAATGATCTTTAAAACGCAGTTTTAAGATTGGAGTACTACTCCTCTCAATGGAAAGTGGCGAACATAGTTTTAATACAAAAACCTGGCAAGCCTGCTCATAAAATTACATCATATCGGCCAATCAGCCTTCTTCCATTGATGTCTAAGGTTTTTGAAAAGCTTTTGCTTAAAAGAGTGAAGCTTGTGATTGATGATATTGACGCTATCCCACACCACCAGTTTGGTTTCCGTCAATGTCATTCAACCTTAGAACAGGCAGATAGTATTGTAAATATTATAATCCAGGGTTTAGAGACTGGAAAGTTCTGTTCGGCAGCATTTCTTGACACAAGTCAAGCTTTTGACAAAGTGTGGCATCAGGGCCTTCTTTTCAAGATAAAAATCTTCATTCTCACATTCTTACTAAAACCTACTCGTTTTATCTGGAAAATAGGTTCTTTTAAATTAAGTATCAGGATGAATACTTGGTAAGAATTGAATCAGGAGTGCCTCAAGGAAGTCTGCTTGGGCCCTTATTATACGTTATTCATAGCCGATCTTCCAGCGAGCCCAGGAGTGACGGTCGCAACATTAGCTGACGACACAGCTTTCCTCGTCTGCCATGAAGATCTAGTTGTTGCATCTCAAATTTTGCATTTGTCGACACGAACTGTCCAATTGGCTCAATAAATGGAACATAAAAGTTAATCAAACCAAGTCATCACATCTCACTTGACACTAAAACCTCATACATGCCCCCCAGTCTCATTGGACAATGTTCCGTTGCCTCAAATTACAGAAGTCAAATATCTGGGAATGCACATAGATAGGAGATTGACATGGCGCTCGCACATATGGAAAAAAGGTTTCAGTTATACACCAAATATAGAAAATGGCATGGTTACTACACAGCAAATCAAAACTATCATTAGAAAATAAGCTTCTCCTCTATAAAACAGTTTTAAAACCCATATGAACTTATGAAATTTCACTGTAGGGATGTTCATTGAACAGCAACATAGATATCATCCAAAGATTGCAGTCAAAAACACTACAAATCATACTTCAATCACACTGGTACATTAATAACACAATCATCCATCCAGACTCAAACATTCCTTTTGTCAAGACCGAAATTACTAAATTTAGCAGTCGATATAAATCACCTCGCTCTGAATCTTTCTTACAATAGTAACGCTGTGTACAGACTGAGAAGAAAAAAGTATTAGATCTTCCAGTAAGATTTTTGTAATATACTCTATAATTTTGTGTAATTATTCGTAATGTAAATCAATGTTTATGTTAGCCACGTCATTGGACGTGTGTTAACCCTTGTTATATTATTTAACCTCATATTTACTTATTGTTCAACTATGAACAGATTGTAAATACAAATAAATGTTATGAAAAAAAAAACTAAAGATCCATATAAGATAATATGGTTTTCTTTTGCCCACACAAGGAGCCAAGAACTAGGAGTAATATATGATGATCACTGGCACTACCCGACACCCGTGGAAAGGAGAATTGTGTTGATGGCATGTTGTCTTTTATTTCAAAGCCAGTTGGCAAAATGGCTTTGTCCACACAGCCGACCTAAGATTACGCTTTTAAGAATCACTTTCTGAGTTTTAAGTCTTATAAAAGAATATTTAAAAAATGTTGCTAATGCTAATGAGTTTTAGAAAAAAATATTATTTCACCATGGCCCTTCCAAGCCTTCATTGACCAGCTAGACCGTTGTGTGGCGTTGATGTTTTTCCTCGCCGGCGGACTGTGGATTATTGTTTGTTTTGTTTTATTATGTTTTGAGGTTAGCGTTGTCTAAATAGTACCATTTGCGAGAATTTAATTCGGAAATATTGACATTTTAATTAGTTTGAGACTATTGACAATGCTAATTTAATATTAAATTAATATTAGGTGAAATTATATTTGAAGAGAAAAGTTAGATTATGTCTACATGAACAGTTGAGGAATTAGCTTGCATACTAGAGAAGATAAGGCTTTTTTAGTCATAAATCCTTAATAAATGAAGGTTCTTAAACCTCACTGGGTTTCTCATGATGGTAAGTTTGTTTAAGATAATGATAGTATGACTGTAATGTAGCCTGATTTCTGTGTAGTAGGACTAGGATTCCTCCCCGTTCAGCTAGGATTAGGATCTAGCCTAAATCAGCAATTTGTTAGTTTTTTTCTCATAACTCCCACAATTAATTTCAAAAATGTTAGCACAGGAAAAGTGCCAGTTCGGATAAGGTCATGTTATCTTTAGATTAGGTTGGCTATTTTTAGGTCAGGTTTGGTTTTGCAAGAAGTTTCATGGTCCAAATCAACATGGATTTTGAAGAAATCTCATCAGTCAGTCAATGAGATTTATTTCAGAAATCAGAGTTACAGGGTAAAGGTGGAAGTCCTTCCCTGCCAGTAGAGAGCATAACAGAGGAAGGAAAATAGAAAAGAAAGACTGCTATTTTGTCCCATTGTCATGTAAGAGGCTGTTGGAATCTTTTGAAAAGGAAGATTAATCTGAAAAGAGGTTTGTTGGCGAGATGGTTATGCCGGGAGAGAAAATGGTTATGAATAGAGAGAAGATGGTTATGAAAAGAGAAAAAATGGTTATGCCGGGGCCCCCTTAAATAGGTGATAAGAGGGTGGGTCTGTTGCATGAAACTGGTGACAGACGTCAGTCTCTTTACTCTCAAAATTCTTTTAAAATGTTGTGTACAATCAGTCAGTAGATTTTCTTGAACGAAACCAATTACTCTATCCAAAACAGTACTGCTTTTGAAGGGGCAAATTGACCAAGCTGGATCTGGTTAATTTAGTCTCAGAATGCATCAGGGCTATGGACAGTGGTGATTGTGCCATTGCCTGTTTCACTGACCTGTCTAAGGCCTTTTGATTATGTAGAGATGAGTACTATGATCCAAAAAATTAAGAAAATTGAAATCTCCAGGAAATCTTACGATTGCCTGAAATCATACCGGTGAGCCTATCACAGGTGACGGAAATTATGCCAAACAATCATGAACTTGGGGAAAATGGACTTAGTAAAATTCTCTGTAACCACAACATCTAACTGTCTTTTAGAACATCTAACGAAGATCATAATATTTTTTAGTTACAATACCCTAATATTGAAAAAAATGGAGAGTACTGAAGAATACAAAATCAACTGCAATGACTGTAGAAATACATACATTGGATAGTCAGGCTGAAAAAGGATACAAAGGACATTGCCATGCCCAGAACACAAAATCAAAAATCATCCTCTGCTCAGTACTTCATTGCCAAAAAACATAAAAAACTTGACGCCATACAAGATGAAATTTATAAATATTGCTAAGAGAAATGCCCAATTAGGATATTTCAAATAAAAAATTCATACTTCTATTCACATTAAATGTTTAATGTGATTCTAGGAAATGAGGAACAGTCCATATAAAATAATAATAAAACTAATAACATGACATCAAATAACAGACCTAGCCTCCTGTGTCCAATTTACTTAAATCATATTCTATAAACCTACCTTCAAAGTATGTCTTTATTTTTCATCATATATTTTGAACATCATTTATGTTATTTATAGATAGGCTGCTTAGAAAACGACCTACTGAACGCATTGGTGTGAGTGAGATGCACTGAGTGGTGGAAGTGAGACAGAGAAATACTCTTAATCCACTGTGTAATTCCATTTAAAAATTGTCATGGCATACACAAATATCTTTATTCAAAGGTAAAAGCTGCTGCCTTCTGCGTCGTAATAATAAGCATCACCTATCACGTCATAAGCTTCCACATGTTAATACGCCCATGGTGATTCCTTCTGAAGAGGTGTGGACAAATTGAACTATTGGAAATATAAAATTAGGATTGACACTATATCAGGCTGAGCTGAAGAGGAGAATGGAAGCTGGTGAAATTGATCCCATAATCAAGAATATACTTGGTATTCCTAATATAGTCAGACAGTGTTAAAAAACTAGTTCACTCTCGGATATCTCATCTTATGGTATATTACCAAAACGTGAATGGTCTTCCTACCAAATTAACCGATCTCTGTAAAGCTACATGCATCTGTGATATCTTGGTTTTCACAGAGGCAAATTTAAACTCTGAATTTTACAACTCCGAATTAGGTCTTGTTGATTTTAATGCATATCGCCATGACAGATCCTTAGTCTAGTACTAAAGCAAGTGGAGGAGGAGTCCTTGTGGCAACAAGGACACATTTGAGATATAATGTTATATATACTACTGTAGAGAATATTGAATGCATATTTTTGTCTGTTAAAGCACATAGGTCAGATTTACCTATACTGATTGGAGGGCCATCAGTATATCAATAAGTTAATTGATAGACGCAGCAGCCCACTATTACCTACTCCCGCTATTGTGATGCTGTGGATGAAGTTCATTCAGCTGGTATTGATTTTTGCCACACTTTGCTGCTAGGTGACTTTAACTTGCTGGACGCAGATTATATTCCTCCTGACCCTATGGCTTGCAAAGAGCTGCCTCGCATATTTTTGAAATGGCAAACGCTTATTACTTAACAAAGGGCCGCCAAGAGCCATGACGGCCCCGGGGCAAAACACTGGCAAGGGCCCCCCCTCCAACCCTTTGCACACCCAATACTGTTCTGATTAAAATTTTGCCATAGCGCCAAATTAAACAAATGTTGTTATATTTATTAAAAGTTATTTTAACTATAATAAATAGGTTATCTAAACACGACTTTGATTAATTTTTAATTTAAAAAGAAAGTAGGCATAAATCTTGAGGATAAGACAAAAACGTTAAAAACAGACTGGTACATTATTGTCGTTCACAACCTAATAGATTATCTTGTTTTTGCTTATTTCTTCATTTTACATCGTCATCATTTTATTTCATTAAACTTAATCAATAAGAACTAGGAGTATGCATTACATTTTTTCTTAACTAATTGGATATATAGTGTGGTTGGGGAAATGTAAATTGATTGAATCTTGTTGAACGAATAGTAATGTTTTATTACATTCAGCATAGCTAATATAGCAATACACTGAGTAAAAACACCTAAAACAGTAAAAACAGACTAATTTTTTAGTTACCAAGTAAAAAAGTCATAAAAATATTACCAGAATATAGTTAAAGCTTTTCCGACCTTTTTTGGCAATTATTTGAATTACAGAGTCAAAGCTAATGCTTCTAGCCAGTTTGGATTCAATTGATATCGGTCAACCTTTGCTGATCCATTGTGGACCCTAAAAAATTTTGTACCCTACTTAGGACACTGAAAGACCTTTCTGCTTGGGCAACAGAAACTGGAAGGCAGCAAAATATTCTTAATACTACACATACATTTGGGAAAAGATTTTCAATTTTTAACTTCACTAACTTATTTAGAAGTTCAAGGGGTTTGAGAGCTTCTTTTTTTTTTCAAATATCTTTGAACAAAAAGGCGAATAAATAAATCAACACCGATTATGAAATTACTGATAAATTGGCTATAAATTGATAATTTACCTTTCTGAAAAATGTAGGATAATTTAATGGTTTTCCCCATAATTTTAACCTATAACCCCATAATTTTATGTTTGAAGTCTGGTAACACTGCGCAGAAGCATAGCTGGCGGGGTGGGGCCCGCACGCAGGTGCTGGCTTGATGTGTTCCGACTTCAAATAGCTTAGCTTTTATATTTTAACGTTCAACTTGATCTGATAAACATGGAAAAAAATACTTACACTAGTTTCCTTTGAGAATATTATGGTCTGTATGGTCCTTCCACTTCCAGGCGACAACTTATACCCTTCCGACAGGTACATTGGCGTCAATAATCTTCCCAATGAAAACCGAGGATCGTATTAAATTCTCCTTTCGTCACATTCTTCACAGCATGATTTTATAACTGGTAGATCAACCACTACCAATCTTGCCCTGTATGAGAGCTTTAATATAGCAGCTTATGGAGATGGAAATCAGGTTGACACTGGTTATATTGATTTTCCAAAGCGGTTGATATTGTGAGTCATCTGCATCTTCTAGCCAAGCTTAATGTCTATAGTACCACTGGCAATCTTCTGTAATAGTTTCAATCATTTGACGAACCGAAGTTTTATGTAAGATTTTTAGGTACCACTTCAAGTCCATTTTATGCTACATCAGGTGTGCCTCAGGGTTCTCATTTGGGCCCATTCTTGTTTATTTTATTTCTAAATGACTTGGTAGATGTTATCAATGTCAGAAGCTTATTACTCGCTGATGATATTAAGGTTTTTTGCCCTATTTCATCCATTGAAGATTGTCATTTATTACAAAGTAACTTCAAGAGAATTGCAGAGTGGTGTTTACTCAATGGAATGAGACTTAATGCTGAGAAATATGCTCTCGTAACGTTTCACAGGAACTTCACACCATAGATATTTGATTACTCTCTATATAATCCTACACTGTGCCATAAGTCGTCTATTAAAGACCTTGGAGTTGAGCTGTATTCGGATCTAAGCTCTGAATTACACATAGACACAATCACCAGAATGACTGCTAAGAAAATCAGAAAAGCATATTTATAAAATTAAAATTATTTATCTCAACCTCAACAAATATAAACTTTTAATGATTTTTCCCATGCAGACTGTTTGGTGCCACAGTCAGCTGGTTCTGTACTAATGCAAGTCAGCTGTACCTATGCTATTGCCTCCAACTTTGCCTACTGTTTGG
Source organism: Stictocephala bisonia (assembly GCA_035578905.1). Lineage (NCBI taxonomy): Eukaryota > Metazoa > Arthropoda > Insecta > Hemiptera > Membracidae > Stictocephala > Stictocephala bisonia. The sequence continues at coordinate 598,097 of JAQJVL010000280.1, forward strand.
AAACTGTCCATAACAGCCAAAGCTATGTTGTATACGATATTGATGTGAAAATACTTGTTATGTCAAGTTAACCTGGTGATATGAAATATAAGCTAATTTTTGATATTTTGATGAGAGTTGTAAAGTTTTAAACCTCAAAATCAGAAAAGGTTTTTTATGGATCTATTTATAAATTGTATGAAAAAAATTTGTATGAAGTATTTATAAATCAACATTATTTATCTCAACCTCAAATATTAACTTTTAATGATTTTTCCTATGCAGACTGTTTGGTGCCACAGTCAGCTGGTTCTGTATTTATGAAAGTCAGCCGTACCCATGCTACTGCCTCCAACTTTGCCTACTGTTTGGAGACAGTCCTTAACAGCCTAAGCTATGTTGTATACAATATTTATATAAAAATACTTGTTTATTGTCTTCCAATGGCTTAGCTATTTAATTAAAAAGAACATTAAAAGTATAACATACATATTCTAGTTGTGTTATATAACATTGATAGAAAATATAAATAACAATGAAATCAGATGTAATAAATAAGTGTGACAATAGCTTCTTCAATATAGCTATAGAAGAAGCCTTACAAAATACAAAAAACCTCCAAGGAGGCATTAAACTAGGAGTAGACCTAAATATAATGGCATTTGCAGATGATGTTGTGATTTTAGCAGAAAACTCTAGAAACCTCTGGCTATTAGCTGAAAACTTTATTAAAGAATGTAAGAAAGTAGGATTAGAGCTTAATGAAGAAAAAACTAAAATTATTCACTTTGGTCGAAACGCTAACAATAGAGGTGTAAATTTCAACATTGCCAACTATTCAATAAATTGTGTGGAGAGCTTTAAATATTTAGGAGTTACCATTAATAGTTCAAATTCTGAATATTTAGAAATATAAAATAAACTAGCAAATGCCAATAAGAGCGTAGGGGCTTGTACAAAACTTTTATCATCCAAACTTTTATCAAGATGCTCAAAATTAAGATTATACAAGACCATTATACAGCCAGTTTTGTTGTATGGAAGTGAAACATGGGTCCTTTCCAAAAGAAATGAAATACGTTTGATAGTGTTTGAAATTAAAGTACTTCGAAAAATATTCGGCCCAGTCTATGACGAAGGAGTTTGGCGCATAAGAAAAAATAGAGAGCTACGTGCCCTATTCAAAAAGCCTGATATAATAGTGCTTATAAAAGCCAAAAGAATTAGTTGGTTAGGTCATGTACTTCGGAGACAGGAAGGCACAAGACTGAAGGAGGTTTGTGAAGCCGTACCTACAGGAAGACGTCCGTTAGGTAGGCCTAAATTAAGATGGTATGACCAAGTCAAGAAGGATGTGATCCAGTGCGGAGGAGCAATCCAGATGGTGGAGGATAGAGAAGAGTGGAGGAGGCTAATCTACGAGGCAAAAAATCAACTGAGATTTGTAACGCCCTAGCAGTAAGTAAGTAAGTATGACAATAGCAATGGAAATCGCTAAAATGGACACAATTCAGCTTATGACACAGAGCTTATGAGGGGGAAATTTTTATGTAGAGATCAGAGTGAGGATTCAAAAGATGCAGTTGTTGAAGAGAAAAAGTCAATGTGGTCATGAAGTGTGTTACCCAGATGCTGAACTCGTAACATGGGACTATTTGTGGCGTAGGAGGTAGTTACAGAGGGTTTTGCAAAGAGGGCTTTAGATCTTACGCTAGAAGGTACTCTGAAGTGAATTCTCTCCAGGAGATAAGGGCAGTCGGAAATTCCATTTACCAGCTTGTATAGGAACGCAAATCCTGATTGAAGCGCCTTGATTCTAGGGAAGGAAGATCCAAAAGTGAAAGAACATCTTGCACAGGTACTTCTCGATATTCAAATCCAAGTCTCACACCTACAAGTTTAAGAAACGTTGTTGGACCTTATCCATAATCTCTCTCAAAATAATTGGTCTTGCAGACTCTGTAAAGAAGGTCAAGAACCTGAAGAGCCTTGTTGCAAATCTTATTGAAGTGTGGTTCCCAACTCAGAGAGGTTGTTATGTCAAGTTAACCTGGTGATATAATATATAAGCTAATTCTTTGATATTTTGATGAGAATCGTAAAGTTTTAAACCTCAAAATCAGAAAAGCATATATATGAAAATATAAAATTAACATTATTTATCTCAACCTCAAACAAATATAAACTTATAATGATTTTTCTTTTGCAGACTGTTTGGTGCCACAGTCAGCTGGTTCTGTACTTATGAAAGTCAGCTTTACCCATGCTTATTGCCTCCAACTTTGCCTACTGTTTGGAGACAGTCCATAACAGCCAATGCTATGTTGCTTACGATATTGATATAAAAATACTTGTTATGTCAAGTTAACCTGGTGACATAAAAACTAGTTACTTTCTAGCTTATATACTAAATAATATTCAGGCCTTGAATTTTTTTCAGTACGATTGACTGTTGTTAAATTTAGTTGGAATGTCATAAAATTGACATTGTACAGGAATAATATGCATTCTATTTTATTTATTTATTTAGGCCTAATTGTTTTTTACAGATCTGCCCATATACTCAATTGATATCCATCCAGATGGGACCAGATTTGCAACAGGAGGACAAGGTGAATACCGTATGTTTAATATTTGTATTGCTTCAGCACAAATATTACTGCTAACATTCTAGCAGAGAAGTAGTTCTGTAACTAAAGCTTTACAGAACTAAGAATAGTCAAATTTATAATGTATATTATGCCTATATAATAATTTTATAACCAAATGAATTTTTGTGGTATTTAGACCTCAGCAACCAGCCTTTTATCATACTTTATCTAACATTTTAAAACCTATACTTAAATTAAAACTACTGTATTGGATTTGAAGTCAATGGGCTATAACATGTGAAGGCACATCTGGATTCTGGATTTTTATGTTTTGACTCAGAACTTTTCATTCTAGGGTATTCACCTTTTTCATTTAACAAACTGATTTAATGAGCAATACTATCAGTCAATTTTGTTAGTGAAATTTAAATAAAAAAAAGAAACCAATTACCAAAATAAAATAGTTTAATAGTATAACCAATTTTTGTCAAAGGCTTATTCAGCTAAAAAACTAGATCTAATAACCTTAAAATAAGGTATAAAAAAAAAAAAAAAAAAAAAAAAAAAAAAAAAAAAATCAGGAAGATGTTTAATTGTGTATTATACAGTAATAAGTAGTTGTCAGTTCAATGTAGCAAGTGCCTCATTGACCACTATTTTAGCCTGTGCAAAGTTATATCGAAAATTGTCCATATGTAAAGGGAGGTCCTTAAAGATCACTATTGTAGTCTGTTACAAGTTGATTTTACTGAGAAAAGAATAGTGATTTACAAAGTCTCACTGATAACTATTGTAGAAAGGCTTAATCTATTGTTAAGAATGGCTTGATAAAAGAAATGCTTCACTTATTACTATCATTTCCTGTCATAGTGATATAATTACGATTGGTTTGATGATATAGGAAATGACTCTTATCACTATTGTAAATATTCTGTTACAGAGTGGTATAATTTTAAGAATGAATTTTTATAAAGAAAGAATTTTATTCACTCAAAGAACCTTGTTGATTACTATGATGTTATCACTATGTGAAAGAAAACTTAAATAGTCACCGTCTAAGATCCGATATTCACAGCCATTACACAAGAAATAGCCATTCTCTCAATGTACCTATGACAAGATTGTCCCTTATTAAAAGTAGCTACTCATATTTAGGGTTTCAATTGTTTAATAAACTACCTCCACAGGCACTTGATGTGCCAGCAAACCGTTTTAAATATGTACTTTGCTCCTGGCTGAAAGGTAATCCATTGTACTCAGTAGAAGAATTTTTTAAAAGTAATTTAGAGAACTTAATTTTTAAAATTTTTTTCTACATAAAATAGATTTGGCAAAATGTTACTTAAACATGACCTCAATAATAACTAAATAACAGTTTTTGTATTTTAGAGTGTAATTTTAAAAATAATTTTATATGTTTATTTTTAGATTATGTACTTATCTGATTGTATTTATTGTATATACACGACTTTATTTCTGAATACCACCAAAATATGTATTATTGGTATATGTATGTAAAATTGACAATGTTGATTGCTCATTTGAGCTGAAAAACAATAAAAATATGATTTCATTTGATAGCTTGCTACAGTAGTATTAGTGTCATTTTGTGATGTGGGAAGTGCCTTACTGATCAGCATTATAGCCTTTCCTAGTGATATCATTGATATTGTCTTGATACGAGAAATGTTATACTGATTACTATGATATTTTGCTACATTAGTATTAGAATATCTTGATATTAATTGCCTCACTGATTGGAGAAGGAACTCCAGAGAGAAACTCCCTTACACCAGCTGTACTCACTCCACAATCTGCGACCCAGGGCCTGACCTCACAAAACAGGGCGGCTTCAAATCCAGCTGAAAAAAAACAGAAGAAGGAACAAGAAGGCAAACAACCTAAGTAGTGGAAAGTGGTCGCCTCTAGGAAGAAAAAGAGACAGCAGGTTGCTGAGGCCAAGCTTGAATAAGTAGAGCAGAAGTATTTTTCTAAACCTCAAAGATAGAAGGAGCAGCCTCCAAAAGCTCTCCTTCAAGACAGGGCCTTGAAAATCCTATGTTGAGACGCTTCGTTCAATCTGGGAGAAGGCCAATCCAGAAAAGACCGGCACGGAGATAAAAATGCTCCTCAGGTCTAGAATTGGTGATATTTTGGTTGAGCTGTCTCAGCTAGAAATACAAAGCAGGTGTCAGTGCAGAGCTTAAAGACATTTTTGGGATCTATTGCCATCATGTGCTATCTGGAGCCCAAAAGCCCACTAGAGATCAGGGATCTCGAAGAACTGACCACTGCCGAAGAGATCAAACAGGCAGTGAGAAAAGAGCTTGAACACGAGCCTGTCAACTCCCAATTTCTTTGTCTCTAAAGCCAGTTCCAGGAGTCTCAAGATGGTGATGACCACACTGGGAGTGACAGATCCTGATGAACTCCTCCAAAAGCAGCACGTCAAGATCGTTTGAGTTAATTGCCAGGTTCAACCTAGAACAGTCATCCCCAGATGTTCATTTAGTCACGTTGCAGGTACTTGTAAAAATTCTGACAGAAGTGAGCTCTGCTTCAAGTGAGATAAGCTACACCACAAGGCTAGCAACTGTACTGCTCCTGAGTCTTGTGTCCTCTGCACTGCAGCTGGTGCTAACCACGGTGATTTGAATCATAACATGGGTTCTAGTCGGTGCATTGGAGAAGACTAAACAACAAACTGTCAATCATGAATGTTAACATAACAAAGTTAATACTGAAGCTCCCAATTTGTTTATTTAAACATACGTAAATACAATGGCTATGACAACTATGTAATTTTTAGATTTTGTGTAGTTTTCTATTTCATTTGCTTATGATTTGAATAAAATTGATAGTATTAGTTAAGCTAAACATCTAATTGTTGTTATCAATGGAAATAAAATTGGCAATAATGAATTTAAAATTACACTGATTATGACATAATTGAAGGAAATAAATTCATGCATAACCTAAAAACTGTAGACCCCCATATCTGTTTGAAATGAAAAAATCTGTTTGAAAACTCCCATATAGTAAAAAAACTAAAATTCCTAAGAACATTGATTGTTTATTGAAAATATCACAGTTAATATACTTAAATGTATGTACATATAAAACACCAGAAGTTCCACAAGAAAAATAAAAAAATTCAAAAGTGAATAAAAAAAATCTAATTAGTTCTTGCACGTGTATAGAATGAAGAGCGAAAGTTTCATTGAAAGTGGTCTCTTGTGAGTGAAATTCTTTCACTCCAAACATCCGTCAAATGGATGTTCATAGTATGTCGCAAAAAGCCAATGTACAATTTTACGGATAACTGAAAAAAAGTTATTTAAAAATTGGAAATTGCCTTAATTCTTCATGTTAATACATGAAATTGATTAAAATAAGACAACCTTTCATTTTAATTGTCATTTAAGCCAGTACATTTAGCAGTGCACTTTATAACTGTATAAAATCATTAAAAATCATGCAGGAATTAAACCGAAAATTTCACTTTTAAATGTTTGTTACATAATTTGTAACTTTTTTATTAGTAGACTTTTTTATTGAAATTTAATTAGTTTGAAGCAGTTATTTAAAATTAAATTGTGTATTTTATCTGACCAAGTACTTTTTTTTTATGTATTAAATCAATTGTGAAGTCTAAAATTGCTAACATTTTGTATATTAAATACATATGACTGTGAAATTTCAAAATGTTAACGTTATTTGGCGTAAAATAATTTTTTTTATATATAACAATAAATGTTAGTTTTATAATATTTATAATAAAACTGCAAAACTGCTTAAATCTGCCTGGGATTTTTGGAACATTTTCTAAAAAACTTCTGGTTGTGAAAGGATTAAAGTTCTATCATAATCAAATTTGTAGTGTAAGCTTTTGAAGTTTGTAGTGTACACTATTATTGAGTCCTCAGTTGCCATAATAGTGTTTAAAACTCAGTCTCCAGTGGGTTAGTGTCATATTCAGCATCAATTATGTTTACCTTTCTTATAAAGGATAGTAGTAAAATAATTTTAAGTCTATTCATACATTTCTAAAGAGCGACATTATAGTGTAGAGAGAGATGATTCTCATATGAGTCGCTCTGGCCTGAGGATGCTAGCGTGGTTTTTTGTACTATGTGATGTTCATCTGTATTGAATTATAATTTTGAGTCTAGTTTTTAAAACTTGAATACCCACTAGTTTATGCAGTTACATCTTGCCTGGGTGGTGGCTAAGGCTTTGGACTGCTGTCTGCCCAACTGAGCTAATGGTAGGTACTTCACTCAATGAATAAAGTGTGTTCTCATAATAAACCTTTTGCCCTGATAATACTTACCAGTCCTTTAACACAATTTCTTCTTTAGATATGTAATTTCCTTATAATATATATTCAAGCATATTTTGTGTGAAGGAGAAGATTCGGGACGTGTGGTCATTTGGAACATGGCACCAGTGGCAGAAGAAGCTGTGGAGACAGATGAAAAAGTGCCAAAAATGTTGTGCCAATTGGATAATCACTTAGGTATGTAGTACATTATTTAGTTATTTTTTCTTGTCAATATTTAGTTTAACCCTTTGGCTGCCCTACACGATATATAGTTAATTTTTACTGAAAACTGCTTCACAACTAAATATAAAAAACTCTGCAATGAAATATCGTTGTTACATAATCAATTTGTAGCGCTGTAATTTTGTTATTATCTTTGTGATATTTGCTTTAATAGTAACACAATTAAATATACTTTCATTTCATATTAGTTTCAATACCTAATTGCATATGTTATTTTATACTATACATGTTTGAAAAATGTCAATCTGATTAGCTGACTGCTGTGGTGTCTGACGGCATACATGCTATTGTGAAGTAAACATTACGATTGTTTATTGTGTGATGTTTGTTTATTGTTTGTGCGAGTTGTTTTATTTATTGTTTCCTTCAACATGAGTGGACGTATATCACTAGTTAGTGACTGGTGAAATTGAAATCACGCACAGTGTGTGTTAGATGTGGACTTGAAATGCACCCAGATGCCTCATCTGCCATTTGTGCCAGTGAATTTGCAAAAGATACTTGTATATATAATGTAGGCTAAATATTTTTGAAATGTTCTATTTATTCTTAAAATATAATGATCTTAAATATTCCATAAAGACAAGAGCAAATAATGTTTATATAAACTGTATATTGTACATAATCTAGGATAATATACTTCGGCTAACAAAAAACCATGCAAGTGACAATTTGTTATATTTATCGTAATAAATTTTGTAAATTTAGTGCAATACACTTGAAATTTTCAGGATTTACTTTCTAAAACATTTTCTTGTATGATATCATAGAGAATTGCTTTGATATTTATATAAAATGAATTTTTTAGTGTAAAAATAAAAAAATTAAAGAAAAAATGTTTGTCTACATTTTAATAACAAAAGAATATTTGTCTAGAGTTATAATGAATATTTCTATACTGATACATATAGCTAATTCGATTTACTAATAAATAATAAAAAAAATCTTTCCAAAATATTAAAAATTACATAATATACTTATATTTGTAAATGTTTGCAAAATCAAGAATTTTAACTTGGCAGTTTTGAGTACACATATGCATAAAACATTGGAAGTTTTCAGAAAAATAAAAATGTTAACCCTGGCAGCCAAAGGGTTCATAGCTTTAGAGGTTTAAAAAACTTATTTTCTCCTAATAATTTTTAAAAATTTGTTAATTATGGTATTCCATATGTTTTTTGGCAGTACATACCTTGTGGGCTAAAATTTCCCTCTTAGAATTATGAAAAGTTTTGTCCCATCTGCTTACCTGGTTATTCTCCTAGAAAGATGAAATTAATGCAGTAAATTGTTTCAAGAGAAGAGCCCTGAGCCCGTGGTATTAGTATTCTTATTAATAGTCACTTCACACAATGAAGTAAAATTCAAAGAATACTTTAGACTAACTATGGAATTCAAAGACCATTTTTTTTATCTCTTATTGACCTGGTTCACGATCTTTCAAGCCAACCAATAATGTTAGAGAATCTAAATCTGCAGCAATTAAATTAGCTATAACCCTCAGATATGTATTATTTTATTTTTTTGAATAGAATTGTCTGTAAATTATTACTATGTCTACAAATCATAGATATAAATTCACAAAATTTTAGCTTTACAGTTTATATATATACAATCTCATTGTAACTAAAATGAAATTTAATGATTGTTTTTTGTTTCCGAAAAAAAAATTTTGCACTGAATATAACAATGTTATAATTAATTATGAATGGAGATCGAAATAGACAAATCAGGATCCAAGCAGGTTTATTTATTGTAATTGTTAGTCAGTATTGTAGAAGCAATGCATTGAATTGGTTATCGATAAAACAGAAAACAAAATGAGGAAAGATGGATGATATATACAGGGTGATTAAGTGTGGGATCTTTTAAACCTGCTTTTTCCTGTTTAAGATAAATATATATTTAGCAATTAAAAAAAAGCCATTTTCCAAAATGGCGGACAACTTAATTTTTTCTTATGGAACTATACATATATATTTTCTAATAGAAAATGTAATTTTTAGACTTTTTTTATTGTATGCATTTTTCTTTTAATATTAGCCGTTTCCTATTTATAAAGCTCAAATAGTTAAAACACAATTTTTTTTGTATTGCAAAATTGATATAACAAACATGTTTTAAGTGGCCTACACACGGGCCGAAACGACTGCCCTAGCCGACAAGTCGGCCCTAGCTATCGTGTCAGAGCTTTCCCTACACACGCTCCGACCACAAAGGCCGACCAAATCATCAGACCAGTCTAGAACAAGTGTTTTCCATAATTTCCAGTTTCTTTTTAACTATACACAGCATAGCCTCAGAAATCCATTTTTAATAAATATCTTATAATGCCTTGTAGCACTAATTTCTTCAGTCCCAGTTTGAGTAACCTTTATCTTCTAGATCCCACACACTGGATTTCATTCCACAACTCAATTTACTCTATTATCATAACTTTTTCTGTTTGGTTTGCACAAGACATTGTAAGAGAGAGAGTATTAAATCAATCGCTTCCAAAATCAAACAGAATGGTTTGGTTGGGGAAGTCGGCCCGACAGCGCTAAACATGTACCAACTTGTCAAGGTAGGGGAGTGGGGCGGTCAGATGGTTCACCCGACCTGACTGCCCTTAGGTTGGGTCCGACAGAAATCATGATCCAACCGCTCACACATGTCCCGACCATAAGGGCCGATCTGGTTGGCCCTTACGGTTGGGCCAACAAATCTGGACTAGTGTAGGGCCCTTTTCTGTAATATAAGGATGCAGGCTTAAATTCGTACATTTTAGCTGTTCTAAAGTGTGAATATCTTAGAAAAATAAACAAAATCAGCCCAAAACTATTTTTTAACAACCATGTTTTTACTACTAATTTTTAAAACTTTTGTTATTTCTTAGAAAACTTTTGTAGAAACATGGTTATTAAAAAATAGTAATTGTAACACAATATAATGTTGGATATTTAATTGCTCCATAAATAGATACAACATTATTGGAATTAAATGTTTGAAAGAAACCTTGCATAATACTGGTCTATCAGCTTTTCTTAAAAATTACAGCTGTTGCATTGTTGTCAGGTATTGTAGGTTAGGACAAACGTAATATATATAAGTTTGACAACAATGCAACAGCTGTTAATTATATGAACAGCTGACAGACCAGTATTATGCAAGGTTTTGGATAATATTGTTTGCAAGGACAACAAAAAAATTAAGTTGTCCGCTATTTTGGAAAATATTTTAAAATTGCTAAATGTGTATTTTACTTAATTATAAAAAAGTAGATGAAGTTCCCATTTACAGTTTGTTGTATCTCTGCAGGTTTAAAATATCCCAATGGTGGCATACTTAAAAAAATCACCCTGTATATGGTATGGTTAGTTTTCAGCTACCATTTATTAATTTTTAAAAGCTGTGATATATATTTGGATCAAGATCCAAAAGTCATTTTGGTATATGAATAAGAATAAAAATGTAAAGTGATCTGTCACAAAGCTAAGACCAATCCATCGAGCCATTTAAGTCCTTCCCCACTGACTCTTTTTATGCTGGCTAATCCCTTCATAAAAGAGCAAAGGGGGCACTCTGTATCTATGTAATCCACACTAACTAAGAAAAACTCCCCGCAATCACATGACTGATCTAGTGTCACCCGTATGCTCCATACTGTGTCATAAGCCGCTGAAAGATCAATAAAAACTACAGATGTTTTCAACTTCTTTTAAAATCCATTCTCCATAAATGATGTCAGAGCTAGGGTCTGGTCACTACTCCTGCGCAACTGGAACATTAGAATCAAGAGTATTCTTTCCACTTCTTTTCAGCAACTTATAACAAACACTAAGAAGAGATAATGGGCGATAACTTTCCACTTGTTCAGGGCCTTTGCCACGCTTCAGAACAGCTACTACTTTTGATCTTTCGTATGCTTTTAGTAAATTGCTTATATCTTATTATAGACTGTTTGACGCCATTGCTTCACTTTGTTACCAGCATGCAACAGAAATTCTGAAAAGATACTGTCACGACCGGCAGCTTTTCCTGATGGTATAGTGGAAATTGCCCTCTCTATCTCTTCCTCCATGCAAGGGGTGCTAGTTGACTTTTTTGTTTCATTCAGCTTGTAAAGTACATGAAATAATGTGTTGATAGTAAGTGATGTTTATCTTTTGTTGCAGCATGTGTCAACTGTGTTCGTTGGAGCTACTCTGGGAAGTACTTAGCATCTGGAGGAGATGACAAGATGGTCATGGTGTGGGTCATAGCTAAGTGTCCTACAGGTAACATTTGTGTTTACTGTTTACATTACTGTAACTAATAGTTAAGTAACAAAACGTTTTACATTGCATGGAAAACTATTGTACAATCTAATATCATTGTTTAGCATATTAGATGAGATCACTTACAGTGTAGCTTGCCACCTAGTTCTGTAAATTATTTATCTGTTAATTGTAAAGCAGTATAATCCGTCAATGAAAAAATAAATAAATCAAACAAGGAATCTTATTTTCATGTTAACTTTAAATAATTCAGTATCACTTTAGTGGCTAACATCACAGTTTGTTACAGAGGCCTTTCCACCTTCTTCTACCTTCCCATCCCACGTAAGAGAAACGCTTACACCATTCTCAACCAGTCTATTCTCTCCCCTCTCATCAAAAACTTTCATTACTCCCATCAAGTAGCAACACCCATTCTTTCCTTTCTTTTTATCTCACAGACTCTTTTTGGTATTCTATATTTCCCATCCTTTTCACATGTCTAACAATGGATTTTCACCAACTCTTCTCCTAATTACTGCATTCCTTACTCTACCTCTTCAGGTCAATCAATTAATACGCTTTATTCATATACATAGAGTACAGAATAGGTCAAAATAGGTTCATGAGCAGAAACTAAAAATTATATCGTTTGTTGAATTTATATTTTGATCAGGTTTACAGGAAACGTTTTCCTGTTTATAAACTAGTAATTGTGTAGAACCGCCTTTCAGCCATGTTGTTAGGAGTTGTCTCAAGGTTCTGGTGTTATTGTTTTTTACTTCATCTGGAAGTATATTCCCAGACTACTCCTTAGATAAAGGAATTGGATTTTGGATTCTCTAGATCCTGTGAAGATCTGGAAAGTCCAAAACATGCTGCAAAGTCTTGAATTTGATAGAGAAGAATCCATCACAGTTACCTGCCCTTGGTTGAGAAGGGACACTTTTCTCTATAAAATGGCTAAAAAAATGGAGGGGCCGAGAAACTTATGGTATATAAGGAATTATGTTTAGAACTATACCTAGGTAATCTGAACGAAGAGTACCCTATTGTTATGGAAGTGAAAAATTGTGTTTAAAGGCAGTGTATCCTTCATAGGACAATGGCAGTAAGATATGGAATGCAAGGAAAACGCTCTACATAACTGCACTGATCTGCACAAGCACCCCAGCCAACTAATAAGCTTATAAGTTTGATAAGTACATTACTAAGTAACTAAAAATAGATTTCTTCCTTTGTTTACACTTTTTTATCATGATTGTTTAATAATATCTTAATGTCAATACTCAATACTTCAATACGCTTGCTTACTGTTGATTTTTAATATTTAATTTTTTTTAATACTTAAGTTTTAATATTATCTGTGATGTGATTTCTTAGGATTTCAATTTATTATTTCTTGTATGTTTGTTTGACTCATACAAGAAATAATACAAACATACATTATGGGAGAACCCACCCGCCCGCCCATACACGTACAGTAGTATTGGCTAATAAACACAATAAACTACAAATGAGAGATGGTAATATACATGATAACGAAGCCCACCCATACATACAGTGGTATTCCCACCCGTCCACCCACCTATACACTCACAGTGGTATTCCCACCCACCCACACATACAGATACAGTAGTATTTTGTTAAGATAGTATAACAAAAAGTTATACTAGATGTTAAAGTTTTATGTAACATCCAGTATAACTTTTGTTACATAAAAAGTTTTCTTTATAAATTATATTAAATTTTTTATTGCATTTTCCATTTTTAAATTGATATGTTATTCTGAAGAAAACTCATTTTCTTTTTTTTATATTTGACTATTCAAACTTTAAAATGTAGTTTTGTATATATGTTAGGTTAATGTAGCAGTCACTGTTATTGATGGCATTTTTAATAAAGAATTATTTACTGTTAACTATAAATGACCCTATGGGTATTGTGCAATTAAACTACAGTAGGCCTAGTAAGGCAGTTGTTGATTTTTAAACTGACTTTCAACAAAGTTGCACACAATTATCTTAAATGAAACAAGGTAATGTAGATAAAATTTCAAATAGTTTTTAACATTTTAAAAATTATTCTTATCACTGTGTTGTGATACATTTGGTTCATTTTCTATCCCAATTAAATTAAAAAAAGTATTGTAGGAAAAAAATAACATTTTAAAGTTTTAATCTTCTTAAAAGTTTTAAAACAATGAATTTAAAATGAACTAGCCAAATTAAAAACAAACTTTTTAAAGACTTTAATTTGATTGTGATTTTTTATAGTTGAAGTAATAGGGCATTTCTAATGATAAACTAAGTTAACACAGTTATATAATTTGTAACAGGTTCCAATGCAGTGTTTGGCAGCAAGGGTGCTGTGAACGTGGAGTCATGGCGATGTGTCTCAACTCTGAAGAGACATGATGGTGATGTGCTGGATATTGCATGGTCTCCCCATGACATCTGGCTTGCCACCTGCTCCGTGGACAACACTGTCATTGTGTGGGATGCTCACAAATTTCCAGGTGAAATCAGAGTGAACGTTCTACCTAAGAGCTGTATACACCTTGTATATGTATTAAAGAGAACTAAAATGATTTAGAACTAATTTTGTGGGCATTATTGCTGAAAATATAGCTTAAAACAATATGTCTTTTGATTAATGTCGAAAGTGTAGTTGGTTAAAGCCCAGCTTCAGAGGCTAAAAGTTCTCAGTTTAATCCCAGAAATAACAAACTTTCAAAGGTGTCAGCTGAAAACCACCAGCTGTTCATTTATCATTATATTTTTAATTAATGACACTTTCTCAGGATCAACGTCTTAAGAATAAAAATAAATAAATTGGTTAACTAAAAATGGATAAAAATAAAAAGGAAAGAGTTTTAGTATTTAAAATAATAGTTATTAGTTGATTATTTCAAATGAACTTTCCCTTAGATCACAAATTAAATAAGTATATAACTTAAGATGTTCATTTCCTTGATTAGTTCATACATGGATTAGAACAGAACCCTAGTGAGTTACTTATTTGTAGATTTGAGTATAGATAAGTATTGCGATTTATAGTGACATTGAGTTTCACTTGTAAGGGGTGAAGCTATGATAACTATTATCAGCATGTAGTACAAGCAAAACAGCCTATACATTTGTTGTGGTTTATAGCTGGACAAAAGTTTATTTGAAATTGAGATGATTTTTTGATTGTTGTTACTTGCATTCTCCTCTTGATGTTATTTGAATTTAGTGTAAATGGCGTCAGAACAGCATCAGAAATTTGTTTCAGTAATTGGACTTATATAAAACCTTGGTTATTGGAGAACTGTAATGATAAAAAAACTGGAAATTATTTATAACAAACTTATTTAAACAATTTTTTGTTTAAGGTTTTGTTTAGCAAAGGAAAACAGGCTTACCTTTTTTAAAAATTTCTTTGGCAAGTCCTTTAATAGTTAACATACACAAAAGGTAAAACAATCAGGATTATAACTGTTCTAAATATTTGTATTACATTTAATTAAAATTTAATTAGTTGTTTGTGTTGCTAATTATAATTAGCAAGCGCATTAGAAAAGCAATATGAGTATAATTAAATGTAATGTAAAACTGTTCTACAATTATATTCAATGTATCTTAAAAAGAATGACTAGTAGTAACAATTGAAGTAAATATCTGATTATATAAGGCATAGAGTAATAACTCATATAAAGAATATCATAGATTATGACAGAATTTCAAGACCAAGGTGACTGAAGATCATCTTTAGTCCATGATAGAAGAAGACCTTCTGTCAGGTGCATCACTTTTTACCTCCTGGTTACTAATTTTTACTTAGAAAAAGTTGTATACATGTGTCTGCAGTGCCATCCGTTGGTGTACATCAAAAGCTTCATTCCGAAAATCATTTTTCACAACCCCCACTCCCCATTATCAAAGTTCAGTGTCAGCTTGCTAAACAACTAGCTGGAGATTACCTCCGTGTGGGACTCACCACGTTACTGTTCACCCATAGAACTGTGTACCGGGTCGTTTGACCGGTACATTTTGGTTACTTTCGTCGTGGTCTGCCGGGCTGCCTGAGACCGCTCGTGCCCGGCGATTCGCTTACTTTGGTAGCCGTTGGCTCGGACTCGTTCGTTCCTTGTTCCAGCTCTGGTCTGTCAGGGTGGCCGTCATTTGACTTTTCTTCGCCTCGAGTAAAAACATGTCCGGCTAGAGACTCCTTAAACGTAAGTGTTCATTTTGTAATTTCTAATATCTAATCACCCTTTTGGTGAAAATACTTTGTTTAAATAATAATATTCTGGTTTATTTGTCATTTTCAGGGCATTGTTAAATTTATGTTTATTGTCTAGATCTTTGTTAACCTAGGTTCGAGCCACGTGCTCAATGTTACCGTTTTACCAGTAATTGCTTTATTATATCTTGTTTTGTATTCAATGGTAGTTCTGTATAATGTGTTGTTGAGCCTTTTTTCAGTTGGAGTTTGTGTACAATTTTGTCTGTTCTTGTTTTGTTTTGCCATTTCATGTTTATTAGTTGTTATGTGTAGTATTTTTGGTTTTGGCTGTACTGTTTTTAATGTGCTGTGGTTTGGCCTTGCAGTCCAGGGTCCTTGAGTGGGACGTTCTCCCTCAGCCTGCCGTCCGGGTGAAGTTGACCATCGACACTGCTAGCCTGGCCTGAGGACCATGTATAGAGGCCATTGGCGACCCTGCTGCCCCACCTACATCTTGGGTAGGAGTCTTCTGTCCTCAGGTCAGTGCGTTCCATCTTGTTTTCCCGGCGGCTGAGCTGGGGGTTGATAGTTTGTGAAAAAAGAAAAAGAAAAAATGGTGCGGAACTATTGGATGAGGCCTAGGCCTAAGGACTGCCCCGTAACCGGGTCTGAAACAGCCAGGGGATTTATAAAGGTTTATTAAAAAAAAAAGAGAAGAAAAAACTTCAAAATACAAAAGCCAGAACAAAAAACGTTTGGGGTCATATTTATTGTTATTGTTAATCTTTATGTAGTTTATTTTTGTTATAGTTGTTTAAATTTTTATATTATTTAGGCCCTATTGTTAAATTTGTTTTTTCGCATAGTTAGAATCAGTAATTATTTTGTGTGCCTAAGTTTTTTATACTGTTTAAGTTAAGGAATTGTTCATATTATTGTTTAGGTCTAGTGATATAGTTAGTGTTAGTTATTTATTTCTTCGTGTAGTGTATTAGGGGTGTCTTGAAGGGACTTTTTACTAGAACAGGACCGTGTTATATATTTTTTTAAATTGTTTAATTTGTAAACTTTCACCAAAAGGGGATTAAGGTTCTTTTACTTAACTTCCTATTCGGAGCCGCCCAGGGATTCCGGCTTACTCCCTGGTCTCGGTGGAATCATGGGATGTGGGCTAAATTGCCGGGTTATTTGGTGTTACCAAAATTTTTATAAATTTTCACTTTTAATTTGGTCTTTAATTTCTTACGTTTTGGGTGTCTCAGGCTTTGCTGCAGATAGGCCATGCCGTTGTTAATTGTTAATGTTGGTATTTGTAGCGTTCGTTGTTTTTGTAGCTTTTGTCATTATCTTGTTAATTTTAGTGTTTCTTGTTATTTATTTAAGTGCAATCAATATTGTGGCCTTCTGCCTGCCAGTTTTGCATTTTTGACTTGGAAATAAATTAGTTTTGCTCAGCTGCCGAGTTTTAATTTGACCCTCCAACTGCCATCCGTGATCCCATCGCTTGACCTGTTTTGAGCCATCCCCCAGTTGGCTCGCTTTCCAGTTTTGGTGGGGGGATGGGTCTCAACTGTGTGCGGCCTACTGTGTTTCTTGAAATCCTGGAACTGTCTTACGTGTGCGATGAAATATTAAACCATTATACGTCTTTGTCATACTAAGTATTTTTTACAGAGGATTTAACCTTTTTTCCTAATTTTCATTTTAGTTTTAGTAAGTTTTATGCTGTAAATATATACTATATATTTGTAAATTAATTGTGCATATATTTGAGTGTAATATATATATTGTATATATTCATGTAATGGATGCATTGGAGGAAGCTAGATTACAAAGATTTCTCCAGTCAAAAGAGAAGAGATGGAGAATCACCTTCTGGTTCATTTGTCAGACAACTGTTTGAAGACTATAATGAATAAGATGTGAATGTAAATGTTTCTGAAGATGATAAAATAATATAGTGAAGAATGAATAAAATGATTTGCAGAATGAAGAGGATAATTCTACAAAAAATATTATTAATGTAAATGTTTATAATGATTTTGATGGTATTGAAAATCTGCCTCCTGCAATCGGAAAGAGTGACAACATAATTCAATAAATTGATGGAAGGATTGTACAGATAAGTAAGAGCAAAGATAAATTTTGGGATCACAACCTAATCGTTTAAGAAATCAAGGTAGGAATATTTTAAGAATAAGGATGAACTGCGTAGAGAATATTGCTAGAAATGCTAAAACACTTAGTATAGTAATTATTTTTTACAGGTTTTTTTTACAGGACGGATCATAGTATAGTAGAAAATACCTACATTTGGATTCGTGCTGACGGAGGGAATTTTAGTAGGGAAAGAGATGCGAAAAAACCATCACAAGAGATGAGATCAGGTTTTGGAATATTTTATATGGCAAGATTAGATCGTTCTACTTTGGAGTTGAGTTTTTTTGGTGTCACTTTGAAAAAACTCAAGTGAAATAGACTCAGTGACAATCGATGAAATGCTGAAGTACTTTCATGGAAGGTGTGGCTTCCGCCAATTTATAAAGAGCAAACCAGCCAAGTATGGCCTTAAAGTTTATGCTTTAACCTGTACTAGTCTAATACTTCAAAACTGAAAGTCTACTGGCAGGCAGCCGGAGGGTTTTCATCAACTTATTTTTACAATGAGTGGCAGATACTGAGCAAAACTCTTCAAACAGTGAATTATAGCAAACACAAGTCACAGCTACTTGCTCAGATGAAACCAAGATACTAGATGTAATAAGTTCCAGGTTCTTTTATACTGTCTTTAAGAACATGATTGCTAAGCATTATTTTTGGAGTATTGGTAATGTCGATCCTATTAACCCTCCAACTGATGACCAACGGCATAGCCGTTCATTAAACTGTTTGTAAACTGATAAAGACGGCACAGCCGTCGGCCATTTTTCCACTGTTATTTTACGCAAACGGCTTAAAATAGATAAAAGTAACTTAAACCAGTGTGATCCACTGTTCATAAAGAACAGTTTCATATCATATAGTCTATATTTGCAAAATATTCTAACAGCTGATTTCGATTTTCAAAGGCCATGCACCTGTCTTGGCTGTCGGCGCGCGCAACTCTCTCGGCTGTCGGCGCGCACATCCGAGCGTGACAGCTGTCGCACACAAAGGCTTGTTACTGATTCTCCTATTTCTAGGGAAGATTTTGTAGATAGTATAATTGTAGCATTAGCAAGTCAAGAAGATGTACCACTTGTACCAAATGAAAAGGGAGATGGTGGCCATTTACTTGAACATTTACCTGGGAAAAACGAACGGATTTGTGTTGTTTGTGCCAAAGACCCAATTGTAAAAAGAAAAAAAAGTGTATTCTGGTGTCCTAGCTGCAACTGTGGTATACATCCCACATGTTATCACAAGTTGGAGCACTATCCTAGGGCTACACATTCTGGGAGAAGGAAAAGGGCAGAATCCAGTGATTCAGACTAAAAAAAAGTTGTACATAGTTTTAGTTTTTATGAAAAAACAAGGAATATGTTGTAAATAAGTGTATATATGTAATAACATTTTTTATTCATCGTAAAATTGTGCATATTTAGTGTATTTGAAGTTTCTTTTTTTCTCAAGTGGTAAAAAAGTTAAAAACATAGAAACTTGAAAAAAAAAGTTATTTTACAAACTTTCTTTTTCAACTTGATGTGAAAAATTTCTGAACAGAGGTAAGTTCAATTTTTATATATTTATGTATATCTACGGTTTATAACAAAGAAAATGATATGTGTAACATAATACTTAGCTTGTAGGATGTATTTTTAAATAATTTTTGAAAATAATGATGCGCGTGGCTATAAAATGGCTTATCATTCTGGAAGTTTACTACTATCAGTTGGAGGGTTAAGAAGTGTACTAAAAGAAATTATAATGGCTTGAGTATTATTCTCATTTAGCTGCAATCCATTGATAATGCCCATGAACTGATAGCCGTTATGTCAGAGTTTATTGGTAGCTGGTATATTTTGTAAATCGTCACCGTAGAGGTGAAAGCTATGGTTATGAATGACATTATTTATGTCATTGATATACAAGAAGAAAAAAGCAGTCCAGGCACTGAGGCTGGGGCCTCCTCTAGTAACAGGCCTCAAAGAGATACAGTATTATCAGCCTTTACACACTGACAAGTATGACGTTACCCAGTCAACACAGCTATAGTAGAACCAAACCATTCTTATAAGGGAGTGAACCACACAGTCTAAGGCTTTAGAACAATTAAATTGTCAGAACTGTCAATCTCCTACTATCCATGGCACAATAAATATCATCTGTTATTTTAGAAGTGTGGTAGTATTACTATGTTAGGAAGAACATTTTTTGCAGTAGGCTAATAATAGCAGTTTTCCGTTGAAATGGGAAGGTAGAGAACACAAGGGATCTATTAAGAATTGCAGTGATTATTGAAAGAATTTCAGCCAGGCCTCACAAACCTAATAGGAAGGTTGTCAGCCCCAAAAGCATTACTTGATACTCTCATAACTGTTCCATGTACATCAACCTCAGAAACAGGGTAAAAGAACACTCGTTCAATACTGTTGTGTCTAAATGTTTAAACGAGTAAATAAATACTCTTTATACGTGTAGAAATAGCATTTGTAATCTTTCGAAATACATAATAAAATCAACTCACTGTAATATGATGAACTAAACTCAATAGTACAACATATTACAAAAATAAATAAAACAAAACATATGTTATTTAAAAAAATCTGTTATACTACAGATACCCATAGGAGGCAGAGGAAATCCATTGAAAGTATTGAGATAAATAGTGATAGTGTGTTCAACAATAGATTTACCAACTCCCAGCTCCTTGACTGGAGACAATAGTTTCTAGAAGAATTTATAATTTAAATGTATCTCTAGGCTTTAATGGATTTATAATAATATCTAGCCTTTGCATTATGGATTCGTCGCTAAGTATGATTTCTCAGCCGTTTATTGGTCACCCAATCATCAAGCTGCTTAGAGCGTTTTGCTTTCCTAAAAGATGCTTCTTTTATATTTTGGAGATGATGAATCTCATCATTTAACCAGGGGTGTTTGGTAACTCTTTTTGTAGTCATCGGGGCATGTTTATCTTACAAGCTATTGATGACTATTAAACTGATTGACCGTGTTGTCAACATCAGAAGAGAAGAGAACATCATTCAACTCAGTTACTTGTACATCTGCAAAAAAGCTTCCAAAATCTATACTCAGTGGTATTTCTGAGACTGAAATACCACTGAGGATGCCACATTACAGCATGGGCGAAACGTTTGGTGATGTAAATATTGTAGATAACACCTTGACGCGGTCATTACTGGAAGATTTAGTAATTAGTCCTATTGTTTTGTTTAGTTTAAACTTCTATATCAATTAAAATGTAAGTTTTAAATTTTATAACCAATCCAAAATGGTATGTTTTTAATGCATAGTAATAATAATAATGACTAGATCAATCAAACTGTTCCGATAGCTTTACACCTTTTCAGCTCTTGCCTATTCATTATCTTCATACTTCACACTATAAAAATCACATTTTCTTCATTTCATTTCTTATTGTTATTTAACGTTACCCACACATTTGTTGGTTAGGCAAGACTGGTGTATCAACAATACTACATGGTTAATGAATGGTGATTACAGAAGTGATAGCTGTGCTGAAGGGCCACACAGGGCTGGTGAAAGGTGTCACCTGGGATCCTGTGGGCAAGTACTTGTCCTCCCAGTCTGACGACAAGAGTCTGAGGATCTGGCGCACTGCGGACTGGCAGGAGGAGGCTGTCATTCATAAACCTTTCAAAGAGGTAACTGTTAGTGCTTAGAACCGACATAAAACATGAAAAAAACCTGTGAATGAATCTTTAAATGAAAGTTATATAACTAACTAATCTATACCTATAAAAGGCAAAGCCCTCATTGACTAACTGACTCACTCATCACTAATTCTCCAACTTCCCATGTAGGTAGAGAGCTGAAATTTTGTACACTGTTTCTTTAGATCTTAAATAGGATAACTAAAGTATTTTCATCTTGATAAAGTACTCCTAAGGGGTAGAAACCGCCCTTAAAACATTTTTCCATAAGGACAATATTGGGTTATTTTAGTAAATTAATATCAGCTGTTTTGTAAATAAACGAACAATTTTATTTTGAATGTTTGAAATTATACTATTGATGTATTTTTAATACTATAATATGAATTTAATCTTCAGTTGTCCAACAAAAATGAAATCAAACCCAAGTGATATCATTGGATATTTATACTAATAAATATGTAGCAACACAAGTATTGTAAGTGAGATACTGTAAATAAATATAATATTGTGATTTTACTTTATACAGTTAATAGACTATTATTTGTTGTCAAAAGTCACATGCCGAGGTGTATCGAGCGCAGCGAGCGTCAGAGTTGGCACGTGAAGCGTGAAAGGGTGTCCCCTCTATAAAAGGCAAAGCCGTGGATGACTCACTCATACTAATTCTCCAACTTGCCCATGTAGGCAGAGGGCTGACATTTTGTATTAGTCCTATTTAGGACAACTAAGCAGTTTTCAAGCCGATATCTCAATAGCGCTCCGTCCCACAGGCCTTCAAAGTTAATATATTATGCTTATGGTAAACAATTAATTGAGAGAATTAAATAAAAAAATTGGGTGTGCGTCGGACCACACGGTGGAAGTTATACTTCTTTGGCCATTCTCATACACCCACTCACGCACACAAACAGACAGGATATATAAATGAAATATAAGACATTTTTCAATATTATTCAATATATTTATCTTCAATATATTATTCGTGACTTCATTATTATATTATACACCTATATTATCATTATCAGTAATTTCTTCGATTAAATTTCTTCGATTAACAATCGATTAATCGATAGTTCTTAAAAATTTGTTCTTACTTTTCAGCGTGACGCGGTTTCTCGACCAACATCCCATCCCAAAGTGTCTAACGGGCGCAAAGAAGTATAACTTCAAAAATGAAACAGTTAACAAAAAAGAATATTTACATTAAAAGTAGGTAGTCTTATGAAATCATATGATTTATTTTTAAAGCAGAAACTACTGTAACAGCTGTTTTCCATGGTTTATTTATGTTTATAGTTATTCAACAAAATATTAGGAATGACCATTCAATATTCACTACGTGTTTATGTTTATATATATTTTAAGTTGTGTTTTCTTTGTCTGGTTATACTTATCGATTTAGTTTTGTATCAGTTATTTATTTATCAATTTATTTAGTTTTATATAAGTTATTTTGAAATGGATATAGTATTGAGTGACATGGACAATCAGGAATTGCCCTTCGTGTAGTTCCCATGCCTCCGGACGGTTCATGCCTGTTTCACGCTGTTGATTATTTCTTCTTGGACGTAATGTTAGTGATAGTACAAGGGTCATTTTTAAAGTAAAAACCGATTGTGCATCGTGCCTGCACCTCCGGTCACATGACGTCCATTCAAGGTCAGCTCTTACTGGCATTTCTCCGTCCATGCCGCCATTACATTTCACGTCTCTGCCGATGATGGTTGTGTAGTTATACTGCTTTGTTTGTCGCCATGTCAATCAATAATTACACCGACTGTGAAGTACACTCAGTTATTCGGTTTTTAAAGGCAAAAAATGTTCGTCCTGCCAAAATTCACCTACAGCTTTTTGAAGTTTACGGTGAGGGTATTATGAATGATGGAAATGTGCGAAAATGGTGTAGGCATTTTAATGAAGGAAGGACAAGTGTTCATGACGAACAACGACCTGGACGGCCTACTTTCATCAATGAAGAGTTGGCACAAAAAATTGATTAGGAAATTCCCCAACTTTTGATGGCACTTCACTATTGACGAACTTAGTAAGAAATTTTCCCAAGTTTCAAGATCAGTAGTTTACAACATTGTTACTAATAAACTGCATTAAAAAACAATGTGTGCGAGATGGGTGCCAAAAATGTTGACATAAGAACATAAAGCAAAGCGCTTGGCACATTCTTTTTCCTTTTTGGAGCGCTATCTCAGAGTTGGCGAAGAGTTCTTAAGTCACATTGTGACCAGTGATGAGACGTGGGATGCATACTATACTCTTGAGACGAAACGTCAATCCAGTGAATGGCATCATTCAAACTCCTGGACGAAACCAAGAAAATTCAAGCAAGAACCTTCAACAAGAAAAATCATGGTCACGGTTCATGACCGAAAGGGTATTCTTCTGATAGACTTTCTTCCATGAGGAATGACAAGATAGATTGCAAAAAATTATTGAAGCTTAGGAGTGCTATTTAAAACCGCCGGCGGGGCCTGCTCTCTAGCAGCGTCATTCTGCTTCTCGACAAAGCTCGGCCTCATGTTGCGGCAAGGACACAGACGCAACTGGACAAGTTTTTGTTGGGAAATACTGGATCATCCACCATATAGTCCTGACTTAGCACAATCGGATTTTCATCTTTTTCCAAAACTTAAGGAATTTTGTGGTTGAAAGCGCTTGGAAAACGATGACAGTTGAAAGAAACATTTACGGACTGGTTTAACAGTCAGGCGGGAGAGTTCTTTGATGATGGCATCAAAAAGCTGGTACCACGACTTCAAAAATGTGTCGATGTTAATGGTGACTACATAGAAAAGTGAAAAAGTTCATATTTTACTTTGAGATATCATTTATATCCATAAATAAAGTTTCTTTTACGCTATTTGAAAACGGTTTTTACTTTAAAAATGACCCTCGTAGTTTTTATGTGAGAAGAAGAGTGGTTGATAACATTTTAGCTAACTGGGAAAGACTTAAAGCGTGGACCAACGATGTCACTGGTGACAACTTTACATCTCCTGATCACTATTATCATGAGATGATAAAACCCTTTACGTATGGTTCATTCAGTGAACTGATCGCCGCATCAGAAATGCTTAGTTGTGTATTTAAAGTATCCCGTGACTGCCAAATTACTTTATAAATTTGGTCATGAAGGGGTCTCAGTTTACAATCTTAAGTTCTGTATGATTAATTATTTATGATTACCACAGCTTATTGCGTCGTGATACTTTGGCTGCGGTTAGATTAAGATTAATTATGTATGATGACGACAACCCATTCCACTTTTTGATACCATTGTTTTGGTTAATATACAGTTAATTAAGTATGATGACGACAACTCATCGGATTACACTCTGTAACACTGTGGCTAGTGTGGCTGTGGTTAGTATACGATTAATAATTACGATCCAGTGGGTTACCTGTGCGTATTCTGTATCATTTAACAAAGATGAATTGGGTAGATATTTTCATAATTCATTAAATGGCCACTTGAGTGGTGGGCATTTTGATGCTTATGAACCGGTAACTAACACCTAATACTCGCTTAAGACACATGCAAGTTTATTAGTAGATTTGAAAAAAACGCTCATCTTTACATCCAATGGAGGTCAGTAAAGTCATTAAAACCTCCGAGAACAAAGGCCTAACTAAAGGTATGACAAAAGCAAAGGGCAATCGAAGGACAATTTCACAGCCCATTGTAAGTAATGTTTTGGTAGTCATTCTAATGAAAATAAACTTGAGCCGAAATTAAAACGGTCTAAGTGGATGACATATCTTCACAAGATATTGATACTTCCAAAATTACTACCATTAAGCCTGAAAGTGTTTCAGAAGCGCAATGAGACCCTCAAGCAATGCAAAATCAAAACAAAAACTCTCAACCTGAAGATAATAGCCCAAGTATTATTACGAGAATAAATTATGTTATTCAAGAGAAAAAAGAAGAAAAAGAGCTAAGTGCCGAAGAAGATTTAGTGATGCGCAACGTTTAAAACAACTGCGCGAGGCTTCAGTGAAATACAAAAATAACGCACCCGGAAGTTAGTAGAGCTGCGGTTGCAAAATACGTGCAGGAAACAGAGCTGCTGTTACAAAATATACGCAGGAAAATCCCTAAGTGCACAAAGCTGCTGTTGCAAAATACACGCAGGAAAATCCCGAAGTGCTTAGAGCTCCTGTGTCAAAGAATCATAAAACCCACCAAAAACCCTTTCAGCATAAAAGAAAAGTGTCTGCATCAAAAAGAAATTCTGAATACCAATATGATCTGACTATTTGCTATATATCAGAAGAGAGTACTAAAATTGGACAAATGAATGTAGTCTGTAATTACTCTAAGGTACTGAAATGGAAAGAAGAATCCAAAGGAATGTGTTGCAGCAGTGAAAAGGTTGATCTAAATTGCCCAGAAATACGACCTGAACCTCTCCATAGTCTTATTGTTGTCAGACAGACTTTGAAGCAAGTTGGAGTAAACATAAAAGAAGACTGCTTCTCCCATGGCCAATCTACGTGCCTGCTCCAGAGTGAGCTTTTCAGACAGTCTGACCATTCTTCAGCCAGAGGGTCGCACAGCAAATGTTGTTTATAAGGAAGTGTTTCGAAAGTAAAGCATTTTAAATTATTGTCAAGTACAAAGGGGATTCACAGTTTTAACCTAGGTTTAATTCTAAAATTTTAAAATTAATTGTTCATTATTATTATTTGTTTTTATTTATGAAATCTTAGTTCAACCCATATGAAGAACGGGCAAAACAACTAGTCTCTATATATATATGAAAGAGAAATCCCTTACTCACTCATCACTAATTCTCCTACTTCCCGTAATTTTACAGAGCTGAAATTTGATACAAATGTTTGTTGTAGGTTAAATAGGAAAACTAAAGTATTTTCCTCTTGATAAAATACTGCTAAGGGGTAGAAACCGTCCCTAAAAGATGTTCCATAAGGATAACATTAGGTTGATTTTAGTAAATTAATAACAGCTGTTATATAAATAAATAAACATGTTTATTTTGTATGTCTGACATTTATCCTATTGATGCTTTAAGAATTTACAATTAAGTACACTTTTTCTATATATTTTTCTCTATATAATTACATGTAAAATCTACTTGGAAAATTTACAATATTGAGAAAACCGTGTTGAAATTCACCTAAAGACTTATTGGGTTCTCTAGACCATCCTGTCTAGGAGAACGGCAGCAGGTTGAGCTTTTACATTGACTTGATGGTTTAATGGGAACCATGGGGGAAGGTAAGGTAAGCAAGTGCAGAAATAGCCCCGTAGTGAAGCAAGGGCTGTCGGCTGGTTATTAATAAAATAATTCGTACAACTAAACATTTGTTGATGTTTTATTTTGAACTTTGTATAGTGGTTGTATGATATTTGTGGATAGTTTTCTAGTTAATTATTGGTTTTACTGTACCTGAGAGACAGCTTTGTGATTTTAGCTGATTAAAGTGATTGATTTATTAAATGTAAATGACTTCAACCAGGAACAAATCATTGCTTAAAGAAACTTAATGAACTGTAATACTGCTGCAGTAAGATCAGTACCTGGCAGATCTCAAGACAACCATTGTCACCACTTCGGCTGCAATAAGTTTAAAACTCTTGGCCATGTTTTGGAATACTGCCATAAGAGAAAATTTCTGAGAAATAATCGTTATCATAAATATTGGCAAAGAATTCAGAAATAAAAATTTGGGATATACATGAAGAAAAGGAATCAATGTGCAGTCATCAGAAGAATCAAGTAGAAGACTAGATGTAATTGCTATAAACAGAAACAATAAAAGTGCTCTAATTATAGATCTTACCATGAAGATTTGAAACAACAAGAGATTAGGATAAATTAGTCAATATTGAAAAAAAAAAAAAAAATGAAAAATGACGTAAAATGGGAAGTATTGGCCTTTTATTTGGAAGTAGAGAAACAATATCTAAATTCACTTCATCATTCTAAAAAAAAATCATAAATTACCAAATAATACCTAAAAAATACTAATTAGAATCATTAAAGACAATATTTTTAACCACCATTTATTTTACAAAACAAATAAACAAAATTTTCTTTTGTACTGGATCTCTATGGTCACCTCAAATGTAAGGCAGTTGTCAATTTATTATTTTTAGTAAATATGATTTTCTCCCTCTGTATAAATGTTGCTATGATAGTTTTTGGAAGCTGAAAAAGGTTGATAAATTACACCTGAACTTATTCTTAGGTTTCAGGAGGAGTTTAAAATATAGTTTAAAAATCATAGACACAAATAATGTTAATTTGATGTTTGCAGAAGTGCTTATGTGCTTATTTTAACATATGAATCAAATGTATATACATTTTATTACATAGCTGTGCCATGTGCTCTGGATGGATTTGATGATCTGAAAATTTAATCTGACCAAATTATAATAGTAATAAAATGCAATTTATTTGAAATTCTCTTTGAGTAAGTCAATATTTTTTTTTTAATAATGTGGTTCTCCTTAAAATCGTTTTATCAGTGTGCAGGCACAACATTGGTACTGCGGCTGAGTTGGTCACCTGATGGCCAGTATCTGGTGTCTGCCCATGCCATGAATGGAGCCGTTCCAACAGCACAGATCATAGACAGGGAAGGATGGCGGCATGACATTGATTTCGTGGGCCACCGAAAGGCTGTTACTTGTGTTGTAAGTTTTTATAATACTTGTTATGATTTATTAATGAAGTCAGTTAATAATCTAATATATAATTAACCTGTTCCACATTGAAGGCAAAATAAACCACCAACCATAACAATCTCGAAACGTTGTTACTAACAACAAACTAAATTGTTACGTATTTAGTAATAGTAGTTAAATAAATTAGGTTCTTCTATTGTGTTTGTATAAAAACACTGCTGATACGAGTCCCTTCATTATCATGTTATCATTTCCTGTATGATAAAGAGCACCTGCTGTCCACAGTCCATCTTTTTTAAAAAAGATTTCCCATACAAAACATAATATCGTCTTCTTTTTGTTTATTAACTCATGTTTTGCATTTTTAATTATTCATGTAATAATTTGATTCTTGTTTCTGTTTGACCTTTGGCACTGTGTTCTAAATGCATTAATCAAAATCATTTTTAATTATAAAAAAAGCTTGAATTAAACAGTAACACTTTCGCTGCGGCCGTGCCCTATTGGGAACGGCGCTCGGCAACTTAAGACACTGTCGTTCCCAACCGGGGATCCTTGTCCTTTGTTTGCTTATTCATTCAGTATTGAGATAGCATCTGTTAAGGAAAGTTGTTTTTGAGAAGGAAACAATATTTAGCACCTGAGGTAAGATTACCGACTATAGCAGCCGCAGCGAAAGTGTTAATTCATTAATTATTAAAGAAAACTCTTTTAACATCCATTTTCAAGCTGTTATTAGAAAATATTTCAAATTAAAATTAATATAAAAAATCTCAATTTATTCAATAAATTAACTTTTATTTGATATGTTTATACGGTTTTATTAATTTAATAATATAAAGGCTAAACAATAATGTATTTTTTAATTTAAATCAAAATTATGCTTCTTCTTAAACAATTCTGTGATATAATTAGGTTGCTTTCAATTGTAGACTCTCGGTTATCTGAGGTAATTGGGACAGAGACCACCTCGGATATGTAAAAACTCAGATA